>OY756262.1:7127006-7745536 GCA_963576845.1 Megachile leachella | reverse complement strand
TATCTGGCGCCGACAATTACGCTCTGTGCTACCCTAGAAAACATAAGGTTCCTTAAATAATATACTCGTATCTTTCATGTAAATACTGATAGTGAAATCTGCGTACCAATCTAATAAGAAAGGAAAACGTATCGTGAAATATTTCTCGCTCCTTAAGACCCAATGTTTTTGGCGACTGTGATACACTTTCCTTACTATTTATGACTAAATCTGGCTCATCTATTACAGTCTCAACCTTCTTCTCTTCTACATCAATGGGTTTCGACCGCAGGCAACGAAATCTGTTTCTAGTTTCAATCTGCAAATACCTTTTGTTAAACAATGTTTCACAATTTAATTTCTTCACGTTTGTTTATGTACCTTTATAGGATTTGGAGTGGATATTAGACAGTGATCAAATTTCTCGGCGTAATTGTACGCAGCTTTCATGTCGAGCTTCAAATCTCGTTCACTCCCGCGCAATACTTTTAGGCTTCTTTTACATTTCCGGCTTCCCTCTTTCGCCATATCCTGATTCGCCTCATTCTCGCAATCTCTGTCCGCCTTATCGCACATTTCGTTGAAAATTATACTGTCCAAAGTGTTTCGTCTGCGGATCAGTAATTTCGACGGTGTCTCCTTGTCTAACGATTTCGTATCTCTGAAAGCAAATAATACAATCGGCGTTAAAATAAAACATAACTAAAAACATTTTTTCTTAAGCGGAATATGAAAACGTGACGGTTACTCTGTCTTGTACTCGTTCACTAAAGCGGTACATTCTATGAGACGCTTCTCTCAAAATTTAATCGTTGTCGTAATATTTCATATGCACTTGTAAAAACAGATCAAATGCTTTATAATTTGTACTGAATTAATATTGTATACGACATCAATTTTTACTTGATTTGCTTTTGCTGTTCGTACGAATATTATATACCGGGTGTAAAATTAAATTATCGTATGCGTCATTTATCCGATGACAAAATATCGTTTTTTAGAATAAAATATTACAATGCAGGAATGCTGCGACCGTCCTTTTTTTGCCGCGTATAAATTTTCCTGAATAATCAGAAACATGGAGGTAAAAGGATTAAACGGTTATCAAAACAGAACCGAACAAACTAATTAACTTACCCTCCATTAAGTCTCTGCTTCATGTATTTCTTCTTGCGATTCAGACGAGTTCTCGGCGGTGTCTGTCCATAAATATCGCACATGGCTTGAATCGACTCATCGAATTCATTCGTCGAACTGCCCGAACCTTTCTTACTGCAAGAAACACAAACTGTTCAAACGCACGTAGAATTCTAAAAATGTAACATAAAATAAATACACCTGTATCAAAAATATTGTATCAATGCAATCTATATCTTGGAATAGCAAAGAACGTGACGGGTGTCATTTACTATTATAATTATATATTAAAAAAAAAGCATGTATGATGTAAATTTCGCTGTATCTCGATTCATCGATGCACAAGTGCTCTGACATGTACACTGGCATCACAATGTACATCGTACTATTATTTAATCTAATTTTACATCACGCAGAAAGAGATCAATAATAAATTTCATTACGTTCGTTACACCGAAATAGATTGCCACAAACCGAATACAATCGATTGTATATATTTATTAGTCGTTTTGAATGTCGTACGCGTAGTGTCATCACTTGGGATTCGAATGTGCGTATGAATGCATTCGTACATATCAAGTGTAAACATGTAATGTCACATGCCATAGTATCAAATTTCGTAAAAAATCATATACATAAACAAATTTATGACATTAATTGACATTTAATGAAATTTCGACGAATATTAGTTTGACAACAGTAGCTGCCATTCGTGTCGCATAGATGCTCTATCTTATTTACCGAAACAATACACAGGCGGTCTATTCTGTAATGTTAAAAATCGAGTAATGTTAAAGAACATGTAAACAAATCGTGGACATTGTACAAACCGCAAGTCTCGCCGGCATTGTGTTCATATCATCAAAAACTGTACGAATTACCACGTGTTCATTCAAGGACGCAAAAAACTTACCCGATGTAGCTGGTGTCATCGTCGGAGGAACCTGAGAAAAGATTTTCAGCATCATGGCTTTGTCTATTGTAACCCAACATTCTTTCTGCACATGAAACGCATCGCAGCCCAGACAACGCTGTGTCGACGTCCGTTGAGAAATTTAGCGCAGGTGCAATATTTAATTGCGCTGTTGCCATTTAGAGTGCGAACAGGTGTTTGGTAAATGGCCGGATCACGTGATAGCGCGGGAAATTTCAAATACCGCTTGCAGTTCCATTACGTTCTTCCACTATATTCAAGAAACAAATATAACAATTAGTTTCATTTTAACGAATAAAACACGTATAATAAAAATAGAAGTAATAAAAGTTCGAACTGGTGAAATTTCATAACTACTGAGTACTGAACCAAAAAACAATGTGATTATTACAAAGTTGAATTTTTAATTGTATTTGACTGAAAAAGAGATTGATATTACACAGGGTATAATGATCATATATTCAACAGGTGTGATATGATTTTTTTTATTTAAACAATGTCTAACTTTTTCAGCAAAATACAAGTGATTTTCATATATCCGCGCACCAACAAATAATGCTTTCGATAAAATACAATGTCTATGCGTCTTTGTAGTCGTATCTTGTGTTGTATTTTGTATGCGTTGTTTTTAATTAATCGATAATACTGCTACAAAGATCATTCTTTCGGTATAAAAATGGAACACTCAAAAGTATTTTGATTGAATTTGATTGTTTCGTCGGGAAATATCGTCAAGTATCAAAGGTTATAAACATTCATTTTAAGAAACAGAAATGCACTTTTTTCTCCTACCATAGTTTTATACGCTTGGATATGTCGTAAAGAAAAGAAATTATAGCACCGTGTAACGTTGAACGCGATGCGCACCTTAGATACATATATACAGTACAGTCTCACTATATGGCACTCTTCTATATAAAACTTCAAATTCTAAAATTTTTTAATTTAGAAATTGAGAAACTTACAGTGCCATATAGTGAGACTCCGCTGTAAATTAATCCTTGATAATAACCCTATGAAGGTGTACAATACCAATTTACATACATCATATTTCAAGCTAAAAATTTAGCTAGGTAATTTACATTATATTAATTACCTTCACAAGGAAATCATTTATAAGGTATTTATAAATCCACGTTAGGGCTGTTCATCAATTTTCTTGCATATGAATAAATACGACACGTATTGATAACATTATTAGAAATATATGTAGGCCTATTTAAGTACATTTCAAACGTGTATAGAAAAGTGGCTTCCATTACAATTGAAGATTCTTACAAATTTTATAAACAGGTGAAAATCTTTCCAACGTAGATGAAACATTTTACAAAAATTTGTTTGGAATGTATTAAAAAAGCTTCCGTTGCCAAGCGTTTAATGGTTAAGAATATCCAGACAAGTTTTTTCTTACTTTAAAAATATTATTTGTCTATATTTTTGAATGTTAGAGCATGACGTTGTATCGTACTAAATATTTAGTTATTGCTATGCACATTCGACACCTTGTTTTAAGAATACAAATAGACACGATTATAAAATGTTTTGCTTCGACTTTCATTTAATATTATTTCAATAATAACACTACTAGATTGTAAATATTAATATTAATAATAAAATAATAATAATAATATAATAATAATAATAATAATAATAATAATAACACTACTAATTTGTAAATTGTAATTATTAAATATAATCAAAAAATATTTATCATTATTTTCCTGTACTTTCCCTTCATATTAACCGTAATATATGATGATGATAATGTGATGAAGTATAAATTCCAATATAAAGTTCGGCTTTTTTAATATTCCTTCATGTTTTCTATCGAATTAATGCAAAGATTGTTTTGCTTTACAATAACGCTCTTTGTTTGCATTCCGTCAAAAAATTGGCAGCATTTAGAGGCTTTTTACACTTTTCGTTTTGCTTGGGTCTCAATCGATTTCGTTATCGTACCATACAGATTTCTTCAAAAAAGAGAAGCTGTTTTAGAATCTCTATGGCGTACCAGACAGCCATATCTTATAATATATGTTCTTCTAATATTTGACCGTTCGTACCGTTATTCTTTATTGTCGCATTCTCTCTCACATTCACCCTCTCATACTTTCAAAATTCTTGATACCTATCCTTTGCATAGGAACCGCGCAGTTACCTTATGTTGAAGGTATGCAATACAAAGAGTCGCGCAATACTCCTACGTTTTTCTATATTATATTACTGATTATTAGTACTTTAATATATGTATATCAATAAAGGCCACAAGTGTGTTCGATATAAAATTACTAATCAGTAGTTGAAATTCGTTCGTACTAAAGTATATAATATGTATATATATATATATCTTTTTTAACAGTTCATACATCGTGCTTAACTTCTCTATATTATTGTAAAGACGGATATCATTCGGGTTTCATAAACTAAGCGGTCGCGTGTACATTATTATGAACCTATTTTAGACTAATATTTGGGGATTATTTATAAATCACTAAATAATAATGGTGACTGATTCGTGCTGCTTTAAAATATTAACTCATCTATTGCTCATCTTCGGTTCGTCTCCGAAACTGTAAATCAAGTATGACCAAGTGCATTTCTTGTTATATTGCCACCATTTACATTGCCAGCAAATCCCATTTTCAAATTCAGAAATTTGGGTATACAAAAACTGAGAAGTAGAATTGGAAATTTAGAAATTTAAAAAGCCAGTATGGCATAGGTTTCCCTGCAGCTCGGTGGTATGAAAAAGTAAAGACGTAACTTAATGTAGCCCGCGAGCACCCACTTGATCATGCCTGGTATAAAATGACGAGTGAGAATAAAATTGAAAAGTGTACATGCTGTGGATGTATAGCGACCGCTATCGACAAAAAAAAATAATATTAATTCATTAACGAAAGCAAGCGATGACACGAATAACAATATAAAATATTTTAGTCGGGCAAATCCTTATCAAGGACGGACATTACGTGACGTGATAAGGACCGCGACGAATAGGTAACCAGCGGAAAGAGTCAACATGTGGCGTTACGCTCGGTGACCAACAGTAATACTTTGACAAAGAAAATACTGGCGCGCCGGTGCTTAGAAACAGTGTATACTGGTTAGATAAAAATAAAATTAATATTCACAAATAATGTAACGCATTTTCTTGTTATTTTAGCAAAAGGGCTATCGTTAGAAAAAAAAAAGAGAAAAGAAACAACATTAGCTAGCAACATAGCTAAAAGTAACGAAGTTATTATTAGTAATCAACGTTAAATAATTGGCAACTAAAACAGCAAGAAAATTTACTTGTTGTGAAAAAATATATAAACATTCTTTTTGTTCTTTTCTTTTTTCAGTAACGGAAGCAAATTATGGAAGACGGCGCAAGTTGGTCGCTCGTCGCGTTCCTTGCCAATCATGAGAGCTTTATGCTTAACTGTACTTCAGAGTATAGAATCGACGTCGAAAAATAGTGATACACGTATAAACTACGTAACTCGTAAACTGGAAGCGACTTATACCACAAAACATCTCAAAAAAGAAAATATTAAAAAACAATACATTTTGCTTTTCACAAATTGTCTTTGTATAGATCAATTAGAGAATCTGGTATGTCTTTTCATAAATAGTAAGCGATTACCGAGTTCCATGTATGTATTCACGAAATTGGAAGAGAATTCAAAGTGGGACGAAATAGGCAGGCAAATAGGAGGCAAATGGATACAAAATTTACATGTTTTCGAATTGATCGACACGACGCTTGGTATTGCCTTTGCGAATCTCACGGAGCGTCTTGTACTTGTCACGACCCTGACGAACGTTTTCCCTATGAATTTTATCCATAACAGTTTCCTTCGATTCATCGCGTGACTGTGCAAGATCTTGTTTCAATGCCTGTAACATATCATTTTTGCTTTAACGTGTTTGCTTCAGAAATAATAGACTACAACAACAAATAAATTAAGTACCTTCAGTTGGTCATGAAGACGTTCGTTTCTTTCTGCTAGAGTGCGCCGTTCTTCAACTGGGTCAATTATCGACTCATCAGTTGCAAGATCTTTAGTAACGTCACCGTGAGGAACCTCGTCTTCACCTTCTTCTTCACCTTCGTCGTTTTCTTCGACGTGGTGATGGTGTGGCGTTGTATTAGTTTGATATGCTCGATCAGCCTCCTCTTGCCTCAATCTACTTATTCAAAATTATGCAAATTGAAATATAACAGCGTATCCTATGCATTATAAATGAATTCAAGCAGAGATATGTTTTATACTTGGCAGCCTCGAATTCTTCCTGCAGTCTCCTTGCTTCTGCATCCTTTGCTTCCACTTCTGATTGTATACGTTGCACCTCCTCTTGCTTGGCTCTTATTTCTTGTTCAAGTTTAGCACGCTCTGCTGCTTCCATCTCGTGCGAAAGTTCCAGTTTTTCCATCATGGCTGTGAGTTCCTTTGAAGAGTAAAATACACATAAGAAGGTAATTCATAAAAACAACATTAGATTGTATCTTAAATGTACATACCTTCTGGCGATCCTCCAACTCTTCCTTCGCAGCTTGTAACTGTTTCAGTTGTTCTTCCAAACGTCGGATCATCTCTTGAGCTTCGTTCAATTCAGCTTGCCGCCTGTCCATCTCTTCAGCCATATTCCTAAGTCTCTCCTCGTATTCCTGCTGCTTTTTTTCGGCACGTTCTCTCGCGGCAATCTCCAGTTGCAACTTTTCTCTTTGCTGTTGCTTGGCGATCTTTTCTTCTCTTGCTTGAGCCTTTAAATTACAAACGCGTTAGTACCCGCCTGTTAGTCGTAACATCAATTAAATATACCTTCATCTGTTGCACATCAATTGTATCTGGTTTGCGTCTACGCATATACAGTTCATGGTTTCCCATGCACAATGCCAGAATTCGTTTATTGATTTTAACTCTAGTCGCAAAGAAGACAAAGTCCGGTGCCTTTTTGTCGATTGGTTTAATGATGAACTTCTTATCGTTGAAGGAAATATTTCTGATCTCAGACCAGGGGAAACCAATTTTTGGCGTCAATTTGTTATCTTTCTCGTATATGTTCAGTCCTAAAGCGTCGACACCTAACCAGAGATCTGTACCCTTCTTATTTCTTATCTCGAAATAGTTCACACCATACATTTCCAGATCCTACGAAGAAGAAGAAGAAGAAACAAATCAGCGATTAATCGATAAGTTAAAATCAGTAAATTATTACCTGAGCGATTTTCAAATATTCCATCATTGCATCCTCACGCAACATTCCACGATGTTCCTGCCACCAATTAGTGATGGAACTTTCCCATTCTTCTTTGCTCATCTTGTGTTGATCCACGACACGTTGTGGCACTAAACGGTCGTTCATCAAGAAACCAGCAGTGTGAGTACCTTTTTGATAATCGCCATGCCTCGCTTGGACCGCGTAGGAAGCTAACAGTACAGACGTTTCCGGAGGACAGTAGATTTCATCCGTAAGAATGGCATTTTTTACCTAAGTGTGATTAAAGATATGATTAGCTTAGAGTTCAAAATTTAAATTTTAGAAAAAGTATTAATATTAAATAGAGATAATACAGATTTGAGATTTAAGAATCTAAGGATGTATATATAATTTTTTCCAGTAAATGAAGATTTGAAAAATTGTGGATTTAGTACCTTGACAAATCATTATTAACCAGTCGTTTTGAATATATGATTTAATAAGTGATTACGTTTCTAGCATATCACGCATGTATGTAACAGATGAATTGAATAATAATATGCAGTTACGTATTTAACCTTGTTTTCTTGTGACAATTCTATGTCTAGCCGTCTGTACCTGAAGATAAAAAAGACGCAGCGTGATATCTTGGATGAGTTCCTCCGCAACATCTTCTGGGTAGAATTTGGCGCGGAATTTGAATTGCAAAGGAGTCTCCTTCTTGACTTCTTGGTTCATCACCTAAAAAATTCATATAAAATTATTATGGAGTCCACGGTCCGGCACAGAAAACTTCAAAAAACATAAGTGACAGGCTGAAATAAAAGTTTAACAAACCCATCGTTTTAAAACGTGCAAAATGCAAAAATTATGGGGCCACCTCTTAGTCCTCACTTTTTTTAGCAGAACCAAACCAATAATTAGAATATGAAAGATCTCGAAATTAAAAAAATTCTAAATGAAATTTAATAAGTGTTAGAAATTTTTTCTCACTGAAAATATTAAGAAATTAAAAATTAATAGGTGATCCCATATTTTTAGTAGTGTACTGGAATGACTCAAATTGCATGCAAAATAACGGGACAAAAAATTCTTATGATGTAATCCGATGATTGACGTTCCGATTAATCATCGATTACCATCTCTAATCTGGCTAAATGGACGCAATTTAAACGAAAACAATCTTGCTTGTTATGATAGCCCGAGACTTATCTCAGGTCGATAAATGGTGGGCCTAAAACCTTCGTGTCAGGTCTCGCTCTGTTAAGATGCGAACATTATGGATGCTTTATTATTCGAAAATGACCGCAGTGACGTTTTTAATCGAATGACGCAATTGTTTGAATCACATCGATACGTGGAATATCTTATCTCCGAGACAAAATGTAACTCGTGCAGCGAAGTGTACCGCAAGATTCGCACTTTCTTGTACGATCTTTTTTTCTTAAACTGACGTTGTTCGAATCTAAACTTTTTACTCGTTTTAATTAAATTGAGTATGTGATATATTTTATAAAATTTAATAAGTGATTATGGGATTAGAAAAGTGATAAAGTGACATCACGTTCAACTTGATTGACAAGAAATATGAAAAGGAGATAAAAGTTAAATTTTTTTATTTGTTTATTAAAATTCGAGTGATAATGTTAAGGTAATATTAAAAGTGATTCTCGTTATATTGCATCACATTTTAACGACTCATATGATTACTCTATATTGTCAATTAAATATGGCAATATAGTGCGAGGCAATATAGTGCGCGGCAATATAACAGGGGTGTCCATAAATCCTCTATGATTAAATTCGACGTAAAATATAACCTCACATTTTAACGACTCATATCACTCTACAGTGTTTATAAAATATGGCAATATAGAGCAAGGCAATATAACAGGAGTCTCCATAAATTCTCCACAACGGAAATGGATATAAAAGTAACGCCAAAATTCCCCAGAGATTCTCTACAGCAAATACTATCAATGTGAGAGTCCATAAAAAAACGGCAATATAACGAGAGGATAAGTTAAAATTGTAACCGTTCCAAAATCGAAATATATTATTAAATAAAATCATTTTGAATTATGAAAGGAGTCTTTTCCAGTAAGAATTCATGTTCAAAAGCGGAAGTGCATCCGCAACTGCTCGCGGAAGTGTCAATCGGATCTTAGTACACGATCGCCTTGACCGCTGTTGACATCTCGGTTCAATGCCAGCGTTACAACTTTTCATGATCGTTTTATACCTGTACGCGATTACGTAATTTCACAAACATAAACAAGAAAAGGGCGACTAAAAAAAAAGAGAAGGATGGGAGGCGTGGCGTGAGAATGCTGTAGGTGCGACAAGTGCACAAACTTTTGCGGGTAACATTGATGGACAGCATACTATTTTAACTCGTCAAGAGCAAACTGACACGTGTCCGGCTAATAATAGTAAGTGACTGTTCAAATCGGACGGTTGTACGCGAAAATACTTCGGAAAATTAATGTTTGCCTCTGGCACCGTTCAAATTTCGCGCGCTTTGATCCGTACAGGGAAGTCCAAAACATTCGGACACAGAGGTAACTCTATATAAAACGTTCAGTTAAAATTTAGCGACAAATCTTATTTATATTAATAAAATTAGTTCTAAATATAATTTAAGATTATGAAATTAATTTTCTAGTTTACCATGTAATATTAATTCGAAATCTTTGTCGTTCATGTTCTGAAACACCCTGTAACTTCGAACACATCCCCTACAGCAAAAATATGTCCGCCATATTTCATCGAATTAATACGAAAGAAATTCGCTGTCTCTATCAAATTGTCCGATCCACTTAACACGTTCGCGCTCACTTGAGTAAATTTACACATATCAAAGAATCCCTGGCCCGAACGTGTTAAAGCAAGTGAGTGATAAAACAAGCAGTGATTGCAATGTCTGAATCGGAAAAAGAAAAATAATTTTTTCAAGCGTCGAGATATCGATCCTCGAAGAATAATTAGTACCTTGAATGTTAAGAGAATATGAAGATAGATGATACGTTTATAATACACTCACGTAAGAAAACGCTTTAGTTACGGGTTTCTTCCAAACAACACATTTAAAACAAAAGAAAACTCGGGGTTACACGGTTTAGTTCGAGGATTCAAATCCAGACGCTGAGGGGGTCAACTATTTCTCAATTCACGACTACGGGATAGAAAATGTTTAATTACAGTCTTACGTGCCAGAATTTTCGAAGACCACACGGAACCACCTGCAATTATTTGCTAATCAATTCTCCGTTCAATTTTATTTATCAATTATTTTCGTCTAATTCGCGATGTCATATTGCACGAAAATTTGCGTGCAAAAGCATTTGTTTTACAATTTCGTTTCACTCGGAACGGGAGAGCCATTTTGCACGGATATTAGAGAAGCGTGCCCCAAGGACGTCGATAAATCGCACTAGTCACGATTCGAAAACGCCGTGAAATTATAACAAACGTACACAATCGATATCGCCGAAGGTTCGACCTTAGAAATAATCGAACCTTTTGACTAGAACCTAACCTTAACATAACTCCTCTGATCGGTCAAAACATAAATTTAACATAACCTGACTCAGAAGGGTTAACCTAACCCTTATTTTAATAACATTTATTTTAATAACGTTTATTTTAATAACATTTACATACTGTGTCTTGTATTTAAACAGTGTGACAGTTACGTATATATAATTAGAAGTATATTGTGCGACTTACTATAATACACAACATGTGAATGGTGTAACTACAGATACAACGCCACATGCAAACAGTATCGTGGCAAGTATAATGATCGACGATAACTTACCCTAGACAAGAATGAATGTCCACTCTTCCAATTGTTAGTATTGCGGTTGGCATGCGTTCAAAGAATGAAAATACGATAAAGTTAAAGTATGCAAATAAGCTGTATATAGTGTTTTGGCAAAGCCGTGGTGTTTGAAATTATTCGGTTTACTTTGACAGCATGCGAAGGTACCCATCAATTTCAAAGACTATGGCACACCAAAGTCCGTTCACTTCATGAATTTACAAAGTACTGCTTTGGACCACACACATTTACTTCAACGTACTTGACAATCGTATTAAAATTACAAAAAGATTATATTTGAATTTGTAATAGGTCGATAAATAACGTTCACGCATTATTGCGTGTACGGTTCACGGAGAAACTTTTCCCGCCATTACGCGGGCTGTCACTGCTTGACACTTGACGCAGATATGCGTACCCCCCTAATATTTAGGTTCACATCTTTTAAACTAAATATGTTTATACATTTACTGTATGGTATAAACAAAAATAACCCTTAAATACCTAATTCAATGATTATATATTACTATTTAATAATTGACAATGACTTCATTTGTAAACGTGCCCTTAGGAATGTTTGCTTTCTGCCTTTTTAAACTGAGCGCCATCTCTACAATGTTCGTGTTCTATGCTATTGTAGAGGCGACGCTCGACCACGTTTTTCTCAAAATATGATTTTATCTTATAATTTCAAGCATTAAGTGTATGTCTAATATGCTAATAATATAAAAATAGGCTACACATAGAAAAAGCGACAGAAGATTTTGATGAAACGTCTTTTCTGCATAAGTTTTTCGAGGAAGATATTTAATAAACAAAGAAGAAGATTGCATCGCTGAAAGTTCGTGTTCGGTCGTGAGTTATGCTATCCAAGGACATCTGCGTAAGATACCTCGAGAAACGAATTTTAACGAAAGACAGTAATCTCACGTTACAGATAACGCGTGCACAACACGGAATGCGTGATCGCGCTTTCTCCGTGAATCAGCCACTTGAACACACGAAACAAGAAATGCAAAATGTCAACAGAAACGTGAACGCGAAGCTGTCGCGAGAAAATTCATCGAAAATCGTTAAATATACCGACTGGTATAAATAGCGGTAGACATTTTTTCGCTTTGACCTGATCACCGACAAATAAATCCGTTCTGACGCAAAACTTGCCGGTAAGTCTATTCATAGATGTCCTGAACAGATTTCGCGTTAGCGCGGGAATGTGCGCAAGATGGCCGACCGAAATGACAGTATCAAAAATTTGCCGACTTTGAATTAACAATTTTCAAATGTCATGTAATTGTATATTTTTTAAGAAACGTTTTATGTATTAGGTAAAAATGTAATGCTTTTTTAATACAAATTTGTGCCTCTTTTTTGTTTAGATTAATATTCAAAATGAAGTATGGAGTTGCAGTGAGAAAGTCACCAAAATTTCCATTTCCCTAATGTGGACATTAAAAGCTAATTAAGTTAATCTCGCCATTAGAAGTTAGTCACATACTTAGGCAAGAACGGAATAGTAATAGGAAATTGACAATATTGATAAGCTGCTCAAATAATTATTTAATTGTTCAATTATCATTTATAATTAACCTCTATTAAGAAACAGGTAATAATGCAAACTGGAATAATTAATTGTTGTTATTCTGCTTGTTAAACGAAAAGCAATTTTCGACATAAAATGTTCAGCCACTTGGTTGGAATTATCAGCTATAACCTTTAAGAATTGTAATTTATGACTTGTAAACGTTTCGTTAGAGATAAGAGGGTACATTGTGGCTATTCTTACATTTGTGTAAACCTGTTCCAAAAAAACTGACTAATTAACTGTGAATACATTTAATTGCAATTTATAATTATATTTGGGCACAGTGTTTCAATATTGTAAATTATAAACAATTTAGTTTAACAAAAAATAGATTGGTAGTTTATAACTAATTAGTGTTGCTGTTACTCCTTATAATTAATTACTGATGAGTAAGTAATGATATAATTAAAAACAAAAATTGTTACCAATAAATTAGTAATTAACAATAATTTTCTAATTACTATTATTGCTAATATTGTTACTGCTAGTACTATTAATGACTAGTGACACCGATTAGTGAATTATTGTAAACAAACTGTTAATCTGTTTCCAATTACTGTCAATAACTGATAACGTGATAACATTAATTACTAGTAAATTATCATTCGTCCCGTATTCGTTACAAGCACTTAATACATTACCATTGATTCTTAATCAGTTTCTGAAATTCGTCTAACTTAGTAGATTATGGAAATACAAACTTTTTTACAGTCTGTACAAATCGCAAAAAAAGCAAGTTTTGCATAAAAGATCATTCGATAAACTGTCACATGATCTTACGTCTTGAAAATTGATCGTACAAACTGAATTTCCGAAAGAATATTAGACGAATATCGTCTAAAAATTCGTGGAAGATTTAAAATTCAGATAGGGAAGAATAGGGTATGTTTTCCTCAACGCATAACAATTAAACCGCAGATGCGCGTACGTTGCGTGCGCATCTCGAAGGAATACCGTGAAAACTGTACGGCGCTGAAACGTCCTTGCAATATCGTGCCGATAGTATAAATAGCTTCGTCTCTGCTGACGAGAATGAGCGGAAAAAAAGAGAGAGAAGTAGATATAAAAAAAACGTCACACGGACGTCGAAAAACAGGCTACAGAATCGTACATGGAATAACGTGTACCAATTACCGATGGCTGCAATGTGTTACGTAATCAGCCACGATCCACGGGTAAAGGAACGCACCTGTGCAGCCTGTGTTCGATTCACATGCTACTGCAAAGAGCCATTATTCTCCGACGAGGTCAATTTTCTAGAAATCTTTAACGGACATTTACGTTTCTCTATTCCCACTTCCTAACATGGCCCAGGTACATCTGTTTTTTTTTCATGCGCGCCGCCATTTTTTTTTCTTATGGTGTTCAACTTTTTAGGCAAAAATGGCGGACATGAGTGTACGAGACAGATTCTGTCAGGTCCGCAAGGATGAATATTTTATACAATAGACAGGTAAAATCTTTTATGAAATTTTGTAAAAAATATTTAATAAAATTGCAATGTCTAATTTTTCTAAAAAATTCCAGACGAACGAGATTTATTTTTTTAACGAAATTATGTGATTTGTTTGCATAAATTGACGTATGCAGAATGCTGTATTTATCAAAAGAATAGGTTGTTGAGTTATGACCCAGAAAATGTCTGTTTACAAACGAGACCCATACGTATCATAAATTTTAGATAAATACTCGATCGTTGCTTAACGTTTCTCATGCTTGTCTCTTGACACACTGTGCGTAGATTTGATGGATGGTGACGTGTACTGAAATGCTGTCATTTTTAGATAACTTATTAGTGACATCGAAAGTAGTTTACTTCTGGTAATTAGGTAAGTCATTGCACTAATTAAGTCAGTGAGTCAATCAAAATGATCTTGATCTTTAACAAGTACCCATTTTTAAACAATTTTGATAATAAACAAAAGATACGTTAAATAAAAAATATACGAAAATTCGTCAAACAAAGGACACATGAAATGACTCACTTTTAGTATGACGTTATTGATTTAATCCTACAATTGTTAACATGTATTAGCAATATTCTTGAGCGTTTCAAAGAAAAGTTACCATCTCCCAAATCTACAATTTACTTCACAGTGTTCCGAATTTATTTCAGGGATCAATCAGTTGACCAGATAAGTTATCTTTGACATCAAAAGGAACGTTACGCCACGTTATAGCTGTGACCAGAATTTGTATTTATGAGACTGAGCAAGATGGGCTTAGAGCGATTAAATTAATCGTGAAGTAGAAAGTTCGTTCTGTAAAAATTATCATTGAGTATTGAAGCTATGGATTATATAATATTTTAAGAATTAATATTTTAGTGGTATGAATGGTGACGCAGGAAAATCAGGCAGGAAGCCATGAAAGCGTCGGAAGCTAAAGGGTTAATATAATTGTTCACTGCACCGAATGCGTGCATAGCAATCGAGGCAAGTACAGTGCGTGTGACAAGAGCCTTATGAATCATGCTGCCTTCCGACCTCTCTTCAAAGGTTAATAAGCGTCGAGAAAACGTCTCCAAGTTTCACTTAACGCGTCTTGGAAGCAGAAATTTCCCCACACTACAAAGTAGTCTATTACGTCGGAGAACGTTAGCCTCAGATAGAACATTGAAACGATTTGTCATGGGATCGATAAACGTATCGGACGCGAAAAAGTATTTAGTTCAACGAGTGATTACTACGGAGACTATTCATAGCCGAGAGGGATAACAACGAAGCAGTAAGAACGCAAGTCGATTGAGAGCTCTCGTTTTAGTAGTAGAGAAACTTACTGGACGTACAGATGAGCTCTAGGATTATTAAAAAACCAGAATATAGATCCTAGGGACTCTTACAGAAAACTGAGGTCCCAAGGAATCACTGAAGTCAACTAAGGAGTCAACAAAGTCCTAGAATTATTCTAGGGAGATTTGAAAAATTCCAAGAGAAGATTAGAAAAATTTTCAGAAAAGGAGGAAACAAACTTCAGGAAATGTTTAAGGAAAAGTTACGGTTCTTGGAAGAGCTTAAGGAAATATATAACCTAGTGAATCTAGGGAGTTGAGTAAGTGACAAGGAACTGTGAGAGTATCGATTCTCACGCGAGAAAATCGAGTTCCTCGTTCTTCTGATCGCCGCTTACCAGGTCATCCTCAAACTCGTCGTCATCCGTGTCCGAGTCCGAGCAACCTCTCAGCTTTCGAACTTTCTTTTTCACCTCTTTCTTCACCACCCTCGTTATCGCATTTTCCGGCTGCGTGCAATCGTTTCATGATTAAAGAAAAAGTCGCCATGAAACGCTAACGACCTGGACCCAACCGGACGCTAGCTTGCTACGAGGGTCTAGCGGTTCAAGAAATCAGCGACACATTCGTTTTTAATTTGTTAACCGGGTAGACAACTATTCGTCCCAGTTTTAGTTTAGATGCATTATGCATTAACTGCCAATGAAATATTTTTAGTATTTCGAACACTGTTCATTTTATGACAATTGCAATAATTCGCTTAAAGAATATTTTTATTTAAAATACGAGCAGACTTTTGTCGTATCATAATACATCATAACTAGGCGGTCGAAAATGCTGTATCACTTAATTTTCTTACTATGTTTCGTAACGCATAACGTACACGTAACAAAAAGGTGCAATTTTAATCGCAAGAAAAAATCTTAGATTGTTGAGATATAGTTTTAGGTAACACTGCTTTTTGTAACAATCAAAAATATTACGCGCGAAAAGTGACCTTGAATCTGTGCATCACGTGATGCTGCCGCCATCTTTAAACACTAAAGGGGCACCTTATCTATTTTAACAAAAATATATAATTTTTTAAATTAAAAGAAAAGATTGAATACTGTCAAATTATTTGCTATATTGTGATAAAATTTTCAAGAGTTTTTAGGCAGTCGCTAAAAAAACTAAATGTATCGCTTCTTTCTTTTTTTCCGACACGATTAGCACGATAAGATGACACGCAGCATTAACTAGATAAGTTTCGCTACAAATACCGCTTAGAAAGCCGATATAGTTTTACTGTGATTCTATTTATTTTTTATGTTAATACACTACGAATTCTGCGCTTGCAAGTAATGCAATTACGTTATCTAATCTAGCTTTATTTTCAAACTTGTAAAAGAAAGTTTTTACTGAATCTTGTTATTAAAAAACTGACAAAAATTGTTCGTAAATATTTTTAAGATCCATCCGTATCTTCGTATTGTATAACGAAAAAATAAAAACATCTTCAAAAGAATGGATAATAAGAAAGAAACACGAAGTCATACGATCAAATATAAGGAAAAGCACGCAAAAAAACTCTATTTATAAATGCGATTCCTCATTTCCTTTAAACGGTTATTCCAAAGATTATTATCTCTTTACTTACGTTACATGTGCGGCTATCGAATTCCAACCTAAGATTTGAACGGAAAAACCTAACCAAACCTAGCAGAAAATTACTTAATCTACTTATTCTCCAAACTAAATTGTCGATAATTTGGATATAAATGTCGATAAGATAGTTTTGTCTCCTCCATATTTGATATTAGCGATATGTATATCGAATCATCAATAATATTTCGATAGTATCGATAGCGGCACATTTACTTCCCTATAAGGATAAGAAACAAAGGAGAAAAAGAGGAAAATACGAGTGTTTGCAGTGTATGCTATAGATGGTCACGTTTTTAATCAATTCGTGAAACTGTTGAAAGAGGGGCAGAAAGGAGACAATAAAAATACAAACGCGACTGTGTCAAGGTGAAGGCGCGTCATCAACCGCTTGGTGAAAGCAAATGGAACATCAACTCGCAACTGTACCTTGAATCACGTATCGAAAACTGAAGGACACGATTTAAAAAAACTTCCAATTAAAATTATTCCTTTTTACATTATTCATTTCGATCTTCAAAAAATTCCTAACCTTAAAAACTTTTAAGTTCGAAAAATTATTACACTTAAAAAAAACTATGTTCACGAAAAAGAGTATTAAAAATTATGCATCGAATGTAAAAGTTTGAACAGTGAAATAATCGACTGCAAAGTTGAACGCGTAACCCAACGTGCGAACCTACGAAAGTCGATGACATCAGCATCCGTTAAGATCTCTCCCTAGGTCATTTTTTATCCAATTGACACAGCAAACGTCTAAATTCAGTGTATTCGTTTCAACGAATAATATATACACACGTATACCGAGTTAAAGAACACTTGAATCACTAGAAATTTTTTAACTTATAACATCTACATACGAAAACATTTTAATAACTATGTATGAATCTTATATTACATTGTAAATCATTTTGCCTCACGTCTTATGAATAGTTATGTCGTGGAAGCAATTACTTTTTCAAATTCGAATTGCAGCAAGTACAGTGTAATCTCGCTATTTGGCTTTCATTTATATTGATAAATGTGGGGGACCCCGTTCGACCGGTCATGCATACTAGCAATGTCCTCCCCCCATTACCATATCAGAGAGATTTAAATATTTCTACTATATGACCTCTTTCTATCATTTTCCCGCTTTTAAAATCCTATTCAGAGCCATATAGCGAAATTCTGTTATAATACCATTAGCGAGTGAATAGACAGCAGAGTTTGCATTGAAGCGACTATTGAAGCTTAAGATATTCCAGCCCAATTTCCAACGCACAAAAAAGGGCCATCATGAGCGATTCAGAGGAACAATAAAGCAATAAATAACAAATCATCTTACCTTCTTATAAAGTTTAATCCACGTCAAGTCACCTTTATTGTCCGTGTACTGAAGTCCGAAAAACCACACCTCACGTAGTCCGATCGTCTTTACAACTTGATCAAATAATTGCTTCCCGGTGGTCGTCTGCTGAATCGCAAACTCCAACTCGGCGTCCATTGTCGTTACCCTGACGTTCATCTTCATACACAAAAAGAAAAAACAAAAGATCAGAAACTATGAGGCAGAATAAACGCAATCCGACGAGAGAACGTTACGCATAATCGTCTTTTAGGAATTTAGTGAAAAGTAACGATGCTACAGGGCAAGAACGCTTACCATTTTAGCCCCGGCGACCATGGCTGCAGCGATACGCGAATTTGTCTCAAGAATTCAAACGGAACGGTGACCCGTTAAAATTAAATACACTGATAAACGATTACGCGTCCAGATGCGAATAATCTCAGATGCACCGTGGATGTACCGTTTCAGAAAAAATCGACACAGAATACCACAAGGTTCAAACCATTCGACTGTTGGCGTTTGCCGGTTCAGAACGGACAATGGGTTCTAAGGGGCAAGTGCAACCGGCAGCGTCTTTCCCCCCACTTTTCTCTATCATAAGCAGTGCATTGTTATCCCTCTCTTTCTATAGCATAGGTAGCGTCACTAAGTGCAAGAGAGAGAAACAGAAACGGTCACGTGAGGAAGCCGGTGCGTATAGCCATGACCAATCAGCGTTTAGTCGAAATACCGGGTGTACCGAAGTCACTTCCTTAATGTATACGGTAAAATTTCAAATTCATAAATTCAAAGATCCGTACATTTAAATATTTTAAATATTTAACTTCTAAATTTTACATAGAACATATAAATTTTAAATTATTAACTCAAGTATCAACTTAAAAATCTGTATTAATCGGAGGTTTTTAAATCGCCTATAATTTGCTGCACGGAGCATGCGCGGAAAAGCGACCAATCAAATTTGAGTACCGACTATTAGGGTCTCTCTCTCTCGTGTTAACATCGTTTTTTTCGTTTACAATTCAAGTGCAGACTCCACCCCTGCACGTTCTTGGATCCTGAATGATAACCGATCGTTGACTGGTGATATGGAGGAAATTCAGTTTTCTATACGACAAATGACATTCAAATTCCGTACACGTATTCTAACATAAATTTGAATTTCGCGGAAACCGTGAGTCATGCCGGTTACTTAAGAGGAATTTTTTTATGTTAAACTGAAGAGTAGTGAATTTTTCATTAATTATTATTTAAATATTCACGTGAAAAAATCTTTTTTCAGAGACATAATAACTGTATTCACTTTTATAAATCTTTCATGAATTCAAAAAGTGCTGATTGCAGTTTTCAACGTTATCGCCGTATCTACGGTAGAATGCTGGCGACTTCCGTTGGAAACCGACGGTTTTTCAAGGGAATTTTCCAACCGTTACAGAAATTAATGCACGGTAACTTTAACGCGATTTATTACTTCAAAATAATAAGCAGTTCTCATTGGGCAGCTTTACAATTACATAAATTGTGAATTATCGTTGATAAAATAGTACTTACCGTCTTCGGCATTGTGGCGGCTTTTGTTTTCCCGAGTTAAACAACGAAAAATATCAATCTGCAATTAAAAATTAATCACAATTAACCAAGTTTGTAGTTTATTTATACAATACAATTAGAGTTATTATTAAATAGTCAATTTATGAATAAAAATAAAACAAAAATTTTATTTTACAGCACAAATTAATTTAGGAAAAGGAAATCGTCCCTCCTCCTTGGATCTACTACTGCTAATACACTGCATGATTCACATTTCAAGTAACGATTAGCAACAGGTTGCAACGTGCTTGAAGTGTAATTAGATAAGATGCAAAATGCAGCAAAAATATAAGCGATACGCGATACTAATCGTAGTTGATAAATTTAAGTAATTATGTATAAAAACGAGGTACGAGTAATTATATAATCTTGGTTGCTATGGATACTACGAGTTACACTAAGTGTTCTCTCATCGAACCAGGCGCCATTGTTAACCTAACTTTAGTTAATACAAACTTCATAATTCTATACCAAAGTAGAATATAGAGTTGAACCTCGAATAACAGACACACACGTAATTAAAATCTGTGAGTATCAGATGTACATTATATTCTACTATTTATATAATAAAATATTTATAGACAAATGTAGTCAACTACTAAAAAATTATTTATAACAATTATGTATTGAAATAATGATAATCACAAATTGTAGATAAAAAATGATACGGCGAACATTTGGGAATTGCATCCATGTTGGAAGAAGAGACAGGTTATAATGTAAATTCGCGTGACCGACATCCGCTGGCAGTAAGGAGTGCCTGCAGAGTATGTGTGTCTAGCATTCCCCTTTTATCTAGGACCACCGCGTCCGTTGAACCGTTGGTATCTTTTGACTTCTGTCAGTGACAATTGCATTTAAAAAAGAAAAGCGCGAATTTCTGCGCGACATATCCGTCCGAGTTTTCACGAAGCATGGAGATGGAAAGCAGCTATTAATAAAGTCTCCGTTTCCGACTACTGCGTTCGAAGTCCAAAATACTCGTCACAACTGTTTACGCGATGTCTAACGCATCTTTCGATCACTGTGTAAAGTAAATGCTTCGATTTCAATTCATATTCACACGATATGAACGACTTTGATACGATGGAACACTTTGAACATGTTTATACAGTTGACCCTCGAATAACGCGGGAGTTAGACACACAGACATCACATGTAAATCTGTGTGTAATTCTTGACTCTCTAAAATTTAGGTAGACTGTTAACTAGAAGTTTTATTTTGTATACTATGTATCTGTGTTACTTTATTTTTACGATAAGTTAGAGGTAAGGAAATGTTATTAAGATACTTATAAGGAAGAGAAAATACGTACACGCATATGTATCAATATATACATATATTATTCACACATACATATTGTTATACATTATATTACATTATAATAATTATTATTTATACATACATACTACATTTATTTATTAAATAGATTATTTAGTTTGTTATAAAACCGCGATTTATTACATGAACTAATTACAAGAAAGTTTCTGACCAAAATTTTTTGGTCAGAAAAAATCCGCGTTGTTTAAGGGTCAACTGTATTACGAAAGAGAAAGAAATTTTAAAAAATGTAAATACGTGTGAGATTTACACGCATAGGAAAGGAATGAACGAGAAGAATGTCACCATGAAGACTGGTGTTTTGAAATATTCTTCAAGGTTCCCCATTGACTCAAAATGCGTACTATTTTAAATTACACGTTTTAACAAACTGATTATTGAACAAATAATTATTATTGTTATTTGAGAAATAAGTGCTTGTTAGTAGGTGTAATCGGAATATAAGTGCACACCAATGTACCTGTCTGCTGAGGTTAGCTAGAAATGCGTAGGATTAACAGAAATGTAAGCATGTGTTCTATCTCTCGACTCGTCTTGTCTCATTTTACCTTAAAAGAACGAGACAACTACTAAACGATCGACACCGAGTATTTTACGTTACAATTAAAGCGGCGTCCGCACGTTTATTATCCCAGTAATATAACTCCGTCTAGACACTATGGTGTACGTAACAATTAAGTATTCATATAAATTTGTAAAATCCGATGTGCGTCCGTTACTCGTTCCCTCATAGAGAAAAAAGTGACTGGAATATACGATGTCACCTTCACGAAGATGAAATTATCAGACAAGCATGTAACACGATAATTCGCTAACTTGAAAGAAATAATCTTTATGTAGGTTAGTAAGCAAAAGGTTAGTTTCCGAATGAAAAGCAGGAAATGAATGTACACGTATCGTACGAAAAAAAAGACGAGAAATATTGGAACAAGCAGTATTTCGATTAGCGGTTATGAAAAACAATTTGTTGGAACAATTATAACACTTGTAGATTGTCTTTAATTATTAAACATTTCAGTGACTTGAACTTACATTATTGTGTTTATAAGATACGAATTCTACACGCATGTGCCACACATTCACGGTAGGCCAGTGGCACCTGCACTTGCACTATGGCCGCGGCAGAAAACGACAGGAAATTGTATGATCCACACCCAAAAATCCCGTCACGTTCAGACAATACTGACACCTCACTGATAATATGGCTGCCGCCTGCCCACCCGCTTGCTCGGTTCTCCTCGAGAGGGGGAACTAATCATGAACTATATTTGTATGTATAGATGTAACAATTCTCAACATAAGTATTAAATCACCGCTAAATCTTTCCATCGGACTAATTCAATATTTTTCTTCCAATTTTTTATACTGTTACACACCATACATATATAAATTTTCATCCTTCATGTATAGGTTATAACATAATATTATTGCATAGTCTGTACTGTATTTAAAATGTTTCGTTCAAATACATGAAATTTAATTTTGTAAATGTCAAGAAAGATTTTATAGATATTCTTCAATTTGTTACAAATTTGGTATTACAAAAAGATGACAAATATTGGTTAAAAATTTGTGTTTTAAATTTGACAAATTTTTCTAATTTTTCTTTTGTACATTTTGGTGATTAAAATTGATTAAAGCAATAAATTTATTTTGAAATATAACTATTAAACCTATTGTTCGTTCAATGGAAGATCATAACCAATTTGCGCATCGTGACAAACTTCAGTACCTTCCCCTCCCATTAGTGAAGTCTCACTACCACATACTTTCTGCTCGATCGGTTATATATCAGGTAAACAAAATATACGAATAGAGAGAAGTACACGGTGTAGAAGCACATGCATGGTGAATGCAATCGATGGTGTCCTGCAATCCATATTCTACCCTTATCTTTATTTTCTTTATGTATCGAGAATTCTGAAAATTTTCAACTTCTCGTACAGTTGATCATTTTTTTTGGCAAAAATACTTTGTAAAAATTTACGCGGAGAAATATTCATTACCCTTTTAATCAGTAATAGGTTATTCATTCTCAAGCTTCAGAGAATAAAAAATTATACGCGAAGTGCCTGTACACCCACTCCCTCACTTATTTGAGGGTCAACTGTATTTTTAAAAAAGAAGACTACCAAGTATACATACTTGGCGTTAGGAACGCCACAAATGCGCATGCGTGTTACCCTTGGTTACCAAACATTTTCGAACCAATCAGAATCAACATGCGCAGGATATATAAAACCTCATTGTACGATGAGTACAATCTGCAATTGAACTGTCGAGTGAATGAGTGTTCACAATACATCCTATGCAAAAGACATATAGATTAATAAAGTAGAATAATTTACTTTAATCAAGAATTTTTAACTATTAATAAAATCTTTTAGTATCTTTACTGAGTACTGTAGATATCATTTTGAATAAATTGTGGTTTTATTGTGGTATTATATCCTGCGTTTTATCTCTGTTAAGATTACAATCTTAGGAGTTGAATGTTCACCGTATTAAAGACATGTGTGTATAAACCGCAAGCATAGACATGTGCGTCTATGACTATAGGAAACACAGATCATGGTAGAAAATAGCTTAGGTGACACGCCGTGACGTTGCCACTGTATTTATTCGACTACAATCCCTCTGTCGGATGGTCCAACTATCAGGTTAAGATTGTCACATCGGTTGACGTAGGAGGAGATGACCCACAGATTATCTATACATATACATCTCCCGTCGTGACTCAAAGTAAACTATACTACGTTGAAAAAATTTGTGTTCTTGTTAACACTTCCATTTAAATGCTTGAATGTTATTCCTATAAAAAATGTAAGTAACAAGGAATGATACGGGAATAGTGTGAATTTTACTACAAGGATAAATTGCTATTGACTTATAAGTGAAATTTGCTGCGTTTCATTTTCCCGTATTAGTTTTTCATTATTAATTTGTTACTCTTTGATTCATTAAATACTATCACATCTTAAACTATACAAATTTCTTGTTTCTCTTAACCTAATTGATCAAAATTCTATTTATAAAATTAATCCGTTTAAAAAAAACAGGTACAATGAAAAACAAATTTCTTCACGTGTATTGCATTTAACGTGATAAGAATTTTTGCGCAGTGTCATTCATGTAAATTAATGTTGTTAAATTTGATTAATAATAATGGAAAGAAACATTAATACAATTAGATTAATCTATTAAAATTTTGTATTTCTGTTTGTATGTACTGTATCAGATAATGGAACTTCAAAGTAATTTTTAGTAACAATAATAATATGTAACTTTTCTAGAAAAATACTGTGACGTATTAAAGTGTGTTTCTTTTACTATTAATGTTATATTAAACAAATTTAATTATAGGAAAATTATGAAAAACGTTGTTTCTAGGACATACCACATATCTTTCATAAATATCATGTCCCATCCACATCTCTGATGCTTTCAGTTTGAGAGAAACAGAAAAATATGGTTAGTTCTTGATACCTGTTTTCACCTAAGAATTACCATAATTATTTGTTACTTCATTCTGTAATACAGTAAAAGTATGTATTATTTAGCATGTGCGTCACTGAATTAGACTTTAATCGTCACTTATCATATTTTTAAAATATAACTAAATTTAATAAATCCTACAGCATGCGATGCAAATAATTTCTTAACATGTTCGCTAACATTTAACATATATGACACATATTTTGGTAGCATGTATCTAAAAATATATTACATAAAATCATGTAACTCATGGATTGCTTTATTTAAATGCCTAGTAGCGAACGTGTTAATTAAATCTTAAATGAGAATGCAGATTTATTAAATGATTATCTTAGATTTGTTTACTTTTATTACATTTTTTTATATATACTTTTTAAAGAAGTTCCTAAATAATAATAATGGGAATTATACATACAATTGAATGAGTCTAATATTATAAAGAGTTCAGAAGATTGCATTCCAGAGCTATTATAATATAAGTAATAATACATGTGTATTTAGTTATTGTTACAGACTATTTGTCGCTTGGATTTGATGAAATAATATCCATATATCTCTCAGAGGCAATCTTCTGAGCTTGCTGCAGCAAGTTACTATCTTTATGCGTAATGTACCTATTGTATTAAAAAAAAACAAAAATAGATATAACGGACATTGCATGTTATTTATGTAATATTATGCATACAGGCAAACAGGAATAAAAAACGACGTTTGGCCTGTGAGCCTATTATAGCAGTGGAATATTCTACAGTCACGGACAAAAATATGTTTTGTTGGGGGAGTACTATACACGGGGAACTAGGTTTAGGTGGTATCGAAGATGAAAACATTTTAGTTCCCCGTGAACTTGATTTTCAGAAAGCTGCAGAAATTGAACAGAGTAAGTTTCGAATTATGAAGTTAGGTATTGGCAATGGTATCTACAAATTCTTTGCATCATATAATATATTTATACAGTTGCTTGTGGTCAAAATTACACTGTGCTTATTACTCGAGATGGTGAAGTATATTCTTGTGGAAATAATGATTATGGGCAGCTTGGTCATGAGAAAGGAAGGAAAAGATTACGTATGTACACTTCATAGAGTAATAACTTCATTAGATTTATTTAATTTGAGAATTAATTTATGATGAATTAATTTATGTTTAGAATTAATACCTGGATTAGATGCGTTTGTGTTTAAAAAAGTAGCTTGTGGAGCACATCATACAGTAGCAGTAAATGAATGGGGCCAACTGTTTAGTTGGGGATCTAATGCAGAAGGCCAACTTGGTATTATTATCATTATTATTATTAATGTTTCTCTATATTTTTAATTATTATTTATTAATTCGTATTTTAACTTAATTGTAGGTCTGAATTCTAAAAATTTAATTGAATGTGTTCCGCATATGGTAAGAGCATTAGGTACAAGTGTAGTTGTACAAGTAGCCTGTGGCATTAACCATGTACTTGCATTAACAAATAATGGAAAATTATATAGTTGGGGTTCTAATAGTGATGGACAGCTTGGACTAGGTACAGATGTTAAAAATGAAATAAAGCCTAAACTTATCACCGGTTTAGCTGGTGTTCCCATTGCTTTTATTACCTGTGGTGGATATCACAGTATAGCTATATCAAAATCAGGTAATTTTACAAATAGTATAAATAGTTACTAATAACATAACTAAGAAATAGAAATTATTTGCATCGTATTCATTTTTCAATAGGGGCTGTATTTGGGTGGGGAAAAAATACATTTGGTCAGTTAGGATTAAATGATACACGAAATAGGAATTCACCACGTCAATTACAAACTTTACAAAATGCAAAAGTATGTTATGCTGCTTGCGGTGAAGAGTTTTCTGTATTTTTAACAGTGGTAAGTATTATAGTTTGTAGCAGAAAAAAGTTATTCTCAACATTACACAAGAATTATATTAGGATGGCGGAGTATTCACATGTGGTGCTGGAATGTATGGTCAGTTAGGGCATGGAAATACCAGCAACGAAATTTTACCGCGCCAAGTTATGGAGCTCATGGGCAGCACAGTTACCCAGGTGCATTATTGCTATGCAAAAATGAAAATATATCGTAAATGCTAAATAAATGTCTTATTTTAAGATTTCATGTGGTAAAAGGCACACTTTAGGATTGGTACCATCGCGAGGCAGAGTTTATGCATGGGGTTTAGGTGGTGCAGGACAATTAGGTAATAATATCACACGAAGTGTAGCAACTCCACAAGTGGTACATGGTCCATGGGTTGCACCGAATGGTTCTTCAATGATAGACTTTAATGAGTTTACTTCTTGCAAAAGTAACTTTATTGTTAAACACATTTTTACTGGTGGGGATCACTGTTTTGTCACAGTAGTTCCTAGAGATGTAGGTATTTTTTACCTATGTGATGCTTGGCTTTAATTTATATTCCTAAATTATAAATCTTATATATTTAATTATTTGTAGGCTAATGTGGAACCAGATGACTGTAGAATATTACAGCCATCTTCCCAAATTCTTGAAATAACTGAAGAACAGTTAATGGCATGTCAACGAGTTCCGTTAAATTCATCTGTTGATCATGAACTTATGATGTGAGTAGAAAGTTAGTACCTAAGTCAATATCCCTTCCAGATGTGTCATATAATGGATTTTGTATTTTTCATCATAACAACGGCCTCTTCCTATCTTCTTTCCGTAGTAAATAATAAGCTTCATCAAATTTTGTAATTTAATATTTTGATAGGTATTTGGAGACGGTATTTACAAGTAAGTCTTGCGTGACTGGATCATTTTTACTTAATAATGATGCTCATTATGGTTGTTCGATAAAGCATCATGGAGTGGATCTTGATCGAGCAAGTCGATTATTCGGAATTATTAAAGAATTGGATAATAACACGATTCAGAAATTGGTATATAAAAAGATAAAGGCCACAAGTTTCAAATGCTCTTAAATTTGAGATCATAGCGAATTAATTATTCGTTTTCAGATATTTACCTGCATAACAGAGAGCTTAATTCCTTCTTTCACCACCTCTAATTATAATACAATCAAGACAGTTTGGCCAGAATGTTTAAGAATATATTTAATATTACCATTGTTTCATGGTTTTGCAAATCCTCTCAATTGCGATGTATTGCATAAACCATTTTGTAAAGCCATTTTATCATTAAAATCAGAGATTCGTGACATTGTTACAAGTTGGTGGGTAGGATCTTCAGCACATTATTTTGAAAGATTAGTTAGAATTCATAAATCCGTTGTTTTACATTACGTAAAAACTAAACGAAATAAAACAAGCAAGGTAACAATCACGAAGCATCTCTTTTATTGATAACAGGAAAATAAATACCCTATTTTGATGATTGTACAAATATGTCATAATTTTTGTAGGAAGTAATGTGGGATGATACTTTACAAGTCGTCTTAGACTTATTACACTTATTAAATAAATTAAACAATGAAGGCGTTGAAGGGAACAAAGTACCTTATTCTACATTTCATTTACCAGAATTAACAGAATGTATAGACATTAGAGGCAATTATATAAGATGGATTTCAGAGCCTTCCTGTGTATGTTATGATCTATATGCACATATACAATATATTACCAATCCATATTTATATTGTTTTTAACAAAATTTTTTCCAGTCCCGGAAAGTCTTTTGTGATTATGCGTTTCTCCTTGATGCACAAGGTAAAACGATATTACTTGAAACGGATCAAGCTATACAGGTAAGAAATAAATTATTCTAGTGCCTTAAAAACTTCTATGAACTTAGACTCAAAAGTAGAATATGTTTTACATTGTTATAATTTTGTATATCTACATATACATTTGTATTAGATGCAATCAGCGATGAATGAGGCCGCAACTCGGGCTGTAATGAATCAAATGTTCTTAGATCCATTTTCTACAGATTTACGACATCATAATCAGTTTTTGATCTTAAATGTATCAAGGGAAAATATAGTTGCAGATACATTGATGGAACTGTCTCATTACGATTCTAGCGACTTAAAGAAACCTCTCCGAGTAAGCATTATTCTTCACAGTTTAACTATTCTCTCTAAGAAGTATAACCAACAATTATTTAAAGGTGAAATTTCATGGTGAAGAGGCAGAAGATGCTGGTGGAGTTAAAAAAGAATTTTTCATGCTTCTATTGAAAGAGATTCTTGATCCAAAATATGGCATGTTTAAACAATATGAAGAGTCTAGAATTATTTGGTTCAGTGAAGACTCTTTTGAAGATGAAAACATGTACTTTTTAATCGGGATTCTTTGTGGACTTGTCATTTACAATTTTATTATCATTGATTTGCCATTTCCATTAGCTCTGTACAAAAAGTTGTTACACGAACCAGTTGGATTGAACGATATCAAAGAAATGTCACCGTTGCTGGCTAAGTAATTCGTATTATATGTTTTCATTTATTGCTTCGTGGCAGGAATTCGTTTAAGTAAATGCATATAAATAAGGATACAGAAATACAGCTTTGATGAAATATTTATATTAATATCGTTTTAGGAGTATGCAAAATATACTTGACTACGAAGAAGAGGACTTTGAAGAAATTTTTTGTTTAAATTTCGAAGTAGTCAGGGAGGTATTCGGTGAGAAGAGAATTTTTGAACTTATACCAGGTGGTAGCAAAGTTCCTGTTACATTAAATAATAAGTACGTGTACATTTCTGAAAATTTATTCATATTTTCTTTGGACTAAGATTCTAACCTCTGTTTACATTTTTTAGAAAACATTTTGTTGATTTATACGTAGATTATATATTAAATAAATCCGTGGAACCTCATTTTGACAAATTTCATAAAGGTTTTCATAAAGTTTGTGGCGGAAGAGTGTTAGAGTTGTTTCATAGTCACGAACTTATGGCTGTGGTAGTAGGGAATGAAGATTACGATTGGGAAGAATTAGAAAAGAACGCCACGTACAAAGAAGGATACACAAAAAATGACCCCACTATCATATTATTCTGGCAAGTGTTTCGTGAACTCACGTTGGAGGAGAAGAAAAAATTTTTGCTATTTTTGACCGGAAGTGATCGAATACCTATACAGGGAATGCAAGCAATCAAGGTAAGTTGCATATATTTTATCTACTATCATTCGTTGCAATTTTATGCTTTTACATTTCAGATCACAATACAACCAATACATGACGAGCGCTTATTACCCGTTGCTCATACGTGTTTTAATTTACTTGATCTCCCACGCTATCAAACTAGAGAAAGATTGCGTTATAAGTTACTACAGGCTATTCAACAAACTCAAGGATTTTCATTAGTATAATGTTTTCATTTTATTCTTTTAATACGTGCATAATATTCTTTATTGATTCGAAATTTAGCATGGTCGCAATCAGGGCATTTTATGAAAGCTTTACATCCGTTGTTACACAGATTTGTATTATCATAATCGTATTTTTCTAATGGTGTATTTGATTGATATTATCCAATAGAGCGTTATCAAGAGTGTACATATGAAATTTATACCACTGCTATAATGTGCGCCGATAAAAAAGTGGATGGTATTATGCACGCTTTTCTAATGCCACAAATTTCTAAATTTCAATTTTATAGATCTATTAATGATTTATTTTAAATAAAATAGTGTTTGCAATTATTACAGTACACTTGAATTCCGGAAACAAGACAAACTCAGGGAATATCTTTAGTGAATAAATTATAATCAAATGTAATATTCCACGATAGGTTAAAACGTAAGAATGAATTTGTTTTAACATATTGTTTAATGAAAAAAGATTTTTGAACACAAAAAAATCGATCATGGTTTTATAAGTTGCATTTATTTAAATAATTTATGTTTTTGTTTCCAAGAGCAAGATTATGAATAAATAAAAATATAATTTATTGTAGCATTGGACGTATAATTTATGAAAAATATAATTTATTCTAGCAGTCGTACAAAATAATTGATACATTAATCATAAATAAACACATATTTTGTACGATCATTCATAAAGCTAATCATGACATTATAATTCCAATTTTATACCAAAATAAATTTTATTTTAACAAACAAAATTCACGCTGAACTACTGAATTTATAAATATATTTTATTTATACACATCAATATATTACATTATTAAAAAGTTTCCGTTAGTCGTTTAATAGACGCATGGTCATTAAAACATTTTATAAAATCTTTCTCGATATTAACAATTCGCATTTTATTCGATTATTCGATCATCGATTTTCGTTATTCGTTGGGTTTTTCTTTTACGTTAACCCGATATTTATCACTTCATTGTAACATTTCACCAGAACCCATACTTTCATTGATTTTTATTTACTCGCCAATATTTAATATTATAGAGAACACAATATTTGATTGATCAACGTGTTAAGATAATTCTAAGGGCGGATTTGATAATGGCACTGAAAGGTATATTAATTGATCAATCTCGGAATATATAGCAGCGCGGACAGTAGACTTCCCAAAGAAAATAGCGAAGGGTAAATTTAGAAATTTCAAATTTACAAATTTGTAACACATATTTTTCAATTCGATCTCCCAGAATCGAATACAAATGGCGGGAAACTCCTCTTACCCTTGTTTTCTAAAGGAAGGCTACTTGTTCTCATAAATTTATGCCAATTTCGGACAAAGAACTGGAAAAGCAAAACACGTAGTGCGTGTACAGTTCTAAGTCCCCTTCAAATAAATTTTGAATACAATATTTTAATTCCTCGGTAGATCATGCACATCTCTGTTATCTTTAGCCTACTCATCCAATTACCACGTGCTTACTCCTTCAGCCATATACATGGTGGTCAAAATATACATATAGAGGGAGAAAGGTAACTATGTAGGAAGTATACAAAATAAAGGACCACTGAGTATATACGCGTGAAGAAAGTCGGAAAGGTGTTACCTTCTCGGCTAACGAAAACAGAATGAACAAAAATTCATTTCACGCATGATCTGTCGAGCGAGTAGTATTGCCTCGATAGTAGACTCAAAATCAATTCCAGCATTTCCTGCTTTGGCTAAATAATTATATATATCTTACACCTCGATATTAACTTTCATGGTACTTTCTCCAGCTATGGAGCAAATCGAGAAATGCCAGCAATTCCCGGAACACCCTTTCAGAGCCATGTGTCTACTATCAAGACATTACCGTATAAATTTTGAATTCCAACGACAGCGGGCCTGAGCAATTTCATCGGTTTTCAACGCAGCTCTTTAGGTTAATTTGATTAGCATTCAATTTGGCGCGTTATGCAATAATATAAAACATCGAGCTCAGGACGACGTTAAGAGCAAAATAAATCATTGTCAAATAAAATTCGCTAATGTTGATAGGCAGGGGTGAAGTATTGAGTTCCTGGTGGAGCTCGGTATCCCGGGTATGTATTGGTTAAGGCGTGTTGAGCGAAGAATCCGCTGTAGTCCTTGTGCACTCGACGGGGCCTGAAAGCAGGACCTTTCGCCAATTCCATCCTGGCTCTGTTTTCGGCCTCTGTTTGGGCTTTCACCGATGGCGGTGGCCACTTGAGGTCTCCCCTCATGTTGCCGCTCACTGGAGCCTTTGTCGCGGCGGGTTGTGCTTGGTAAACTGGTGCTGGCGCCTGAAACAATATTTAACTATTAACATTGAATTACTTTAGGAAGGTTAGAAAGAGAGGTTAGAGTTAACCTGTGAAATTGGAGGCTCCGGGCGAAGTGTGATGGTGGAGGGTGGTGCTTCGAACGCAGTAGGGGCTTGAACTGGTGTTTGTCGTGGCGAATATTGATTCTGAGGTTGTTGCTGTAATCAGTAACGGTATATTATTCAACCTAACGAATCTTATAAACCTAATAGAACAGATCCTTCAATAATCGCATTCCAGAGGGGATCTTGAGTATGTACAGCTGTTGACTACACGCTCTCAGAACAGAGGAGGAATTTACACACAGAACACTCGAGTACACCTTTCCTGTGAAGTGATCCAGCTGTCGAGGTTTTACATTATGCATAGGCGTCGACTTTTCCCAAAATCTTCAAATTTACAACTTTGCTATATCCAAGTGGTACATATCAGCCCATCAGGGTATCAAAGTCGACACGTATGCCTGCACCACTTACCTGAGGACGTTGATTCTGTTGCTGCAGCTGCGGTTGGTTGGGCCAATTTACAGGCTGGGAAACTGGGGAGGTTGCCGGTGGCGTGACCGGTGCCCAGCCTTTTGGCACAGGTTGATGTTGAAAGTGCGAAGGTTGCCGCAGAGTTCCACCAGGGCTAACCGGCGACGGTGAAGATGGGACACCGCTCTGAGTCGACGAACGAGCGAGCGACGGCTGAGGCGACGAACCTGATGAGGGACTGCTCTGGTACGAGGCGCGTTCACCGATTCCACGGGTCTTTCGAACGGAAAACAGAGGCATTTTGAAGGCATTGTCGCCGCATCTGGCGAGTTCTGTTTGGCCGGCTTCTTTGGAGAATTGTCTCGGTACATCCGCCTCGACAGCCACAGTGGTGTAGTCAACCGCGATGGGATGTGTGGGTATAACACGGTTTAGGTGCGGTCGCAGACACAATGTAAGGAGGTCGTAAATTGTGTAATGTCACTTACTCATTGAGATTTACAGATTAAGATTTTTACTATTTTGGATTTACGACCTCGCTATATCGTGCTAGTGACCTATACTAGTGATACTATACGTCGACAGCGTGCTACAGCTACTTACAACGTACTATATAACATAAGTAAGGTCCAAAAGTATGATAACATTTGTGGTAATAAAACCACATTAGTTCAAGACGCTACAGCATGAGGGCGCTTCACGAGCTCACCCTTACAATTCTCACTTGAAGGCACATGACTGTAACACTAATCAGTATTACAATTTACTTCTCATTTTTGAGAACAATTTTATTAAATATAAATAGTATATATAATAGTATACTATGTAATAGTATATAGTAAATAATTTTGAATATGTGTAAAGCTTTGGACCTTACTAACAGCAGGCACGTTACGACGGCTTGTTAAAAAAAAAGGACGAAAAAACTTGAAAGAGGTGGTTGATGCAGATGCACGAGCAGACAACGACGAGGCAGGTACAAAATAATACAAAAATCACAGGTAGTTCAAAAATGCAGGAAACTATGTAGCTGTCGTTTCAAAGTATACTGAAATTTACTTCCTAACTGTATCTATGATACTCACACATGTAACTAGTAACACTAGTGTATGACTGTACAAGATTGAAACAATCGGTGACAATTTACCTTCGCTTGCACAGGTCCTTGCTCCACAAAATCAAGGTCCTGATCTTCTGGGGGTGGTGGCCAAGCTACGCGTTTAAGACCTGCAATTAATTAGTCTAGTTACGTATACAATCTCTTATAAAAAAGTAATACAATAAAAAATTTTGACAGATACAATAGCAAGGGATGTGTGATATTAGTCACAAGATCTAAATTTATAAATTTATAAATTCCTAAGTTCCTTGTATACAAATAAGGTTAACCGGCAATATAAATGGCGGCGACCTAGACAATGACAACCAAGTCTAAACCGAAGTCTAACCTCCAGTCACCTTAACATTTGATGAACTGTCCTCAAGAATGTTCGAGTCATCGAATTTGACTAAGAATGTACAGAATATTGCAAATGGTTCCAATTTGAAGAAAAGGGCTGTAAAGTATATGATTGAATCAACAACAAATCGTTGTCTATTTCTGTCTCTTCACGGTCTTGCGTTGATATCCAATATCCGAGGTTCCAAAACGAAAGAATCTAAGAATATACAACAAGGTCGTGCCGAAATCGTGAGAATTCTTCAGCAATAATCGCGTAAATATAAACTTGGCCGACGGTATCATGTTGTACAGCCGTGTGAATAATAATCGTTTTATTGACGCAATAACTGCACTTTTCCATGTTTCTTTTCATCAGACACGAGAAACGAAACTTGATCCAACGATTCTAGCCAACTGCGCTTGTTAATACGTATACGAGACGTAATGAAAACCGTGAAATTGATTAACCTTGAAGTATACAACTTTGTCGCAGAATAATTGATACGTACAATTCGGATACAATGATATAGTTATCAAGCTCGATGCTAGCAAATGTACAACTTTCAGAAAGCAAACCGTTTTGACTACACCTCACAATTTGTCTTTGTCTTTAATGCAAAATATAATGCATTGCAATTCATCTTTTAATTTACACATCACTCTCACATATATTCTCACATTTATCAAATATTTAATTTTATATTTTTAAATCATTTGTGCTAAAGAAATACTCTTATTGCCACTACACTTTATTACAAAAAATCTTATCGACCTTTAAACAATGTCAGTCTTTAAGAATTTCTTCAGACTTTTAATATCTGATAAATCTTTAAATATTGTTACATTTAAAATTTAATAACCAACTTGAAACATTCTAACCAGCCTCAATAATTTGGTATGATAAAGAACACTGTACAATGTTCAAATTGATGAAAACACAAGTAGACATAAATCATACTTTCATGATTATGTTATTCAAAGAAACAGGGCTTCAGGCCGTTTCAATTCCACAGAATTCAAATATAAAATTAGTGACACAACAGCACATTAAATGAATGATACGTTGAGAGAAACTGTGAGAATTGCACCATTTGTATGAAATATGGTCCCTCTGATTACTTATACATACACTGGTTTCAATATACGTAGATTCCCGTTTGCCAAACGACAAATCGGTGCCTTATTCTCCGTAAAATTGTATTCGCCGATTTATGAAATAAGTCACTCAGTCACGACGAAGAAGAACACGACTTTGCCAAAACGGACACTGGCCAACAACTGATGCTACCTCGAAGTCACCTGTACCTTTCATTATCGCAGAATCGACCTGGCCACCGATTTTAGAGCTTTTCTGGTAACCGGCCAATGTGCGGAGGATCATCGTGCAAAAGAATGACACAGCATTTTCTATTAATTTTGTTCACGTCATGTTTTCTAGTAACAATTTGCCACCTGGTTACCTTACTAACAATTCTGTACAAATTAGAAGCAGTTCTAATGACCTGGGCAACAGATATGCTGAAAGCTTACAACAAACCAAGTATTATATTTGAGGCTTTTATGATGATTTGAATTAATCAGGACTCTTCTGATAAAAGGTCTGTTACCTGGGGTTGAAGTGAGCAACAGGTGTGGTCATCATGAGGGCAAAGATGGTTATCATCACAAATAGGTTGCAGGGTACAAAGCAAAATGGGTGATGCTTATAGCTCCATGCACAAGTAATGTTGTTAGTGTTCACCTCTGTTGACTTGTCTGAAAGCGATGTTAATCTCCTTTGCTTGTAATTAGCCGCTTGCAGTGATTTGCTTCTTGTTAGATCTCTCCGTTAGGTTAATACATGACTTTGTGCATCCATGGCTGAAATCTTTTGATCAAATTTTTGTATTTTATTTTTCACTTGCTTTACTTTAGTTAATGATAATTGGATGGTGGATATTTATGCATATGAAATATATGTATAGTATTGAGTGCAATTTAGGCTTAAGTGAAACTAGAAATGTAGGATATATAAAAAGTTACATCCTTTCTTTTCCTTCAACCAACAGACCTTCCTTTCCTTCTACATTGCACTCAAATTATTCATACTCCTCTCAGATTTCACAGTGAATTATTATTTATCACTTTCAACATTTCTAAATATAACACTATAAGCAGATTGTAGTTCAGTAGGCGTATTCACACCTAACGTCATGATTGTTAATAAAGCATGAATCGTACAAGCATTTTAATCTAAAAATACGCATGTATCCTCATAATTCTAGTATGCCTCATAGCTATAAAAGTCATAAAATAAGGGGTTAGAAATGTGCTTCAATAAACCATCAGTGTAAAAATAAAACTTCTAAAAAAAAAACATTGAAGCCAAAAGTCCAAATAGCAGCAAGAAATATCACTTTTGAAGATAATCAGATAATTCTAATGTACTTACTGGGTTGACCAGCTCGTTGCCTCGCTTCTTCTTCTTCAAGCATTCGCAGAACCGCACTGTTTTGTAAATTCGACGGCTTGGCCAGCTGATTGAAATCGATCCTGCAAAAATCGCCAAAAAAGAATATACAATTTCTGAAGATTTTCAAGCTTCAACAGGCACTTAGACACCTAAGTACCCATGCAAGACCTAGAACGATCAGATAGAACTTATGCAACACATTCGAACACCGTTAACCCCTATGACAATCAATATATTAGAAGAAATACTTGTGAACACCATGACAGGTCACTTTAAAATGATGGAATGATATGAAATAGAATATTAGGGAGCGTATCACCTTCTTTGAGCGAGCATGTTGACGGACAGGAGATAGAACACGACACGGGAGAAAATCGGTGGCGGACCATGCACCCCGAGGCCACCATGCACGAAACTAAGTCAAGTACGACAGTGTTCGCGGCTTTGCGCAACGGTTTGCCTGCGACCAAAGTTTATTTCTAACCCGTGTGATTCGGTCCTCTGAAAATAACGGTCGACTCGCCAATGACGACGGGATGGCTGATTCATCGACCCGCAACCGGACAAAACAATGGAATACAGATCCGTAACGACACGTGGAGCGACAGGTGTAGCGTCTGCTTTAATTGACGCAAGGTGGTTTATGTCTGTCCTCTCGTTGACACCAAATTTATATCTATTCCTCGTGGTTACTGTTCGACATTCAGATTACCTCTTTGGTACACATTGTTTCTTTAATTACAAATCTTGTTATATATAGATTTAGTGACATTACATTTGAGTAAACAATGAGCCTCTGTATCAATTGAGAAATTCTCATCAGACTCCTTGTCACATTATTTCTTCTGGTTGATTGTCAGGGTGAAATTGTTACTCTACATTACTAAAATGACATAGTATCAATGCTGTGGTTTGTCTACGCTTTCCTTTCATACATTAGTGAATTATACAAAATTTGTAGTGTCCATACAGTTTATTAATGGTGTTAGTACTTAGTGAACGTTCACTTACCCAACTGCGCCATTGGCTAATACTTGAGTTTGCCTATCCAGTGTTTCCTGTATCGCTTGTGGTGAATACAAGTTGATCGGAGAGTTGAATTGTTTGTTAACAAACATTGCCCTCTGAGTGGACATACTCGCGTTTCGCTATGAATAATTTTCAGTCACTGTAACAATAAAGAATAACAAATACATTCTACATAAAACTGCATTTACCTTTTATGTATTTAAAATATACTGATTTAGCAATCATAAGTTCAATTTCAATTTGTTATAAGTTTCTGTAAGAACTAGGACATATGATGTGTGTTGATCCATTATAAACTTGATTGCTAGTAAAAGATGTTAGTAATTTAATAATTAATGATAATAGCATCTTTGTGTTTAAGTGCAAAAATACATTTTCTGTCTTTCTGCTTAATTTGAATCCAATTCAATATATCTTCCTCTCCTAAAAAATGTATCCTTCAAGAATTTGGGTCAAATTAATTAAAACAAATAAGGAGTTAGTATAATTACTGTTTGGCAAAGAAACCCTAGTGAACGTCCTTTAAATTATTCGGCTAATCGAACATTAATTAAATGTCCACGGCTAACAACTTACAAAATTCGACAAATCTACCTTGTGTTCGAGTTCTGTTGTTTTCGAGACTTTGCCAAAGATTAATTACGAGTTAGAGACATATTGGCACGCGAACACGTTGGTGGTAACGAGATCGAACAGCGAGCAATCTCATAACTGAAATCGACTGTAAAGCCAACAACGATGATTCATCGTTAGCTCGAATTTTCATCCGATGGATTCGTGTGTTTTCACAAGCATGAAAAGCATGAACAATCTTGCAACGTGCAAATGGGTCACGAAATTATCGCCCCCATGTTTCGCGAGTGTTTGGATATTCGATATTCAAAGAGGAGACGATCGTTTGAACGGAAACGGCTCCTTGAACAAGGAATACGTGCCAAGATGCGGGAGATGGCTATCGAGAAACGAAACTGTCAAAACTGTGAGATCGAGGGAAGTGAGCTTTTAACTTGCAACGTTATTGCTGGCTCCGTATCAGACCTGTCAGACATACTTGGAGTTCACTGACATACACTCGCTGAATCATTACAACTTTGCACCTTAAATAACTTGCTTAGGCATTTGTATTAGGGATGTTGAGTGCTTGGAGAAGTATTTTACAGAATTCATTTTTCTTTACTGTGGACTTCTGCTATGTGCACAGACTTTCATAAACACTAGAAGTACTCTAGTATTGCAATGCATTAAGAGATTGCAAGTGAATCCTCAAGTTTCTAAATTTCTTATCCCCTAATCTTCAAATCCCGAATTCTCAATTTCATCGGTGGCGATAGCGCCAGCTGTGTTGTAGACAAACGAACAACTGACATCATCTCACCTGTACAAATAGATTTTTGGAAAAGTAATTTGTCAGAGAAATATATTAATCATAAGAAAAAATTACCTGGTTTATTTACTCAATACACCTGAAGATGTATTGAAGAACATACTTCCCCTGAGATACATTTTCCTAATGTCAATAGTGAAGCAGTTATTTAAGGCGCACATTTATAGTGACTCACCCTGTATACGAGCTTTAGAAATAGAAGCGTCTTGTTTACCGTGTACACAACCACTTGCGAGAGAAACGTTGTCATGTTAGGCACGAGCTTCGAAATGAAAATCTAAAAAAATAGGTGAAACATGTTTTGCGTCATTTTTCTTCGATTTAAAATTTTTTACGATTGTCAAGGTGATTTTTAAATGTCACTTATCTATATTCATTCGTGATAAGACGTTTTTGTATACTTATCGTATATGAATAGCAAAACAGGCGATAATTAAAACTAACAGTGACTCATGTACGTATAGCATGCTAATTAATAATTATCTTTCTGGAAGAAATATTATAAAATGTTAATAAATAAAAGTAATTGATTACTTTACTCAATACAAATTGTTAATGACAGTTATAATAAATTCAATGTATCTGTTTCTGTGATGTTTTAATTTTCCCGCCATTTCTGTTTATATTAATTTTATCTACCCTATCAAATATTAATTAGATTCAGTTTAACTTCATAAATAATCTATATTGAGTATAAAAAAATATAAGTAATAAAACTCTGATCCTTAAACGGTTTAAAATTATTTCCTAAACTTCCAGCACCTGCAGCCGCCATTATGGATAACCGTAGTCATTAGCGTAAAGGGTAAACTTCTGCGACTCGCTGTAAGTTAAGAGCAGTGTAAAAATATAAATGACAAAAAAAACTCTGGTTATACAATATTGTATAATAGAAAAAAGATCGTGTATTACATTAGCTGAATCGTTAGAGTGGAACTCGGTTACGTGGGCGAATCATAATGGCAAGAAACTCGGACGAAACGGTGAAGAATTGAAAAACGAAAGGTATACATACACACACGCATACGCACGATAGGGTAAAGTGCGCGTTTATCTTATGAAAGTTTCGGATTCTCTCTGACGCGTCCCTGGTGAACAGCCACCGGTAGTCTACCGCAGTTATTTTTGCTGCGAAATTCCTCCGAATATATCTACATCGTCCGCAAAATCTCTACATCTCTCCCTCTTCCACCTCATGACCCGAGGCATCCGATGGTATATACTTCTGGGTCGTATTGGATTACATGGTATTCGCGGATAGAAAAGAAAAATGTGATCCGAACATCGATCGAATATTTAACATTATTGGGATCGATACTTCATCGGTACGACTTTCGATATGATATATAGCACTGAAAATTCTATAAAACTATCGATACATGTTTGACACTACACGTACTTATCGACACCTGTTTGACACTTCTACGAAAATATTATAATTAATAAATTATCTAAATCATGGCAAGCTGACGGTTCCAAAGAGATAAGTAACTTTAAAAGCAACTTTACCGAGAAGTAAGCAGTTTTTTCTTCGAATTACATTGCCAAAAATATTTCTAATCCTTTAACTGATCGGTGTTTTTCGAGACACAATTTCTACGCCGGTTTACATAACTCATATCTATTCCAAGATTTCGTTCGCAGGTATTTGGACGATGCTCTAAACTGTTGCAAGTTCGTCGTGGAAATTTGAATCTAGTGCCAATTCAAAAAAATCACTGTACAAATATGCATATTAAACTACGCTTCGTTATTTCCTAACCAAATGTTTGCGTACGTTAGCGTTTGTTTGAAAATTTATCGATACAGTTCGCTATCGATACGATCGTTTTGCGCGCCAATAAAAACTTTTGGCCACACTTTACGTGTTACGAATAACGTTTTCTGGTAATCGAGCAGTATCGAGCACTGTCGTCACTGTTGTGCTCGAAATAGTCAAACAACATTGAAATTTGACACCGACCTTCCGTGCACGGTAGAAAGAATGCAACTGAAAATTCGAGAATCCTGTTTTCATGAAATTATAATAGGTGTCGCGTTCGTGTCGTATCGATGCGAAGATTTGAAAATAATTGTCGAGTTCTAAACAGTTGATGTCGATAATGCGATGACTGTTACCAACAATCGCTTTCAGGGTCGATTCGTATCACGGCCGAATTCGCAATCGCGGATACGTCGTGGGATTTCGTAATACGCCTCGTTACCGACGCGGTTTTTTTGCGCCGGAAGACTCGCCAAGAAACCGCGCGAAAGTGGCAGAGGCGAAACGAATTTTCTTCGAATCGTTCGAGAAAATAAACAAAGCACTCTTTTCGCGCGCAATGCAAATATTTGAATTGATTCATTATGTCGTGCAATAACAAACGATTCGCTCAGATAACGGAAATAAAAATCACAGAGCATTCTGTTTCATTCAACGAAAAGAGGTTACGAAAGTTGTTTATCTTTTTTATAGTATCAAATGAGATTAACGTAAGTACTAATTTGTTATCATAAAAAATTGTGTTCATCGTGTTTATCTTGATTGTAGAATGTGAACCAGTATGAAAGCCTGGAGACTAAAATAGATCGAAAGGATGTAAATACGAGCAGACGAAACTGGCCGAATAATTAGTAACGCATAATTTTGCAGAACGAAGTGAAAGTGTACTATATATTTTTAAATATTACACAAATCTTTTGAGATCAAAAAACAAAAGTTATGGATCCAGATTTTTGTTAATATTTGTTGACATTAAAAATTAATGTTAAAGAAATCAAGGTAACCTTTTTACATAATTTATGAGGGTAATCCCATACTGTACATAGAAAAAATATAAGGTTATACATTACCATTCAGTGCAGCAATTTTCAGTTATATGAGATACAACTTGAGAAGCTCATTTAACAACACAGAAAGAGATGGTAAATACTAATATTGAATCCAAAGAACAATCTGAATTGTGTGCACTTCAAACAGTCTGTGTGTGAAGTGTTGTGTAAAAGCATGGTAACTTTGTAATATATTTTATATAAAAATAAGTGATGTATGATAAATTGTAAAAATAGGTAATTTGACAGTTGTAAATGATTTGTATTGTGTACATAGTTTTGCATACTAATTTTTATTCTTATTGTTACTTAGACAATGAATTCTCTATAGAATTGAGAATAAAGGAACATGTTAATGAAGAAAACTAATTGTTGGAAATGTTAAAGAGTATCAACTCTTAAAGAATGAGGTAATGCCAATAAATTTATTGTATTACATTGTATCATATAATTAATCAACATAAAATATCTACTGCATAATTTATGTACATAAAAAAATAGGTGATTGACCTTTTATGTAATGGAAAATGTGTGTGTGGACCAATGAAAACCGTTTAAATATTTGAATGCGAGTGTAACTGGTTAAGAGGAGGTCGTGAAACGTTATCCGTATAAAATTGCACGGTTAAGCGGCGTTGAGCCTTTGATGTCCGATAGGATTGCCCGATCGCGAGAATTACGAAGACGTTGAAGTGATTCATCATTGTCGTAAAGCAAAATATAAAGAAACGACCAGCGTCACCGTTTCACACTCAATATCCATCGAGTGACGCTAATGTGCCATCGCAAAATATTGCATTCGAATGTATCTTCGTTTTATGCCGTCTATTTTACCAAGAACCGAAGACAATACTGCCAACGTTTCTTTCGCACGATTCTGCTTCTTGAAAAGCAGAGCATTCTTCATGCGACACTGGGGGCGGAAATGCGGGAGAACATGGTGATCACGATCACGGGCACCTACCTTCGCGTTAAGAACGCAACGCACGCGGGTTTCTCGGGTGGCGAAACACACTGGACTCGGAAGAGCGAAAGCACCGGGAGAAGCAGCAAGAACCACCCCCACTCTCAATCGGAAGAGCCGTCGAATCGTTCTTCCTTCCTTCTCCGACTTATTGTTGGTTATTTTCGAACCCCGTTCTCCGCCAATCTCAACATCCGACAGCTCTCACCTAGCAAGCGTGGGAATCTGTTTCGCGTTTCCTGAAATTCTCTTCAACGAAACAGTCAACCACCCTCCGACCAGTGGCGGCTCGTAAGAATTCGCGGTGGTAGGGCTGCAGCAATGAAACCAAACTATTCAGAGCGATTCACATAACTGTAACGAGACATCTGTTTTATGACGAGGATAAGATATATGGTTCATTGCCTGTACAGTAGTGACATTTTTAATAATCTCACAAAAAGAAAGAATCTTTATTGCTTCTAACAGTATGAAATGTAAATGTGTATATTTGAAGCTTTTTAGATTTATCTCTTGTTTACAGAGATCTAGAAATCATTTCATAGAAATTTAACCAGAGGAAAATTTATTTTTAGAAATCTAAATGTCAGTTTGTTGATATTGGCTCGTTAGTTTTAAATTTGTGGCGTTCTTTCTTGTCTAAATTTTTAATATGATCTATGAGATATTCCTTGTGAAAATAGAGGAAGTCCAGTGCACATTTTGGAGGGGGGATAGAAGTCTCTTACCCAAGTACAGCTGTAGAAATTAAGATGTCGACGTGAAGATCGTCTCAAGGTCATAGACTCTACAATATCTTAAAAGTGTGAAACTAGCAAAATTTTTAATTTTTATCTGTGACTAAAATGTATGCATTTACATTCAATTTAAAAAAGTCTTTTTTAAAATATTACATAATACAATGCATTAAGTTATTCATTTATCGAACAAAATAAAATTCCACCTCATACAAGTTTTTTATCATACAAATTTTATAGAGAGCGAATAGTATATACTACCGATACATGTACGTTTGCAATTACATTAAGAGGTACAGGAGTGTTTCTTACCAAGAGAGCTAAACATAATGTACATAAATTTATTTTGACTTCTGTATAATAGTCAAAAACAGATGGCCCTATAATTGTAATACAGTTACTTATAACAACTGTTTACCATCTAAGCCACTTATTCCGCTATTCGCAGCAGTAACGACGAAAGAAATCACAAACGTATCGTATCTGAACGGTCGATATCCAACGAAGACTTGTTGGGGTAAAACCTACTTAAACGATAATTTCATCAATTATTATTGTGAAAGCCTCCGAAGTGCTGCACTCGTCGTTCTTTTTATGCATACTGCAATTACCTGAAACTATTATTATCATTCATATACAAAATGTCGTAATAAGAAGTATTAGAAGACAAAGTTATGTAGAAAGAAATTCGAATATGTTTCAACGACTGCGGAGAGTAGATGGTTTCCCGCCGTTGGGAAGAATGGAAAATCAATAATAGTTACCGGCATTACCGACTCCACGATGACGAAGGCTTCGAAACGACTTCTCCTCTCTGTCAGACTTGACTATGTTTCTCTTTCACGCGCGTTAGAAAGGCTGCGAACTGCATCCTCCATCTTTACTGAACGACAGCGCCGTGAGTCCGCCATTGGCCAACCGTCGCCGCAGCCGCCGCCATTATAGATTCCGTTGTGTGTGACTGAGTCTCGTTCTCCAGAGTTTTCCAAAGAAAACTTGTATCTCTCCGAAATCAACAGTGAAATAACTTCGAAATTAGTTGTCAAGTAACGTGGTAAACGTCGGAATGAAAACATACAGTAGGAAAAAGGGCGACAGCCCAAGCAACGTAATCATTCATGTGAACGAGCTGTGCCGACTGTGCTTGGCAAAGGAGGAGGAGATGGTGCCGATTTACGACGACGAAACTATTCCTTTATCCCTGCGAATTATGGCTTGCGTTAACCTGGAGGTGAGTTTCGCTGTCTCGTCGGAGTGGTACACGGAAGTTGCAAGTTACAGTGACATCGATTATTTGTATTACGCAAATATTATTTGAAAGCTTATCGAAAAATAGGAATCTAGTTTATCTTTCTACGTGTAAGTATCTCCCTCTCTCTTTCCCTCCTGATCTTGCGATTGCTCCATCTTTTTTTCCTTCGTGAATCACTCTTCGATTTTCGTTCCTGTTTGTAAAGGAGCACTCACACTCAGCGACTGAATACTTTGCGTTTGTTCGATCGGACACCGAACACGAACGAATGCTCTAAGAAGAATGTATGTTCCTGGTATTTTTCCAAAAGTGATTCAATTCGACGAGTTTCAAATTTGGCGCGTTTCGATGCGATGTGATTCAGTTTGGGAAGTTTGACTTCGTCTCGATTTAATTGGCGCGTTCCATTCAGCGCGATTCAATTCATCGTGTTTCGGTTTTAGTTTGACATGATTTAAAAAAATATTTTAGTGTATCATATCAAGTATTTCGAGCACGAACGAATGCTCTTGCTCTTAGCAGATTTCTGTTCTTGCTCGTTTATTGTGAACGCCTCCTAAGCGTCACTCATACACTGCTATGCGATCAAAGAACGCATTAGCTCCCTCGCAACGCGCGACACACTGCGCAAAGCAACTACCGGCTTTACCGAGTTATCGACTTTGCATTCACGATACGTTGACGCCACCTTCTTCTCTTTCATTACAGGAATCTAGACGAACTGTATCGTTCCATTACAGATCGTTTACCCTATGAATTTATAGAAATCTGCAATGTTAAGCCTTTTGCGTTAATATTGGCGCCCTACTTCTTCCACCTTTCATGTACCTATTTAAAACCCTATTCTTCTATCATTTTCAGAATTTTAAATAATATGTAACTGGAATTTTAATAAAGACTACCTCTATTAAATAACTTGAAGAACATACAATTCAAAAATTTTTTTACTTATTTAAATAAAGATAAAATATTTTAAAACTATTAAATTATAGAGTAATATTGTATTGCTTCAGATTGTAACATCTGATATACAAAAATGGCAATACTTTTTATTAGGTTTATGAAGAAGATGGTCTTCCAAACATGATTTGTCATCCCTGCAAGTATCAGCTGGAGAAATCCTACCAGTTCAAGAAAAAATGTGAAGCTGCCGATGCTAAACTTCGGAAACACATGAAGTTAATACAACAGTTAACTGGTCAGAATGAAGATGGAGAGAACCAAGATAACAGGGATGAACTAGCAGATTCTTCTAGTAGTGGAAAATCTAAACAAGTTAAACAATTGTTGGCTGATCTGGTATCGAGTAAAGGTGATAGCGGACAGGCTGATGGGGAACCAATCGAAGTAACAGAAGAAGAGCTCGTTGGTGGTTACATTTTAGGTACACAAAATCTTCCTGTTTAAAATTCAAGGCAATTACTTTTACAACGTGCGATTCTCATATACTTTATTTTATTATTTTGACTATAGGAATGAACTCTGAAAACTTAGAAATGGAAGAACCTATGTCAGAGGATCCAGAAAATATTACATTAGTGCCTGCTGAGGAACGTGCTGCAAAAGCACATTGTACAATCCGTACAACGCGTATTAAACAAGAACAAGAATCTGAAGATGAAGCAGATGAAGTACAAAGGGCAATTGCAAATGCTGATCACAAAAATGTTTATGTGATGGAGCTAACCAGTAACAATACTGGTCAAGGGGAGTCCTTAAAATTGCAGCCAATAACAAATACCATAGGTAAACATACAGAATTTTCACACAGATGACATTAGTATATGTAACATGTATAAATGAACTATTTTATTTTGCAGTTGAACCTAATCAAGAATTAAAGGTATTTCAATGCGATAAGTGTCCGAAAGCATTCACTCGAAGAATAATGCTGAAAAGTCACCAGTCTGTTCATTCTACACAAAGAGGCTTTACATGTCAAGCTTGCGAAAAATGGTTCCCTACGAGATCTGCTTTAGTGAGACACGAACGTACTCATACAGGTATTTATAATGTGCATATTTCTAAGAATTAGATAGCAAGAATTTGTTGACATACACGATTATGATTTTTACAGGTGAAAAACCATTTGGTTGTAACATTTGTCATCGTGCCTTTGCGCAAAAGGAAATTCTTCTTCGTCATCTTATGACTCATTCGGGACAAAAACCGTTCCAGTGTCAGCACTGTGACAAGAGTTTCACTCAACGCGAAGCGTTGAAAGTACACATGCGAAGACATCAGAAATTGGACCCAAATGACATTCAGTTACATCACTGTCAACTTTGTCCAAAAGCTTTTTGCCACGCCTCTGGACTTAGTAGACATTTAGTCACACACACTGGCAGAACGTACAAATGCGTGGAATGCGAAAAATCCTTCACAGATAAAAGTTCGTTGTTAAGGCATAGTCGCATTCATGCGCCCAAAAAAATATTAACAAATTAGATTTAAGCGATTACTACAAATCACAATAACAGTATCACCGCATTAAATTAAGATTCACAGATTACGTTACTTTTAAGAACGTATGAAAACATAGTTTTTTTATGTTTTAGCAGTATATGGTTTGATGCAATACTTAATGATAATTATGTACTAACAATTTATTGAATAATTTTAAGCATGTGTATCTATGTATTTATATTTTGGATTTCAATTTCAGCATCAAGCTATTGGAAAACATTATCATTGTACACTTTACATTTTAAATGCACATTTTGTTAAAATTGTATATAAAATTTTTGCCGCAAAATTTCATTTACAATTTACAATTAGATTTATTGAATGCGTCAAGTATAATTATGTAAATATATTATTATATTATATGGTGTTACATCATGTTTCGGTAACTTGCGTATTTTATTGAAACTATAGATTAGTGATAATATTCTTCAAACAGAACATTTTCTTTTTATACAAAATTATTTTCTTATACGTACTTTCATGACATTTATATTATACATAATTTTAATGTACCTCTATGTATATAACTTTAATTATAGAGATATAAATTAAACATGTTATATATACTTTTGTATCGTTTTAATTAATCCCGGTTAAATTTTTAGGATAAGAGAAAAATATTTTGTATGTAAATAATGATTGTGTAATGTCTATAATTAGGCTGAAAAAGGCATTTAACAAAGAACAAAATATACTTTAATGAAAAACTTAATCATCTTTTTATTCTTTTTTCTTACATTTAAACTATGAATATTATAATGTTATAAATACGCTGTGCAATAAACAGTTTATTTGCGGTAACATATTTTATCTATGCGTCGTATTTTTAATAGAATGTTTTAAATACACAAAATTGTAAAAACAAACTACTTTTATCTATTACATTGGTTTGATTTTATGCAATATTATATATCTATAAAGCCTATTATGAAAGATTACATAGGACTTTTTGTTCTAACCGATATTACCTTTTACTGTAAAAAGGAATATAGTTTCAGAAAGTTGTATCTATTTTGTCAATATGTTTTATATGCCATGTGTTTTTATTAAAATCAGGGACATAAATTTGTACAACTGTTTATCATTTTGTTACTTATACTAAAAATGATGTCGTTGGAATTTCTTCTGCTTTCTAGGCAGTGTATTGGAACGTTAGTAGCCGATGATTAGTGTATTAAGGATTTATTATAATGTAATAATACAAGTAATATGTACATAGTACATCAGTTGATTAAAATTACTATGTTCACAGAAAAAAATTATTTCTATGTTTATATAACATGGTACTATTTTCATTACACATCAATTTAATTAGCTAATTGCTCCAACAAATTCAAATGTACAAACCATAACACACGTAAAGGATTCTTTCCAAATAAAGTATTACACATTACCATTGAGAAAGAACAAGTTGTTATGAAATGCGTATAAAAATGATTTATTAATATTTCATTACAACTAATCGCAGTTCATTGTGTAACAGAGCTCTGTGAACTTGAAAAGTCTGTACAGTGTGTACAAACACTATGCGTACTTATTTTTAGAATTATAAGATTCTGTTACGAGGAACTTCAAGGATCAGTTACTAACTAATAATACAGCATGGAAACAAAAAAAGAGTAAAAATAAATAACGATCTGGTATTTTTTATTAAAAAATCCTTTTTATTATGACTTGCATACGATGATCTTGTGCATTTTTACACACTGCCAATACCATTACACGATAGATCATTACATCAATCTAACAGAAGGAAATCACTAAATTTCATTTACATCTTTGCCGATGTTTAAAACGTTATAGTGCCACAGGATCTTCACACTACAAATTGAAAAAATAACTTTCGAGCTCCGCCACACGACCTGTACTGGACCTCTATAAAATAAGGTCTCGTATTCAGTTTTACATTATTATTTGCTATACATTGCAAGATTGACAATATCTATTAACAGGCATGATCAAGTGTCTCCATGCCAGTAGCTACACGTCCCTAACAGATGATTTTAGGTACAATAGACTCCCGTTATATTGCCTATAACCTCATTTTCAAATTTTCAAATTTGGAGATTTGGAAAGCTGACAATTTGTGAACTTGAAAATTTGAAAAATAGGTATCAGTGAAGTAAGAAAATAGGGATGATAGCTGACTCGTGAGCCAACACTTGGTCATGCTTGATCTATTACAATTATCTATTCAAACAGAGCAAAGAGGGAAATATATGTGTGTGTGTGTGTGTGTACGTGTATATATAAATATATGAGTTGATAGTACCGTAATTATTTAAATTGAAACACATAATTAAAAAGATAGGTAATAAATCTGAACGAACAAACAGATTTAAATAAATGCGATACTATTAACCTCTGATCAATATATTATATTGCATTGTAGGCGTAGAGAGGTTATAAACAATATGAAAACTAATATGTAAGAGTTCGTTTTCTAATTGGTCACTTCGATTGTTTCCATTTTCCCACTTTGCTAAAATTAATGTACATAATTATTACCAGTTTACGTTTGCACTCGAACGATTAATCATTCTAATTGGGAAACGTACATGAAAGCGTCGTTATTATTACCGTTATTGACTAAAATTGCTGGGAAAGGTAAACACAGGTTATTAAAATATTACATTCACACTTTTAAAAGCAAATCTGGCGAGACTTTCATGTACGTTTACGATAAAGTACTAATACCGCTAAAAATTTGAGTGAACATTTTCATCTCAAATGTTTTTTGCTTAGAGGCACCGCCCGACGCTGCCAATTTATATATTTCATTTTTTTTTCAATAACGGAACATTGTCTCGTCCATGATATTGTTGTTCCTTTTATCATTTCTACTTCCAACACACATCACTTACAAGCCATAGTAATGAGTCGTGCTATTGGCAAATAAAATATGGTACGTGATTAACAAACGCACGTAGGCAACAGACTCACAAATAACAGGTTCATTATTCACCTTTCCCTTTGTCGAGTTTTCATTTACACCTAATGATCGATAGAGCTATTTATTCATTTTCCAAATTATGAAGGAAATAAATGACTGTGTCTTCGTCAGCGCAACTGGGACAACAAAATTTGTACTATATACCACGTAATACCAAATATCTCATGTTGTGGAAAAAATCTAGTGTTGTTATTCCTGCTAGTATGTACTAAGTTGGCAAAAGGAATCGATAGACTTGGCGAATGTAGCGCGGAAGTTGGAAAATCTCGGACAAACGTTTACGAGATATAAGATTATTTGAGAGCGAGTTGATCGACGTTTTCGAGATAAAAAAACGTCAAACCGATTTAAACTTTACACTCTCATCAATCGAGGATTAAAGTTTTTGGCTGTTCCCAAGTAAATCCTTCCCGACCAAAGTGACCATACGTACTGGTTTGTTGATAAATAGGATTACGAAGATTCAATTCTCTAAAAAAAAATTACACCTTGCTGTGTTTACTAATTTCTTACAAAGTTTTTAATTTGTTAACGAAGCATCCAAATGCAGAATATAATTGAAAAATATACTTACTTTACAATTTTTCCGGGTCGTAAGTCGAAATTTTTATTAACTATATTTAAGAGTTCATTTTGAGATAATTTGGATGTACCATAGTCAAATACTGTGATTGAAAGAGGTTCCGCTACACCGATGGCGTAAGAGACCTGGAAGATCAAATATTTTAGTTGTATTAAATTTTTCATTAATAACAGCAACCATATTATTAATGAATACGTACCTGTACGAGGCAGCGTCTGCATAGACCAGCTTTCACTAAAGATTTGGCAACCCATCTTGCTGCATAAGCGGCAGATCTATCAACTTTTGTGAAATCTTTACCAGAAAATGCACCACCACCGTGAGCTCCCCAACCGCCGTAAGTGTCGACTATTATTTTACGACCAGTAAGACCAGCATCACTCTGTAAGAGGAAGTTTACTGTTAAACTTGATTTGTATAATTCATTTAAATGTAGCACAGGGAGCCTAAATGCTTACCTGTGGTCCACCGATAATAAATAGTCCACATGGATTAACATGGAAGATTGTTCGGTCATCAAGATACCTTGCTGGAATTACTTCTTTGATAACCTTCTCCATAACAGCCTTCCGTAATTCTTCTAAACCAATTTTTTCACTGTGTTGTAACGATACGACTACTGTATGAACTCTGATAGGTACACAGGCACCATGATCCATCACGTATTCGCAAGTGACCTGATTTACAAGTGTAATCATATCAGAGAACTATCAACTACTTACTATATCTTAACAAAAAAAATGAAATTACAATATGATTATTCTCAGTAGTGTTGTTAACATCATGGCATTCAAGAGTAGCAAATACTATTGGAACATCATTGAATAATCATAATATTGTAAGGAAAATGTTATTTGATTAATATCATAATACGTACTTGTGTTTTTGAATCCGGTCTCGCCCACCATAATTCACCACTTCGCCTTAGCTTGGCAATTTTTTGATTTAACTTGTGTGCCAACACAACAGTTAATGGCATACATTCATCGGTTTCATCTGTTGCATATCCAAACATCAGACCCTGATAGAAGAATTTGAGTTATTCCAGCTAAAATTTATGAGATTTAAACTTGAAGCAGGAGATAGATTGAATCAATGTCTTTAATTAATTTGCGATTATGTAAGTTCATAATAAGAGGAGTCAAGCGTTAATAAAGGGCACAAAGTACATACAGCATATGCAAATTGAAGATATAATTACCAATTATACCTTATAATATACTACAATGGGTTATTTTACATGTGCAAAAAAAAAAAAAAAAAAAAAAAAAAAAAAACGCGTACACAGAGCAGAATTGTTAAGAAATAGAATAGGATAAATATGTTAAATAATTTAGGAATTTTTATTACTAGTATTATACCGTCTGCAACACACACTCCAATATCAGTTTAAAATAAAATCTTCAAAACACGTTAAAAACAATTGGATAATACTTCTACAATTACTTCTTGAATGCATATTGATGATACCTAAATATTTGTTACCTCATTTTCATAAATAACTGATTAACATTACTATATATAGTGACTTAAACACAAGAATAATGCTGAATGTAAATAATTGAATACATGTTTTAAGTTGGTGCCAGTGAAACCAATGAAGAATATTACAAAAATTTCAGTGATGTGTCGAAGTGTTTCATATTCATTGTGCATACAATCAACCGTGTAAAGTGTGTACTAAAAAGCCCAACAGCTACTTCCTAAATAGCTTATATATCTAGAAAGTAAAACTACAGAATGCAGAATATAAGAGATGTTTTAGTTTGCTGCTTCTTTGTATAGGGAGTATTACCCTATATCACATACTGATGGTGAAAGTAAGATGATGTTTTTAACAGAACAAAGAGAAGAAGAAAAAGCTTATAAAAGAAACAGAAAATAAATTCTAAAGAAATATTCATGCCTTTACCATAATCAATTCTAGGCATTAAGGAGAAACTAGCATATCAGATAACAGAATATGTACATGATGAAAACATGAATTGCAGGATAATAATATCTAGATTACTACATGTATCTACAGTAGGAATGTAAAAGCATTGCAATTAGATATTAAACAAAATCTAGAAGTAGGAAGACTACAGCTAAGAGTATACATGTTAATTACAAAGCTACAAAGCTATATCTAGCATTAGAGAAAACATAAAGAAGAAGAAAAGGAGGAAAAGTTTCAAGTGTATGATCAGAATGCTAAATGACCTGATCTCCTGCTCCCACTTCTTCATCACTACGGTTTTCATGAACTCCTGCTGCAATATTTGGTGACTGGGCATCAAGCGCCAATAGTACACTGCAGAGCTTGTAGTCAAAACCTGTAGAAATGATATGAATAAGATAAAAATGTTCGTTTCCATGAAAGTGGACACTGCTTCATAGAATCTGTGCTTTAATGTCTTATATCCAGAGCTTACTGTGCTTTTTTTAAGTAGTAGAAATTTTCAATACTGTCTTTTCAGCATTATTGCACCATTTTGATGGAAATTAAAAATAATTATTCCTACCTAATTTTCTTTAGTTATCGCATTATGTAATATCAAAGCCCAATCAAAATTGTATGTGCATGAAATAAATTATGTTACTAAATGTTTTGATATATCTTGTGATGAAAATCACAGTCATGATATTCATGAAATTCCTACTATATCATTGGCATTATTTATGTTAAACTGTGTAATATAATATGAATACTTTTAAATCTTACAACACAGAGTAAGTATTTGGACAACAGCAACACTCATTTACATACATAGATTCTTCACACATTCATACATAACACGAGGAGGTTCATGTTATAAAAACACCACAAAATATGGTATAAGATGGAAGGGAAAGGGTAAAGGAATTTAAAAAATAATACATAAAGAAAAAAAAAATATAAAAAAAAGGTAAAAAGAATGTTATTGAATTATGTGGCTGCTCTGCGGCACGGGCTGAGAATGGGTTATGTACCTGATCACCTGCACCCACGTCCTTCTCTTCCCTGTCCACATGAACACCATCAGCGATATTTGGAGATTGTTGTTCGATCGCCACCAAAAGGTTCAACGTACGCCAATCGAATCCTGCCACGATCATGATATGCTTACGTTACATATTCATATGTGTTCTTTTACTTATTCTTTTCCGAAAGATAATGAACAGGATATTGGTCACCCAATCGATCGAGTCATGGAATATTCTCCAACATTTTGTTAAATTGTATGTAGCGTAAAGCACATCCTTTCATTATGTAAATACACGCCATATTAAAAAAAACAATTCACCGGATAAATACAGTAATCATTATAAAGTTTAAACGTAGTGCTGGAAGCTTTCGTGCCATGATTCGACCGTGTAATTGTAAAATTAGATTCTAAAGAACCAAATGAGGCGAATTTTATGAGGGATTAGATAACAAAGTTTTCATCCGGCCACAGGGCATGCGTATGTCATAGAAGGAGAAAATTTCATATGTTAGCAAGGAAAATTTTAAATGTTTCAAATGTACAGATAAAATAAATTTAACAAAATTTCAAGGGTATCAAAGGGTTTGGTCAAACATACATCACTGAGAAGAAGGAGCACAAAGAACGAACAAAAATTATTACCTTTCGACGAATCGTCATATCCAATGTGTTTAACTGTGTCTCGAACAATTTTCTGATAGTCTACCACAGCTTTCGATGTGATTTCACCACACAATAATACCATCCCTGTCTTTGTCACTGTCTCTGTATAATTAGAAGATACAACACAAAAATTATGTTGTATAAAATACAAGCTTCTTCAAAAACTTTGTTTTGAAATTAGTTCAAATGTATACTATCCAACTTATAAGTTGTTGGTTTAGCATAAACTTCTCTCTTACAAAAACTTACCACAAGCCACTTTTGCATCAGGGTCCTGCTGCAAGTGTGCATCCAAAATTGCGTCACTTATTTGATCACACATTTTATCTGCAACAAAAATTTGAACACACAATTAGAACATTATTAAAAATTTATTTTCAAGTAATTAATTGTATATGAGAAAATATACAAATTTTAAGATGCACATACAGGGTGTCTTTGCTAAAATAATACCATCATTTGTTGATACAGAGCATCCTGTATGTATAAACTTATACACACATGCATACATAATGTACATGTGTGGGTTGGGTGACTGGTAGGGAGGCTCCTTCTATCCTTATAATTCTCTACATTCCCCTTCCCCTATTAGAGAAGATATCTATCCTCGCCAATGTACACACGCATACGCACACACACGCAACCTCTAAAAATAATTGCATAATCAAATACACATTACATCGTTAATTGATTTACAATTGAAATATGTGTGAAAAAGTTTCGCCATGGCATTCATTCGTGACTGAAATTACGAATTTATTTCTAGAGCAAACTCACGCACGCATGTGAACATGTTATCAAATTGTTCGGTTGTTATTTTAGGTTATATCAACAAACGATTTCAGTTAAAACAAAAGAAAATAATAAATCAATGGACGATTTATGACTAGAAAATAATCGACCAGAGTAAGGGTTTACTTCAGTTAAACGTAAAAATGATATGAAAAGCGAATATGCGTTTCATGATGAAGATTGAAAAATCGCATGATCGATACGTAGGTCAAAGCAAAGGTCGAGAATAAAAGTACAAAGAGAAACCTATAGAATATCTTGTAAAGAAAGTTGAGGCATTTTGATGCATGGAGCACAATGAAATATCAATTGTATCTAAATATTCACAAACATTTAGATATTCAAAATTTGACTAGAAAATAATATTTTATGAATAATTGTTTAAATATTATGTACATTCTGTTACAAAAGTGTATTGTAACAGAAAGATTTGCTTTCTTTAAGTTAGTTATAACAATAATAATGATTTTCCTTATTTTCTAATGATCCTTTTCAGTTATTTTAAGGAAGGGATATTTTTACGAAAATGTCCTCTGCAGCCTAATGATATCGGACTTGCAAACATATCCAACTCTGCCTGTTTTTACGCAATAGTTTTTCTTTTTCATTTTTATTGTCAGGAACTACGTACCTGGAAATAACAAAAGAAATTTTAATAAGAATGATATAAAAATAGCAATATTATAATATCAGGTATATTGCATTTAAGAAAACTTAAAAAAGTGTAATATAGATATAATTTCCCTAAAGCGCTATAATTTACTTTTTATACAGTCAAACTCTGCTTATTTATACTTCATTGATATGAACAAATTAATGTTTCAATTATATTAACTCATAACTATTTCTTTATTGTCCAAATATTTCTTGTACAGTGTAGATAAATGAATATTTATTAATGAACATATTCTGTTTTTAGAATTTCTTTTGTTTTTCATTTGCATCTTCTATTCTATAATTCTATATGTTCATGATGGGAAGGATCCAAAATAGGGGTCAAAATATTGATAATGTAACAGAAGACGTGAGAGTCATTCTTTCTATAACAAGTTGTAATCCTCAATGAGTTTACAATTTTAATTGAGCGGGAAAAGTTTGCATTTGTAATACGTAATCCTCCTTATCAAACCCTTATCGTATGAATCACATACTCTACCCATGAGGTTGAACAATGCAAATATCATTTTACAGAGAAGCATTACTAACTGTTTTTAAACATATAAAGTCCAAGTAGTTTTTAAAACCAGAATAAATTGTTAGGACCTAAAAATTGGTATTAATATTTATTCATGAAAAGTTATTCAAGTGTATGGAACGGGTACATCAATTTGCTCCAACTGAGCCTACATCAAATTACAATGTAAGAAGAGCACATGGCGACGCCGGAGGAGCTCGCTTCCTGTCCCCGAGTGATTAATTAAGAGCATGTTCGTGGTCTTTTGGTTAACCTCGTTGTTGCTCGATGCTCCGAGGACTCGAATAAAACGATGCAAGCAACCAGCTCGGCTGAATGTAACACAATCCGTGCGTTACGAAGCTTTTAAGGAAAGTAAGAAGAAGAAAACGCGAAAGGAAGGGTAAAATCGCGGCGTGCGCGCGCATCCAATGCGTGTGGTCCGTTCATCGAGTTTCATGGCGGCACATGCAACTCACCGACACGGAAAGTCGAAACGAAGTCGCAGGTGATCAGTCGAAATACGTGTTAGTCATGAGACGAAGGGATGATTTTTCGATTATCTACCTGGATGTCCTTCGCCAACGGACTCCGAAGTGAAGAGAAAACTGGTATCCTGTTGCAGCTCGGGCGGCGTGTGCCCGTTCGCGTATCCGTTCATGTGGTGAGCAGTCTCCGGCATTTTCCTTCTTTTCGCGCTCGTCGTCGAGGGATTCTCGTCAATTTCGTCCGCGATTCGAACTCTTTGGCCACGTGTTGCGGTACCGTTCACGACTACCTCACCCTCGGTGTCGTTAACAGTTTTTGAAGAAGAGGAAATTCGCTCCGACCTCTACACCCTACTTTAGCCTCGCACGAGCGAACCCTAACACAATCACACCACGGAACTTAATAGTCGGCCAAGCGCGGAGCAAATGCACTGTGATCCACTATGGAAAGTAAAAGAGACTGCCCGCTCCCTGGTGGCCGCTATTTATAACCTCGGTGTCTTCGTGCTCGCTTCGGTTAATTTCGGGTCACGTGACGCTCGATTACCCGGGAGACGACGATTGGCGCGGAATTCAATTCAATTCGAATGGACTCCACGTTGTTTTCCTTCTTCGCACGTGTTTTCTCGTCACCTTCAAATAAAACGTTACGTTTAGAAACTTATCGATCTTTTTGTATAACGGTTATTTTTTACAAAAAATCTTTTTATCGTTCTGTTTAAATTTAAAAAAACTTATTGTAAATTAATTCAGAGAATAATGATGTAATAAATGTGCAATTTTATGAAAGTAAAATAGGAGCTTGTAATTGTAGATGTTAGAAAATGTAGTTTCTTTGTTTAACAAAATATTGCAACAAATTATTTGTAACAAAGGTTTAATTCTAACTTGTGTTTTATTTAAAATATTGATAACATTAGTTATTAATTATTTATTTTAATCAGAAGTGAATTTAAATTATATCAAAATTTAATAATTAATTCATGGGTTTATAACTGTAAAGAAAAATGGATTTTTCTAGAAATTTTTGAAAATACATATAGTCTTATGTACATATGAGTCATTTGAGCGCACTATTCAAACTCACTCTAGAATAAAATTTTAGAAACACGTTTTTGATAAAACCAAATTGCAATTTTATTTTAGCATTTAATAAATAATTATTTATTTATTAAATAATTACTATAGCATGTATATTAAAGTACAATTATTATCGCCTGATTTTAACAGCTATCGTTAGAAAAATAATCGAGTGCGATAGTAAAAGGGATTCGAAAGTTGTTACATAAAACTCGGATAACGCAACATCAACATGACTCTTGTAATCAACATTTCTACAGATAACGCTTGTATGTATAATATTACTTGGTTGTGACGCAAAGTTAAGGTAAAAGGTTAGGTGCAAAGTTAGGTACTAGGTTAGGTATTGGATTAGGTATTAGGTTAGGTATTAGGTTAGGTAATAGGTTAGGTACTGGGTTAGGTACTAAGTTAGGTATTAGGTTAGATATTAGGTTAGGTACTAGGTTAGGTACTAGATTAGGTAGTAGGTTAGGTACTAAGCTAAGTACTAGGTTAGATATTAAGTTAGGTACTAGGTTAGGTACTAAGCTAGGCACTAGGTTAGATACTAGGTTAGGTACCAAGTTAGGTATTAGGTTAGATTCTAGGTTAGGTACTAGGTTAGGTACAGAGCTAGTTACTGGGTTAGATACTAGGTTAGCTATTAGGTTAGGTGCAATGTTGGGTACAGGGTTAGGTCAGTTTAGGTTAAGTAAGTTTAGGTTAGGTACCTCTTAGGACTTTTCCTATTAGAATGTTTATAATTTTATCCATAATTTGTTACTTATAAAATATAAAAAACTTCTAAAACTACAAATTGAAACTTTTGGCTTGCAATCTAAGTTTTACGATTACCCCAAAGAAGTCTACATTGCGTCAGAGTGTACACCGGCATTTTCAAACAAAATGGCGTCATAGTATTTTCACTTTCAATAAACTAACTCGAATAACTTAACAATTTTCAAAGTCTTAATACCGTTAACACGGAAATTATCTAAGGAATAATGAACATACTTAATTTCTCATAAAATGTGGAATGAAATGACGCAATTTTCTTCCCTTAAATCGTCTCCCTAGAAAAGCGTGCTATGCCGATGAATGTACCAACCTTTGTTCGAAAGTTCCTTCGTAATCTGTTGATTCTTCGGAAAATGGTGATGGTTTTTCAGTAATAAATGCTTGTCGAACTTTGAACCTGCCGGCAGATAAACACACGTTTCCCTCGACAGAAGAGAATTTGCACTGAATACATGTCCACGTATCTGTCACACTTTTATATGGCTTGCGATCTCCCTCCATGATTGGGGAACAACTCGAGTGGGGTTGAAAACGGTGTTCGCCTCACGGGGTAAAATATATTGGTCAGATAAGCAGTCTTTTCATGCAAATTCGATGAAACAACAGCTTTGTGCGACGGCTTCACGGAGGGGATAGCAAGGAAAATTTGTTGTGGTGTTCGGTGCGGTGAAAAATAGCTGATCTTCGCGGTCCGTTCTTCCTCTGAACTCTGTTTAACAAAGCGATACGAGATAAACGAGAATTTCAATGTATTCAAAGTGTGCTTTCGGTGAAGCTTGTAAACTGATTTGCGAATAAACACGATGACGATATTACTGCAATTTACTGTGACGTTGATCTTAACTCTTTGCGACTCCATTATTTTTTTTAAGAGTGGTCAAAATTAACGTTGATAAATTTACCTTTAAAAGATGATACTTAATAATTATTAAACCTATCAAATTTGCAGATTTCTAAATTTCTAATTTTGAAGATCAGAAAATAAGTTCGAAGGAGGTTAAAGGTGTGAAGAAAACATCCATAGAAATTCTAAGCTGCATTTCAATATAAATGTATTGACGTTAAGCATCATTTGACAATGATGTTTTCAAAATATCATACCTCGTTCTTTTTAAAATAAACTTCACATTGAAATTTAAATGCAACCTTTTTCACCAAAAATAGAAGACCTGCATCGTGTCAGATATTTCAGAATATTACATCATCAGCCATTTTGTTTTAAAGATATCGAAGGAACATTTATACAGTCATTTTTAACGAAGATTAAGCTTTAAATTGGTATGGCGTAAATGTTATTTCGTGATACTTTTATGTCATCAAATCAGGTGAGAAGTTTTGCTTCAAAATTGACAAATTAGCAGATGTTATACTGAGATTCAATTGGCAGACATTTTTTTACTGGAGTATTCATGAAATTTTTATGTGGACATTTTTAGTAAGCATTGCACTCAAAATTGATGGTCCATGAACGCCATTTTGTGTTACTTTTATGTCATCAAATAATGTCTGACTATATTTAGAAATTAAGTATTTATTCTGTAGAGTCAGCCATTTTGTTTGAAGAATAATGTAACAATTATTTTAGCTTGAAGATTAATATAACAATTATTTTATTATTTTAAAATAGTTATTTTCTTCAAATATTGAGAAAATTGACAGCCAACAATCTCCATTTTGTGTTACTTTTATGTCATCAAATAATGTCTGACTGTATTTAGAAATTAAGTATTTGTTCTGTAGAGTCAGCCATTTTGTTTGAAGATTAAAGTAACAATTATTTTAGTTTGAAGATTAATATAATAATTATTTTATTATTTTAAAATAGCTATTTTCTTCAAATATTGAGCTTTAAATTGACAGCCAACAGTCTCCATTTTGTGTTACTTTTATGTCATCAAACAATGTCTGACTATATTTCGAAATTAGCTATTTGTTCTGTACAATCAATCATTTTACTTTGAAATTAATAATATAATTACTTAACTATTTTCCTCAAACTAAGTTTCAAACAGATACTCAACACTCTATTTCCAAGTCATCAAAATAATTTCACCCGCAACCGAAAGGTTAAGTCAGACCACTTCCATGAAACTACATATATCTCTTCCGAAGCAAATCATGATAACATCATATGGCAACAGTGACGTACATCTGTCCAACGTGATGCAACTTTCCTGCGATATCTATACATATAGAGTTGTCAATCGCTTTTTTTTTGACCAACGCAATCTTCTTTATAAAAGAAGAGAAAAAAAAAGTGATCTCGTGTGATGTTTTCAGGGTGTGACAACACGTAACCATAGAACAGCATGATACAATGTCACTGACACAGCAGAACACGAGATACACTCGAACAGCGTGAGTAAGCATACTAGATTTGCTGAGTGCTTTTCGAGTTGCGTAGATCTATTTCCATTTTTGTAATTTAAACTTTGTATCCCGAGTCATGGTTTCTGGATCTCTCTGATTATTTCCTAGTATCGTTTTGCGCGATTTTCTTTGTCGTTTCGTTGCTTTGGTTTCTTTATGTTGCTGTTGAAGTTTGTTTTGTGTTGCTTTCTGGGTTTGGGTGTTTGAAGGTTTGGGAAGTTACGAGATGGGGAATTAAGGAGTTTGGGGATTTGGGAGTTTGGGAATTTGGGAATTTGGGAATTTGGAGATTTGGGAATTTATGGATTTGGAAGCTTGAGAAATTGGGAATTTAAAGAATGGGGAATTAGCGAATTTGGAGATTGGGAGTTTGGGGATTTGAGAGTTTGAGAGTTTGGGAATTTGAGAATTTGGGAATTTGGGAATTTGGGAATTTACGGATTTGGGAGTTTGAGAAATTGGGAATTTAGGAAATGGGAAATTAGCGAGTGTGGAGACATGAGAGTTTGGGGATTTGGGAGATTTGGAATTTAGGAATTTAGGAATTTGGGAATATGGAGATTTAGGGGTTTGGGAATTTATGGATTTGGGAGTTTAAGAAATTGGGAATTTAAGAAATGGGAAATTAGGAAGTTTGGAGATATAACACTGTGGGGATTTAGGAATTTGGGGACTTGGGAGTTTGGAGACTTAAGAGTTTGGAAGTTTAGAGATTTGAGAGTTTGAGAATTTGGGAATTTAAAGAACGGGGAATTAGGGAGTTTGGGAACTTATGAGTTTGAGGATTTGAGAGTTTGGGGACTTGAGAGTTTGGAAACTTAGGAGTTTGGAAGTTTAGAGATTTGAGAGTTTGAGAATTTGGGAATTTAAGAAATGGGGAATTAACGAGTTTGGAGATATGGGACTTTGGGGATTTAGAAGTTTTGGGACTTGGGAGTTTGTGGATTTGGAAGTTTAGGGATTTGAGAGTTTGAGAATTTGGGAATTTAAGAAATGGGGAATTAACGAGTTTGGAGATTTAGGAGTTTTGGGACTTGGGAGTTTGGGGATTTGAGAATTTATAGATTTAGGAGTTTGGGGATTTGGAAGTTTAGGGATTTGAGAGTTTGAGAATTTTGTAATTTAAAAAATAGGGAATTAGGAAGTTTGGAGATATGGAACTTTGGGAATTTAGGAGTTTTGGGACTTGGAAATTTGAGGAGCTGAGAGTTTGTGGATTTGAGAGTTTGGGAATTTGGAAGTTTAGGTATTTGACATTTTGAGAATTCGAGAATTTAAAGAATAGGGAATTATGGAGTTTGAATATATGAGAGTTTGGGAATTTAGGAGTTTTGAGACTTGGGAGTTTGAGGAGTTGAGAATTTATGAATTTGGGAGTTTGAAAATTTAGGTATTTGAGAGTTTGAGAATTTGGGAATTTAAGAAATGCGAAATTAGAGAGTTTGGACATACAAGACTTTGAGAATACAGGAATCTAAGAATTCATAAATTCATAAATTTCTAAATTTAAGAAATTCACGACTACAGAATTGCCAAAATTGACAAATTCATAAAAATGAATATCTAAAAATTCAATATCCCAAAAATGTACAACCACAAAGTCAACAAAAATGGCGACCAGGGCGCCCAAATCTCTAACGACGTCACTGTCCTATGAACTAACGTAATGAAACATTAGAAAATCGTAATGTAAATGATTTCTACAAAGTATTGGGAAGAATGAGTGTGCAATAAACGAGGAAATAAAAGTTGTAAGATTATGATATATCTTGGTTAGCTCGTTTGGATTATCAGCGCTAACTGGACCACGTGGCAAATAAAAAGCTTCAAGGTTGCATCGAATTATACATTCTCCACCATATACTCGTTTATCGAGCATGTGTGTTCTGACCGCGAGATTTTCTGGCGACAACCGCCCGTGAAAATGTGAACCAGATATTCGACATATTTTGTAAGTAATTTCGAGGAGACATTATCGCCTCCTTATCTCGGTTCATTCTTTTAATATAATAGTATCGGTCGTTTATTCGGTTGATTGCACGGTTCAATCCACATGAATTAAGCGTGATACTTTTCTGACGCAATCTTTCACTTAAAAGATACTGAAACGCGGGAAAACTGATTATCAACATGCCTATAAAAATTGTTCTAATTTCTTATCGGAACTTGTAAAAGAAAATTGTTTGAAACAAATTTTTATTTTGTTAACAATTTTGGGAAACTCTTGTTATATGGCCGGACGGTAGAAAATTTGTAATTATATATAGAAAATACACTTGCATAGGTACTAATAGTACATTTGGGAAATTTTTATTACTTTCTTCGCAATTTTTGAGTAGTCTCTCGTTATATTGCCGAAAACAGAAAATTTGTAATTGTACATAAAAAATACACCTGCATAGGTACTAATAGTACCTTTTGAAAATTTTATTATTTACTCCTCAATTTTTGAGTAGTCTCTCGTTATATTGCCGAAAACAGAAAATTTGTAATTGTACATAAAAAATACACCTGCATAGGTACTAATAGTACCTTTTGAAAATTTTTATTATTTTCTCCACAATTTTTCAAATAGTCTCTCGTTATATCGCCGAATATACAAAATCTGTAAATGTACATAGAAAAATTTGTTTTTACTGCACCTTAGGGAAATTTAAGAAATTAAAGGTTGTCTTTTTCACTTACTACTTAAATGCTATTATAATAATTATATTTTTTACTTTCAGCTCATGTAAATATTTTCTTACGTTTCTACCTTCAGTACACGTGTTTCAATTTCTCTTTATCTGCAAGATAGGTTATCGTGTAAGTTGGAGTAAAAACATTGATAGTAATATCAAGATGCAACTTATTCCAAATAAATACATTGTTAACTGTTTACGTTTTGTATGTTTACATATTTAAATTTTTTACCGGTTACAATCAACATGTTAAAAATTCTAAATATTTTAGCATGTCAGGTATCTTAGAATGTTTTACGAGTTCCGATATTAATGCTAATATAAATATCAACCATTGAAATTAGTTGAAAATATTTTTTTCTAACAGTTCAAGTTTTCCTTCCATAAAGATAACACTTAATGCATTTTACATTTCTATTCTATGCAATATATTAAAAGTTCAAAACGTTCTTTTTCTTATGTAAATAAGCACATACAAATTTCATGGTCTTTTTGAAATGCGTCACTCTTTAAAACTGCCCTTTGCTATTTCAATTTCACCAGAATATTTACACGAACACGTAATCTTGAGCTCCGTATCTCTCGAGATAATGAACTTGTTTTGTAAACAGAGCATTACAAATTTTCGCATACATAAACTATGCATCTGTCCGTTTGCTTTAAAAAAACATGGAAATGTTTTAATACAGGTGTTCCACGTGTCGGTGAATTTGAATTTCGCGCGCAAAGTAGGTAATGGCGGGCGGAATTAGTGAGAGGTTCACCGACCCTTGACACTGAGTCGCTTAAGTAAGTAACTTATACATGACACCGAGTACAGACAGCGGAGAATGACTGAGAAAGGGAAGAGTGGTTTGCCTTAACCTTGACCCTGACAACCTTTCAGCCCCTTGCTCCCGCGTCCTCACAAAAGATACGTGCTCTCGCTATCTCTTTCGCATCTTCGCTAGACCGGCTCGGACTTTGTCTCTTTCTCAGCCGTTTTCTCGCTACTATGTATAAGGTGCTTCAAAAGAGAATTTTCTTAGGATAACAGTGTACATATGTTAAAATCACAAACAAATCGTTTGATGTTGTCTTTGACTTTCAATATCTTTTTTTGGGAACTTACTAACCTAATTTATTAACCTAACTTACTAACTTAACTTGCTAACCTAACTTACTAACTCAACTTACTAACCTAACCACTCAGATGACGTCTGAATGGTTAGGTTAGGTCATTATGCCTAATGTAGTTGACCTTTAGATCTAGAAACTCTACATTTCTTTTCAAATGCAGAAACATTTCCTATAATTTTGCCAACTCTCTAAAAATTCCTTAACACTCTCCTTTTTTAGTTTTTACCTCAACAATAAAATTTCTTGCACTCCTCTTAAATTTACAACTTATCTGGGTTTTTTTTAGAAACTGAGGAAGTTATTTGTAAACTGTCTATATAGAATATAGTTTCATATGAAAAGAATAGAAAAGTTATACTACCATAAAATAGTGAAATAGTCTAACGCAAAGTTTTATATCACAAAATAGAAAAATTGTACTACCATAGAATAGTGAAATAGTCCAACACCAAGTTCCATATCACAAAATAGAAAAATTGTACTACCATAGAATAGTGAAATAGTCCATCACAAAGTTTCATATTACAAAATAGAAAAATTGTACTACCATAAAATAGTGAAATAGTCCAACGCAAAGTTTCATATCACAAAATAGAAAAATTGTACTGCCATAAAATAGTAAAATAGTCCAACGCAAAGTTTCATATCACAAAATAGAAAAATTGTACTGCCATATAATAGTGAAATAGTCCAACGCAAAGTTTTATATCACAAAATAGTACAATTTTACTACTGTAAAACAGTGAAAGAGTCCATCTCAAAGTTTCACATCACAAAATAGTACAATGTTACTACCGTAAAACAGTGAAAGAGTCTATTTCAAAGTTTCACATCACAAAATAGTAAAATTGTACTATCATAAAATAGTGAAACAGCCCATCACAACGTTTCATATCACAAAATAGTAAAATTGTACTATCATAAAATAGTGAAACAGCCCATCACAAATTTTCATATCACAAAATAGTAAAATTGTATTACCATAAAATAGTAAAATCACAAACTCTCATATCATGCGTATCTCTTCTGAAAGATCCTGTATGTATAAACGCGTCTCTTTTACACGGAAAGAGCCGAGCACACGATCGATGCTCAACGAGCAGCTAGCTACTAGAAATAGACGAGTGGCTCCTAAATATTAAAGGGCTTTTCGAGTTACCCTTCATTTTCGATCAAGGGTCGACAGTTTTTCTCGTTAGTTCAACGTATCTTCAACTTTCATATTTTCTTTCACAAACAATCTCTTTTATCATACCAAATTTTTATTTCTCATTTTATTTTTTTTATTTTTATTTCTTTTCCCAAAATGAAGATGGAATTTTTTAAAGTTGTTTAAATAAAATAAGGAAGAGTATTTTTAGAAATTGTTTTTTCTTGTAAAATATTGGACTAATTTTTCATTGTCCAACCTTGTCGGTTAATCTTAATTTATATATAGAGTCGAGGTTATCGCTGTTACGATAAAGATAGAAATGGAGATAAAGATAAAATGGAAGTAGGTGAACGTCCGATTACTTTCAAGAGTACCTTTTTTATTCTAACGATTATACAATTAAATATTTCAAATCTTTGTAAGAGTGAATTTTGCTGAAGTAATTGTACAGAATTTTTTAAAGTTAAGTCAAATTTGTGAATTTTTCAATTTTTCAATTTTTCAGTTTTTCAATTTTTCAATTTTTCAATTTTTCAATTTTTCAATTTTTCAGTTTTTCAGTTTTTTAATTTTTCAATTTTGTAAATTTGTAAATTTGGGAATTATTTATTTCATGTACAAACCGCAATTTTATTTTTAGAAGTTAATTCTTTTTAAAACAAGGCAAATAAATCTTACAATCATGAATGGAGTGCCTCACTGCCCTAAATACTTGCTCGCAAAATCCACATGTAAACACGATTAAGCACCCTGAAGCGACCATGAAACATGAAAGGAAAACTGATATACATTATCGAAATTCTCAGCTCGAATTACGAAACGAGCGATAAATTTCCAGAATCGTTGCTTGTTACACAAAAACAGTACATTGAATTGTTTGTTGTGCAATAACCTACTTTGCATCTGGTGAGCATGTATTGTATGTTTCGTTACCATTATCGTATCGTTTTTCTGACATTTATGTCGTTCGATGCTTCTTAACTTTTTGATAAGTTAATCAATGAGATTTACTGGAAAAATGAGTCATTGAAAATTTTACTTCCGATGAATGCTGCTTTATCTTGATAACGCTAGGTTTTGTAATGCAACGATTACGTAGCAATTTATGGTGTTGCATTGTTTTTTATAGTTGTAACACTGCTCACCATTCTTGGAAGTTAAGAAATTTTTTAATTTTGTAGTAACATAGTTCAAAGAAATATGTTGTGCAATTTCAAAGTTCTGTTGAAAAATTTCTAACTTGTGACGTCGCAAAGTTGAAGAATTTAACTTCTAAGAATTTAATGTTGCACATTTTATCAATTACCAGAGTCCCAAATCCTATTGATTTCAGTATCTCCAAGTCCCTAAGTTCCCAAGCCCCAAAGTTCTGAAGTTTGAAAATTTCGAATCCACAAAATTCCAAATTTCCAAAGTTCCAAATCTTCCTGCTATAAAAATCTCTAAAACTCCAAATTTCTAACTTTAAAAATTCAGGAATTATTAAGTTTTGCCGTTCTAAACTTTCGAAGTGGAAGATTAAGGACCCGCCATTTTAAAGGATCCGCCATTAAATCATACTAGCAGCGCCATCTTCGAACGCTATTCAGAACTTTTATAATACTTAACCTTTAATATCGTAGATTAATATAGTAGATTATTATCGTCAATTAATATAGTAGATTATTATCGTCGATTAATATAGTAGATTAATATCGTCAATTAATATAGTAGATTATTATCGTCGATTAATATAGTAGATTAATATCGTACAGTAATATAGTAAAACTTATAGTGGAATGGGCGGGTGACTCTGCTCAGAGTGTTGAGACCTGTTGCGGAATCTGAGGAAATAAACTTGGATTCGTTGTGATTAGAAATCAAGAGCGCAGATTTCAATCTATCAACAGAAACATTAACAACGCGACCTTCAATATCGACAGAAAAATAATTATTGCCGATCATAGTTAAAATATATTGAAAACCTTGAGATGGAGGAAGAGGACCAACCAAATCTAAATACACATGAAGAACCCAAGGACCATCATCAAATTGTTCAAAAACAACTCCAATTGCAATATCAGAGGCATCAGTGCGTAATTTAAGTGATGCATTAGGACGAGGATGAACCAATAATTTTGCTGACGCCAAGCTGCTTTTGCATTGTTCAAAAGCATGTTCAGCTTCAGGAGTCCACTGAATAGCAGTTTTGTCACCTTCTTTGCTATTTACTAAATAAGAACAAAGAGGAGCTTGAACATGTGCTGCATCCTTAACGAAATGACAGTAAAAATTAATGATTCCAAGAAAATGACGTAACTCTGCAACTGTTGAAGGTTTTGCAAAATCTTGAATAGCTTTTACTCTGTCATGAAAAGGTGTAATTCCAGAAGCGTTAACTCTATAACCCAGGTAAGTGACTTCTGTCTTTCCAAAAACACTTTTTGCAACATTGTTGGTAATTCCAAAATCTTTAACATTTAAATAAAATATGAGGATGCTCTTCATGTTCTTTAAAATTTTTAGATGCAACAAGTATACCATCCAAATAACAATAAACAAAATCCAAACCACGAAGAACAAAATCCATAAATCTTTGAAAAGTCTGAGCTGCATTACGAAGACCAAATGGAATAATAACAAATTCGAAGAGTCCAAATAAGGCAAACATGGAAGCTGCAATGGAATACAATCCTGAAACTTTTGGATCGGTTGTTATGTTATATATTAATTGTAAAGTTAATGGATTTCCAGTTAAAGCCTTTATCGATACAGGTGCACAGTGGCCTATAATGTCAAAAGCTTGTGCAGAAAGATGTCACATAATGAGATTAGTCGATTCAAGGTGGGCTGGAATAGCTTTCGGAGTTGGAACTCAAAATATTATCGGACGTATTCACATGGTACAAATTCAAATTGGGAACGATCACTTAACAACTTCATGTCTTGTCCTAGAACAAAACAAGGACATGCTACTTGGCTTAGATATGTTAAAAAGGCATCAATGCTGCATAGATTTAAAGAAAAACGTACTAATAATTGGTACCACTGGTGCTGAAACACCATTCTTGGCAGAAAGTGAATTGCCAGAATGGCTCAGGTTAAGCGGTTGCAAAGATATGAACTTGCATGGCACAGACAATGAAAAAGTGCATGATAAAAGCCGCCCTCATAGAGCAGTGGAAGACTCGTCGCATGATGTAAAGAAACAACGTCGACAAAATGAGGATCACAGCAGCAGTAGTGCAAGCGGGACATCGAGTAGATTAAGAGCGATAGAAGCAACAATTTTTGCTCATGATCCATTCACAGACGAAACAGTGAAGGAAATCGAATCCCTGGGTTTCGGCAGATTACACGTTATCGCGGAATTGCGCAGATTTCATGGAGATAAGGCGAAGGCGACTGACTCGTTGTTCACAAAATTTCGATCTTAAAGTTACAGAAGAAAGAAAAATGTGAATGTTCTGTGTCTGTGCAGTAAAATTAAGGAAAGGAAGATTTTTGGTAGCAGTTTTTAATATTAACGTTAATGATTGTACATTTGATACGTCAACATCATTTTAAGAGCAGTAAATGGTGAATTAAAATACTGTTTTAAACTAAAAAAAAATATGTGGTTTTGAATTATTGACCGACGACGACTCTGATGATCGCAAGAGATTACAATAAGAATTATACGATCCAAATAAAATAAACATGGTACGATAAACATGGTTTTTCTGATTCATATTTTTCTAACAGTTGTATACTTGTTAAAAATTCAAATTTACGCGCAGATTTTTAAAAAATAACGTCATCGGCGGAAATATAGAGAGTATTTCTCTATATTTAAAATAGACAATTAATTAAAACTTTTGAAAATAATTGATTTATTGAGATTGACTTCGAAATATGTGTTTCTGAATTTTGATTTGATTATAGAATGAATGACGAACGTTTTTCTTTTTAAAATTCAAATGAATATAATTTAAATTGAATAGCAAATATAAAAATCTTCCTTAACGACGACTTGAAAGTAAAACTCTTCTTTATCGACGATGACCACCACCACATAACAAACCATGACGCCGTCTAGCGGTAGAGATGGGAACTAATTAAAGAGCTGTTCCAAAAGCGTGTAGTTCACTCCGTTCGCCGAAGAGATGTCGCCACCAGTTCGATTTTTTTTTAAATTTAATTATTATTGATTTTATTAGTTTAATTACCTTCTGTACGCGTCAAATTACATCAGAGAGCAAAAGTAATTATTTTATTGTTCTTTTTGCACCAATAAATTAATTTTTGTTAAATGAATTAATACAAAATCGATAGATTAATTTCCCTCAAGTCGCCATTTTTATTCTTGACTCACTTCCATGGGATATTCTATAAAATCTATTAAAATAAAATAATGTATCATATTATAATAAAAAAATTTCTGTAAGCAGTAATTGTATATTTATCGACGTATTCTGCGTTCATAATAAACTATTTGGAAAAGATGGTTGTGATCAATGTCGATCATTTTCCACGACCTTGAAGTCAAGGACGATACAATAACGATGCATTAGAAGAATCACGAGCTGTTTATGCGGTGGTTTCCCTCACGAATATACAGGACGAGGAGGGGAGTATAATGTTCCAATTTCAGGGTTTCCGGTTATTTTCTTCTGAACTGCACCGTTTTAGTACAAATTGGACAAACATTGTCGCAGCAGGTTTTTAGAATCGAACTTTTGGACTAGAGATACTTGGGAATTTTCAAATGTAAATGTTTTGGAATTTGGGAGCTGGAAAATGATGAAACTTGCAAATTTTTACATTTAGGCAATTTGTGATTTTTGTAATTTGTAATTCGAGAATTTGGAAGCTTGATGATTTGGGAATTAATAAATTTGAGAACTAGAGATTTATAAATTTATTCACTCACGGTTTCCCTCAAACCAAATATAGAGAGTCCAGAATATTTTAAACAACCCTGATAAAAATAATCACCAAAATGTAAAATTCCAAGGTAGTAAGTAAAAGAACTGCGTTCAATGACAACGCCTCAAAGAAACAAGTGAATTTTTCTCTTTTTACAACATAAGAGGAAAGATGTATCAATGTACACATTTCGAACAGGTTTTCTGACTAACAAACGTATCTTGAAGGCCAAAAATGATATCTGCGGTGGCATAAATACGTAGACAAGAATTGGAAATTATGAAGGTAATGAACAGAGAAATGGAGACATTTCCGGGTATGCTTTATTAACCTATTTGCGTGACAAAATGGCGATTGGGTTAAAGGAAAACTTGGTTATTTAAGTCGATGATGTGTGGGTTACGTGTTGCAGATTCTTGAGTAATTGGGTTTACGATTTGAACATGTCAATGCTTTGTTGATTCACAAGCTTTTAAATATGTATATTCAATTGTTTATGGATCGCGGAATTATTAGGAAGCGGAATCTTAGATTTTTTAGATTTTTAGATTTCTCCCAATTTTTCAATTTTTCAATTTTTCAATTTTTCAATTTTTCAATTTTTCAATTTTTCAATTTTTCAATTTTTCAATTTTTCAATTTTTCAATTTTTCAATTTTTCAATTTTTCAATTTTTCAATTTTTCAATTTTTCAATTTTTCAATTTTTCAATTTTTCAATTTTTCAATTTTTCAATTTTTCAATTTTTCAATTTTTCAATTTTTCAATTTTTCAATTTTTCAATTTTTCAATTTTTCAATTTTTCAATTTTTCACTTTCCCAATTTCTCAATTTTCCACTTTTCCATTTTTCTACTTTCCCAATTCTCAATTTCCCAATTTCCCAATTTCTCAATTTCCCACTTTTTCATTTTTCCACTTTCCTACTTTCCCAATTTCTCAATTTCTCAATTTCCAAATTTCTGAATTTCCCACTTTCCAAACTCCCAAATTTCCAATTTCTCAAATTTCCGAGTTCTCAAATTTCTAAGTTCTCAAATGTCAAAGTTCCAAAATTTCCTAATTTCCCAATTCCCAAATCTCCCAAATACCTAATCTCCCAATTCCCTAATTTCGCAATTCCCTTATTCAGAAATTCCCAAATTCCCAAATTCCTAAATCCATAAATCCTCAAATCCCCAAATTCATAAATCCATAAATTCCCAAATTCCTAAATCCATAAATCCATAAATCCTCAAATCCCCAAAGTCCCAAATTCTGAAATCTCTACATTTCTACATCCCTATATCTCCAAACCGCATACATCCCCATCCCACATCTCCAAGTCCATGAATCTCCAAATTTTAATACCCCATTCCCTATATCCAATTCTATAGTCCTTTTTCCGTATCCACATACCGATGTCAACCCACGAGTTGGCGCGTAAAGAGCGAAAATCGACAAAAATATCTGCCGACGCTCAGCTGACGCCGAACCGCCATTTGCAATCGGTGTACATTTAAGATGGCGCCCAAAAGTACAATACCGATGTCAACCCACGAGTTGGCGCGCGAAGCCGACGCGTTTAGAAGAGCTAGTCAGAATAGAAAAATGGACGCCTCGCACGTATTTTCGGCGGAACAATTGGCTCTCGCCGGTCACGCGCACCAATTAGGCGAAAAACAATGAGAGTCGGCAAACGTCTCTCGAGTGAGCGAGATAGCCATTGCCTTCAGCAGTTGTTGTCATTATTATTCTTATGCGCCGAAATGTAACTGGAAGTGTTCACGGTGAAGAGCTTCTTTTACTTTGGGTCACGCGGCATCTCGTGGGTTATCTGTATGTCGATTGTCGACGTCTGAAGCTGTCTAAAATTTGAAGGTATCATGTGGACAGTTACCGAGAGCACCTATCTAAAGTCTCTTTCAAATGGAACATAAACTTACATGTGGATACTTATCAAGAGGTATCTAAAATTTGAATGTCCACCTCGCGCGCCAACTCTTGGGTTGGCATCAGTACTTTCCTATATAATAACTATAATAATAGTTCATTTAGTTTAGTGTAAAGATGGCGGATGATTTAGAAAAATTCGACTTGTACTAAATATTGTATGTGTAATAATTAATAGTTGTGACAATATTAACTTCAGATACATTTTGTCTTGACACTTATCAAGGCTGTCTAAAATTTGAAGCTCTGCACCTCATGCGTCAACTCGTGGGTGGGCTTCTGTATCCTGTGGCCAACGTCTTCCAGGGTACGCGTGCCCCATCTTCGTTACAAACAAATTCCATTTTTCCTTAGGCCTTAGCTATTTTTGGTCCGCTAAAAAATACAAATACCAAAACGTATAACATGGTAATAAGGTTACAATTTAGAGAGGAAAATAATAGTGGTTCCTGATTCTTCAGAGCCTGTCTCATCATTTATTCGAAGAAGAACGACGAACGCGAATATATAATACGCAGATCGAGAAAACTCGTTTAAACTACAAAATAACACTTGGTCGAGTTCTTTGTTAGAATGATACACGCATCGTGTACGTAATTATGAAAGAATATTTGCATTCGTAGCGTGGCATCTGCGATTTGAGGAATTACACAGGAGAATCGTGTATGCCATTATGATTTACCGGATAAAAGTAACTATTTTCTGTCCCATTGTCATGGCAAGCTACGTTTCGCGGTAATACTCTTGAATGGCTATGTTTGCAACGTCTAACGTTTATCGTCTTGTTCGGTCTCTTATGTACAAGGGGATTTTGTACGGACGGTAATGGAGCAAGTTATCATTTTAGTGGACGTTCGTGAGAGCACGTTTACAAATTTTTAAATTTACAGTTTTTGAGGTCCTCAAAGATTCCTAGTTCCAAATTCTTCAATTTCTCAATTTTCGCAAATTCTAAATCCTACAAATTCTATAATTCACATATTCCACATCCCCCAAATTCCAAATCCACCAGATTTCACATCTGCCAGATTCCACATTTCCCAAATTCCAAATGTCCCAATATTCCACATTCACCAAATTCCAAATGCCCCAAATTCCAACTCCTCCAAATTCCACATCTGCCAAACTCCAAAATTTCTCAAACTCTACAACCCTCTTCCTACTTCGTGAATTACTGCACGTCGTGGCCATATAACGGTCACTCATCTCACCATTTCATTTCGTGCGAGTTTCGTACAAGAAGCTTTCGATAGAACATTCAGGAGATCCATCATGTAATTTGAATATCGACGCTACGTCAGCCACCGTTACGATTTATATGCACAGCGCAGATTTCCTGATGCTTTGTTTCACCGTCATCTTCTTCGTCACGTTTCTCGGTTTCGTCTACCACATGTTGAATAAAAAAATAGCTGGTTCATCGAGTATCCTATGTTTGTCCCTGCTCTCATAGTTCCAGTAGTACTCAAAATGGCGAATACTTGCGTTACATAGTCATTCATGCGCTTCAAACAACAAATGAAATAAATATTTTAATTTAAAAGCCTCTGTCGACTCGGAGGAGTCACAGACAGATGTACTCTCACCGACGTGTACGGATAAGAAGGTACTTAATAAGTTAATATTCCCCATAAAGCTCCTTCGTTATACAAACAAACAAGAATTTCAAGATCGTCAACTCGCCGTTCAAAAAAGGACATATCACCTTGTACTGATCTCTGCCACCCATTCGCGCGTTCAGGGATGCCGCACATAGACGCCGTACAAGTTCATTGGCGTACTTAGCTTTTTATTTTCATGGGGAATTTGTCTGGGACCTTAATTTCCCTTCTTTATATTCTTTACATTCAAATTATTCGAGACAAATCATTAATACGAGAAAGTAGACTCTCGATATATGGCCACCTTCGTGAGGCATCATTATAACATTAATCATCTTCATATTATATTCTGTGTATTCGAATTATCATATTATTTCGAGTCAAATCATTAATACGAGAAAGTATAGTAGACTCTCGATATATGGCCACCTTCATGTGGCATCAATATAACATCAGTTATTTTCATCATGTTCTCCATACTCAAATTATTATATTATTTCGAGTCAAATCATTAATACGAGAAAGTGTAGTAGGTTCTCGATATATGGCCACCTTCATGAGGCATCATTATAACATTAATCATCTTCATATTATATTCTTTATATTCAAATTATCATATTATTTCGAGTCAAATCATTAATACGAGAAAGTATAGTAGACTCTCGATATATGGCCACCTTCATGTGGCATCAATCTAACATCAATCTTCATCATATTCTCCATACTCAAATTATTATATTATTTCGAGTCAAATCATTAATACGAGGAAGTGAAGTAGGCTCTCGATATATGGCCACCTTCGTATGACATTGCTATAACATTAATCATCTTCATATTATATTCTCCATATTTAAATTATCATATCATTTCGAGTTAAATCGTTAATACGAGAAAGTATAGTAGACTCTCGATATATGGCCAGCTTCATATGACACTACTATAACATCAATCTTCATCATCTTCTCCATACTCAAACTATCACATCCTATCGAGTCAAACCATCAAAAGTAGTCTCTCGATATATGACCACAAACTATTTCTCACGATTGCACAAGTATTCGCAAAGAAGCTTGCATCATATTATGAACCTCGACCAAAATAGCAACCTCGAACACAATGACACTATAAGAGGAGTTCACATTGTTTTGACAAATCCGAGGAGGAAAGTGAACCAGTTGACGGTGGAGAAAGGTGCGGGTCATTTTGGGCCCGCGTCAATGTTACCGAGTGTTTTCCTTGATGCCAGAGCAGGACCTTGACAGCGATCATTGAATCGGGGGACCTGCTGCGGCGCGATCAAGGTCCTCGCAGCAGCCAACCCGGGCTTTTGTATCGTTCCTTCGCCACCATGATCTCAGAACATAGCAAAGCTCCGAAAGGGATACTACTCGATGTGGTTACGGACGTACAAGAGTGCTCGGCGTGTTCGTTCGGGAACGATGCTCAGATTGTGCCTGGTCTTGCAGTTATGCGCGGTGGTTGTGTCCCAGAGGACGATTCTGGACTCCACGGATAATTTGCACCTCTATCGCGGTATTCGCAAATGGATTTTCCGGAATTTTGGTAGGTTTCGTGCCATTTCTGTTCTGCGACTGACAAATATTTTAATGTGGAGTATATTAGGTCCATGTCGGGGACTTATCATTTGAACTAAAAGTTATTATTCATTTTTATTACTCAGAGATTTCCTTTGTTTTCTTTATTCTTGCTTATTTAATTAATATTAAGCAAGCATAACCCATTTAGTATGCCAGGAGGATGCATACGGTGTGCAGCATACTGTATGCAGCTGGCTTTCCGGGTCAGCGGTGTCTCTTTACGTTTCAAATATGGTCCCACGATCTTCTTTATAATACACTTTGTCAAGACAATTGGTTCATAAAATAACGACCTCATTAAAAATAAAATTGCCTTAATCCACATTATTCTTCCTACAATCTTATGTAATTCCGCAGGTATAGAAGAACATTCCCGGAAGTTGTCAGTAGTGGCCCGCCGACAGCTCCAAGAGGAACTACCCCCGAGCGTACCCTTCCCCTGCAACGTAACGGGTACTTACAATTCGAAATGCACCATTTAATGAAACTTATTAAAAATTATCGACTTACATTTTCTTTCTGTGTAGTAACAGCAAACATTTTTGACTAGACGGCAGATCGACGGAGGTACCGGACTCCGTTCACCGTCTGAGGCCAGGTGACATAGACGTGATTGCTGCGATCGGTGATTCTCTCACGGCGGGTGCCGGTATTCTCGCGACTAATATTTTACAGGTTGCCATCGAGAACAGAGGAGTCGCGGCGACCATAGGTGGTCAGGGAAACTGGCGAACGTATTTGACGCTTCCTAACATTCTCAAGGTACGTTAGAACACGTTATCTACATTTTCAAGTCCATTTCACTGAAGAAAATGGAGTCGAAAAGCGCACGTTGGCGCAGGAAAATAGCTGGACTACTTATCGACAGTTATCGGAATGTGATCTCTTGCAGGAATACAATCCGAATTTAATAGGCTATGCGCTTGGGGATTCTTTGACTTCTCACTCGGCTTCGCAGTTGAACGTCGCTGAAAGTGGCGCGATGAGCAGAGACATGCCCTTCATGGCCAAGTATCTGGTCAATAAGATGAAGAAGGATAGCAGGATAAATATGAAGAAGCACTGGAAGGTATGTTGGAGTTTTTATTTCCTTAAATTGTGGAGGGAATTTTGGGTGGACTCTTATCTGGTGTTTTGGACCTTAGGTAGAGTTCTGGGCTCTTAACCAGAGTTCTGGAGTCTTAACCAGAGTTCTAGACTCTTACCTAGAGTTTTAGACTCTTATCCAGAGTTCTAGACTCTTACCTAGAGTTCTAGACTTTTAGCCAGAGTTTTAGACTCTTAACTAGAGTTCTAGACTCTTACCTAGAGTTCTAGACTCTTACCTAGAGTTCTAGACTCCACCTAGAGTTCTAGACTCCACCTAGAGTTCTAGACTCTTACTTAGAGTTCTAGACTCTTACCTAGAGTTCTAGACTCCACCTAGAGTTCTAGACTCCACCTAGAGTTCTATACTCTTACCTAGAGTTCTAGACTCCACCTAGAGTCCTATACTCCACCTAGAGTTCTAAACTCCACCCAAAGTTCCCATGTAACATTAAAATTTCAAGAACATACCTTCACGTCATATAACACTACCAATACTTCACCATATTGTAATAGTACAATTTCCTTGCAGTTGATCACTATACTTATCGGCCACAACGATTTTTGCAATGACATGTGTTTCTTGCCATCAGCGTCGTCCACTTTGGAAGCGCACAGAACCGACTTGATCGAGACCCTCAGGATATTCCGGGACAATGTACCGAGAACTCTAGTCGCTGTTACTCTGCCACCTAACTTGAAGATACTCGTCGACGCCATCAAAGGACAGCCTGGTTTTCAGTGTTATTTTATGACCCAAATTGAGTGTCCCTGCTTGATGGGGCTGCAATTTCGCGATCGAGTGTTGGAGTATTACGACATTATGACGAGGTGAAGATATTATGTGTTGCGGAGAAAGCGGACAGGGTGAGAGGGTAACATTAGTTTTTCTTTTCAGATGGCAAGAGTTGGAGGAAGAAGTAGCGAACTATCCAGAGTTTAATAAAAAGGATTTCACAGTGACTGTTGTGCCCACTCTCAGGAAAGCTAGAATGCCAAAAAATGAACGTGGAGTAGGAGACTTGTCGTATTTCTCTGCAGACTGCTTTCATGTCAGCCAGAAAGTTAATGCAAGATGTAAATGCTTTTATTTTATCTAGTTCGTTATTATAGTTTAGATATTGAATTGTTAATATTTTCAAGATGTAAATGCTTTTATTTTGTCTAGTTTGTTATTATAGTTCAGATATTGAATTGTTGATATTTTCAAGATGCAAATGGAGTGTGGAACAACTTGCTGGAGCCAGTTGGAAACAGAACCGAAGAGTGGTATCCGCCGTATGAAAGGTTTCTGTGTCCCTCATCGGAGAAGCCATTTTTTACGACACGCGAGAACTCGTATTAGCAATGGGAAAAATTATGCTAAAGGACTTTATGCGCCAACGCATGGATTGACGTCGGGTACTTTTGGGCAGCCATCTTGACGTAAACGGTGATTACAACGGCTGCCTGGCGTCAGCTATTTTTGTTGAAGTTTGCTCTTCAACTGGTGCGTACGACTCAAAGAAGTTTGCTGAAATATCTGCTTTCCAAAACGTTGCGAATAAAAAGCTGATTGATTAAAAATTGCATCGATATTTCAAAGAATGTTTAGATGTAAATGATATTCACGAAAAAATTTGTCTAGATCGAAGAAATAGTTCCTGCGCGTTTGAAAGCACAGAATGTTCCGAAAGAATGCAAGTGAAAACTGGTTAAAAACATATTGAAATAAATAACTTTTCTTATTACCAAGCTTTGTATAATTGTATCGTGCTTGATGTGCGAGGTGATCAAGATGGACACGTGTTTAATGTATGAACGTGATCTTACTGATTTATGAATAGCGACTGAAAGAAGAATTTTTAACAACACGTTGTGATTATTTTGTACCTTCCTTACAAATAAATATTCTTATAAATTATAGTCAATTTTAAAAGCGAAAACTTTGACGCGAGCAGTCCGCCATTTTCCTTTGCACCGTCATCATAGTCGCAAGAATAGTTTTCTCAAAAACCAATAAAATACTTTAACATAAACCCAGTTCTTTAGTTCCATTTTATTTTGGAACATCCTGTATACCGTATGCAATGTTTGTTTGCGTAACTGTGTCAATAATTATCGATTTACTAGTTTCCTTTTATCAATGATTGTAACATAAATACTTCTAGTTAATAATGATAATGACTGTAAATAGCATTGAACGTCTTTACATATAACATAAAAATCATGTACATTTTTTTTACGCAAATGGAAATTAAGTTTTTTCCGTCATTCCAAACCTTGTGCATGTAAGTTTTAGTATTTAATCAAGGTTGAATGCAATTGTAAATGAAGAAGAAACGTTTTAACTATATCGTAGCTTGACGATTACACGGTACAAAAATTCTTTCGTTCATAAATCTTGTCTAACTAAATCATAAAATTGGAATTGACGTCTTATTAAATAAAGATGTTGTGTAATCATGTAGGTTCTTTTAAACGTGTAACGAGAAGTCGGTTCAAAAGAAAGATCGCTTTTTAATTGACAGATAATTGTCTGCTATATTGACTGCTTGATAAATGTCTGCTATATTGACTGCTTGATAAATGTCTGCTATAGAGTTGACTACTTAATAATTATTTTGTATTGATCATTATGTAATTGACTACTTAATAACTGTCTTCTATATGATTGACTGCTTGATAATTGTCCGCTGTACAATTGACTACTTAATAATTGTCCTCTATTACCTGCTATACAATTGACTGCTTGCTACTTGTCCTCTATACGACTGACTGCTTGATAATTGTTCTCTATACGATTGACTGCTAGATAATTATCCGCTATGCAATTGACTACTTAATAATTAACTTCCATACAATTGACTGCTAGATAACTGTCTACTATACAATTAACTACTTAATAATTATTTTGTATTGTTCATTATGCAATTGACTACTTAATAACTGTCTTCTATATGATTGACTGCTTGATAATTGTCCGCTGTACAATTGACTACTTAATAATTGTTCTCTATTATCTGCTATACAATTGACTGCTTGCTACTTGTCCTCTATACGACTGACTGCTTGATAATTGTCCTCTATACGATTGACTGCTAGATAATTATCCGCTATGCAATTGACTACTTAATAATTGATTTCTATACAATTGACTGCCAGATAACAGTCCGCTATACAATTGACTACTTTATAATTGTCCTCTATACGATTGACTGCTAGATAATTATCCGCTACGCAATTGACTACTTAATAATTGACTTCCATACAATTGACTGCTAGATAACCGTCTGCTATACAATTGACTACTTAATAATTATTTTGTATTGTATGCAATTGACTGCTTGCTACTTATCCTCTATACGACTGACTGCTTGATAATTGTCCTCTATACGATTGACTGCTAGATAACTATCCACTACGCAATTGACTACCCAATATCTGTTTGTCATCCAATTGACCGCTTGCTAACTGTCCGCCATTAGTTCGTTAGCTGCTAGTTACTAGTCTGTCAGATAACGTTCCCTGTATCAAATGAAATAAAAATTACCGCCTTCTCCAACCTCACTCGCAACTTAAAGAACAGCACAAATGTACATATAATTTACGTTCACCAAATATTTAAAAACTCAAATTGTCCAACTAATGTCAGTTCAAAGTCGGATGCTGTCTTCATAGCATCACATCACGGATGTTTTTCCATTACGGTTGCTGCAGGACGATCTTGACACTAATCATTGAATTGTTCGACCCAGACCGGTATAATCGATGCTTCCAGTAGTAACAATTTTTTATCGCTCCGCGTTAGTCTCCGGGTGTGGTAAAACTTTGTTAATGATGCTATCTAACGTTGATGAGTGATCACAGGCACAAGTGCTCGGTGTGTCGTTCCAGAATCATGTTCGCTTTGTGTCTCGTCCTGCAATCATGCGTGTTGGTTGCATCCCAGAAGACGGAATTGGACTCTCCGGAAAATTTGCTCATCTGGCGTACCATTCAGAAATTGCCCTTTAACATTTTCGGTAGGTGATCTACGCGGTATGGTGCCTTCCTCGACGTTCGTGGGACTTTGAGATTAATACTGAAGTTTGGTGCAAATTCGTTAAACACGTTATCATTCGAAAATTCTGTGTCCCGTATCTTTTTTCAGAAACCGTTTCATTTAGTTTATTATACTCTAATTTTGCCGCCATACCACCAGTTATGGTGGTTTAACACTAGAAGACACTAGTGATTGACACTGTCACTATTTTTATTTTCTTCTATTATTTTCATATTTTTGATGGTGTTAGTTAAATTAGAGAGTTTCAATTGCCACGTAGGACCTGCAGAAATATTAAAATTCATCAGAAGTCCACACTTCACTAACAGATTCCACAAATAAATAAACCTTATCGTCAATTATGCAAATAATTATTTACTAGCAGCTTCAGTAACTTTTAGAATAATTTCTGCAATAACCTGACAAGAAAGCTATTTCTGTAATAAGCCGGCCATTGTACTGCCATTCGTACTAGAAATCAAGGTCCCAGAATATCATTAACATCCCAGTAAACATCGATACAAGAAATTGATTAAATGTATCTCGAACATCGTAGGAAAATGTCACGATTGAGTAATAAAACATTGTGTTACAGCGGGGACCGATGAGTATCGAAGATCGTTACCTGAAAAACGATGGCGCATGCAGGTGGAAGTTCCTCCGCACGTTCCGTTCCTCTGCAATGTGACGGGTCTCTAATTAACCGAGTTAATAAATAGGCTTCTATTCTTCGTTAATAATCGAAGGTATTTCAGACGGAAGATCACCGGTGGTGCCGGATTCGGTTCACCGTTTGAGGCCGGGGGACATAGACGTGATTGGTGCGATCGGCGATTCGCTGATGGCTGGTTACGGAACTCTTGGGTCGAACATTTTCGACTTTCCCATCGATTACAGAGGAGTTGCCGCGGCCGCAGGTGGTCAGAGAACCTGGCGACAGTATCTGACGATTCCTAACATTCTCAAGGTACGTTATCTGCATTTTCAAGTCCATTTCACTCGCGTCTAACGCTATATGACGATATCTTCCTGCTGTGTAAATTCCCGGTTGCGCATCCATTAGCTGCTTGCGTCTTGCAATGTCTGGGAGGAAGATAAAATAATTTTAAGAAAAAAATACACTGACTTCGAAATGCACTAAAAAGTATACAATAATTTCTATTTCTTAATGAAGTAATTTCTAATTGATTCAATCATACAATTACGTAATATAATGAATGAAACCTATTCACTCGTTAGGTAGTATATTAGGTACATTTCAACCCTTTCGGACGCGGCGCAAAATTAAAAGGTTTTCTTGTATAGCTCGCGAGAAAAGCGCACGTTCCGTAACTTTCTGCCCTCAGAACCCTTGGCGCAGAAAAATATCTGGGCTATCAACGGTTATCGGAATGTGATTGTGAATTCTCTTGCAGGAATACAATCCGAATTTAATAGGCTATTCGCTTGGAACTTCCTTGGCTTTTGAGGAAGCTGCGCAGTTGAACGTCGCTGAAAATGGTGCGATGAGTAGAGATACACCCTTCATGGTCAAATATCTGATCAGGAAGATGAAGCGGGATCCTAGGATAGATATAAGGAAACATTGGAAGGTACATTGAGTACCTTTATTATTGTCAAGCAATTTGGTTAACAATTTTCACTGTTAATTAGTCAAGAACAACTGTACGTAATATAACAGTATTGTATCGCACACTGATATCGTTCATATAATAACTATCATATAATAAATAATTATTATTATATCGTTCATATAATAATAATAACTGTTTCATATTTTGGCTAATTTCTTGCAGCTAATCTACATATTTATAGGCCACAATGACTTGTGTACCGATTCTTGTGTACTGCCGCGGATATTGGATGTCGTTGAAAATCACAGAACGGATCTGATCGAAGCCCTGAGGATTCTGAAGAATAATTTACCGAGGACTCTCGTTAGCATTATAATGACAGCTAATCTGAGGACGCTGTCGGATAAAGTATACGAAAGAACATCGTTAGAGTGCTATGTTTTGCCACGAGTAGAGTGTCAGTGTTTATTCGGACTCCCGCATCAACCCCGAAGAGCAGAAATCCATGATGTACTTAAAAGGTAAGTGTGCTTTCAGAAAATTAGACGACAGAATAGTTTAAATCGTTTACGGTGTCTATATTTATTTCGACTATTTCTTTATTAGGTTCCAAGAAATAGAAATGGAGGTTGCACGTTATCCAGAATTCAATAAAAAAGATTTCACGGTGGTACCTTCTCCTATACTCGTCAATTTCTATATCCCGCGTAGGCGTGACGGACGGACGGATCTGTCATATTTCGCCATTGACTGTTTCCACGTTAGCCAGAAAACTAATTCAATTAGTATGTTTTAAACCTTTGAAATACTTGCCACGTTAGGTAAACGCTCGCTAAGTGCACGTCTGTTTAACGCACGAAAGGTCGCCACGTTTTCGTGTGCACTGCTTACATAAGCACACGTTTTTTACTCTGACCAATGAACGAACGGGAGAGGCGCATTAAGCAAGCGTTCACTTAAGGCGCTGTCAATCGGAAAGCCGGAGGGTTTTTCTAGTTAGGCTATTAATTTCTCAATTCTTATGTTATTTTCAAGTTGCCAATGGTCTGTGGAACAACCTGTTGGAGCCAATTAACAACAGAACCACAACTTCGTATCTATTCCAAAAATTTTTGTGCCCCACACCGGAGAGGCCGTTTATAGTAACGCGAGAAAATTCCGAGATGATGTTTGGTGCTGCGTAGTGAGATAAAATGTATATTGAACAAAAATATCTGCCGACGCTTAGTTGACACCAAACCGCCATTTGCAATTTAAAATGGCGCCCAAAAGTACAATACCGATGTCAACCCATGAGTTGGCGCACGAAGACGTGTTTAGAAGAGCTAGTCAGAATAGAAAAATGGACGCCTCGCACGTATTTTCGGCGGAACAATTGGCTCTCGCCGGTCACGCGCACCGATTAGGCGAAAAACAATGAGAGTCGGCAAACGTCTCTCGAGTGAGCGAGATAGCCATTGCCTTCAGCAGTTGTTGTCATTATTATTCTTATGCGCCGAAATGTAACTGGAAGTGTTCACGGTGAGGAGCTTCTTTTACTTTGGGTCACGCGGCATCTCGTGGGTTATCTGTATGTCGATTGTCGACGTCTGAAGCTGTCTAAAATTTGAAGGTATCATGTGGACAGTTACCCAGAGCACCTATCTAAAGTCTCTTTCAAATGGAACATAAACTTACATGTGGACACTTATCAAGAGGTATCTAAAATTTGAATGTCCACCTCGCGCGCCAACTCGTGGGTTGGCATCTGTACTTTCCTATATAATAACTATAATAATAGTTCATTTAGTTTAGTGTAAAGATGGCGGATGAGTTAGAAAAATTCGACGTGTAGTAAATATTGTGTGTGTAATAATTAATAGTTATGACAATATTAACTTCAGATACATTTTGTCTTGACACTTATCAAGAGCTATCCAAAATTTGAAGCTGACCACCTGAAAATAGGTTACGTGTGGTAATTTATGATAATTCAGAATGCGATTGTAGCTGGCGGTAGTATTTATTTGTACGTGTGTACTTATTTTGACTTGATGAGAATTCGAATGGAGGTTCACTTAAGAAACCTAAACGAAACAGGAAATATTAATCTGCCTATTTTATTATATATGTGGGTCGATGAACTGTTGCGATGTGGTAATTTGTGACTAAAGGATCTTTCACATATATGGGAACATTGTGAAAGTGGGCCCGAAATGTATCGCGAAGCACTCAATTTAAATGTCAAAGACCATGTCAAAATTACACTCTCATTTTACCTCTATTTATGTACCATTCAAGAAGTTTTGGGTGTTTGAGAAAGTTGATTTTTGAGAATTTGGGAATTTGTGAAATTGGATTTTGGGAGATTCTGTTTGTGAAAATTTGGAAATTTGGAAATTGGGAATTTTGAGAATTGGAGATCTGAGAATTTTTGGAACTTGGAAAATTAAGCTTCTGAGGATTTGGAAATTTGCAAATTTGGAATTTTGAAAATTGGAGATCTGAGAATTTTGGGAACTTGGAAAATTTGTCTTTTGAGAATTTGGGGACTTGGAAATTACCATTTAGGGAATTAAGTTTGTGAGAATTTGGAAATTTGCAAATTTGGAATTTTGAGAATTGGAGATCTGAGAATTTTGGGAAGTTGGAAAATTAAGCTTCTGAGAATTTGGAAATTTGCAAATTTGGAATTTTGAAAATTGGAGATCTGAGAATTTTGGGAACTTGGAAAATTTGTCTTTTGAGAATTTGGGGATTTGGAAATTACCATTTGGGGAATTAAATTTGTGAGAATTTGGAAATTTGGAATTTTGAGAATTGGAGATCTGAGAATTTTGGAAAGTTGGAAAATTAGGCTTCTGAAAACTTGTACATTTGTAAAATTGAGAATTTGGAAATAAGCCTTTAAAAAATCAAGTTTTTAAAAATTCAAAAATTGCTAAATTTCAAAACTGATAAATCTGTAAACATTCCCCTGGCCATGTAACGATACCAATTAACCTCACGAATAAACCACTTAATTAAATTATCAATTAATATAAATTTTTTCCTTAATTGTACACTTTCTAAAGCTCGATAAACATATATCAATCAAAGTGGTTTCTCAAACAAGTGACATAACAAAAGAAGCATAAATTAAGTCGAATTTCAGGTTCGTAAACCGCGCAAGATTTGGGCCAACGCTCCGTGAAAGTATAATAGTTATTAGCATATTTTTTGAATGGGGCTACGAGTTTACCTCAACCAACCACAAAACTCTCCTCGAAAAATTATGAAACGATATTTTGCTTTCGGTAACCGAATTCGTTGATATAATATAATAGTTATGGAATATCCATTAACAAGGATAAAACGCCATTTTAGGCAACTGCCATTTCTAGCTCAAAATCTTGCGTAATCATCCTTCATGATGCAATCGAGGTTATTTCACTCGGGTTACGTAATTTTTTATTCCCCTTCGATTCGGTTTGTAATATTTTATTTACTCTTAGTTACTTTCATTTACAAATTATTTTTGTCAGACACAAATATCAGATACTTGCATTGCTTATATTTTATGCATTTTGTTATCGTTTTTTAGTAACATTTATATTTGTAGCTGTTCTTTTAGAGTACCTTCAAATGTTACTTACAGAAAAGTATGTTCAAGAATTATTTACAGAAAATTCGTTATAGACATTCATGTAAAAGTGAGGTTAATAAAAGATACCTTCAAATGTTACTTAAAGAAAATTCATTATATTATATTCAAGTAAAATTAAGCTTAATAAAAGGTACCTTCAAATATTCCTTAAAGGAAATTCATTATATTATATTCAAGTAAAATTGAAGTTAATAAAAGGTACCTTCAAATGTTATTTAAAGAAACTTCATTATATTATATTCAAGTAAAATTGAGGTTAATGAAAGTTACCTTCAAATGTTACTTAAAGAAAATTCATTATATTATATTCAAATAAAATTGAGGTTAATAAAAGGTACCTTCAAATGTTCCTTAAAGAAAATTCATTATATTATATTCAAGTAAAATTGAGGTTAATAAAAGGTACTTTCAAATGTTCCTTAAAGAAAATTCATTATATTATATTCATATCAAATTGAAGTTAATAAAAGGTACCTTCAAATGTTACTCAAAGAAAATTCATTATATTATATTCAAGTAAAATTGAGGTTAATGAAAGGTACCTTCAAATGTTAGTTAAAGAAACTTCATTATAGAAATTCATATAAAAGTGAGGTTAATAGAAAAAGATTGAAAGAAATCATTGAATAGTGATTGAAGAATGTTTAGAAGTTGATAAAGAAAATTATGATAATGTTGTTTAGTAGATCAATATAGAAACCTTGAATTTCTTCGAGCATACGCTATCAGCTTATTAGCGCCAGCAAGATGGCGGTGGTGGCCGTAGAAGGATAATCTTTGCGTTCACCACTCTTACTCACGTACGTATTCGTTAACGGTCAGAATACAAAAGACCCTAAGTGTTTCTTCCGTGGAAAAGTAGGGGAATCGATGGACACGCGAATGTCTCCCCGGTTGTCTTCATTCATGTCCTGCTCTATCTTCAAGTAGTACTGAAACATCCTTGAAAAAAGGTGCATCGTCCGCAGAAGTCGGTATTTTAATATTCGAAAGTGTTATTCGTCATATTAAAAATTATTGTGATTGAAACTCGATGAGTGGCAGATTGTGAAATTATTTATTGTGCTGAAAATTAAAATGTGATGTACGAAAGGGTACTAATTCTCCAACTTCTCAAACTTTAATTCGTTCAATTTTGAACAATTTTTCTGTTCATTGCACCTGAATTTAAATAGCAAGTATTTAAATACCTCTGTGACGAGATTTTCCTTAAACGGCAATATAGCGAGAGTATAACGTTCTCCCCTCTGCAAAGCTTAATTAAACAAAATACAGAAGAAACTAAATAGTTCCACAATTTTAAACGAGTATTTGTTTATAACAAACACCTCTGTATTTAAAAAATAAAAATGTGAAAATACAAAAAAATTGTAAAAATATTTATTCGAAAGAATTTACTCCTCGACCAAGTTATGGTTCGTGAAGGAAGTGAGAAACTTGATATATGGACAAGTATACTTATATGGCCGTTCACAGTGGTCTTCGGATATCAGATCTATAAAGAAAACCGATTTTCTTGAAAATCGAAACAACGAGTTCGATATGAAAGAAGAAGAGAAAGCCTTAAATAAATCTTAGGCGGTGATAAATCTTTACCGCATGAAAAACGGCGATCCGAGCTGCATACTAACCGCCGATAAGAGTCTTAAAGAATATCAACTTCTTTTCTTGTAAGATCTTTGACACGTTTGCACTATGAAGATTGAGATAATATGTTTATTGTCGGTGCTGATCGTGCTACCGGTGGCGGGAGGATCGTTTATGGATCTGATAAGAAGAGTTTTTCAAATAGGAACGGTGAGTTGTTTGAAGAGAAATGATTGGAGATAGTGAAGATGTAAATGAGAGGTGAGTGTTTGGTTTTTGGTGTGGAGTTTTGAGAGTTTAAGCGGTTTTGTTGTTGTTGGAGTGGTTGTTTGGTTATTCCCTGCGTTCGGGGCTCTGGAAGGGAGATGGCGGGAGAGAATAAGTGGGAGCCATATGAGGAAAGTTGGAGATTTGAAATTTGGGGAATTTGGAATTCGGGGAATTTGGAATTCGGGGGATTTGGTATTTGGGAGATTTGGTATTTGGGAGATTTGGAATTTGGGAGATTTGGAATTTGGGTGATTTGGAATTCGGGGAATTTGGAATTTGGGAGATTTGGAATTCGGGGAATTTGGAATTCGGGGGATTTGGAATTTGGGAGATTTGGAATTCGGGGAATTTAGAATTTGGGAGATTTGGAATTTGGGGAATTTGGAATTTGGGAGAATTTGGAATTTGGAGAATTTGGAATTTGGAGAATTTGGAATTCGGGGGATTTGGTATTTGGGAGATTTGGAATTCGGGGAATTTGGAATTTTGGAGAATTGGAATTTGGGTGATTTGGAATTTGGGAAATTTGGAATTTGAGAAATTTGGAATTCGGAGGATTTGGAAATTGGGGGACTTGGAATTTGGGAGATTTGGAATTCGGGGAATTTGGAATTCGATGAATTTGGAATTCGGGGAATTTGGAATTTGGAAAATTTGCAATTTGGGTATTTGGAATTTGGAAAATTTGCAATTTGTGGATTTGGAAAGAATCCAAATAAAAATTGAAAATTCGTGTATAAAAGACTCCATCTAGAATGAAAAGCACATAACGGCCATATAACGAGAGTCCACTACGTCATATCACCACAACGAGAAACGTCACACAGCCTCGTTACAATCCCTATTACATCAAACCGGAAGAACTAGTAAGCAACAGAGGAGGAACGCTTAGCATTCCTCCCGATGAGAGAAAGAGTATAACTTTTCTTTTCATTGATTCACTAACAGGTTTTGTTTAAGGTCGCATTCGATCGACCCACTTCGATCGGCACACTCTTTGGTAGTTGTTAAATGATCGATGTGCGACGGTATTTAATCCACGTGGTGGTATAATGCAAATGAAAGAAAGCAAACGTGTCGACGTGCATCGTGTGCTAAATACGTTCTTCCAACGCGAAGAAACCGTGCATGTACCGGACACGACATTGCGAATGCGGGAATAACGCGAACCCTGAAACTTTCATCAATTTATACGATCACTCTCGTTTTCTACGATTCGTTTGCATATTTCATGTGACGACTTCCTGTTCGTCCGCTTTACACCTTGGTAAACATAAGTCGCTGTTTCTATAATGTCATAAAAATTTGATTAAGATACTTAAAAAAGTTTGATGTGTATTGTGAGGCATGTTATAACGTTTTGGTATGAAAAATTGTACATAAGGAAAAATTGTACAAAAATTTATTAATGTACTACGCCTGCCTCACAAGAAGTCGCTCGCGTCTCATTGGTCGACGCGGTCATATCTTCATATAAGTCAGATCTACTACATTTATATAAAACTAGTGTAGCAGGGTTAAGAGGTATAATACTAATTTTTTCAGAACGACCTTGAGAAAAGCGGAGTGCAATATCCTGTGATGTATAGTGGAGTAAGAAGTCAACCCCGAGTTCCTGATTACGTTCCTTTTCCCTGTGATGTTCGATTTGGACGGTATGTTTACATTTGAAAAAATCACACTAAATTTACATAGTAATAGATATTATATGCATAAATGAGTTAGGTTATGTTACAATAATCTCATCCAACTGAGTTTGGATGTTGACATTTGAAAGAAACTACACTAAACTAACATAGTATGGACACAGATATTATATGCACAAGCAAGTTAGGTTAGTTGTTACAATAGTAACTAATCACATCCAACTGAATTGTGACAGGGTTTGTCCAACAAGTATCGGGACTGATTTTTTTCTACTAGTTTGGAAGGTCAGGGAGCAATCTCTATTGACTAGATCGATGCAGGTTATTATGTATAATAGAGATCTAAGTTCATTTGTATTCCACCATTTGTTTTGTTTATATCGTGCTTGAAGTGGAAGCGTATTTAACGTTCGCGTCGAGATTCAAGATGCAACGAACCGTCGAGCAGCGTTGTGCCATTAAATTTTGCGTTAAGCTAAATAAATCTGCTACGGAGACATTTGATATGATTCGTCAAGCTTACAAGGACGATTTCATGTCCAGAACGCGTGTTTTTGAGTGACACAAAAAGTTCAAAGATGGTCGTGAAGTCGAAGACGAGCAACGTTGGACGACCGACGTCGTACCGATCCTATACGAATGTCGACAAAGTGCGGGAAATTTTGAATTTTGAAACCACCCTATAGTCCAGATATGGCTCCCTCTGATTTTTTTCTGTTCCCTCGCATTAAAAAAAGCCGTAAAGGACATCGTTTCGGGACGATTGAGGCGGTTCAAGCGGCTTCGACGGAGTGCCTGAAGAGTCTTACGCTTACCGACTTCCAGTCAGCGTATGAACATTGGAAAACCCGCTGGCAACGGTGTATTGACGAAGGAAGGGCATACTTTGAACATTATTAACTCAATGTACATATATCCTCAACGAATTTCATTTTAGGACATCAATCTCGATACTTATTGGACAAACCCTGTATATTACTACATATTGATTGATGAAATGCCTCTTCTTAGATCGCCGAACGTGCCTGACAGTGTGCATCGTTTACGACCCGGTGACATCGATGTAGTCGGTGGTCTAGGGGATTCACTAGTCGCCGGAAGTGGCGCTCTGGAGGAATTTGCGATAGGAACTTTTATAGAAGCGCGAGGAGTCAGCTGGTGCGTGGGAGGACAAGGAGACTGGAGAAGATTTTTAACTGTTCCTAATTTGTTGAAGGTAAGGCGTGATTTAGGAATTTGGGAATTTATGGACTTAATAATTTGAGAGTACTTGAGTCCAAAGTGAATTTAAGAGTAAAGTTTGCAAAATGGTGCATTCAAGAATATGAAAATTAAGAAATGTGGAAGTTGGAATATTTGTTAAAGCGAGGAAATAGGTCAAACAGCAATATGAGAGTCTACTGTAAAGTTCCATATATGGATTCTACATTGAACCGTTTCAGGTATTCAACCCAAATTTAGTGGGCTATTCAACGGGCACAGGCGAATTCATTTCGACGAAAGCGAAGTTGAACATCGCATTTCCCGTCGCGGCTACCGAGGACGCGCTGCATCAGGCTCGCATCCTCGTTCAGAGAATTAAAAGGAATCCAAGGATAAATATAAGAAAGCAATGGAAGGTACTATCAATTATAACAAAAATCTATTTCATAAATATTTAACTGCTTATATTGCAGCTGATCACTATCTTCTTTGGTGCAAACGATATTTGTTCCGCGCAATGCTTCAGTCCGATAAAATTCTCACCGGTCCGATACGCTCTTCATTTACGAAGGGTGTTGGACTTCTTGGAAGTTGCTCTACCTCGAACTTTAGTCAATCTCGTACCAGTTATAGGTGAGTTCTAATCCTGCTTAACTTGCCAATTCATGATATTGCATTATTAGTGACAAAACCGGTATTGGAACCTCGATATTTCTCTGCTATCGGGGCTTTAGAGGAAAAAATCACATATGGTGTTTAACACGTGTGTGAACAATCTGAATTAAGAGTGTACTATCGGGATTTTATACAGCAGAGAAATATCAAGGTTTCCTCGTATTGTCTTTGCATTTTAGTTTGATTTCTGGACCTCGATATTTCCTTGCTACAGGGGCTTTAGAGGAAAAAATCACATATGATGTTTAACACGTGTGTGAACAATCTGAATTAAGAGTGTACTATCGGGATTTTATATAGCAGAGAAATATCAAGGTTCCCTCGTATTTTCTTTGTATTTTAGTCTGATTTCTTTGCAGATGTCACAGTTTCCCTTAGGCTACCAAGAAGTGCCATGTGCAATATTTTGCATCCGCTGTACTGTGCTTGTATGCACAGAGGCAATCGACCGGATATTACAGCTTCTAAAATGTCGCAGTTCTACCAACAGGCTGTAGAAACTCTAATATATTCTGGAAGGTAAATTCATGAAATAAATGTTCGTTATAATTAAATAATTTAACTTTGGAAATAACTTTGTAAAGATATCAAATAATTTTGCAATTGTTCAGTATTTCAAACACTCTCGTTATATTGCCGTTATACTTTTATCGTGTTTGAAATCTTCAAATACACTAATTTAAAGTAATTATAAAGCATTTTTCAAACGGTTTTCAAGCATTTATAAATTTTGTAAGGAATTTCGACAGTCAAGCTTCATATATTGCTGGTTTCGGGAATCCACTACTACAGTATTTGTGGCAATATAACAAGAATCAGTTGTTATTACATGCACACTGTCTTATCTTCTAATAAAAATTTTAATTAATTAATTCTTTTTTATTCAGGTATGACAATTCTCCAGAGTTTACGGTGGTGTTGCAACCATTTATCAAAGTATTCAATGCACCAAACGCGGACCCCAGTAAAGCGGCGCCGGTCGATCCCAGTTTAGTTACTTACGATTGCTTCCATTTTAGCCAGAAGGGCCACGCATTAGGTAAGAAATGACATAAATAAAATTTTTCACATTTGCGTATATCGCCTATTTGCAACTACACTACATAAGTATCCACTTGGCTTCGTTACATGAAACATAGTTGAACTTTGTACGAAAGGTATTTAGGGTTATCATATCATTTGCAATAATTATTATTATCTTTTCTGAGGTATCATAACGTAATAGAATTAATTTTTAAGTACAAATTATACAATGAGAGTGCGAAAGTAAAATTCATGTCCAGAAGTACAAAGTCCAAATTTGGGAATCTAATGGAACGCTTTCGATGCTAAAAAAAATTTCAATTTCTACTTTGTTTCATTTCTATGGTGCAGAACGTATTCGGAGGGTTCTTCGATATGTTTCAAGCGTTTGTAAACTGTTGGTAGACGTTTAGGTTCCCTCAATGGAGATAAGAATGGAGGTAACGCTACGCACTCGACAGTTTCGGTTTAGTTCGTCTGTAGCTTCTTTTCCATCGAGATACGAGTTCCAAACGAGAATTATCAATCGAAAAACGTTCCAGTATTCTGACCTTCGCAGAATAAAATCGATTTTAGTTACTGTTGCGGATACTTGAATAACTTTCATGCAACGCGAATGCATATTGTGTCTAGATACTTATGAACGGTAGTGCACATCTTTGACCTGTCGACAGCGGATTGCATATCAGCAGGCGTTACCAAAAAAAACAAATACTGTTGTTTCATATTATTTTAACACAAAATGACGAGACGAATTAAATTACAATTTTCAAGATTTGATTAATTGAGTAAATAAAAAATTTAGCACAAATGTACCTACGGTCGATAAGTATGATTTCTGAAGAACAAAAATTTAATATTAAAATTTATAATAAAAAAATGAATTGACAAGATGGGGATTGTCTATTTTTTATTTTTAAAAAACAGAAGTTACATTTATATTTGAAATACGTTAATTTTATGGTGAAGTACGCCTGTATTTATGCAACCATCTTATAACTCTAATAAGACTCATCTAATCTAGTCCACTTTGACCTAATCTGATCTAACTCGACGCAACGTAACCTAACCGACCTATTATCTAACATTAGCCAAACATAATTTTACATAATTTAACGTGACATAATTTTATCATTCTCATAGTATTTTAAGTATAATCTAACCTAATTTCTGATAATAATAATTAAATTAACATAATACAGCTGTGTATCTTAAGTTTGATTAAATTAATTGGAACAAAATCGACACAAAAGTTGAATAACTTTATTCTCATTCGTTTTAACATCGTTAAAATAGCAGTCGATGCCCACAATAATAAACAACAACATTGTATTATCATTCACCGATAACTATATCGCCACCGACGCTTTCAATATATTGCAGAAATTCCATCAATCTAAAGAAAACAATTTCCCTGTACAAAAATGAAACCGTTACATCATTCTACATGCAAACATAAATCTAAAATTTATTCCAAGACGATAATTTCAAGATAAATTTCAGCGATGCTTGCATAGATACCCACGAGCTTCTATTTACGTAACGTGGCTAAAATAAAAGAGCAAACCACTTAATGCAACGATGCATATATCGCGAAGTCAAGTAGCGAAGTTAACTTTTTATGAGAGGTCAACGAAAAGTCAGGGATAACGGTTTGCACTTGAAAGAGCTGGAAAAGATTTCTTCGAAGGCACTGGGAATGAGGGTCTCTGGCGGCGAAACTCGGAAGCTTTAATCAAACATGGCTGTCCTTGTTCCTCCATTACCAAAAAACAAAGCCGAAAACTATTTTTCTAACGAAAACAAAGGACCCAAATCAAAAGAGTATAAAATTACAGCGGTCGAAAAGAATAGTTTAAACCCGCATATTCACCAGTAATTTATTTCTAATAAATATTTTGTCACATCTCCGTAACACATTCATCCGTAATTTCTTGTGATACGTTTTCCATTTTCTCACAAGTTATTTGCAATAATCATTTCCGTGACACATATTCTTCAAATATATTTTGTACAACAATCATTTTGGTATATTCTTTTCTTTTCAACTTTTCACCACCGTAAAATTGATAAAACCTGACAATATTATATACAGAAAATTTATTACAAATATATTTCAAATTATTGGAGATCGACGTGAAAGTAGATTCGCTCGATTTGAATTTCCCGCTCGTTTGTACAAGCAATTTAAAGGGACAGTTTTCGAGAGATCGTCTCTGGTTTACTCTGGCTAGGGATCATTTAAAATGACGTGTTTTTATTCCAGGAGCAAATCTCCTGTGGAACAACATGCTAGAACCGGTGGGCAACAAAACCGATCAAGGATTACCGGAAGTGTTCGAGCGGATCCTGTGCCCCAACGAGCGGACGCCGTACATTTTCACGAACGTGAACTCCAGACATTTCCGACTAACGGGCAGCCAAGACGGCACAATGGACAGATAACGAACAGACATACGCGCCGATAGCGTTTGCTTTCACTCGAGATATCGTTGATACGGTGTCTCTATTTACGAATAATTCCTAAGTCAAATGGAAAATTTGACGTTCGAGTGGCGCCGAAAGCCGATACTTCTTATCGCACTTTTGTGGATACGCAGCTTCTAGGAAACCTGATCTACCTATACTTATACTGTGATCGTTTGAGCTGGATTTGCACGTGCGATTATACGCGAATGCAACTTTTTAAAGAATTTGATATTCTGTGCCTTTTTGTTCTATTAATAATTTTGAATGGTTGGCAGTATAAATGTGAATCTTGATGGTCATGTGCCAACTTAGTGGACACACGGTAATGAGTATTTATATTTAGGTTAATAATCGGAAGTTGGGAGGATGGAGGAGTTATTTTGTTGAGAGTGGTGTCTGACTTGATGGCACCTGGAATCCATGTAAAACCTATTGGTCCATGTGCCAACTTAGTAGACACACATGGTATATATTTCAAATTAATAATTAGAAATTGGGGGTAAAGAGTACGTATTTTTTTAAAAGTAATGCGTCTGACTTGATGGCACCTGGAATCCATATAAATCCTACTGATCCACGTGCCAACTTAGCAGACGCACACGAATTTTACACATTCGTAAAAATACTTATACAAACATCATTCATCACAATTTTTAAAGAACTACACTTCATATATTTTTGATAAAATATTTTTTATTTGTAAGTGGAGATACTCAATCTAGTTTAATTACGTTTTCTGCGATTTAATTAAGTACACATGAACCCAACGCTATATCCTGTGAATATACAAATACAAAAATAAATTACTTAATTATTTAAATTTATTTCAAATTTTTTTCATGCACTTCCACTAAACATCGAATAAAGAATATATTTTTTCATAAAACGTATCAATTGTTTTATTATTAATATTGAACATGTATGATCAACTGTTTTATGTTAAGTATAGTTGCTTAATATTCATTATTACATTCATTTGGCATGTTTTATCAATCTTTTTTAATATTTATGTTGAACATGGTTCTTCAATATTCATTATTTAAATTCAGTATATTTGTTAAATTTCTGTTGTCATTTATATTCAGTGTACAATATGTTAGATTTTATTATTCATACTGGACGTTCAATTAATTTTATTATTCATAGTGTACGCGTGTTCAATTAATTTTAATGTACATATAAATTGGACGTAATTGTTTAGTTAACAGCTGAGCCGTGTTTGATGAATTTTATTTGGAAAGGAAATTTCAAGCGCTTTGAGATTAACTGATAAATCGTTATCGCGTATTCTGCACTTGAATTTTTGTAATCCAAAGGTAACTGGCTATTAACCGATAAAGAGCAATTAAGATTCCGATGCCGTAATGGAGAACACAGCGCACAGAAGAAAACTTGCGAGATTCATCATTTGAAACTCTAATCGTGAATCGTAAAAAATCACATAAAAAAAGAAGATGTACGATAATTACTGGCTATCGATGTTAAGAGGTTCAAAAATATTGTCGTGTCACGGATAATGTTCTCCGCAAACTTTCATATAGCGATTTTAATCACATAATAAGACCGAAATTGATACTTAAATCGCGTATTTAATTAAACTAACCGTCATAAAGATCAAATGGCGGTTATAATGGTCGTTACAAGTAAAAGACACAGCGTATAAAACGTAACGAGAAAATAAAGTGTAGACAGAAGAAAAAAAAACATAGTACTTTCACCGATGTTTCTTGTTTCATGAAAGGTGACCTTGAGTCGAGGGAAATAAAGCTAAAAGAATCGTTAGCCTTCGATTATCGCGGTTTTTGTTTCGACCGGTGTTTCCATGCTTTTAAAAATTGTGTCAAGTATGATTATATCGGTCTTGGGGTTATTGGATATAGTGGTGTCAACCCATTAGTTGGCGCATGGAGATCGTATGCTTAAAAGAGCATGGGTGAAATTTTCTGAATTCCTAATTTACCAATTTTCCAATTTTCTAATTTCCCAATCACCAAATTCTACATTCTCTCATTCCCACATTTTCCAATTGCCACCTTCGACAATTCTCACATTCCTCTATTCCCACGTCCTCCAATTCCCACGTTCCCCAATTCTCACATTTCCCAATTCCCACATCCCTCAATTCTCACATTCTCCAATTTTCACATTCCCCAATTCCACATTTCCCAATTCCCACATTTCCCAATTTCCACCTTCCCCAACTCCGCAAACTCCCAAACTCGCCAACTCCCAATTAAATTCCCAAACCTCCAAATAACGCTGATTACGGTGAATAGAGCTTCGTATCCACCATAATACACCACGTAGCAAAAGTAACAAAAATGGCACGTGTGTTGATTGAAAATAATGATCGTAAGACAATAGAGAATGACATAAGCTTCCTGGTATGTAATACTTTGTCTTTACCCATTTTCTTCCCGCCTTTCAACAAATTCATTTAGCGGCAATAATCCAAGATATAGAAACCCGTTACGTCTATAAAATTTGCATGCGTTCGTTGCTCGAATAATCCGCCGGTTTTATCAATGACTAAACAGAATTTACGTATTCTGTGCGTATAATGTGTCACATAAATTACAACCTTACAAAAATTCTACCACTTTTTCTTTCGTTTCGACACTAACGTTTATAGCATTCATTCTTGTCTCCATTATTGAATATTATGTCTTGCAGAAGTATTATTAAATGTAATTGACGAAGTATTTATTAATGGCAATGACGCCGACGAAATTTTACTACGCCGCAATGAATTGATTGGTAGATTCGATCGGGAAGCCAGACAACATTTGTACAACCTTGGTGTTCCCACATTTTCTCATCGAGTACACATGTTCATTCACGTCGTTCTGTAATTTGTAACTAAGACGTATCTCGCCTTGATAACGAAAGTAGGCCAACGGTCTTTAAAGTGTATCGATGCAAGATTACTTTTGCAACACGAACATGTTGCGTTTTTCTTCCTCTAACCTCTGATATAAATTCGTATATGGTAATAAATGTACCGATGTCAACCCACGAGTAGGCGCGCGAGGTGGTCAGCTTCAAATTTTAGATAACTCTTGATAAGTGTCAAGACAAAATGTACCTGAAGTTAATATTGTCATAACTATTAATTATTACACATACAATATTTACTACACGTCGAATTTTTCTAACTCATCCGCCATCTTTACACTAAACTAAATGAACTATTATTATAGTTATTATATAGGAAAGTACTGATGCCAAACCACGAGTTGGCGCACGAGGTGGACATTCAAATTTTAGATACCTCTTGATAAGCGTCCACATGTAAGTTTATGTTCCATTTGAAAGAGACTTTAGATAGGTGCTCTCGGTAACTGTCCACATGATACCTTCAAATTTTAGACAGCTTCAAATGTCGACAATCGACATACAGATAACCCACGAGATGCCGCGTGACCCAAAGTAAAAGAATCTCCTCACCGTGAACACTTCCAGTTACATTTCGGCGCATAAGAATAATAATGACAACAACTGCAGAAGGCAATGGCTATCTCGCTCTCTCGAGAGACGTTTGCCGACTCTCATTGTTTTTCGCCTAATTGGTGCGCGTGACCGGCGAGAGCCAATTGTTCCGCCGAAAATACGTGCGAGGCGTCCATTTTTCTATTCTGACTAGTTCTTCTAAACACGTCTTCGCGCGCTAACTCGTGGGTTGACATCGGTATTGTACCTTTGGGCGCCATCTTAAATGTGCACCGATTGCAAATGGCGGTTCGGCGTCAGCTGAGCGTCGACAGATATTTTTGTCGATTTTTGTTCTTCTTGATTCATGGATTTGGAGATGTGGGATGGAGACATATGACGAATGGAGATATAGGGATATAGAAATGTAGAGATTTCAGAATTTGGGAATTTGGGAATTTGGGGATTTGGGGATTTGGGAATTTGGAGGTTTAGGGATTTAGGAATTTGGGAATAAGGGAATAAGGAAATTGGGAGATTAGGGATTTGGGTGATTAGGGAATTGGGAAATTGGGAAACTGGGAAATTAGGGAATTTGGAAGTTTGGAAATTTGAGAACATGGAAATTTGAGAGTTTGGAAATTTGAGAACTTGGAAATTTGAGAGTTTGGAAATTTGAGAGTGTGGAAACTTGAGAACTTGGAAATTTGAGAGCTTGGAAATTTGAGAACTTGGAAATTTGAGAGTTTAGAAACTTGAGCACTTGGAAATTTGAGAGCTTGGAAATTTGAGAACTTGGAAACTTGAGAACTTGGAAATTTGAGAGCTTGGAAATTTGGAGAGTTTGGAAATTGAAGAACTTGGAAATTTGGGAGTTTAGAAACTTGAGAACTTGGAAATTTGAGAGTGTGGAAACTTGAGAACTTGGAAATTTGAGAGTTTAGAAACTGGAGCACTTGGAAATTTGAGAGTTTGGAAATTTGAGAACTTGGAAACTTGAGAACTTGGAAATTTGAGAGCTTGGAAATTTGAGAACTTGGAAACTTGAGAACTTGGAAATTTGAAAGCTTGGAAATTTGAGAACTTAGAAATTTGAAAATTTGGAAATTTGAGAACTTAGAAATTTGAAAGTTTGGAAATTTGAGAACTTGGAAATTTGAGAATATAGAAATTTCTAAAACTATCTAAAAACACAAAAAAGATTTTCACTCTTCACGCGCCAACTCGCAGGTTGCCACCGGTACATTCCCGATTAAAGAACCATAAAATGAATTTTATAGCGACAATGCGTGAACGCAGCGATAAGGCGAAACTGTGTACTTACTTCCGCGCGTCGTAACCGTTCATAGCAGGAAGATGCAATCGTTCGATGTTACAAATCCGTAAACAGGCAAAATACGTTTCCGCTTTCGACGATGCGATCTCTTCCTTTTCCTCGGTGAAAACATTGTTGCGTGTGTTAACGAATTTCATTAAGTCACCTGCCTGTATAAAATAAAAGGAAAGTTACTAGATGTCTTTCAGGTTATAATAACCTCTTTCAACTTATGTTCGGTAGACATCGAGCGAAGGATCGATGACTAATTTTATTTATACTGGGTTTTTAGGTGTTTTCAAGACTTCCTTGGGTTTTTTGTGGACTTATGGCGTTTTATGGAGGTTGTTGACGATTAAAGCTGTCTTATGTGTTTCATGTTTTTAGAAATTCTTTTTATATTTCTAGATATTGTTTAGATCACTGTCGGTTACCATCCAGTAGCAATATAGACACTTTCTAGTTTTTTTCTAGGTTTTATCTCAATTTTCCCTAAGTTAGCCTTAGTTTTCTTTAGCTATTTATGAATCTTGTTCCTGGATTTTCCCCGGATCTACGTTCTCCCTATTTTCTCGGTTTTTTCTACGTTTCCCAATTCTATTATACTTTCCTTGTATTTCTTCCATATGAATCTTTCATGAATCGTTCCAAACTACATTCCGATTTTTTCCTGCATTCTACATTGTCTTTCAATTTTTATTAAATACAGGAACTGTCTGGTCACAACCGTCTCTACCTCCCACTAAAATTTATTGGCAGAGCTCCCATTTAATTACCTCAATCCTCCCAACTCCCCAGACTAAATACCTGTCATTCTCAGCCAGAACATATGTTTACGAGTTTATTAAACATGTTTTCGCTTCACCTACGACGAATATACTATGTTTACCTTTAAATAACCCCGCCACGTCAATACTGGTACACCCTGTCCGATCAAGCGGAAAAATAACCGCGAAACTGCGACTCGATCGAAAGATGATCAAAATAGACACGCACGGTTATACAGGGTGTTCCGTGTCGCACAGAAAAATGTCATAGGTACAATCTATATTCTCATTAAATCAGCAACATTCTAACGTTACTAGAAAATATATTTCTTCCATGAAAATTTACTTTTCTAAATGTCGTCCTATTTCCTTATTTCTTGATACGAAACTTTAAGATACAAATATTTTTTTAATAGCTTGTCTAGATAAATATCATGAACTATAAACATTATAAATACTGTTGAAGTTATCGACAATAACAATTTAATTTTTTAGAGGCGCTTTAAAAATTGTGAATTTTTTAACACCCTTATATGTGATAAGCTTCATTTTAATGTATTTGGATTTATTTATACATTTGTCTATTTAATTATTAATACTCCTGCATGTTTATTCATACATTTTTTGTTTGTTTACTTATTTATTTATGCATTTGTTTGTTTACTTATTTATACATTTATTTGTTTACTTATTTATTCATTTATTAATTTATTTATTAATACATTTGTCTATTTAATTATTAATACTCTGTCATATCTATTTATACATTCTTCGTTTGTTTACTTATTTATTTATACATTTGTTTGTTTATTTATTTATTCATTTATTTATTAATACATTTGTCTATTTAATTATTAATACTCTGTCATGTCTATTTATACATTCTTCGTTTGTTTACTTATTTATTTATACATTTGTTTGTTTACTTATTTATACATTTGATTGTTTATTCATTTATTCATTTGTTTGTTGATTTATTTATTTATGTATTTGTTTACACACTAAATGTAGGCAAAAAAGAGTCTTGAAGAGTACTCTGTACAGCCTTTGCACGGAAGTGAACAATATTTGGTTGAACAGGTAAATATTTTAGAGCAGTTCGTACGCACTCGTTCCCTTCAATCGATATTCGTGACGTACATATTTCCTTCCATAAAATGACTAGAAAGTTTGCATGTCACGTGGATCGAATTACCTTTACACACGCCATATACGTTGGTCAAATGAACACCTACTTGACAGATCGATACAGCTCTTCGTGAAAGTTCTCAGACACCTTGCAACGATGTTCCGATACCTTTGAAAGACCTCGTCCTACAATGTACTTCCATATCGCACTTTTCACGTTGGAAATCGAGTTTAACCCTCGAAGCTATTTCTGCTTTAGGGAAGTAGCAACTTTGAAACTTTCACGAAGAGCTGTATTTGTACAATACTGTACGGTCCTGGCCATCGAATTAGGACCGCGTTATTTCACTTTTATGACTGTATGTCATATACGGAAAATTGGGACGTGCAAAATTATTACTGAATACGGTGATGTGGCAACTGATTTGTTGCTGTCGATGATCGAATTGGGTGACGGGCGATTAAGGCGCGGGAGTTTAGAGCGGCGATAGCTGGAGGTGAAAGAACGCCGCAGAAAATTTCTACCTAAAGAATAGTTTACGACTGTAACGTTGCGTGAGTTGAAAAGAATTGTAGATGGTTGGGAAAATGAGATGTGAAGCGTGTGACCAAAACAAGAGTGGAATATATTTTAATAATTACATGTCATGCTCTGAAAATCTTAATTCGATGTCCACGAATGAAATTCAAATAATTTCAACAAACTTAATAAATTGTTAGCAGGAAGAGTTAAATTGTAAAATAATATAAAATGAAAAATGCAAAGTGTTAATGCAAAGGATTAAGTATGCAAGTATGTCATGCTCTGAAAATCTTAATTCGATGTCCAAGAATGAAGTTCAAATAATTTCAACAAACTTAATAAATTGTTAGCAGGAAGAGTTAAATTATAAAATAATATAAAATGAAAAATGCAAAGTATTAATGCAAAGGATTAAGTATGCAAGTATGTCATGCTCTGAAAATCTTAATTCGATGTCCACGAATGAAGTTCAAATAATTTTAACAAACATAATAAATTGTTAGCAGGAAGAGTTAAATTATAAAATAATATAAAATGAAAAATGCAAAGTATTAATGCAAAGGATTAAGTATGCAAGTATGTCATGCTCTGAAAATCTTAATTCGATGTCCAAGAATGAAGTTCAAATAATTTCAACAAACTTAATAAATTGTTAGCAGGAAGAGTTAAATTATAAAATAATATAAAATGTAAAATGCAAAGGATTAAGTATGCAAGTTATAAAATAAAAAATGCAAAAATATACAAACGAATAGAATTAAAATTGCTTATGTAGAAATATTATCTAACAGCACGTTTGCTGATTTCAGCAGAAGTCGTAATGAATGTTAATTTTTACAACGCGATATCATTAAAATTATCAGTGAAGAGATAAATGTATGTTCCCCTCTTGAAAGAGTTGAAACGATTATTATAGTGAAAATGCTCTCTGTCGAGTAAAAATAGGATCATTACTTTGAATTTATGTCACGTTACTTAAAACATTCGCCCAAAATAACTGGCTAGACGCGGAACGCATGATCAATGCTCTGATTCCATTGTGCGTATATAGCTAGTAAATTTAATAAGTGTCTATACTAGGGTCTAACAGCAGGTCCGTGTTCTGACGTTTGAGAACCCCTTTCTGGCGTTTTGGTGTTTGGTGATTTTTTAATTTATGGTTTTGGGGGTTTGGGAGTTTCATACTTTAGGATTTTGGATGTTTGGAACTTTATTATTTTGGAAGGTTGGAGATTTAGGAGATTGGAAGGTTGGAGATTTGAAGTTTAACCATTTTGGAAGATTGGCGATTTAGGAGGTTAACGTTTTGGAAGGTTAGAGATTTAGGAGATTAACATTTTGAAAGGTTGGAGATTTAGAATTTTGCCATTTTGGAAGATGGAATATTTAGAATTTAATCATTTGGAAGGTTGCAACTTCAGAATTTTACCATTTTGAAATTTTAGGACTTTCAGGCGCCTCACAAGTTGACACGTGACCCATCAGGATTCACGTTGCATCGACTATTGACATATGGTCTGCTATCATATTAAAAAGACTGAGTCACGGCATTAGTCATTTTAATTTGTTTATTGATCTCTCCAAGGAAAAGTGGAAAAGTAACTAGATTTTATGCGAAGAATGTTTATGTTTGCAAACAGTGTTGTGTAACACAAAATTACTATTACCCCAAATTATTTAACAGTGTTGAGTAACACAAAATTATTATTACCCCAAATTACTTAACAATCAACCGCAATTTAACAATCAATCAACAATCATATAAAAGCTTCATCAAATATAAGAATATAAAAAATATATCAAATATAAGAATTCAAAGAATATAAAAATATTATATCTCAAATATAAGAATATAAAAATATTATACCTCAAATATAAGAATATAAAAATATTATACATCAAATATAAGAATTTATAACAATAAGTAAAAATGAACCCAACACCGTTTACGCAAATATCAGGTAAAATAAAAAATACAAGAGTAATATTTGCAAATATATTTAATTTCATACGAATCTCGTACAACACAAATAAATTAAAACCTTATCACTATAAATCGTGTAGTAACATTAATACTGGCTATTGACTAGTAACTCAATTTATACAATGGCTCTAGAAACCACGGTTACATGCATATCTCTGTATACAATCCAAATGCTCAAATCTATACAGGCTGCTGTACATCAACAAGATTATGGCACACTGTGATCTAACGCAAATATACGAGACAACAGTTCATAATATACGAAAGCCGGATACTGTCCGGATTGAATGTGGACATTGGAGAATCATAGACCCTTTCCGACAGGTGCCCTTGACGGTTTCGGTTTTGACGGGTGACAATCTTTGGGGAGAACCAGCGGTCCTTCAAGTTTAATATCGGTTGGTTCCGATGTTGGATGATTTTAGATACCACCCTTGGTAGATTCTATCCTTGGTAGATTCTACCCTTGGGAGATTCCATCCTTGGTAGATTCTATACTTGGGAGATTTCATCCTTGATAGATTCTACCCTTGGGAGATTTCATCCTTGGTAGATTCTATACTTGGGAGATTTCATCCTTGATAGATTCTACCCTTGGGAGATTTCATCCTTGGTAGATTCCACCCTTGGAAGTTTTCATCCTTGGTAGATTCCACCCTTGGAAGATTCCATCCTTGGTAGATACCACCCTTGGAAGTTTTTATCCTTGGTAGATTCCACCCTTGGAAAATTTCATCCTTGGTAGATTTCACCCTTGGTAGATTTCATCCTTGGTAGATACCACCCTTGGAAAATTTCATCCTTGGTAGATTCCACCCTTGGGAGATTTCATCCTTGATAGATACCACCCTTGGAAAATTTCATCCTTGGTAGATTCCACCCTTGCAAGTTTTCATCCTTGGTAGATACCACCCTTGGAAAATTTCATCCTTGGTAGATTCCATCTTTGGAAAATTTCATCCTTGGTAGATTCCATCCTTGGAAAATTTCATCCTTGGTAGATTCCACCCTTGGAAGTTTTCATCCTTGGTAGATTCCACCCTTGGGAGATTTCATTCTTGGTAGATACTACCCTTGGAAAATTTCATCCTTGGTAGATTCCACCCTTGATAGATTCCATCCTTGGATACCATCCTTGGAAAATTTCATCCTTGATAGATTTCACCCTTGATAGATTCCATCCTTGGATACCATCCTTGATAGATACCATCCTTGGATACCATCCTTGATAAATTCTTTCAAAGAATATGTTTGTTCCAATTGGATCTGATGATACAGACCATCAAGAGCCACTTCCCACCTTCTCAGAAGTCTAACACAACTTGCATTTGTTGTCAGCTCTATCAAAGTCCAGAAACACTGAAGGGCGATATCTGCAGTTGACCCAACCGAAGACCGTCAAGTACATCCCCAATGTGGCTTCGTCTTGGAAGGGTGACTTGTTGTCTCGACCGCCTGTTCGCCAGGCTTTGTTCCCTTATCGCTTCCCGTTCGGGCAAGTAGGAGGTGAAAACACAAGAGGATAGGATAGCTGCCGCCTTTTCCTTCGCCTCATTTTCTGCCCCAGTGCATCTGATTGTTCAGAGAGCCGTTGCTGCCCTTCGAATTGCTCGACATGCTCTCCGACCGTCTGATGGACTTCTTCGTAGGGTCCAGAAGCCGGTCCAGCATCTGGCGGATGGTGCTGTGTTTGCGGTTGAACGGGTTCGTGTACATGTTGACGATTATTCTCTTCGTCGTTCTACTTTCACGACAATCACTTTTGCACGAGAAACTGGCGTAACGATCACTGCGAACACGGAGTGAGCGTCACGGAGATGCGAACGTAGCGTAAGGCGTACTACGAATGAGCGTTACGCGCCGTCGGGGCCAGTTATATAGGCGCGGCGATCGGTGACCTTCGGACGCGCTCGGTTAACGTCGACTCGCGGCACGAGACGCCACAGGTGCATCAACGAGTGCAGTCTCGCTACAGCGAAAGTCGGGGGTGAACGGTTCTCGCCGGGGATTCCCAGCATGGGAATCTTATGGAAAATGACGTTCAATGATGAATAAGCTTTTCAGGAAAAATCAAAACTTTTAGCGACAGATATTTCAAATTTTAAAAGTCTGCAATTTTTTACGAATTTGAAATTGATGGAGCAACCTAGGAATGTTCGAGAATCTAGGAAATAAAAAGTGAATATTTGCGAATGTAAAAATCTGCAAATTTGTTCAACTTTAGTTTGAAAAAGTCTGAAGCAAAATTTGAACCTAATTCCCGAAAATCGATAAAAAAGTAGTATTGCGTTGCAGTCGGAGTGCCTCTCGCTCGTACGCCGCAAGAAAAAGAAGAAAAATGGCGCAGACTCGAGGTCAGCCATCAGGCAAGTTGGCATACTCGTTTAAAAAGCCAACGGACTGAGTAAAACACGAAACGGCGAAAGGAAAGAATGTAAAGCTAAGGATCGTTCCAGGAAATCATAGATAATGTGCACCCTGCAGGTTTCTTTCGACAGTTCAACGACCATTCAAATTTTCGCGGCACAGTCGCTTTCGACACTTTAGGTCTTTCAATTCATAACGTTTTACAATTTTATGGACAAACTTAACGTGAGACTTTGTAAGGTTAGGTTCAACGTGTGATAAAACTCTATTCAGTCTAACAGATTCAAATGCTCATTACGTAACAGCACTTTCTGTATTTAATAGAACGCGGATCAATTTGCGACTCGGACAAATTGACCGCTTAATTAACTGAATCTGTTCCAAACACATTCGTCTAAAAATAGTCTGAAAATTGACAGATGTACAGACGCCATAACTTTTATCAGATTATCTAACAGACATTCGGCGCCGTAAATCGGCAAGATCGATGTCCTTGACTCGGAGCTTACTTAACAGTAATGGAAATAAATTTCTTATCTTTGAAGTGGTATGCCACTGCACTTACTCGGTTCTCGTCGGATGACAGTGTGAACGAAGTCCTTGACACTCGAGGTCACGGAAGTGATAGCCACGGGACCATTTATATGGAAATAGATTGTTTTTCAATAGAATAATGGATTTGCTAATAGTTTTATGATGACTGCAAAAAAGGTAGTTAAAACTGAACGTGTATTCTTGGAAATGCTGTATCAACATACTAGAGTGAGCTGCAGTAATTGTTTGGTAAACTCAAACAATCGGAGGATGACATTCGAGCTGGGATTTCCTGGACGATTAGGATTCGGGTAATTTCTGGGAGCGGAGAGATTAGGGACTTGGGAGGTTGGGGTTTAGGGTTTTGGGGAGGTGGAGATTTAAGAAGGCAGGGATTTGGAGGCGTAGGGATTTGAAGGTGTAGAAATTTGGAAGCGTAGGAATTTGAAGGCGTAGCAATTTTGGAACGTAGCGATTTGGAGGCGTAGGAATTTGGAGGCGTAGAAATTTGGAGGCGTAGCAATTTTGGAACGTAGAGATTTGAGAGCGTAGAAATTTGAAAGCGTAGGAAGTTGAAGGCGTAAGAATTTGGATGCGTAGAAATTTGAAGGCGTCGCAATTTTGGAACGTAGGGATTTGAAGGCATAGGAATTTGGAGGCGTAGAAATTTGGAAGCGTAGGAATTTGGAGGCGTAGCAATTTTGGAATGTAGGGATTTGAAGGCGTAGCAATTTTGGAACGTAGGGATTTGAAAACGTAGGAATTTGGAGGCGTAGGAATTTGGAGGCGTAGCAATTTCAGAACGTAGGGATTTGGGGGCGTAAGAAAAATGCAGTCCCTCAATATAAAAAAATAAAATTAGATAACTTTAAAATGTAAAGACCAGAAAGGCTATTAATCAGAACCTATGACAGGTACTTCCAACAAAGGCTGTAAGTAGTCTTTCCTCAAATAGACAACGTCCAAGAAAATTTCTTCCTTGTATTGCGCAACATAGAGCACATCCATCATAATCTTAGTAACGCTGTAAATACAATATAAGATTGCATGTAATTATTAATTAATAGTTTGAACGTAACTGTTCTGAATTTATGTAGAAAGTATGCTATCTGAGATCTGAGATTACAGATATCGAGTATACGGAAGAACAATTTTGTATTTGCAATATGGAAATCGAGTATTTAAAATAAAATTGCTCCTCTCGGCAAAACTTTATTTTGTACGCGATAAAGCGGTTGGAAATAGTGATAAAGGTCAGAGGTGACTAGACAAAATATCAGCCACGTGTTGATTAGTATCTAGCATGTAAATGGAACTATGGACAAGCGTTTTAGTGGACATTTTGTAGTTTGACGAGTCTGTTAGTACTTTCTCGTAATCGGTTTATTGAACTTTATGGAGGTAGTACTTATACCTTCTTGTCCTACATTTATTATAGCCGGTGTATAAAATAGTTATAGGAAATACAGTAATCTAGTAATATAGTAAAAAGAATGGGAATTCTAAAACTTCCACATTATATAATACAAAATGCCAAAACATCAAGATTTTCAAAAACACCAAAGCATCAAAGTCCAAGGACTGGAAGTTGAAGAACTAGAGTCGAACAATTACAAACTCCCGAAGTCTCCAGAAACGGTAATCCCAGTGATGCGTTCACCGAAACTGTAAGCGAACCTTGACATTCCTTCTCCCATTATAATAATGCAAACCTAAGCACAGTATTTTTGGTCAGAGGAACTAAAAATAGAATCATAAGATTTACTCATGGACTCATCAAAACGGGACGATCCCCATAAGACGACAGCCTGGTCACCAGCCTGGAATGTTCAATGTACCTACAGATGTCAACACCTGAGTTGGCGCGTGAGGTGACCAGCTTCAAATTTTAGATAACTCTTGATAAGTGTCAAGACAAAATGTATCTGAAGTTACTATTGTCATAACTATTAATTATTACACATACAATATTTACTACACGTCGAATTTTTCTAACTCATCCGCCATCTTTACACTAAACTAAATGAACTATTATTACAGTTATTATATAGGAAAGTACTGATGCCAACCCACGAGTTGGCGCGCGAGGTGGACATTCAAATTTTAGATACCTCTTGATAAGTGTCCACATGTAAGTTTATGTTCCATTTGAAAGAGACTTTAGATAGGTGCTCTCGGTAACTGTCCACATGATACCTTCAAACTTTAGACAGCTTCAGACGTCGACAATCGACATACAGATAACCCACGAGATGCCGCGTGACCCAAAGTAAAAGAATCTCCTCACCGTGAACACTTCCAGTTACATTTCAGCGCATAAGAATAATAATGACAACAACTGTAGAAGGCAATGGCTATCTCGCTCACTCGAGAGACGTTTGCCGACTCTCATTGTTTTTCGCCTAATCGGTGCGCGTGACCGGCGAGAGCCAATTGTTCCGCCGAAAATACGTGCAAGGCGTCCATTTTTCTATTCTGACTAGCTCTTCTAAACACGTCTTCGCGCGCTAACTCGTGGGTTGACGTCGGTATTGTACTTTTGGGCGCCATCTTAAATGTGCACCGATTGCAAATGGCGGTTCGGCGTCAGCTGAGCGTCGACAGATATTTTTGTCGATTTTCGCTCTTCAAGGGACTATAGAATTCGATATAGGGAGTGGGGTATTGAAATTTGGAGATTCATGGATTTGGAGATGGATGGGGATATATGAGGTTTGGAGATATAGGAATGTAGAAATGTAGAGATTTCAGAATTTGGGGATTTGGGGATTTGGGGATTTAGGGATTTAGGGATTTAGGGATTTAGGAATTTGGGAATTAGGGAATTGGGAAATTAGGGAATTGGGAGATTAGGGAATTGGGAAATTAGGAAATTGGAAAATTCGGGAATTTGGAAGTCTGGAAATTTGAGAGCTTGGAAATTTGTGAGTTTAGAAATTTGAGAGTTTGGAAATTTGAGAACTTGGAAATTTGAGAACGTGGAAATTTGAGAGTTTGGAAATTTGAGAACTTGGAAATTTGAGAGTGTGGAAATTTGAGAACTTGGAAATTTGAGAGCTTGGAAATTTGTGAGTTTGGAAATTTGAGAGTTTGGAAATTTGAGAACTTGGAAATTTGAGAGCTTGGAAATTTGAGAGCTTGGAAATTTGAGAGTTTGGAAATTTGAGAACTTGGAAATTTGAGACTGTGGAAACTTGAGAACTTGGAAATTTGTGAATGTTGAAACTTGAGAACTTGGAAATTAGAGAGCTGGGAAATTTGAAAGTGTGGAAACTTGAGAACTTGGAAATTTGTGAGTTTCCAAATTTGAAAACTTGCAAATTTCACAACTTGAATATTAGATAACTTTAAAATTTGAAAACTTTGTAATTTGAGAGTTTACAAATTTGAGAACTTGCAAATTTCACAATTTGAATATTTGATATCTTTGAAATTAGAGAATATAGAAATTTCTGAAACTATCTAAGAAAAAAATTCCCAAAATTAAAAGTTTCTAAATTCCTAAAATTGCATCTCATCTAAAAACACACACGCCAACTCCTGCGTTAACATTACTGTCCTTTTGGAAAGCCATCTTAAAAACCCTAATTGCAAATGGCCGCCCATTGAACATCAGCTAACCATCACCTCAGCAACTATTTCAATTTATACTTTATTCATTTCTTCTTGCGCCAACTCATGTGTTGACATCACTACAACGCATTAATGCACCACGTTGCTCCAACAAACTGTCACGACCATCTTTAGCTCGAAGTAAACAAACCCGTATACTTCGAGTTCCGCCATCGAGGTTGATAATCGGGGAAACCCCTTTCGATCCGGCCTTCGTCATTTCTTCTTGCGACCCGTTCCACAAAAACTGGTATTTGAAGTGGGGAAAAAAACGTCACGAATTGGCCTTGTTATGAAAATCATATTACTGTTTAATGCATACGGTATATCATATAAACAGGAAATGGACAATTCGAAATTTGTTTTTTCACATTTTGTACCTTTTGACGTATGTATTGATCGGTCATTTTTCTTGTCAATTTTTTCAAAGGCTGTTTTGATGTGTTGCGTTTGCGCTTTTTCTCGAACGGCGAATAGCAAGACTCTTGAGAAAGCTATGAAACGAGTGCCCTAAAAAATAGCTGTAACCGGTTCACACGATTCTTTTTTGCTCTCGCGGCTATGTAAATGGAGAGAGGCACGTGTACTTTATCATCAGTCGCACGTTTAAAGGTGTAACCGTGTTTGAAATAGTAACACCGTCCGCGTGCTTCGCTGCCATAAACGTGATCCAGAGTAAACCAGAGACGACGGCACCTTTGATCTCTCGGAAACTGTTCCTTTAAATTGCTTGTACAAACGAGCGGGAAATTCAAATCGAGCAAATCTACTTTCACGTCGATCTCCAATAATTTGAAATATATTTGTAATAAATTTTCTGTATATAATATTGTCAGGTTTTATCAATTTTACGGTGGTGAAAAGTTGAAAAGAAAAGAGTATACCAAAATGATTGCTGTACAAAATATATTTGAAGAATATGTGTTACGGAAATGATTATTGCAAATAACTTGTGAGAAAATGGAAAACGTATCACAAGAAATTACGGATGAATGTGTTACGGAGATGTGACAAAATATTTATTAGAAATAAATTACTGGTGAATATGCGGGTTTAAACTATTCTTTTCGATCGCTGTACTTCTATACTATACTTCGATTCTTTTGATTTGGGTATTTAAATATCCTCTGTCTTTAGATTTCCTTGTCTATTGTTATATTTACTTTTTGCCTGATTCTTATGCAATGCACTTCGTTCAGAAAAGTCAAAATAATAACTGTTTGACTACCAAGAGACGAAATATGTAAAAATCTTCGTATTTTTCTGTAATCTGTCATTTTGTTATGAATTTTACAGTTTCAGAATTTATAGTTCTTGGAAACCGCAAGCAAAAAAAATTAACATATTTTTTCAACCAATGACGAATATCGTCAGCGAACAGAATATGAATTTTGACGCAAGTTTCTGGGAATTAAAGTAATCAATTGTTTCAACCAGAAGTGATTAATATTTGTAAAAAGCATCGAAACTTGAATTCTCATTAATTATGTTCCTTTCCGTCTTTAGATGACTACATTTGCCCGCAGGATTTTTATGTATTCCTTGAACCGGCGCTGACATTTCCGGTCAATTGAATTTTAAAATATTCTGTGAAATTGCTTGAACTAACATGCTTTTTTTAAACTTGCTGGCTGTGAATGGAAAAAACGGAAGATAGGAAACTGGTCTTAGGTGCTACGTGTGCTAATATACTTTGCGGAGTTGAACGGTGAATTAGTAGATGTACGGTTTTACATTTACGAGTTTATGAAGTTAAATTTTTTACATTTTACAATTCCCATATTTCGCAATTTTACTTTTTCCAATTGCTTACTTTGTCCAATTCCATATACCCCAATTTCCACATTGTCCAATTCCACTTTCCTCAATTCCCACAGCCTTCCAAACTAGTAGAAAAAAATCAGTCTCGATACTTATTAGACAAACCCTATATTTATTGCAACTGACCATGCGTACTTTAGAAAGAAGATCAGTTTTTCTGCGAGTCAGCGAGGTCGTTGTTGCTTTTAATCTTCGCACGATTTTCTGTTAAAGTTGAGTTCGGCGTAACCGAAAAGGTTTTAAAATCCAATAAACGTTTAGCATAGTAAAAGTGGTTTTACTCCTCTACCCGAATTCCAACAACTCCCCAAATTTCGAATCTCCGAATCATCAAACATCCCTATCCCCGACTCCTCGAATTTGCATCACCTAAATCTCCAAATGAACATCAATATTTCTTCCACGAAGATCTGTGATCATTGAGAGGATCAAAACAAAGTATCGTAAAAACATCGATCATAACAACATATCATTCGGCTATGTAACCATAATGACAAATATCCGTGGAAAAAAAGATGGAGCTAACAAGCTCCTCGTTTGGCTGACGTTCGAGAAACGGTACAGACCGGCTTCGTCTTCAGACACTTGACGTCATGTAGTTCATGCACATCGTCGCAGCGAACAAATACAATTACCTATTTTACAAGACGTCGTTAACCGAACGCCCATCTGATCATTTCTCGTAATCCATGTTAGATAATTATCCATTTGCGCAGTCGAGTGACGTTTCGGTCGAACGCAACACAAAACGCAAAAAGCGGGCTGCAAGAAGTTATAATTCAAAGTCGTCTAATTTATTAGTCTCGTGATTGTCTCGAACGTGTGCTGTACGTCATTATGAAATACGTTAATCGCTTTCCGTGCAAGTACAACGTGTCTGTTACCGTCTACAAAACAGATATCCCAGTTTTTGTACAAGTACGACTGACGGAGCTAGATGTTCTCATTTAAATCTCCATTTTTCTTCCAACAGGGAAAAAACGTCGGTGCATTGATTTCAAGAGCGTTACTCGCCTTTCTGTTTCTCTTAGCTGTTTCATATTGTCGAATCACCCGACACGAGTTGCTTTTAAGTATTTTATTTCTTCCAGCTTACAAGTTTCGAGTACGGTTATGTTATTTTGGTGGAATTATTACGAACGGGTGTGACCGGCAAAGAGACTGTGGGTTACTGACCCTGGGTCGTCGGGTCCCAGTTTTAAACGGTCTGCACTGGAAAAATGAGAGGCAACGGAATTTTAGGGGATTAGGGTAATTAGGATTGGGAGTATCTGGGAAATGGGAGTGGAGACGGGTCTGATTGTACCGGATTGAAGACAGAGTGCGGATGCAGAAATATTGGGGTACGAATTTTGACGCAAAAGGAAAGGTGGTTTATAGATAGCTGAGTTGATGGGAATAAGTGCAAGTTGATGAAGAAAAGAAAATACCACGTTTCTAAATATCTAAGTCTTCAAATCTCTATGTCTCCAAATCTCCAGGACCTAAATCTCTACATCCTCAAATTTTCTACATCCCCAAATCCTCGCACTCCCAAATTTCTACGTCTTTATTTCATCGCCCATTTCGCATAGTTCGACTTCTAAACAGCCTAAAGCGAAAGTCAACAAATTGTCCAACACATTGCAAAAGTAAGACTTCAAACGACTTAACTTGTCGTAAATTATACTTGTGCACTAATAATAGAGGTAATCAAGGTGACTGAGACAGGTTAATCTAAATAATCTGAAATAATAATCATTTATCACTTATACTATAGTTAGAAGTGTGCGTATAATTGGTCGCGGGAATACTGGTATTTAAATGTCAAAATGAGAACGCGAATTAACATTATGCAAGGAAATGCATTAAAATTGATGTTATTTTGAACCGCTGCTTGCACTATATTAGAAGTTGACGCGCATATTTCACTACTTTGAATAATGTTTTGTTCTATCGCGTTACAACTCACGCAAAAAATCAGAATAAATAAGTTTCAAGCACGTGTAAAAGTAATTACACAGGAATTTACCTTCAATTATAATCATGAAACCATTTATAAACAAGGTAATTATATCATTAATATTAATGCGATAAAATATATTTGCAGACTTTGACACGAAAATTTCTTCGCAGGAGAACCGGAGTTATATCACAATCACTGGACAAAATTCACAAACTTTCTTCCTACTTGTAGTGAAAGCCGAAACTTTCTTCCGAAAGTCTTTTTCTAAATCTCATCCATTTCTATCATCTTGCATTTTGTAGCGCGTCGCCAGATGTTTGCTTTCAAATTCTTTGCGACGTACAACATTTTTTCGTTAATTCATTGCAAACACTTTCGTTTTCGAACTCTCGAGAAATATCACAGAATCTTGTAGTTTCTTGTAGAACCTTGTAGTCTTGTAAAAGTAGTGAAGAGTGAAGAGAAAGAATCAACAAAAATGCCTGCTGACGCTCAGCTGACGCCGAACCGCCATTTGCAATCGGTGCACATTTAAGATGGCGAGATACATTTTGTCTCGAAACTTATTAAGAACTATCTAAAATTTGAAGCTGAAATTTTATAGAGCTAAAATACTATCTTGTGTCCTCTCTTCAAACATTATCCCCTTAAAATAAGAAAAACCTAGCAAGTCTCAAAAACCGCATAAATTATTACACAACTTCAGGATTTCGTTATAAAATCTTTTTTGCCTCATTACACGACAAAACAAGAACACAAGCTAGAAATTATGAAAATATCGACTTCGAAGCGATGACGAGAGCAGATAAATGAAGTATTTAAAGGCGTTACATACGTCGGACACGTTTTTATGTAGCAAAGAAAATGTCTACTAGCATTTTTCAAAAAGTGTCATCAATGTGAAACAGCGATTCAAGTGTAGAAGAGCAAACAACATTACAAATCACATATTCATGACATTTCTTTATAACAGTGTCGTTCTACTGTTTTGACCATTCTATTGGATCATCCGCACAAAAAGCAACACTTTACGTAAATGCAAAAGATTTGATCTTTTCATCCTCATTTATCACCGCTACTTTTTCACCGTTCGTTTGATTTTTAACATCAGAAGCCTCTTACACTAAGCAATTACGTTTGCAAATGGAGGAACTTTAAGATATTTTTAACTCGAACTATTAAAAATTAACATAAATCTATCAAATTTTCAGCTAACCTTTCAAAATCTCTTTAAATTCACAAATTAACCAAAATGAAGCACAGATGACCTTTATCTTTCCGCCCACAATTTATAGATAATAATTTATTCTAAATTTCTTTAAAATATCAATTTTCTGTTACAATCCAAAAGAACCCCCGCAGGTAACCGAAAAATAAACAAGAATATCCGGTTTGGTCAGTCGTGCCTAAAATAAAACGTGCACAAGTGTAAACCCCTGAAAACCGGTCTCCAAATTTTCTCCCAGCCCTGTGAGAGCAAAAAAGAACACATCGTCGGGAAGCTTACAAAGTGGGATTGACGCACGAGAATCTTGTTTGGACAAAGCTGACGTTCGATGCTAAGATAACAAAGCTACAGTTGTTTAACGTATAAAACAGCTACATATAACCTACAAATTTACCGTATTACTGAACAAACGCTATAAGCATGTTCAATAGATTGCGAAACCTTTGTGTGAGGAGGGATACGGAGATTTGCGACATGTTGAAATTTGAGATTTATGGGAATTTGTGGGGTATAGGAATTTGACGTATGCAAATTCGGGGAGGAATTTGGGACGTGGATAGTTGGCGTGTGGATTTGCAATATGTTGGAATTTGGGACTGGGGAATTTGGTGGGCGAGGATTTGAAAGATGGAGGGATTTGGGAGATGTAGAGATTCGAGGGCGTGAGAATTTGGGGACGTAGAGATATGGAGATGTAAGGAGTTTGGAGGCGTGGAAATTTGGGATATGGGAATTTGGAAGCGTAGGAACTTGGATGCGTAGGAATTTAGGGGCGTGGGAATTTAGGGACGTAGGACTTTGGAAGATGTAGAGATTTAGGGGCGTAGAAATTTGGGAGCGTAGGAATTTGAGGGAGTAGAAATTTGGGACATGGAAATTTGGAAGCGTAGGAATTTGGATGCGTGGGAATTTGGGGACGTAGGAATTTGGAAGATGTAAAGATTTGGGAGCGTAGAAATTTGGAAGATGTAGAAATTTGGAAACATAGGAATTTAGAAGATGTAAAAATTTAGTGCACAGAAATTTGGGACCTAAGAATATAAAACATACTTTAATTCCAAACACAAGAATTTGTCGCATAAGAATTAAAAATAATACAGAACTTCATCATTAGAAATTTATAAAATATACAAGCTTGAGACACATGAAATTAGAACATATAAAATTGTTGATTTATTAAAATCTTTCAGTCATCATTGAGAATAGTATTGATCAGACTAAAGTTATAAAAGTAAATGAACTGTTATCGCACGTTGTTACCGAAGTTATATTCGAGACGCCACATTGTCGACGTCCTTCCAAGGACCAGTCAGGTTGTTGAACTCCATTTTAGTAAACCAGTTGAATCACTGGGAAAGTACGCATCCCTGCGCGTTATTCCAAGGAATTCTTACCTTTTATTCAATTTTCACTTTTAATTTATTAAATAAATTTTATCACTGCTAAAAATACAGATATAAAATAGTACATAATATTAATTTTTGTCCATTATATATTTTTTAAAATTATGTATGTATAAAGTATATTTGAATATTTCTTAATTATAATTATTATTAATCTAATAAATAATTATTTGTTATACCGTTCATGAGTATCTGGACACTTTCGTTACATAAAACATAGTTGAACTTTGTACGAAAGGTATTTATCATATCATTTGCAATAATTATTATTATCTTTTCTGAGGTATCATAACGTAATAGAATTAATTTTTAAGTACAAATTATACAACGAGAGTGCGAAAGTAAAATTCATGTCCAGAAGTATAAAGTCCAAATTTGGGAATCTAATGAACGCTTTCGATGCTAAAAAAAATTTCAATTTCTACTTTGTTTCATTTCTATGGCGCAGAACGTATTCAGAGGGTTCTTCGATATGTTTCAAGCGTTTGTAAACTGTTGGTAGACGTTTAGGTTCCCTCAATGGAGATAAGAATGGAGGTAACGCTACGCACTCGACAGTTTCGGTTTAGTTCGTCTGTAGCTTCTTTTCCATCGAGATACGAGTTCCAAACGAGAATTATCAATCGAAAAACGTTCCAGTATTCTGATCTTCGCAGAAAAAAATCGATTTTAGTTACTGTTACGGATACTTGAATAACTTTCATGCGACGCGAATGCATATTTCGCTTGTGTCCGAATAAACGGTACTGTATGATCGTGTAGAAATTATATTGAATACAAACAGTAAAGGTAATAAATTAATAAAACGGGAGTAACTCAATGGGTCACATTTGGTCAGTTTAATTTGCAACGACAGTGGAACGAGTCAGCGATCAACGAGTCTGACCCTCCTTCGAGAACAATCGACTCACAAAATGTCTGCCGACTACCTTCATCAATTCCTCCGATTCGCAAAATATAACTTATACAAATTAAACAAAATCTTACTTTCCCACGCAACAATTAAAACAAGGTATAAATTGTTTAAATTTATGTTGTGATAAATTTAAACAATTTTATTTATTTTAATATTAAAATAAAATTCGCTAAATTAACCCACAAGTAAAATTCTACTGTAACTGTAATTAATATACTTCTAACAAATAATGTACTATAATTAATTCTCCGCAAAATCGATTAAAAACTTCGTGAACAAGTTTCTCGTTAAATATGCAAGCTACCAGATACGTTCACCGTAGCACGTTTTTAACCTCGAGCACGTTTTTAACATCCAATATTTCATTTACGCGAAATTAGCAAATAACGGTACACGAGTAACAAAAATGTCGAAAGAAATTACGGGTTCGTGTTAGAAACTTCACGAAACTTCACATTCCGCGACGATGTACGTTACCTACCGTCCTTTCGAAGTGAAAGTCCGTGTTTGTTGCACGCAGCGAGATCTTTCCAATCGGTCAGAAGGTTTAATGGGTGACCTTGTTACCAAGGACACCCTAGGTCACTGTCATCGAGTGGTTCTCCGATCCGTCTCTGTGACGCTGGCAGCACGGAATGTTCCAGAACGATGTCTTTCTCCGAACGCGTTAATTCAACAAGGATTAAGTGGTACGAGGCCGATTCACTTCCCGAAACCTTGGAAGTGGAGGAGTGCTTTTTGAGACTGAGTGGCTACTGGGAGTTGATACATTGTAAATTGGAGACTAATAGCTAATGAGACACGTGAGCGATTTGGATTGGAAAGTCACTACGGTTGCTAAGTCACTACATTTTCGTATTCTAGGTCTACAAACCTTGGAACCCCAAATTCTGCGACTACAAATTCCTAAAAGTCGAATTCCACGTTCCTAAATTAATATGTCTTAAATCCCTGGGTTTTTAAATCCTACGTTTCCAAATTCCCATATCCCAAATTTCTATGCTCCCAAATTCCTACGCTCTCAGATCCCATATTCTCATATCTCCACGCCCCCAAATTCTCTGCATCCCAAATTCCCACATCCGCATATCTCCACGTTCCCGAATTCCCTGCATTCCAAATTCCCACATCTTCAAATCGCCACGCCCCAAATTCCCACATCCCCATATCTCCACGTTCCCAAATTCCCTGCATCCCAAATTCCCACATCCCCATATCTCCACGCCCCCAAATTCCCTGCATTCCAAATTCCCACATTCTCATATCTCCACGTTCCCAAATTCCTTGCATTCCAAATTCCCACATCCCCATATCTCCACGTTCCTAAATTCCCTGCATTCCAAATTCCCACATCCCCATATCTCCACGTTCCTAAATTCCCTGCATCCCGAATTCCCACATCCCCATATCTCCACGCCCCCAAATTCCCTGCATTCCAAATTCCCACATTCTCATATCTCCACGTTCCCAAATTCCCTGCATTTCAAATTCCCACATCCTCATATCTCCACGTCCCCAAATTCCCTGCATCCCAAATTCGCACATCTTCATATCTCCATGTCCCCAAATTTCCTGCATTCCAAATTTCCACATCCCCATATCTCCACGTTCCCAAATTCCTTGCATTCCAAATTCTCACATCCCCATATCTCCACGTTCTTAAATTCCCTGCATTCCAAATTCCCACATTCCCATATCTCCACGTTCCCAAATTCCCTACATCTCCATATCTCCACGTTCCTAAATTCCCTACATCCCAAATTCCCACATCCCCACATCTCCACGTCCCCAAATTCCCTGCATTCAAAATTTCCACATCCCCATATCTCCACGTTCCCAAATTCCCTACATCTCTATTTCTCCACGTTCCGATATCTCCACGTCCCCAAATTCCCCACATCCCCATATCTCCACGTCCCCAAATACCTACATCCCCATATCTCCACGCCCCCAAATTCCCTGCGCCACCATTGCACCAGAACACCCAATAAGTAACAAATCGACGCTGTAAGTGTGTAAACATTTCCGGTATTGACAACCTGGAATATTTTATTCGCACTCACAAGATGAGTAACCGGAAATATTTCACTATCATTATAAAATTACACATAATTATTTACATAAGCGGCACAGTAATTGAAGTTAATGCAGTATACTTAAGGAGATAATTGCCTCCTTCAGAAAGATGGGACATTTGCTATCGTTTAATTTAGTTCGTAGTGACGGAATAGAAATTGTTGTTTGAATGTCAAAGACGTATGTGCGTATATAATTAGAAGTGAAATTTAAAAGCTATTGATATCGGGGTAAATTGCGGCTTTAGAATATTCAATAACATATATTGCGCAATTACGTTAACTACAGTATCTTTAAATTACCATTAAACTACGTCATATGCTTCTAAAATAGCAATGTTGAAAATTTATTGATTTCATTAAATTTGCCTTGAGAATTTTTAACGAAACGTTATTGTAATTTTAAAATGTCAAAAGTAGTGCAAAATATTGCCAAAGAGTTAACCTCTCGTTATATTGCCAAAAACGCTGCCATTGGTATGAGAGGTACTTATTTGTACGGTTCGTGTTATTTCGATCTTCTTGTACTTCACTGTACTAACATACTATAAATGGCTTGCACAAATGATTGTAACAGAAATTCACACGATTCATTCGAAGAATATCAAGGAATTAATCGCCATTGGTGACCACTTCAAATAGGGAGGTCAATTGTTTCATTTGTTCCAGTGACGCACATGCTACACATTGAATTCAAAGAATCAAGAATATGATTGATACAACTGAATGTTTACAACACGTGCACCTCTTAATTAATATTAATTTTTTCAAATTTTCCTTTGGTCTTCGATCGTGTCTTATTGTTATGTAATATAATTCGTGAGTTAACGGTATCTCTTCTGGTGTTTGCAGGGAATGAAATGAATATTTCATGTTACAACAAGGCTGTAATTTAGAGTGCTTTTAAGGTTACGTCAAACGTCCACTTTTTATCTGCAACGCACATTTTGTTGAGTGAACTTAACCTCTTGCTCGAAGCCATAACCGATGCAGATTGCTGATTCTAGTTTAGAAAATATTTTCTTATTTATAGCATGGATGATACAGTTGCATGCAGGATCAAGGCTGACTGTCTTTAAATATTGATACTTGAAATTTACATCCAAATGGTTCTAAACATATCATTAAACACTATCAATATCTCAGAAAGAGTCAAAAGACATGCTAATGGGTTACGTATCGTAACGGGTGCTATTATTCTTCGAACAGTTTAAATAATATTCTTTACATAAATCTATGAAGCTTTTTAAAATTCACTCCTTACTTACTTGATTATATTTTATTGTACTGCCCTTGTGATGTTTCACAATTTTCATGTTTAATGCAGTACATTTCTTAATACAATACATTCATCAGTACATTCAGTACAATATATCTATCAATACATTCACTACAATACATTCATCAATACATTCAGTACAATACATTTATCAATACATTCAGTACAATACATTTATCAATACATTCAGTACAATACATTTATCAATACATTCAGTACAATACATTCATCAATACATTTATCAATACACTTAGTACAATACATTTATCAATACATTCAGTACAATACATTTATCAATACATTCAGTACAATACATTTATCAATACATTCAGTACAATACATTTATCAATACATTCAGTACAATACATTCATCAATACATTTATCAATACATTCATCAATACATTTATCAATGCATTCAATACAATACATTCAACAATACATTCATCAATATATGTCGTTATAAATACATTTCTCACAACTATTATAATCAAAAGCAAAACATTTAGCAATAGTTTACACAATAACAAACTATTGGTACATACTATGATTTGTATTAAATTTTGCAGATAAATATTGACCTCAATTTACATACATTTTTGTTTAAAATAAAATTTCTTTCAAAAATTTTCCTTCAAAAATTGAAGTGTATAGGTTAAGTACATAAAGAAGTATTATAATAGTTAGCATATTCTAATGCAGTTCCGCCAATAAAACTCGAGTACATTCTAGAACTTTTATTCGATGCAATAAAATATTTCGCGATACGGTTTTCGTAGACGCAACAAAATTCACAGATAAATAGAACGATGTTTAAAATAAACAAGATATTTTTCCACGTATTTGTTTGTCTTCCGCGCAATATCGAATGCAAGTCGCGATTTCAACATCGTATAATATAATTTTTAATTGGAACCATTAATCAACAGCTTCGTTGTTTACGAATTAATGTCGTTGGACTCATAAATATTACGACGTTATAGAAAATTTATTTAAGATTTTCTATTCACTATTTTGCGAGATTAATCGGGAATAATTAAGCAATTACATCCTGACGCAATAATTCATAAAAACTGTCGTTCTCGCTGCGTCATTACGACTCTCCTATTCTTTGAAACACGTCATTTAAAATACACCATGTCTGCCTTAATTGTATATAATCTATTCCCTAATTATTTATTTCGAAATTGTTTATCGACAAATTCCACAGCTCAAACTTTTCCAACTATTTTTATTTCAACTTTCGAGTTCGCAAACTTCCAAAAAGAAAGTTGACATAACCGATAGGAATCATTTACGACTGTCAACTTGACAGATGCGCAATAAGAAATCGCACGTGACAAAAATTTTCTTAGAAAGCCCTATCTCCCGACATAACCTCCAAAGGCCCAGTTGACAGGTTACACAAAAGCACCCTAAATAAACGTCAGATTTATCGTCAACATTCGTGAAAATATCACTCGTAAATTATTCTAACACTCTTAAGAAGCTAATGACGTTAAAACAGCAAAATACTTGCATAACAGAGGAGGCTCGTTCGGTTATAATATTATTTGTGCATTCCGCTTTTAACATATTTTTGCCGTTTATCAATAGGGGAACGCGAGCATAAAGCATCGTCGCAAGGTCAAAGGACAGAGACATCGTATGATGTACATTAAATTATCAAACACTAATGCAACTGGTTCTTGTGACATTGAGTCTAGACAGTGTGTCGCAACGATCTTCCATCTTCGTTCCCGGTTCGCTCGTGGCCGGTAATTCCTTAATGTGCCGCCACCGTGAATAAACGATTCAGAACACTTATCTCCCGCTTAATTGGCCTCCTCGTTCCCGATAAACTCGCTCATAATGTTGTCGGCTGGACTATATTCGACGTTGAAACGGTACTCGAGGAAAATGCACTTCTATCAACTCTTCGTCGTGAATGCTCCCATAATTATAACACTCCGAATATTTATTGCCACGATTAAATACGCGGTGAGGATAAAAAGGATACCTTACTACAATTTTTGAATCCTTTATATCATAAGCAGGTAATACTGTTTTGAATAGCATGATCTGACACTAAAAACATTTTTGATATTTTTGAAGTATTGTGAAGCAACAATCATAAATCCTCTTCAAGATTCATATTTTCGCGCGCTTTTTCAATGAACGGTTTTACGAGCCAAACTGTCATGCTTTTACTCAAATTTTGCAAATAAACTTTTTTTACAGAGGAAAATATCTGAATATAGTTTTTGACGACTCGAAAGAAATTTTTTATGGTGCTATGTCATTTCCTATATCACCGACATGCAGTATGGTGTACGAACTATTCTGAACATAAAATTTGCATCTTCTACTCCATGGAATACATTGCAAATAGTATAAAATCAAAATTAATAAGTGTGTAATATAAATATGTAGCATATTAATCCATAAAATTAATAAAAATTGCATTTTTCAAAAATTGAACATGTAGTGCCATCTCTCTGGCGAACATGGTGAACTAGACACTTTTGGAACAGCACTTTAATTAGTTCCGTTTTCTACCGCTAGACGGCGCCACATAAGAAACCGTGGCACCGTCTAGCAGCACATATGGAAACTAACGAACCAACTGTTTCAAAACCGTGTAGTTCGCCACTGCCCATCACTGGTTCACCCTGTTCGCCGAAGAGATGACGCCACCAGTTCGATTTCCGTCGATGACGTCATTTTCAAAAAATGCGCGCGTAAATTTGAATTTTTAACAAGTATACAACTTTTAGAAAAATATGAAATTATCAGAAACCATGTTTATCGTATCGGTATCTTAAATGATTAAATTCATAATCCAGTTCATTTCACTTTCTAAATTAATCTCTTGCGATCAAACGTAATTTCAAAATTTACCGAAGCGACAGTATTTCATATAATTTAAAACAATAATTGCTTCACTATTTTCTGTGCATGTTAAAACAGCAACGCTGCATATGCGGTGGAATCTTTAAAACTTTGAGCTAACGGCTTTGGTAGGCGATTACCCCACCATCGGAATGCACCATGCTGCGTGCTAAACTCATACAAAGTTAAATGCACGTGGTTCACCGCGTGGAAACAAGTTCTACACATGCGCGGTAAGTGCTTTTGGAGGGGCAAAGCCCTCCGTTCAGTAAATGGATGCTAAGAATGGAAACATTACTTTATAGTTGTCAGTCGTTGCGTTGGTGCCAATTTAAATATTTTTTTTATACTGTCATGTGAACACGGAAGTAAATTTCTATTGAATGTTGCAGTGAATGGCCTAAATTACTCTAGTACGTGGAAAAAATTAATGTACACAATGCAGTTCTATTCAAACATAATACAGTAGTGATTTGGAGTTGTGTGATTTAAACAAATGAATGTCAACAAGACTAACTGTGAGATAGAACATTTATTAATTGAAAATTTCCATAATTTATACTCTAATTTAATGCATTGCTGTAATTAGAAGATCTTGAAAAGTGATAGTATTATAGACACATTACAGAAACCACATTTATTATACACAAAGTGGAAAGAATTTTAATGTTTAGCAATATTGATTGAATCATTATAGTGGTTTACTTGCAATGTGTTTTATTAATGGAAGTATTATACCACTTTATGATACAAAATATAAGAAAGAGGACAGATAAAAAAAGAAGAAATAATATGTTTTACAACAGAATCTAATTAACAGTATACACTGTCAAATTAAAAAGTTTTATTTTAGTTCTATGTGCACCAAAGAATTATTGCCAATTTTGTTCCGTTACCCTGTCTCATGATATTTTAAACTAAAGTGGATCATGCAGATGTTACGTAATCTATCAGCCTAAAGTAAACTATAAGTTTTCCAAAATTATCATAGCAATTGCCAAAGACAAACAGATTGAGTCTCCATGTAAATAAAAATTTGTACATATGGGTTTCACAAAAATATTTAAACGCATGCTGTATGCAAATTTTGCGTCATGCAGCACCAAAGCAATAGGGATATTAGCACCATTGACAATTCCACCATTACATATTACATTTTTGTATTACTTTTGGCAAGAATATGCTCGGGATGTGGACAAACAATATTGTTCTTGTTCATGTTGGGACACAGTGTTCAAAGGTAAGTTAAGATCATTAGATACACTATAAAAATTTTTAGAAATTTCTCAGAAATATAGATGTGTTGTTATAGGATCATACGAATCTGGGATCGCTTCTTATAAACATATGTATTTTAATGCAACATCGAATAGTCTAAAAATATGGATGACTGTTGTAATTGGAGTAATTACTTTTTATGAAGTAGTAAAACACTTAACATGGCTAGCATTTCAAAATCGCCTTAGACTTTGTATGATGATTCTCTTCTCAACTGCTATTTTCTCACATTATTATACTTGGTGGGTTTACATGAATTACTGGAACGATGAATTTTATTCCCAATGGTACCATCAGCTGTTCTTTTCTATTACTGAGTTGATATCCACTTTGTTGGTCATTCATCTGGCAGATAGTAAAAATCCGGTAACTCATAGAAAGGCATTTGGTATAGCTGCAATAGCTATTTTACATATTGTAGCAGGTGGTTGGGATCAATTTGTTGCTAATGTTGTTAGAGGAGAGGGTTATGCACATCAGGTAATACTGTTTACAAGTTGTATCCTTAACAATATATTATTATCAACATTTTAATTTAGGTAGTATTTTATATGTGATAGGTGGTTCGCGATCTTGGGTTTATGATCCCAGACATTCTACATGTTGTTATACCATTATGGGCAATTAAATGGAAACACATATATAATCTTCCTGGTTCAACCAAACGAGATCCAAGTATCAGAAGAGATTTAGCTTATATGTTAGGAATGATATGCATAGGATTATGCATCTGTGCCATATTGTGATTTAACAATTACAATGCCTAAAAAATAGTGTCTTAAAGATAAAGAACCCTTTCATTTGATTTATTTTCATATACAAATTTGCGAAAGATTTATAATATTTTTCATGATACTTGTACTTATACTACAAAAGGACTTAAGTAACTATGTTTAGTAAGTTTTGTTACAAGATGACTCCCATTGCCAATTAATTACTTAATTTTGTAGAAACAGAGCTTTTTTATTTTCTTTTGCAATAGGTTGTATAGTATTCTTAAAAACGATATATTTTATTTATCTACTGGTACCATTTTAGTAGTAGTATTAGTTTAAAATGCCTGTAGAGTACAATTTATTTATTGTAAAGGACCTGCTTTTTTTAAGTTGCTTATTCCTTCTTTTTTTTAGAATAACTTCACTTGCCTATTACAGAAAATGTATATTATTACTAAACAAAAAAGTGTAGGAATTACAATCAAAAGTTTACATTTTTTAAATATCAAAATAAACATTACTCTTATTGTTATTTGTTTTAATTGATGAAGTAATATTTATAAAATATTAAAGTATAATGAATGCCATTGCAGTAGCTAAACAAATATTTGGTATAAATATATTGAATGATGTATTATTTATGTGTGTGTGTGTGCGCGCGTGTGTGTATGTATGTGGCTATGTTTGAGAGTGTGCAAAATTAGTTCTAAAACAATTAATAAAACATAATAAGTTATCTATTTTGTAACAACGAATGTGTTCTCACTTTAAAGAAGTACTTATAACAATTATGGAAGCTTATTTAAATGCAAGCTGAGAGCTAAAATCATTTTTCCACTTTCAAAATATTTATCAATATATTTTTGTAAGTGTTATTAACATCACAGGTGAATGCAAAGCATTGCTATTATATCTTTATAATGTTTAATGCATTTGTTTTAATTGCAAAGTACTGTAAATTGCGAGGTATATGTAAAACTATACAAAGTATACAACAAAATACATATCGTATACAATATTTAATGATCATTGAAAAGTAATTAGGAATAATGATGCGAACATATGAAATGAATTATTAATCATCGAAAACAAATTGTTGTTGTCAATGAACATAAGGCTACAACAAAGTGCCTACATGCAAGTGAATTATTTTGAGCAATATCATTGCATTAAATATAATATATAAATTGATTCTAAACACGATGATAGTTACCATTTAAGGGTTTAAAAATTAAAAATGGAGCTTTAATTTATCTAACAAAAAAATAATTATAGGAAAAATTTTTATTTAAAGTATATATACAATTTTCTTTTCTCTTTTTCCTAACAGTATTCTTAAAATTTTAAAGTTCCCTTTCAACATTTTATAGTTGATTTCTTTCCATGAAATTAAAGAGTATTAAATTAATCCTTTGTCAAAAGTATTGTACAATAATTACCTATCAGTATTTACCTTTACTCATATCATAGCATATCAAAAATTTGTGATCACATAATACAATTGTTGATAATACCATGTAATTAAGGAGTAATCATACTTGTTGCCAATTTGTTATACCATTTTAAACAACTTTGTACATCCATCGAAAAAGTCTTATTTGTTTAATATTTTTATAATTTTTAATCAAGAATAAGTTTGTGAACATGTATCATATGTGAACATGAATTGTAAACAGAATGTATCATTTAATTTGAAAATGTGGCAAGAAAAGATTTATGTAAATAAAATTACAATTTACAAAGACAGTCTTCTTCTTTATTAACTTGTTTAAACAAATCTTCCTATTTAACATGTCTGATCATTTACATTTGTTTAAATTGCAATTTACTAAGATGTGGAACTTGCAAATTTGAGGAACCACAAATTTGATAATTTAACAATTTGTAAGCGTTGGATTTTAAAAAGTTGGAAGTTGGGCAAAAATCTGAAAATATGTAAGAATTTTAAGAGCACTTTTCAAGCTGAAAGAGACATATGAGCACCAGTTATAGAGACTAATTCCATATAGGGAAAAACGAAACAGAGAAACAAGTATGTCCTTTCAATGACAATGCAGCAATCATCCCCTTTTGACCCTCGCCGCCAACGCATGCACCCTTCCCACACTTTCCTGTGCGTCATACAATGTTGCGCGCATGACATTTGAAAAGTTGCGATTGTGAGTGCAGCCTTAGTGGCACGTTGAAAAGCGCAGGCTTCGAATCGATCCTCCACCCCCGAAGTGTCGAAAGAACAACCCTCGGCCGACGACTCTCTTGTCGACTCGAACACAACAGTTCAAAAGCACCCGAAAGCAAACATGGCGCTGGATTTCGCAGCCACTTACAAGGTTCTGGTGTTGGGTGATTCGAACGTCGGGAAAACCTGCATCGTGCACCGTTATTGTGACGAACGTTACTACGACACTTACATTTCAACAATAGGTGAGACTCATCGTCTTACGATTCTTCTTTGTGTGCGCGTGTGCGTGTGCCCGTTTCGATGTTTTCGATTCTCGACAATTGACAGGCTGATCGGTTAAGTATCTAGTTTCGAGAAATTATTGTTGGTACGATGATTTTTTGAAGGAACTTGATGCACTGCGTCCGTTACCGCAAACAGGATGTTACCTTCGATTCTACAGCTGCAGCTTGTTGACAAGCATATATCGCATTCGGCAATTTGGAGAACATTCTTACGCAGATTATTATTCATTCGTTAAATGCGTCCATATTTCGTGTACTGAAGGTAATGTTCACGGTACAATGTTACAATTTACTGCGTACGGTAAAGATTTGACACTTGTATTAGTAGTAATAACTTCAATGTCAAATTAGACTAAAACGTTCATTCCTTGTGTTATAATTATTTATATAGAGTACTTGAATTACCAGTGTATCAAGTGACACTTTTGATTTCCTAAAAGTACAAAATCTTTCGGAAGAAAATTCTAGTAACATGGAACCCATTTTAATCGATCAACTGATCAGAAAATGTTTACCTTTTCGATGTACTTGTCAGATTTTTGTGGGGTTAGGTTTGGTACAGAATCTCGTTATATTGCGATGAGTCAGACAAGGTAATCTTTAGTGGCAATATAGGAGGAGGTTTTTTGAAATCTTTGACGTCAGCAGTAACTGAATTTTTGTACGACAAGAATTGGCGGGAGTCGTTGAAAATTTTGAAAATTTGTAAACTGGGAATTTGAAAATGTGGGGATTGGGAAATATAAAGATTGACGGATTCGATAATTTGAGATATGGGGATTCAGGGATTTAAAGATACGGGGATTTAGAGATTTAGGAGCGTGTATTGAGAAATTTAGGGCCTTGGGAATATAGGGATCTGGGGATTTGTGAAAATTGAAGGATTTAAAGATTTCGAGATTTGGACATTTGTAACTGAGGGATTTACGGTCTCGGGAATTTATCGAACGGTATCTAGAAATTTACGGTCTCTAAATCTAGAAATGTGGAGTCATTCGTTAATTTGTATTTTATAAATCACCTAGAAGGGTCTAATATAAAAGACTCGGCAATGTAGCGAGAGTCTGCTGTATATTTGATGTGTCCATACGAAATCAAACCTGATTTTTGCAAATAACAAATTAACAGGTATCGACTTCAAGCAAAAAATAATTAACCTGGATGGAACACCAATTAAGCTTCAAATTTGGTGAGTATCGCCTATTTATAAATTATAAATACCCCTTTCTAGGGAGTTTAACATTTTAATTTTTTTTTTATATTTTTCAACAAATGTACCTTGCTTTAATTTCCAAATAGTCCAGTCGGTTCCAAAATAATTTAGAACCGCAAATTTATTAATTAAAATTTATTAAATAAAATTGTAAAATTTATATAATTATTCTAACATTGTATTACTGAAGTTTTCAGTAAAACTAGATTCTGTAGTTGCTCTAGAAAGCTAAGAATAGAAGATAAGCATGCGTGATACTGAAAAGAGAGTAAAAGCGAAACCTTGTATTGTAAATAGGGTATCAAAGGCCTCACCTTTATTAGGAATGCAGTAAAATTCTATTTTCATGTCACCTGTTTTCATCTCACACTGTTAATATTTCTGGGATGGTCGTATCTTTAATACAACCATTTATCTTTTTCAACTGGAAATTTATCTTTCGACTCACTTGTTACAAAATGATATAACAGAAACAAATATTCAAACGTGACCCGAATCTCGATATTTTCCTACACTGGGGGCTCTAGAGGCTGGACAGGAAATTACGAAGCGTGACGCAATCTTGATACAAGTCAATTTAATCATATAGTCAAAGAATTTATCTAGAATGAAAATATCAAGATTCTATATTTTTAATTTAAGTTTATTGGCTACCTAAATTATCAGATTTTCATGTACCTTTCTAACCTAATTAAATAGCTAACAATTGCAAGATGTGACCATCAGTTTTATATTCTGCATACCAACTGCTATTAATATGCTCTTTCTTTGAAGGGACACTGCTGGCCAGGAACGATTCAGAACGCTGACCACAGCTTACTACCGCGGTGCCATGGGCATCCTTTTGATGTACGACGTCACCAGCCTGGAAAGCTTCAACCATCTATCATACTGGCTACGAAATATTCAAGAAGTAAGAACGCCTCGAATTTCCATGAAAACGTTTATCAACGAAAATTGAACTTGTCTTGTTGGCAGAATGCCTCCTCGGACGTGGTGAAAGTGTTGGCGGCAAATAAATGTGACGCGACTGCGCACAGGGCTGTGGACGCCGAAAGGGGAATGAAAATAGCCGAAAACTTTGACATGCCTTTCTTTGAAGTGTCATGCAAAGAAAATATTAACATCGAGGAAGCGTTTCTCACTTTGGCTAGAAGAATACGAGAACAACGAGGACGTCGGGTACTGTTACTTATTTTATACAAAACTAGGGACATATAGGAACTTGGAGATGGCATAACATTATTAATATGTTCAATTCTAGGCTATTATAAACATGCATCATATGTAATATTATGCAGTTTGTTTTGAAAGTGTTAGAGTTTAACTTAACCTCAAACTTACCTTAAATCTTAGGTCTTAAACTGCAGAATCTTGAATGTGATGTTAGGCTTAAAATTAATATTAAGGGTTTAATTATAAGGAGTTTATTGAGACAATTAGTACAATGTGTGACAATTTCAGGCGAGCCTGTTCGAGGCATCCGAGAGGGAAGGAGCAGACAGCGTAATAAAGGCTCAGTCCCCCTCCCAGCAAGGTGACGCTTGGAGATGCACATGTTAGTTTCTGTAATAACGGGGATCGGGACACGCTTCGAGTATCGGTAAATACGAAGTAATCCTTATCTATCGTGGCTGCGCGAGAATAAAGGGAAGTCGTTTCTCTGTGCAAGTGTACACGGATGCACGAATTCGACGGGCGAACACAGTGTGAACAGGAGGTAGAACGAGCTTTAATCCTGGAAGTAGAACATGCGTCCACGAATGCGTCGACGGTCGTTCGCAATCGTTTGCCAACACAGGCGTTATAAATTTTCGCACCCTCTCGAACGGCTCGACAGCGTCGACGATACGGCGAATCCCGTCGAGAGCAACGCAATCGTATTAACAAGGAAGCACAATTACATTCTATGCTAACGATAAGTGTTCATATTCGCTGAACAGACTTTTACCTCGACAAAACTCTGTGCTCTGACGTTTTAAGCTAATGTTTCATTCTTAACGTTCAAACGATTCGAATCGTATATATTTACGTGGATAGGTTGTCGTTGGGGTAACCGAAGGATGTAGGTAACGCATTATTATATGTTAGGCATGACCAGGTGCCATTTTGAAAGCCACATGGTCTCCAATGCAGGAAGTCTATATTCCTAGCTATCATTTGTAACACATGAATGAAGCTAGGTACACTAGTCTCGTTAAGGTCATGACAACCGTATTTTCAAATGGTGGATGAGATCTGAATTGGAGGATTTGGAGATTTGAGACCTTGGGTATTCTTGAGTAAAGGGTCTGCGAGTTTGGGGATCAGGTTAAATTAGAAGACTAAGATTTCCCCAATTTGAAGATTTGGGGATTTGTGAGGCGCAGGAGGGAAATTAGGGATTCATGAAGATAAAGTCAATTTGGAACATGGATTTAGAGATATGCACAAGTTGGACATTTGCAAAGTGTTTTAGGAATCTAGAAATTTTGATGATTTATGAAGAATAACTGATGAGGATTAGTAATAAAACGTGGCTGTGAAGCCACCACTTGGTCATGCCTGTTATATGTGATTAGAATAACAAGAAACTACTAACGTTGACACCTAATGGTTCATCGTTTTCTATAGGGAATATACTATAACTTCGATCAAGCTTTGTAACAATCGATAACCACTGAGGCTGATTCATACACCGATGCAACAACCGTTTTATAAACATTTTTAATTCGACAGTGATTTAGCAATAACCACGGAACAGTGTATTCAACCGTTCCGGAAACGATCGTGTCTCTTCTTTGTACCGCAGCTTGATGAACAGTTGTTGGGTCACCGAACGTTCTTGAGGTTAGGTTTCTGGTTCGAGGATTAGCAGTACAAACACTCACCGATAGACTCGCTTAATGTTCACGTAAGGCCTAAGACGACAGATATTCGTGTTTTGCTGCTTCATCGGGCGCAATTGCAAACGACAACACTATTAATCGAGGACCATTGCTTTTCCATTGTCAGGGGGGATGGCGTGCGTGTTTCGAAGTCGTTTGGCGTGCAGATGACCACGCGCGATTCAGTTTCGATTTGCTTGCGGCTGGTGCGCGTAAGACGATTAAATACCCCCTTGCCTTTGTATCGCGTTAATATTCGATGTTTGTGAAACGGAGAGGAATCGTCTGGGACCGGTTTGTCTGCAGGCCAAAACTAACAGAGGGGAATCACGCGAGACGAGTTTCGATTAGTGCGCTTTGATAATCACTACGGATACACCTGGCGAATTCGAATGTAGTATTAATGATTAAGTAACATGTACAGGATAATACGAGAGTGTCGTCGTTCTTCTGGAGAATGGCATATGGTTCTTGTCACGCGAGAATTTACATCTTGGAGGAGTTTGGAGGCAACCAGCTAGCCTTTTAGAACTGGAGGTAACCAATCACTTAAGTCCCTGAGGATCTTGGAACAGCCTAGGAGTCCTAGAGACTGAATCGTAGGACTCTGAGGATCTTGGAACAGCCTAGGAGTCCTAGAGACTGAACGTAGGACTCTGAGGATCTTGGAACAGCCTAGGAGTCCTAGAGACTGAACGTAGGAATCTGAGGATCTTGGAACTGTACAGCCTAGGAGTCCTAGAAACTGAACCGTAGGAATCTGAGGATTTTGGAACTGTGCAGCCTAGGAGTCTTAGAGGCTGGACCGTAATAATCTGAGGATCTTGGAATTCTAAGACCTAGGAAGTCCAGAAACCATTGGTACCTAGAGACTAAGGGTTTTAGGATCAGTCCTAGCCCTAGGAATCTTGGAACCATGGGACCTAAGAATTCTAGGAATATGAGGGTGTTTTCCAGAAGATAAATTTGAAAAAATGTGCCTAATCAAATCCTCTTGGATTATCCTAACAGCATGATGGGCATTCTCCTCTCTTAATCAAAATATGCCTCCATCCTAACGTACATTTTCCCGTAACGAGAACTATGAATGAGTTTGAAAGGAATGGGCAACAGTGATGTGACTCGAGACCAGAATATAATTGTACGCGATAGTGAAGATATTAACGATAGGATTATATATAGCGCGCTCGAGCATTATGTACATTTTAGGAGGACGCATTAACTCATTAGTAACTCATTGTATAGAGGCACGATAATTAGCGCGTACAAGCATCGCACAATACTTTCGTAGACACATAGATATGTATACAGTCGTTGTCTTTAACGTAAGACCACCATCATCGTATTCGTACTCCTCGTTTACGCTGGCAACAAAATGAAGCCTTTATTGTGCCTACCAACGATTAGAGGGAGCAAAGAACGGGAGAATGTCGAAGGTGGGAGCGAAAGTAGGTGAACGAACTTTCAGCTACATTTTAACGCTTCATTGCCACTATCTTTTACACATAAAGAAATTATTCAAATTTCTGAAGTCATCCACTGTAACCTCTTATGGATAATAACCCTTTTCAAGTTTAAAATAAGGTATTTGATCTGTCTTGTTGATACATAAAATTAAAATTGTTCAAATGTTTCTTCAGAATTAATCAACAGAAGAGCCAAAGTTCGATCACTTACTCATTGCATTTTCTAGGGTGCAAATTGACATGCAGATTGACCAGAATCAAGTTGTCGTTGCTTGTATGCGAAGGAATTTACAGGGTGGCTCAAAAAAAATGTCCACCATAAGTACTACAAGTTCAAATAAGAGCTGGAGTTATGAAGATCTGAAGACCTAGAAGCTCTGAGGATCAGGGAATTTGAGAATTTGGAAATCTAAAGTTTGGAATCTCAAGAACTGAGAACTTATAAAATTGGGAATCAGGTTAATCTGAGTTTGGGAATTCTTCCAGAATATCCACTATCCCTAAGAATCTAATTTCCACAAAATTGTCTTAGAGTTCTGAAATTCCTGTAAGCTAACCTCCTGCGAATTGCAAAAAGTTGACAGTTTCTACAGCGTACATCTTTTTCGAAACTCCCTGTAGATCCGAAGAAACATAAAAAAGGAGACTGCTGTCAAGACAATTTAATCGCGGGTGAAAGAGCGTGCTCGGAAGATTGTCAAGGTTATGCCTGTCGCGAGTTTCGTTGCTCGATTATTTTCCGAAGACTTTGGAAATCGATCGATCTCGTAGTAAAAGTCAGCGAATCATTTACAATTCGTGTTCGACGCGTTTGTTTGAATCGCATACACGCAGCAAGCGCGAAGGTACTGCAACTGATGGTCTCACAGTACACTGTTTGTGTATACTACGTACACGCGTACACACACACGCACACTTATTTGGAAGCCACGATACGATCATCTTCGTTGCTTTTTACATATTTATATAACTCGTCGCAAATTTGTATGAACACAAACGACTTCGACTGCTTGCTAGCGTTAACGCGTTCGTGCCCGTTCGGGTAAATCTACCCGTGCCAGAAAGGCTGCATCTGTTACGTCGGGATCGAACGTGTTAAGGCAACTTATTACACCAGTGCTTTTCACTGAATGACTCCCTTACTTTCTCCCCATATCACTTTAGGTCAGTTTTCATTGCAAATGTTATTATTGAGTGCTTGTTTCATGTGACATCGGCTCTATTTGCAAAGGGAAAAGAGTGGGGGTTTCACTTTGGCTTCGAAAGCAATATTTGGAAAGCACTGTGTTATGCCAACTCAATGAAAAATTGAACAACGTTTCCCAAACTCGTTTTATTATGAATGAAATCAGGTCTTTGCAAGTAGAGGAAGTTCTATCTTAAAACGTACGGTGAGCAGTTCCTATCAATGTTGCTTCTTCGACTTAAAAAGAGGAAGTTAAGCTTTAGAAAAGATAGCACGCTGTATGGTTTGAGATCGGACTTATTTGGGAAGACCTGGATTAAATGCTGAAGCTTGAACACATGTGCAAGCAACAAAGAAAGTATGCTGAGATTAATCTTGAAGATATGTTTGAGTAATGACTCATAATTTTTAGATAGGAGAGGCATAATGAATTTATTCATGGTAAGTTATTGTTTTAATTTGTTATGATTCATAAAATATGTATTTTATGTAAGCTGTAATGATGCTTAGTTGTTTGGGAAGCGTTAAATTGAAATTATAGGGAACTTGAATGTTGATTTCTTATTATTCACTTGATCTCTTTTTTAATAGTTTTTTGTATGTTATGCATTTAGTTTAACTATTCTTAGCCTTATTTTTTTAGGAGCTTAACAACGAATCACAGTATTCATGAAAAGAATGTTCAAACTGTTGCTTCTAAGTTAAAGCAAAACTGTCTCAGATATTTAATGTAATAGACTACAGTCTTATAAGATCACATCTTGATGTTATAATCTGTTAAGTGACTTATGGAATTATTTTCCAAAGACACACATTCCAAAGACAACTTCAATAGTTGTATGATCAAATCAAATGATAGCATGTTTTAGCCATAGTTTGAATATTCGATTCAACATAGTATTTAACATGTTGACTGTCATAGTGAAGTATAATGCATTTAGCAGAAATTAGTATGTTTATAAATACCAATGATCTTCTAATTATGCGATTTAAGTTAACTTTGCATTGTTTGGGACCTGTAGAACAGTCAACATGTTAAGCTGAAAATAATAAACTGCCCAAAGTTGATCCCGTAGCTTGCGGCTAGTAGAATTGTTTGTATTATTTATGTAGAAGGGACGCTGGATCGTTTACCCCTCCTTGGCTCTTTATGGAAGCGTTTCGTTTCTTCCCCAAAGCTGGACTTTGGGTGAATAATTTGTGGGAAACGTTTTTTATACCACTTGGTTGATCCTTTACCATATTTAGACGCAACGCACATGTTTAGGCGCTACGTCAATGTCGCAAAACAAAATGAAAAAATACTTCTCGTTTATCGTCAAAACAATTGCGATCGGACGAAAGCTTATTTCGAAAAATCCTCTATCTGTTACACGTCTTTTTTCTTTCCAAACGAAAATCCATTTTTGGTGAACGTACAGACAAACTTGCTTCCCTGTTTGCGCTAAAAAGTATTTACATCAATGAATTTCGTAAATGTATATTCGTTACAAAACGAAAGAGCACGTTTGAAGGAAAATATTCTGTTCGTTCACTTTAAATACGATTGAACATATATATAGTCTAAAAACGGCTTTCTTTATCGTTATTCACTTTATCGTTAACGATAAGACTAATTCACGTGTTTTGTTTGACCGATACTATCAGTCGAAATATATATACATGTATGTATACGTTTAACAGTTTTTAAGTTCGTAGAGACAACTGTACAACTTGATGTCTAAATCGGTAATAAATAAAGATGCACACTTTTTACCTATGAATCCATTGTTACTCTTTCCGACTATACTGTTATTTATGTTATTTATATGACCTCGTGTTAAATCATAAACTTTGTAGTTTTATAGCAAAGTAAGGGGTGATCATGTAAAACAGGAGGTTCCCTAAGAGCTAACACTTGCCCTCTTCATACAACTTTCACGTAAACATAACGGAACTGTCATAAGTTAGGACACCCTATATATAGGAAATTTGTATGCTTTACGTATATCTGATACGTGAGAGTCTTTATGATAAGAGGAAACCAATTATAATGAATCAGTCAGTTAAACGTGTCACATAACCTTTCGATAAACGCGTTCTAAAACAAACATTAACATATACTGTGTAATATTGAAGGTTAACTTACAACTTTCGATAGTGAACTATATAGATCAATAGAATTGCTCGTAATTTAGCTAACAGTGTAGTTTCTTCATAAACCGCCCGTACGATCGCACAGTAGAATTGAAATTAGAACAGTGTTCATTGATGGTCCTCGCACACTTAACAAAAATGAATCATGAATTAGGTTTGGCGCGTTCTTTGAGTCACCGATAGGTTATCATGCGCACCTAACAAACAAATTGTATGCTGAAGTTCACTCGAGTTTAGAGCCCAAGATGGCCGCGATGACAGATACGTCGAAGTATCAATTGAATGTGGGATACGCCTAAATTTTCAGTTTTCAATGACATATCTTTTAGAAACTGTAATACAATGAACGTGATAAGTTCGTGCAGTGGTTTGAAAGGTGGAGGATGTACGAGGAACAAATGACTTCTGTAGGCGCGCAACTTGTCTTAATTCGTACGTATGTTACGTTTCGTGTTCAGTCTATTTTTTTTCACACAGTGTAATTTATTCGTTTGAAATGATAACTTGCTGTGAGAGCGATAAAAAACTTCTTATCGTACTGACCGTCCTCATAAATCCTATTGCAAAACTTCTATTTAAAAAATGTGACTCAATGCAAAAACTGCACCATCTCTATGATTCATTTATGCATTTTGTTCATTTGTATGTAAGCATGTTTAGTTATTGTTGTTGCCCTGTGTGTTCAATGTGTACTCATTACAGATACAAGGTTGTGATATTTATGCGTTAACAAATTTGAACTACTGTTAAAATAAAAGAAAAATGGAGGCAATTGTAGAATATAATTATGAAGCACAAGAGCCTGACGAATTAACATTAAAAAAAGGAGACATTATCACAGAAATTGAAGTATTGGCAGGTGGTTGGTGGGAGGGTACTCTAAGAGATAAACGTGGCATGTTTCCTGATAATTTTGTTAAGGTAATTTTTAATACTTTTGTCTGTCCATATCTGTTATATATTGTCCAAACACTGTTAGAACATTTTCATAAATTATAATTCTGAGAAATGATATACGTATTAAAAAAGAGCGTTAATGTAGGTGTTAAAACCTGTGCCAAGTGGAACAGTTGGCAGTACAGGAAGCGGGGCAAGTGAAGGAGTCAATAATAATAAATCTGAAGATGTTTCGTTAAGAAATGATGGATCTAGAAGACGATTTTGTAAAGTACTGTTTGATTATGAACCTTGTAATAAAGATGAATTAACTCTGGTACCTCAAGACACTATAGAATTTTTGGGAGAAGTGGAAGATGGGTGGTGGAGAGGTCGACTTAAAGGCAAAGTCGGAGTCTTCCCTTCGAATTTTGTATCTCCTCCAGTATACGAAGAGCCTGATAAGCATAAACAGCAAAATAAAAAAGAACTGTATAAAGTGCTTTTCCCTTACAAAGCTGCCAATGACGATGAGTTAACATTGAATGAAGGAGACATAATAACACTCCTGTCGAAGGATGCCTCTGACGAGGTGCAGAATATTTAGCTAAATACCATATTTTTAAATAAACATTCTTTTGTATATATATTGAAAACAAAGCAAGTTATTAACATGTGTTAAATAATTTTTAGGGTTGGTGGATAGGCGAAATAAATGGTCGAATTGGTTTGTTTCCAGACAATTTTGTTGAAATAGTTAATGTTGCACCAGATCAAACAGATCATGAACAAAGACAAGAAACTTCTGTTAAGTCAGCCGCAAGACATTCTTATCCAGCAAAAAAGAGCGAGAAAGTTCACACCAGGAAAAGTTTAGATGTTCAACTACATACAGGTATTTAATTATTCATGTATCTGATTTTTGCAGTGGAGCTTATATGAAAATCATGCAAGAAATAAGATAATAAATAAATGGGTTATAATAAATATATTATGAACTGTTTGATTTGTTATGTGTTGAATGCAGAAGTAAATAAGAAAGCCATATCGACATCGGCCTCTTCTTCAACATCGTCAACTTCTCCAGGAATTGGAGAAAGTAATGAAGATAGAAAAACTATAAGTTATTCAATCATATCGAGTTTGAAACGTTTCCTAGGTGATGTGGGAACCAATAACGGTAACGAAAATACCAGTATAAGTTTGGGTGAAGAGCTAGATGTGGTAGAACGAATAGAAGGAGCACCGCTTTCGCACTTAACAGCTTCTCGAGCTAAAGCACCCCGCCGACGTCCACCTTCTTCGCAACGTTTACGACGTTACACTGCTGGACCAACAATTACCACTACAACTACTACAACACCTGTTAGTGCTCTTAACACTGTTTTAACTGTCGGTTGGGGGGCGTTTGTGATAGCAACATGAGTGGTGGAGTCGTATCATTATCAATAGCTATTTTTCTGATAGATTTAAACTTTTTTCCAATTGTTATTTTTTTAATATGAAATTGGGTTATGATTGATTCGATTCCACTGTTTGATGGATTAATGTGAACTACATAATACTTCAAATTATACTGTTTCAAAAAGTAGAAAGTATATTTAAAATTTCTTCATTTTTTAATGTACATTACTTGTGATTATAACAGGAAGATACTTTAGCAAATGGAAATGGAGATACCATATTAAAACAGATACGAGAAAAAGAACCTGAAGGACTAGCGGCGAAGGCAAGGAGAAAAGTACCTTGGGTAATTTCATATGCTTTGTTTGTGAATATTATTTATAATAAATAATTATTAATAAATTGTTTGTGTACAGGTAAAAGAATTAAAATTGAATCACATAGAAAAGAGAAAGATCGGATTAGTTGATCATATATCTGATATATCTGAACTGAAGAAGAAATTTAATAATACACGGTAATAAGTTTTAGAATATTGCTAAAATGCCACTAACAACGTGGATGTAATTATTTAAAGTATGATAATTGTAATTATAATTTAGAGCGTCACCAACAACGAATGTCGCGAAACCAATTAAAAAGGACAGCAGTCAGAAATCCAATACGTCTTCACAACCAGAGCAGACCTCACCTACTAGTGGAACTCCTGCTTATGTTCCATATGAAGTCTTTAATCAACTTTTAGAAAGGGTGCGTATACAAAGAGCATTAACTCATAATCTGTTTTTATAAATGTTTTCTGCAATTGTTAATGTAAATTACCTGAAATAATAGGTTGCCAGCTTAGAAGAAAAACAAGCAATGTTACAAGAATCACTGACAGAGATTTTGGAGCAGTTTGTAGTTACTATATCTTCACTAAACAACGTAACAAATTAATGGATACCAGCACACAAATTCCACAGTACGTTTTTACATAAACTTTTATTGTTTTGGATTTACTTTCCATCATAAATGGAAAAGTTAGCTTATAATTACCATACAATTGTTATATTTATTCATCATAGTAATGACATTTTTTGTTTTTTTTTTTTTTTTCACTAACATGGTAACAGTATTTATTCAATTGGCCATAAAACAAAACATTCCATGTATCATTCTTTATTTAAGAAAGTATTCTAATGTTTTTTTATAGTTTGCGTAATATCATTGCAATAACACAAATTACTTACTTTGAATAACACTTACAATTTTAAAAAGATCTCACTAAAAATTGTTTCATCAATTTTTCATTTAATTTAATGAAAACTATGTTATGTGTTTCGTTGTAACGTTTAACGAACGTCCAATGTATGTCCATAATTATTTTGAAGCACTTCCAGTGTTTCTAAAAAAATTGATATATCGTACTGATATATTTCTTTGAACTATATCTTCAAACTATAAGAGTGTAATGGTACTTAAATTGACAATGATCAATGCATACTATGTTATCTATCTTTTTGTTAAAAAGCTGCCTCACGTTTATGATACAATCGTGATTACTCTTACGTTTATTAAGTAATTCAAGTTCCAATATATGCGTTTACTTCTTTTCTATTTTCATAACTTTGTTACTTTATCATAAAAACGTCAACAGTATTTAATTTTGATTAGTATCATTTAGAAAATGTTATTGAATATGTTTAAAGTGAGATAGATTAAATGCATTTAAATTATTTTTTAAATCATAAAATATTCCCTATCATATAACTTGAAATGGTGCTATGTAATAAAATACTTGTGATATGTTGTATCACGTACGACTAAATGAGGCAGCGAACTACAATTAAAAACTTTTGTCCTAAATAAACAATAGAGCAACAAAATATGTTGAAGCTCGCTTTAAAAAAATACATATTAAATAACTTTGTTCCATATAATCGCAAAGTTGTTGAATACTTGAAATCTTTTTATTTTTTTAAAAAAACAAAATCTTAAGTAAATATAATGAAACGGAGTGATTAGAGATATATGAGATGAATACAAGCCAAACAATATTTAATTCTTTACATCAGTATTTGACCAAATATATTTTTACATCTTTTATTTAAAGGAAGAACAAACTTAAAAGTTTCCTTCGATCATAATCATTACGTCACACTATGTGTTAGTTATATGCAAGTATGTAAATACACAGATTATAAATGAATCGGAAAAAACAGTAAAATTCTGTTCTAATTTGCGATTTAGATGATAAATATATCAGCTTAAAAATTCTAGTCTAAAACAAACAGATTGCAATGATTATAAGGTTGAAGTGCCAGCGCTAATGAAACTAACACTGTCACAATGATGTCGTTGTTAATAGGTATATTCTTCAAAAAGTAATGATTCAATTTTGCATTATTTTGCACTTTATTAAATACCACAATTTCTTGGTCAAATAAATTATAATTTTCGTAACAGAAATAACTCCGTTATTCTGTAAACTATGTGCTTCATGCATAAATTATACGTCACTACATTTTGAAGGATATCTAATGTATTATATAAGTAGAATACGTTAGTGTTGTATAAAACTTTTATACGTTTCAGCTGGATGTAGCTTATTTAAGTGGGGTATAAGTAATAGCTAAGTGAAATTAAATAATCATAAAAATACAAGTGTTTGTTCTATGTACAAGGAAAAGAATTGTTAAATTTTGGCAGCTTTAGAGTTAGTTTACTTTCTTATTAAATGTATTCTTTACATTGCAGTTGCTTATCACTAACTCTAATTGCGTACAAGATGATACATCTTTATAAACATATAGACTCGATGTATAACAACTTTAATTAAGAAAATTTTTATAATCATGCCATGAGTACAAGTCTTCTAAGACGTTTATTTGTAAACTAAAAGTTGCAAAATATCTATGTGCATATATATAATATTATAATCATCAGTGTGCTATAACTTACTACAAAATTTCTTCTTAAATTATGCTTGAAAAGTATTAGTTCATAGTATCCGTCCCCAAAAAGAGCATAAATTTGTTGCAAAGATTAAATTCAAAATATTAGTTTGATATAAATTAAACAGGTTTTTACTTGAATATATTTCAATACAGTTTTTCATGTTTCTCATCTTTTTTCCAATATATATTCCTGTATATACATAACTTGCATGTTACGTATAATATTATAATATTAACGTCGTCCTAAGCATATCTGATTTCTCATCAGTTGTTTCGAATAAATGCAGTAAATGAATATGATGAAAAATAAATAATGTTAAATTTGATCAAATTTAATCTTAACAAAAGAACAAGTCTCGAACTACAAATTTCTATCTTTCCAATAATTTTCAACCTTCTTCTATAAAAAACCAAAAAGTTATAAAAATCTTTATAATATGTATAATGGTAGTATATTTTCATAGTTTCACGTACAACCAATTTAGTTCACAAACGACACAGCACACTGACCATGTTCAAAAAGGTCCAGTAATCAGTATTGTTCCACGCAAATCAATATCAGATACAAATGTTTTTATACTTTTATATATTATGAGAATCGAAGCTTTAATATAAGATTTTTATGTAGAAATACGTTTACACCCTATAAAATCATGACTTCTATTTACAAATATAACATGAATTTCTTGCAGAAAAGTAATACTTGACAATAATAGTCCTAAGTGAAAGGAAAAGGATTTTTTAATTTTGTTTTAAGTTACTTTATATCACTTCAATCAAATATTTTTTTTCATTTTTATAGTTACAATTTTAAATGTGCCTAATTTAAAATTGTTTTCATAGGAGAAAAAGAAACATTGTCTTCCTTTACAACTAATATAAACTATCATATTAGTTGGAACAGAACAACGATTTTTTGAATGTAGTAATGATGTGTGTGCCATTGATAGCATTTTTGTATAAATGAGACTACTAAAGCTTGCCTTGTACAAATTTTTTATATTTTCCATCACGTTTTCAATCGCTTTATATTTCTATGTATAAAACGAATATGATCATTAATGCGTTAGAAATTAGTTCTTCACAAATTGCACGTTAATCAATTAAAATTGCCGAATACATGATTGCACATTTTGTAATATCCAGAACAAAACTTGTTATTTGTGTTTGCTTGTAATTCGTAGTTTTTATTTAAGCAAATGGAGATGACAACTTTCATAAAAAGACATTAGAAAGCATGTTTACTGCATTTTATATCTATTGAGTTTGCTGTTGTATTATGATTTGAAAGTCAATCGTATTGAAACTGATTAATGGAAATTGTTCCATTATGTTCGTTGCTAAGTGTACAATGAAATTATAAACTAAAAATAAATGTTTTTATAATATGGGATAAACGTACTGCATTTCAGATAGTTATTGATTAACAGTTTTTGAACTGTATGATATATGCATAATTTGTATACGTATTGCTCGCATAATATGTGAAATGTTTTAAAAATTAAATATTTTCATTTTGTATAAATACTTGCATCGAATAGTGTTAAGCACCGAGACACTGATATAATCAAATTGTTATTATATAACGTATTTTTATTCGCTCCTATACCATTCACAAAAGTATTGACACAGCGTAGCAGCTGGTTTTTAGTTATTAAGTGATTACTTTAGAAAGCATGTGATAGAAGATAAAAAGATAACGAAGAAAAGCACAACTTTTAGATGTATAGTTATAGAGTTGTATACGTGTATATAATCAAGAAAAAGTGAGAATTGTATTTTTTTTCTTTCTTATGAATCTTATATTCATAGCAATTGGAATGTGTAAATAATTTGTTAGGTAAATCTTTTTCTGCTAATAATGAAGAAAGGCACTTGTAACCGTATATTAAACATCTGTATATATTTAACATTTGCATTTTTTACTGTATTTATTTATCCTTTTCATTCTATTGATTTTAGGCTATTGTAGTGTCTTTTCTTTATGTAAATACTTGAAATTATGTTGATACTAGGAACTTTCTATTAAGTAGTATCTTAGTTATAATCTTCTTTATCATTATATAATGTTTATTTTTCAAATATTTCTTAACAATTGAAATTCTATTGACTCTTACAGACACATTATTTATAAACTTCAGAGGGTTTGATTAATACATTGGTGAAATTTCACAGATAAAAGGTAGGCTATTGTCACAGGGTACAACTTTCCAAAAAGGACCAAGTCCTGACTTGGGTTGTACTAAAGTAATGCATCCCTTTGAATGTGATGGCTCTTCCTTGCCCCATGCTCGATAATTAAAACATGAAAGTGGTTCATCTGAAAATTACATCACCTACTTTATTCGCTGCTCCTATGCAAATAACAAAAACTCTATACATATATTAAGCTAAACTTCTTTTTATTCCATGCATAGAGTTCATACTAAAAGCCTCAATTTCTAGTGGAATTGTATGTAACAAAACAAGTACCAAATTCATTTTGCCAAACACTGTTGCCATCACGGTTGCTGAGTCCAACAAAAGTGGGTGCATTTTCTGAAATATATTTTGCAAGACCATGTGTACGTTCTTCGCTAATTATGTGAGCAAGCGAGGCGTTCATTTTCTGGCAGGCTGCCTGTGCCTGGCTGAAATTCAAATTATTGTGTGAAAATATAAACATTCCTGTTCTAGGGATACAGGCCAGAGTGAAGCTAGAACCTAAAAGTAGAAAAAGTCTTTGTTCCACTTCTTTTTCAATTTCATCTTATATCTTGATTACCAGGTGCCAAGGAGCTGGCATAGGTGCTATAGTATTTGTAGTTCTTGTCTCTTGTTAACATGGTGAAGTTGTGGACTTCAGGACACTGTAGAGCTTCACACACTTTCTTAGGTGTTCTGACACCTTTATTGTGTTCAGTTACAGTATTCCATTCTTTTATATTAATGGTTTCTGTAATATAATTGTATACTTACAATTGATATCAGGTGTCTCATTCTTTTGTATTAGGTTCAAAATGTTCAATCCATGTATCAATCACATATTTTTATCTCACCGTAATAATCCGTTCCTAATCCGTAATTGAATGCCAGGGCTTTTTTGGCCAGCGCAAATTTCTTACACTCGTTCACATTTTGAACCACCGTTCTCGACAATATCAACTGATTTAAGCGAGCATTAGATTTCATTAATTTGTAACGTGGCAACTTCGACGAGTTGATTTGGCAACAAGGATGACACACGACTGAATCTATTATTAAAAATACTGTTAAAAATTTTGCAACTGTATCAACACTGTTCATTTTTGTATTGTAACGATGATTCTAAGTTGATTCTAGTTTCCCGCTGTAATTAAATATCGGAAGGAAATTCGATGTCGGACACAGCTAATTATCTTGTCATCATGATGCATGTACAATACAAAGTAGAATTTTTTAAAGTGTTCAATGTTTCATTGTGGTGGACAAAGGAAACACTTTTTAAAAGAATCAACATCAAAAATTCACAAAATATATACATTTTAATTTCCACTTAAAACAATAACGACAATCAGTCGTTATTTTAACAGATATTCTCTAATTCAGTTTTTGTAAATAATTTACATCTCTAATATATTGCTTTGCGTCGACAGGTACTTTGAATTTACAATACATATTCTAATTTGTCATAATGGTGTCAATTAACGTATAAGTGCCAAACAAATCTCTTAAAAATAGCAGTTGTAAAACAAATTGTGTGTCAATAGTAAAACCACTGAAAGACTTCCGTGTAATTAGGCGATTTTAACAAAGGTTCTTAATTTCTTTAACCTAGAATTTTAAGCTAGTAAACCATCGAGTGCTTTGGAAACTTCAGCAAATATGTCGTCCACTGATCCTTCAGCAACGATCTAAAATAAAAACAAGTTATTTAAATATACACTAGTAAATTATCGCCTGAACACTTACCTTAACAACTTTGTCCTTATAATGTTCGAGAATTGCCCCATTCTTCTCGTGAAATATTTCAATCCTCTTTTTGATCGTTTCTTCATTATCGTCCGCTCTCTGCGACACCGCCGCACGTCCCAACAGCCTCTTCGTCAGCGTCTCATCCGCCACATCAAAGAAGATGATCATATCAACAGGACACACCTAAATGAATCACAAACTTATTTACTGTATGACTGAGTTTAAATAGAAGTAGACATAATTTCTCAACTGGGAACTTACGTTCTTCTCAAAAAGTTTTCCCTGATCTAATTCACGAGGATAGCCGTCGATAAGGTATCCAGTTTTCGTGGCTCCTTCATTTTTCGCCTTTTCCATCCGTTCCCTTATCAGGTCCAGTACTATATCCTAACGGAAACCATAGGATCTTCACACTATGCAAAGTTCGTAAATCTCTTTCGTTTAGATTTCTTTAAAATATTATATGCTAGTGACATGTTTCTGTACCGAGAAATCTTTACAGTGAACTTATCTGATAAATAAAAAATTTACGAACACGTAATTTACGAACGCGTAAATTTTTTCGTGTGTATCCACATTTATATGTTCATATGGCTTTTCGTCACGAGCATTCGAGTGTTATTAACATAACAATTTACCGTTGGGACGAATAAACCTTTGGACATAAGTTCTTGAAGAGAAGAGCCCCTAGCGCTGCCACTGGCAACCTCCTCTCGCAGTAGATCGCCGCTGCTTATGTGATAAAATCCATATTTGGCAATGATCCGCTCGCACTGCGTACCTTTGCCGCATCCAGGTCCACCGACTACCCAAATCGTTTTCATCGTTCCAAAAATGTTCGGTCGTTCTACTTCACAGCTGTCTTCTACCTTCGATTGTCCTTCGTCCTGTCAAAAAAAATTCCCATTAATATTTTCTTATTTAATAATAAATTTTGTTTAACAATATTTGAGATTTTTGTGTGTCGTGTTGAAAGAAAAATATTCGTGTTATATCACCGCGTGTCATATTACCGTATCATCTAGAACGGTCGTTATACTGTCACCCAGTGTTATATTGCGTCTTTAAACAATTTGATTAATTACGAAATTAATCCTTGATAAATCGATAATAAACTTTCTCGCAGATTCTTTTTATACTTACCTTGAACTTTCAGTTTTCATACATGAACGTTTTACAGTGAGACCGAAACGGTAACATTAGCTACAGCTCACTGACCACATAAATTTACGTTGCTGAACGTGTTTGCGATAAAAATAGTTGTTAGCCGTAACATTCATTAGTCTTGTGCAAATTTCGTATAACTGTTACTTGCATAATTCTTGCTTCTTTCAGAAAGGTTTGTTAAAAAGTTTGAAACAATATACAGTTTAATAAAGGTGACCTTAACATCTTTGGAACTTCACTTCCGGGTCCCACACTTGAAGAAATAAAACAATCAGAAAATAATCCGAAATTAAATTTTTTAAAGATTAAGATCCATGAAGTTTATATAAATTGATAAATTGCTGGTATCGTATAATTCATATCTTTCCAAAGATAAACCGATAAACATATGTCTGTTCATAATAAGAAATCGTTAAAAATATATGAAGGGATTCAAGATATTCATTTTGCATTATTAGTGTCAATAGACGGATCTCCCCGCCCTTTTTTCAATAAGCACTTTAAAATAAATTATTTATATCATCAAAATTTTATAAAGATTCAAAGGTGATCTTACATAACACCCACATAACTTTTACGTCAATTTTACAACTCTTCTTTCACCTTTGAATTTGCAACTAAAAATAAACCTAAATATATCGCATCTTTTGACATTGAATGCACAGATACAAATATAAAAATATATGTATGATAAAGCCGATAATTATAATCTTCGTATAAATGTTATATATGAATTTTATGAGCAGCGAATAAGCAAGAAATAAATGTTAATTATATTGTGTACGAAGTGTATAGTTACAGTTATAATGTCGATGAAACTGGTAAACAATAAAAATGGCGCGATCGTGGACATCCAACAATTTGATAGTTCGGTCAGTTTACTTTAACTTAAAGTCTCGCGATACCGCACGTGACCGTTATACTTACTATTCGAGACACATCGAACTCGAGATTTCGTTATTAACTGATGAGAGAAACAGTCAAAAGCTTTCGCGTTAAAATTTCGAACATATCGATTTGTCATTGGCTCCTTGTCATCAGGTGGGAGTTATTTCACGCATGTGCAATGATGTAAGGTCAGCATCTTTCATGCAAAATGAATATAGTGTACGTACACTCAGGTGCAATATAGGTTTCTCTCGGTTAAGGGTAATTGTACTTGCCTTCGAAGATCGTAATGTGGAACTTCCTGTCTCTTCAGATGAACATGCACAAACAATGGGCGGATCGGACATCTTCCTCTACGCTTCCGTTTACTCATGAGAAAAGAACCTCGACCTCCGACTTTAATGATCTCGTGCAAAAATGATGACACACAAAATACTAAGAATTTACAGTAAAGATAATCGACAGTTTTGTAGATAAATTAAAGGTACATACTTTCATAGGACTTCAAACAGTTTCGTTGGCAAACGGGGTAGTTTGGCTGATAACCAAAAAATACCAATCGATTACTGTTCACCGCAAAACAGTTATTTTATTGACAAATGCACACACGATGGAATTTTGAAATGACAAAAAAATATTTCCGGTTAACAATTATTTCCTGTATCAAGTTAGCCTTGACTATGCGAACATATCCGGTTGTCTAAACGAGAGGATATATCTATACGTACATCTCATGCAGATGGATTTATGACAAGTTGAATCGATTACGCAAATTCAAAAAAATGAACATGCAAAATTATTTTCACGAATTGAAAATTTGTGTCTTTTTTTACCTTGGTAATACGATTGTCTTCCGAAGCGTATATGATACGATCTTGTCGAGTTACACTTAAAATTGAAAGTATCGTATAACACAATGTATACACATTTGCAATAATGCTGGTGTATAATTTCAGAAGAATGCGCGCGTCTCTTAAAAATTGTAACGTGACTAAAATAAATTAGACACTTTCTTAAATCTTGGTATACACTAAGAACGTGTATCGGAATCGACGCGTTTAAAAATAAATATGCGGCAAATGTTGAATTCTAATTTATTTCTATTCGCGTAATTGTGTCATGAATTACACCACCCCCTTGCGATCTTCGCAAACACTAAGTCCTCCAGTGTTCCATCGCTTCCTAGGTCAACGAAATACTAATTTTATGTAAATTATCGCCATCTATTATTTATTCAGTAAGCTGGTGGTAAAACAGTCATGGTGTTATCATATGTGCTATACCCTGTGTTCAAAAATTTATACACACTTTTTATTTAATAAAACATTGTACATTCAAATATTAAAACTCACATAATTACAGTTGTATCAATTCTTTATTGCCTTTCCTTGATCTTTATACAATTCCTTTTATAATACAATTTACATGAGTATAAAACTTGTAAAATTCTTATTGCACGCAATTTATTTTTGTGTAATTGTCTACCACAAATATTAAAAGTCGAATTAGATAAAAAGAACAAGTGTTTTACCGTATTTAAATTTTTATTTCTGATTGGTCAATGATTCCTGACAAATCCTCTTTTGTGGAATGAACTAGCGTGGGGAAGAGATTCTTTACAGAAGTTAAATTTAGTTCCAAAATTTGCCATGAGATGAGAGCACTGCGATCGTCTTGTACAATTTAGTATTATAATTGGCTGACTGCGTTTCGTTCAATGTAAAACGATAGCAGCGCTGCACGATCGGTGGAAAGATTACGAAACTTTTATGCTCTGTTAGTGAATCACCCTTACGGGAGTTTCTAAAACCTGTGCATGAATGATATTCGGCGCTTATGTCTTTAGTCGAATCATCTCGAAGAGCAATTTACAGGTTAACAAAGTACCAGTGCTTGAACGGTGTGTCGAATTAAAAAGAAACAATTAATCAAATAATAAGTTACAAAAATGGTAAGCCGGAAACGAGGATTTTTATTTTACATATAAAAGAATACGAAATCTTCATTTTCCTAACAAAAATGTGAATATAATATACAGAATTTTAATACCGACCGCTTCTTGCTCAAAATAACTTAAAAATGAAAATGTAATTTATGTTGACCATTTTAACCGTTGAAAATTAGTATACTTAACTATTATCAACATTTTATGAGATACTTGTAAGTTATTTCGCGGAAGAATGAATATCATATAGGTTCGGTTGCTCTAACCTTATAAGGATAATTTCGGCTTACTTCCATAACGTGCATGTGGAAACGACATTAATAATGAATGGAATAAAGTACTTACCTCTCCAGAAATTTATGTAAACTGATTAATTTCATGAATAAATCAAAACCTTGCGTAGTAACGAAACAAAGAAATAGAAACAAATTCTTAATTCATCTGTCTTTTGAAATTTGACAGGATAGTAACAGAAAACTTTGAATCGCCATTTTACAGTAAAAGTCACATGTACATTTGAATATAAAAAATGGGGAAATACATGAGAGTACATAATTATTATCATGATCATTGTTTTATTATTGATAATAAATATATTAAATTATTTGTAAATATTTCTTCCAGCAACCTCAAATAATTTTACTCAAAGAAGGCACAGATGCATCACAGGGAAAGCAACAGCTTATATCGAATATAAATGCTTGTCAAATAGTGGTAGATGCGGTGAGGACTACTTTAGGTCCTAGAGGGATGGATAAATTGATTGTTGATCAAAATGGAAAGGCCACTATTTCAAATGATGGTGCAACTATTTTAAGACTTTTAGAAGTAGTACATCCTGCAGCTAAAACTTTAGTAGACATCGCTAAATCTCAGGATGCCGAAGTAAGTGTTACTATGAAAAGAATTAACTCTGTAGAAGATGAAATAGTAATGTGTCAAATGCAACATTTACTAGTTTAACTACAGAGAATAGTATATTTAAGAACTCGTAGACTGGTAACTTCCTGAAGATATGCAGTTGCCTCAATAATGTTCAAACATATTATTGAATATTTCTATATAAATGTTTTAATTTTCTGTTTCTCATTATAGGTTGGTGATGGTACAACAAGTGTAGTTTTATTAGCAGGAGAATTTTTGAAACAAATGAAATCGTTTATTGAAGAAGGTGTTCATCCACGTATTATGATCAAAGCTCTTCGTATTGCCCTTCAAGTAGCAGTTGACAAAATAAATGCAGTGAGTGTAAAAATAGACAAATCTGATCAAACGAAACTAATAGAACTTTTAGAGGAGTGTGCAGCTACATCTATGAGTTCAAAATTAATTCATCAACAAAAAGAATTCTTTAGTCGCATGGTTGTAAAAGCTGTTATGATGCTTGATGACTTGTTACCTCTTAACATGATTGGTATTAAAAAGGTAAGCTGATTTAAATTAACATTTATAGCTGTAAATATCAAATTTATCATTGTACTTAATAATTGCAGGTCTCTGGAGGAGCATTGGAAGATTCAGAACTGGTTAAAGGAGTAGCTTTTAAAAAAACCTTCTCCTATGCTGGCTTTGAAATGCAACCTAAGAAATATCAAGATTGTAAAATTGCTCTGTTAAATATAGAGTTGGAACTTAAAGCAGAAAGAGATAATGCCGAAGTACGCGTAGATAACGTTGCCGAATATCAAAAGATAGTTGATGCCGAATGGCAAATTTTGTACAACAAACTCGATAAAATTCACAAGAGCGGAGCACAGGTTGTTCTGTCAAAGTTACCTATTGGTGATGTTGCCACTCAGTATTTCGCCGACCGGGACATGTTCTGTGCGGGCAGAGTTCCTGAGGAAGATTTGAAGAGAACAATGAAAGCTTGTGGAGGATGTATTTTAACGACAGTGCATGATATTAAGGAATCCGATCTTGGCAGGTGTGAAATGTTTGAAGAAAAGCAAATTGGTGGAGAAAGGTACTTAATCAATTGATATAGCTTGAACATTTTATTGTCAAATATTATATCAACATATTTGTGTCTAGATTCAATTTCTTCTATGAAGGATCACGTGCTGAGACGTGTACGTTTATATTGCGTGGAGGGGCGGAACAATTTTTGGAAGAAACAGAGAGGTCTTTGCATGATGCCATTATGGTTGTAAGACGTTTGTTTAAAACTAATGCATACGTGGCTGGTGGAGGAGCTATTGAAATGGAATTGTCAAAAACATTGAGAGATTATTCTCGTATTGTAGCGGGAAAAGAACAACTTTTAATTGGAGCAATAGCTCGTGCATTGGAAGTTATTCCAAGGTAGATATCTTAATTCCTATTTTGTTGCATGTGATACCAGTTTTATGGAAAATGTAATTATATTATTTGCAGGCAATTGTGTGATAATGCTGGTTTCGATGCAACGAGTATCTTAAACAAATTGCGACAGAAACAGCATAAAGGCATGCATACTTATGGTGTTGATATTAATACTGAAGATATCGGCGACAACATGACAGCTTACGTTTGGGAACCAGCTGTTGTCAAAATTAATGCTTTAACTGCCGCGACTGAAGCAGCATGTCTCATTTTGTCTGTGGATGAAACCATAAAGAATCCTAAGAGTAGTCAGGATAATGGTCCTCAGGCACCTATGCGTGGCATGAGAAGACCAATGTAATAATGAATTGCTTTCTTGGCTTGAAAAGGAACAAGAACCTTATAAATTAAACACTAATAATACATATGCACTGACGTATTGTAACAACCTGTTTATACTACTACGAGCTATTTGTATTACGTGACAATTTCTGCATATTGCTTTTCTATATTGTAATTTACCATGAAATAGATCTTGTTATCTTTTTCCTCGAGTATTTTAATATTTTGTCTTTAAAATCTGTGAAACTGTACATCAGTTTGTTTTGTACGTAAAGTTAGGTATTTTTGCATTTATAGTTACAAGATTAATCGATTTAAACAAAACGTAGTATTAAACAAATGAAATTAATTTATATGCTTGATTGAAAATTAAAATAATTACATTTTAACAATAGTAGTTTTCATTCATTTATTACAATTTCTTCTATCGAAACTTTGCTAAAAAATGGCTGATTTATAGCCATTTTTATTGTGTGATTTCGCGCTTATTCATATAAACGGAATATAAAAGTATCGAGATCTCGCCCGAAATTTTTCGATCTGTTTCGATTTCGATCTCGAACTTGTGAGATCCCCATATCCTTAGATATCCTTGCTACGGGGACCTCACATGTCTTTAGTATTAAGGAAATAAAGTTTTTACTTTCAGCATAAAGTAAATAATAAAGAAAAATAAAAAATGAGCATTTATAAAGTATCTACGCAGTAAAAAAAATGACAGTTCAAACTACCTTTTCGATTATCACGAATATCGATAAACAGCAGATAACTTCATTTAACTTAGAACCTTTCTGCCCAGAATGTAATTTTGACTGTGTTCAAAGTGAACTGCGATATTTATGTATTGTTTGTAAATAAAACGTGATGTGACCTCTGATTAAAATAAAAAATGTATATTTTATGTACAGTATCATTATCAGATATATTTAAGATATGTTTCTTATACGGAAACGAATACTGAACCAAAAAATTAATAATACATGATAAAACAATATCGCTTTCAGCTGTTAAAGAATATTAAGCGATTGTTGAACCGGCAAATATGAAAACCGAAATATCTTGGAAACGACGCTTTTTGCGAAAAAAATTAAAATATACATTGATCTGTGTTTTCATAGCAGCTATTATTTTCGTTATTCATCAGTTAGTTTACTTTAAAGAACTTAATCAAGCAATTGTAGGAAAATTAATTAGTGGATCAGTACGAACATCTGATTACCTTATCACTGGTAAAGTACAGTCAAAATGGAATGAATTGTCACATTCTAAACTTCTGCGTGATAAGAATGGTAGAAGTGTATCCTTGCGTGGGACACGTGATCAGGATATTTCAAAATATTTGCCAAACATGCAAGGAGAATTTGTGTGTTTTGCTTCAAAAGATAATATAGACTATTTTAAAATTAATGATAATTATTGTGACTGTCCGTTGGATGGCAGCGATGAACCTGGTACCAATGCATGTAATAATGGTGTGTTTTATTGTGAAATTTCATCCTCACATTTTCCAGGTATTGCTTATTTTATATTTTATTTTGTATAAGATCTCTTAAAAGTAATATTTTTAATGATTTTAATTAAATTATAGCGAAAATAGCATCTTACAAAGTTAATGATGGGTATTGTGATTGTTGCGATGGATCTGATGAATGGGCTATAATCACATTACCTCATTTTAAAAATGGTAAATAACTTTATTAGTATAACAGTATAATTAGTAATACAGTAGTGATTTTCTTATGTTTACTAATAATAATAATTTGTTCCAGAATCTGGGAACATAACGTATGATAAGAAAAAATGTCCAAATAGATGCTAGTACCATATTATTGAAAGGTTAAACATATTTATTGTGCAAATAAAATGTTTATTTTGTGTAGATTTCCTACTAGTTGTGTTACATGAATTTTAAAAGTTTCAATCATTTATTTTCATAAAGATTTTATAAGCATATAATTATTCTTTAAGTTATTACACATGAAATGTCATTATATGTCTAACATATCAAAAATTATATAATAAAATGTATTTCAGAGTTTTTCTTCATGTAACATGTTAGTAGAAAATAAGATTTAAGATCATTTACATTTTTACAAATAAATTTGAATTGCAGTAACCATTTATATAAGAACCACAGAAGTAAATATTTGATTATCTTCTATAATTAATTTCGGGAATTAACCCGATTTAATTATCTTGGAAAAAAGGAGGTACAAATAGTAGTTATATATCAGACTATAATTAACTACAAACTTTTTATTAACTTTTTTGATATATAATTATTTAACCATTCAATAAAATTTAGAAGTATTCCTTAATGACTTTACATCCACTGTTAATAATTTAAGGCATAGATGTGTTAATATCCTTAACTTATTGTGCAAATATTTTTTATTGAAACTTAACATAAAAGAAGCACATATCACAATGTTACTGTGTGAAATTTCTGACAACTTTCAGAACATTAAAATGAAGGAGCAAACTTTTTGGTTTATCTGCAAAATGTAATTCCCGTTTTATGGGAACCCCTATAGTCTTTAAAGTCGTACAAAATCGGTTTTCCTCTTCGCCATTCCATGGACGACTAGAATCATGAACTTGATATGGTGTGACATGTACATGAACATCTATTCCTATAATAGTACATCAGTTTTTAAATATAATGCAATATTAAAAGATTAAGAGCAATTTGTTATTACTATATTACTTAATTTTGCAAATGATTCCAGAATGGATTTATCTGTGATCCATGTATCCTTAGATCCTGCATGTCCACCATCTAACCACCACATGCTTTCAATAAGTTTAATAAAATTATTAATCTCAACAACAGGTTTTGATTTACTTTGGTAATAGTGAAATTCATGGAGAAATTGATTTAAAACGACACAGCCTTTACTAAAACCCATTAACATTAATTTTATATTTCCAATACTGAAAAGAGAGGGATCCTAAAAATTGAAATATTTGTTTCCATTAAAAATAAAACTCTGAGATGGCATGTAAACAATTAGGTTTGAAACATACCTCATTTACACTGCACGTTTTAATATGATCTAAACATGATTTCACTAATTCTTGTAAATGTTTTAAACCGTTATGTGTCGGGCGATATAATGGAATACCATATTCATTCCCTGGTACAAAGTTATCAAAACAGCTGAACATAACATTCATTGTAACATACATTCTAAAACAAAATTGAGAATGATAATGCTAAAAGTATATAAAACATTTTGTCAAATATGTTGACTGTCATATATATTGGAATGCTTAAACTTTTATGGAAACCCATCAGTTACTAGAAATTCTTTTGCTTACCTTCTTAAAGATATTTGTGCTTGAAATAATGGATAATATAAGTAACGAAATACTGTTAAAATGACAGATAAGATTATCAAAAATAAGAATACTATGTAATGAAACTTTCAACACTTCAGAGTGACAGTCAACGTGTAAAATATTATTTACAAATACCACCTTGATGGACGAATGATAAGAATATGTTTTTTGGGAAAGTTTGTTGAAAGTATATGAGCAGTATTTTGCAAGTTCCATTCTATATATTTTTTACTATCTGAATGTTGTGCCATATTCTCCTGAATGTCCTAGAAAGAAATTATATTGTACAATACATAGCATTTTGTTTAAAAATTACTATCATGAACTATGAACATTATTTAAATATACTTGAACATCGCCTCCAAAATATAAAAGAAGATCTTGACTTGGTGGCAATTTCGGACGTGAATAAATTACATCGTTGCATCGACCGACAGCACCAGGAACTTTCTTCCAGACCCAAATTTTCGATGACATAATGTTTCTTGATTATTTTACGAAGTTATTATGAAAATATACGGCAAATCACTAAGGGGCAACTATGCCCGCGGGGCGACCGTGAATGTGCAGCCTGCACTTGCGGGTATGTATCAGTAGGAAAGATACGACTCCCATAAGTGTGATGGTACCAAATTTAGGGCATATTTGTTCAAATAGACTGTGCGATTATAAATAGTTTTTTAATATACTGATGCGCAAACCGCGTCAAAACATAATGTGTTTGTGAATAAATATAATACTGCCAGTCCATTAATACTAATCCATATTTTAAACAATATTAACAATGCAGATAAACATTGTTGATTGCTAAGAAAAACCATTAATTCTATTTGAAAAATATGCAAAAAGCATTTTTGTAGGCTTACACCACGTGGTGATGACATTTAAGTACTAATCTAACATGTATTTGCGCTTATTTGACTCATTAAAAATACTCCCGAGCAATATGAAGAAAAGAAAATACTAAAATTAAAAAAATGGTTTCGATACTATTGCTATCTTAATCGTTCAATGCAGATATTTATATGAATATATAAATCATGTATGATCCCAAAAGAATCATTTCGAAATTGAGTTTCGTCGTGAATACAGTCCGGCAATTATTATGTAAGGCATATATTAAAAATAGTACACGTTGAACATAACTTTATTCGATTCATATTTTGTTATAGTTATGTAGAATATTAATAGCATTAGAATCTTCTGACAGTTATGAAATTGTTTAAACGAGGAATTTTGTAATCGTGCTACATAACCTAACGACTCAAACGTTTCTTTATAGTTTTAAGAAAATATCAATACCGCCACATGATGCAATATGATTCAGATTGCAATAAAACAATATGGGATCCAATGCAAATATTTCAATGCCCTAAACATTACAAATACGCTGTGATTATACTAAATCGTCCACTTTACTGGAAACATGACACTATCCTTCGAATATGGGAAAATGGTATGTTCTTTAAGCTCATAAAACTTACTGCGTACAAGTACCTAATCATGTTTGTTGAATATCTTTAGCTGAAGTTAATATTACTGTCGATGGTGGAACGCATTCATGGCTGCATTATTTACAAAAGCACGGTATAGATCTCTTTAGTGGGGCCCACAAAACATATGTACCACATTTAATTACTGGCGATATGGACAGTTGTTCTCCTTTAATTCTCGAGAAATTGGAGGCCATGGGTTCTAGAGTTATTCATACAATTGATCAGGATAAAACAGATTATACAAAAGCCTTGCTTCAATTAGGACAATATGCTAAAACAGAAAATATAAAGGTAACATCAGATACTTTATTAATATTTTTCATATGGATTGCATTTGATAATAACATTACTATTTTCAACAGTTAAATGGAATATACGTATTTGTAGACTCCTCAGGAAGGTTAGATCATATCATTGAAAATATTAATACTTTATATAAAGCTGAGAAGCTCCTTGGACAGTACATTCCGATAGTACCGGTAATTTTGATCTCTTATAATGCTTTGAATTTAATTAACTGTATATTATAAATTTCGTTTCTATATTTCAGGTAATTGAAATTGCATGCAATTCACTGACATGGATTTTAAATCCAGGTTTTCATAGTATAATTATACCTAAGATTTTAGTCCAAAATAATAGCTGGTGTGGTTTATTACCAGTTGGTGCGCCTGTCAATAGTATAACTACAACTGGTTTAAAGTGGAACTTAAGTAAGTATAGTAAGTAAATGATTTAATTAGTATATTGTTACTAAACAGTGTTTTATCTTTCAGATTGTTCAACTCTACAATTCGGTGGCATAGTAAGCTCTTCAAACACATATGATAATTGCTCCGAAGTAACTGTAAATACAGATTCACCAGTGATATGGACTATGGGTATTGAACCACTTCAAGAAAGTATGAATTGTTAAAAAATGTCATTGATAAGTTTATTCATTTGTTGAATTTTTATTATGGTTCCTGAAGTTCAAGAATTTTTCTATCATGATCGTTAGATGGCGAATAACGAAATTATAGTGCTGCTGGGTCTGCTTTAAACCAAAATATATTTTTGTTAGAATTTAATTGGATATGTATTGCTTTCTTTAAAAATTTGTTTTGCTATTGATAGATAATTGTAATATACAGTGTAGAGGAGAAGAGAAGAATTTTTTAAACGTAATTTATTTATTTGATTTAATACAATCAAATATTTATATTTACATAGGTCTGTAACAAGAATTTATTAGTAAGGGTTGTAAGATTTTCAACTTCTCTATATATATTGAATTTTGATTACACTATTCTAGAAGTACAAAGTTCTAGAAGAGTAAAGGATGAATGTGTATGGAAAGTAATCTCCACTGGTAACTTCAGTGATAATTGGTTTGTTGTTTCAGTACTTACTACAAAGTATTTTCTCAGTCATGACAGAATTTATGAATTTAATACTATTATTACACCTTATTTTTTAGATTGTTTATTACAATATTAAAATTTTAATATGTTAAAAACATGATATTAATGAAGTTTCAGAATTTTCTGAAATTTAATACATCACATTATTTAATTAATTTGTACTTACTTTGGAAGTATTTCAATTTCCAAGCACAATGCTGATTATAATTTATAAAAGGATCAACTGTTTAAATAATATTGCACAATGGGGATAAATAAAAAAAATTGTGAAAGATGTACATAAAAACCAAACAAATTAATTACCTCATTAAGATAGTATTAATAAATGATATTTTTTTATTATTATATTAAATATAGTTGTACACTAAATACATGATTATACATTTAGATATAGTATATGTCTACTTTTTTTGTTTTCTTTGAATAAAATTATTTTTATTTGTATACTTCTATTTGTACTTTAATTTTCTTCTACATGTATAAATAAAATTGTTCACCAATGATTCAAACAAAATATTTGAAAAGTATTTTCCAAAAATCATTTATGCTTCAACTATTAATACAAGTCCCTGAGTGCAGTGCCCAGGGAAAGTGCCCCGTTCGCTCGGTGCTAAGGGCAGCTCGGTTCGCTTTTACCATCGTTCTAGTTACAGCACGATTTATAGCACACCCGTTAAACTCTCAGCAGGTATTTCTGTATCACAAATAAGTTTGAATAGTCCGTTCTCAACTAGACGTTCCAAGCTTCAAAGTGGAAACCTGTGTAATTTTACTTTACCTATATTGTAGCGTCGCGGCACCACGATACGCACGTGCAGACAGGATTAGACGAGACGAGGGCGGCAGACCACTGAATACACGCATGCTAACGCACACATGCTCATGTACAACATGCTACACGTACAACTGCGTATACAGGGTGGATCAGCAAATACAACCACCTTGACTGAGTTGGGAAAATAATTGTCAGAGTTGCAGCAAGCATTAGGTAATAACAGCTGTAATTTGAAAGTCAAGGTCCTAGACTTTGTTAGTCTTTAACTTTCTAGGAGCTGTTATGCTAGGTTCTTAGGTTTCTAGAATCTTTAGGTTGTGGTCTCTAGAGCCTTAGGTCTATAGACTTTTAGGATCCCTAGGTTCAGAGGACTCTAGGTCCTTACGTCTATAGGTTTGCAGGATCCCTAGCTTCTGAGGATTCTAGGTCTTACGTCTATAGGTTTCTAAGAACTTTAGGTACTGAGGACTCTAGGTCCTTACGTTTATAGGTTTCTAAGAACTTTAGGTACTGAGGGCTCTATGTCCTTAAGTTTATAGGTATCTCTAGGTGTTGAAGACTCTAGGTTCACAGTCCCTAGGTTCTGAAGACTCTAGGTTCACAGTCCCTACATTCTGAAGTCTCTAGGTCCATAATCCCTAGGTCTACAAGTTTCTGAGTGCAGACTCTTAAGTTCTGAGGGCTCCAGGTCCATAGTTCTTAATTCTACCAGTTTCTAAGCATAAACTCCTAACTTCCTCAGTTTGTAGGTCCTAGATTTTCACACCTCTCTGTCTTCATATATCCCTAGGTCCTCACACGCTATCAAGATCCTTAGCTTCTCAGTTGATCCTAAGTCTTAATATGTGCTTAGACCATGCGTTCCTATATTCTTACATCTCCAGATCCTTAGATAAGTCTCTAATTTCTACCTAAGTATCTAAAGTCCAACATATGGCAACTTGTGTCTCCACAAGCTACCCAGCTTCCTAAGTTTCCTAGAGTTCATAAGTTATGTAGGTCACTTAAGTCCCCTCATATCCCAGGTTCCTCAGGATCTCTAAGGCTTGAATGACTATAATAACAGTAATGAATAGAGTATGTAGTGATGTGATCTCTCTCCACATTTTCTGAATCAGGTTGGTAGAACAGCACTGTTTTAGAGACACCCTGTACGAACATATACGTATATATGTCACGACGATCAGCTGTAGCGATGTTTACATTTGTTGGCATCCTCGACGACGGTGTACCGCGTGGTGGGGCCGCAGCCACTACTCAGTTCTTTGCGGTCTTTCGAGCGGTCGGTATCGTTTCCCAGCTAGTTAGCTTAATTACTAGTTATCGTTATCGTTCGCAAGTTCACGGTGAAAGTTTAGCATAATTTCAACGGGGAGATGGATGCGTCACGCGTGTCATCGTTGGCCGACTAATCCAGCGAGATCGGTAAGCTATCCGATAAACGATCTACGTGGAATCTGTTACAACTCTCGGTGTCTCTCCGAAAATTCGACGATACGCATTAAGTCGGAAAAACAGCGTATCTTATCGTTCGAATTATTCACCGCATTATGCGTTACGTAGTACGGGTTTAACTGTGTTTCTTTCGCTGCAACGTGATATCGCGCGGCAATAGCCGCTGTTTCGCGGTTTTCGAAACTCGAGAAACGTGCAACGAATCCGTTTTACCGTTATCTTCGTCGCGTGCGTTTTCGCGGTGAACGAACACGTATATTGCAGATAATAAAATGACCGTCTGACGGGTCAGCTGGCTCAGCTTCGGAGCAAAGTCTTTGGATACTGAACGATTCGACATTTTTTCAAATAATTTAGCTTCTTTAAAGCTTCGAGTCAATTGGAGTATCAGTGCTTAGATCAGTCGTCAGTATTTGTAGATCAAATCTCTGGGGTTAATAAATTCTTAAATACTTGAGGATTGTAATGATAGACTATCAGATACGAAGTTGTTAGATTATATCGGGTTCATCAAATATTAGCTAATCTGGGGTAAATCCCTGAATCATTAGATTGTCTCACTAAGCTTCAGATGGTCAGATTCTTAGATTACCAAATTTTCATTTGATCAAATTCCTAGTTCAACAAATTTCAGGTCTGAATCCTAGTTGACCAAGTCTCAGACCATCAAGTTCATAAATGACCACGTTACTAGTTCACCAAACTTCGTATCATCAAATGTCTGTCTGACAAAATCCTAGTTGAAACTTCAGATCACCTGTTTTTCTAAATCCTAGTTGACCAAGTCTCAGACCATCAAGTTCATAAATGACCACGTTACTAGTTCATCAAACTTCATATCATCAAATGTCTGTCTGACAAAATCCTAGTTGAAACTTCAGATCACCTGTTTTTCTAAATCCTAGTTGACCAAGTCTCAGACCATCAAGTTCATAAATGACCACATTACTAGTTCACCAAACTTCGTATCATCAAATGTCTGTCTGACAAAATCCTAGTTGAAACTTCAGATCACCTGTTTTTCTAAATCCTAGTTGACCAAGTCTCAGACCATCAAGTTCATAAATGACCACATTACTAGTTCACCAAACTTCGTATCATCAAATGTCTGTCTGACAAAATCCTAGTTGAAACTTCAGATCACCTGTTTCTCTAAATCCTTATTCACCAAATTTTGCATCAGATCTTCCCAAAATTTTCCATCACAGAATCTCTTAAAAGCTCCTTGAAAAAACTAGTAAGATAACAAGAATGTAATTATGGAGCCTATAAAATGACAGCTAAACCTAAACATGGACCATCCGATAATCAATATCCAGGTTAATAAAAACTAATTATTTTTAAACCATTCTTGATAACAAGGTCAGCATGCCACCTGTTAGCGATAAATAAATTAATGAAAATAAAATTGCATCGATCATGCGTCAATCGGACGAAAGCGAACGCAGTCTCGTCTCGTTTCTTTCCTCATCGGATTTTTTCCTCCTTTTTCTGGATGAATCGAAACCGAGGGATTTGTAGTACACGCGCGTTCGGTGCGATGTTAATATGTTGATTAGCTTTCGGTCAAGGTGAACCGCGTACAAACGATACTGTTGTCGAGCCGTTATTATTCTTCCTTCGCGCGTTCCTTCACGCGAGAACAAGTAGCTCCATTTGGCGAGGCTCTGTGCCCTGCTACCAAAATGGTGTCAGACACCGAGTGTAAATAACCTTATGATCGCAAGAATAGACGTACCAAACGAATTGGGTTTATACATATATCTGTTGCCCCCGAAGAAAGCGTTCTTCTGTGTATATTAGAGACACGGAATACTTCGGCGCGCGGTTTTGGCAGACCTTACCGTTAGATTTTAACGATAGCATTGGCGTAATGGGGTAGGGAGGCTTTTGGGTTAGGTTGCTTTTAAAAATCGGGTGGAGGGTTCAATAGGAGTTGTATTACTTCTTATTCAGGAACTAAAGAATTTGGACATTTCTGAATTTTGACATAGTTCGATTTTATTGTTTATGATCATACTATACTTGATTGACTGATCTTTAACTCTAGATTTATGGAACCTGTTAAAATGACGGATAATAGGTTGATTTTAGATGACAGAACTTGTTAAGAAATTTTTGTAAAAATGTTAACTTTCAATGTTTTAGGCAGTTGATCATCTGCAATTTATTTATTTTTCTACTTCAGTTAAAATTTAAATGTAAGTGACTATTAAATGTCTGTAAATCTAGTGTCAAGTTAGTTAGGTTTTGAGTTGTTATATTTTTATGTTATCTATACTTTAGAGTCTTGTATTTGGGAATTCTTATAGTAAATTTGTATATGTTTAAAATTATGTAGAAATTATACGAGTAGATGACAATGTTTATGTAACCTAATCTCTGTGTGACCAAATCTATAGATTATTAAATTTCTGTCTGCAAATCCCTATATCTTCACATTACCAAATCTTTACGTTCTTAAATCCTCACATTCTCAAATTTCCACGTCACTATAGCTTCACGTACTCAAACCTTCAGATCCCTATATCCTCACATCTCCAAATTCTCACATCCCCAAATTTCCACGTCCACAAATCCCTACGTTCCAAAATCGCTACGTTCCTAAATCCCCACATCCCCAAATTCCCACGTCTCCAAATTCCTACGTCCCCAAATTCCCACGTCACCAAATTCCCACGTCCCCAAATTCCCACGTCCCTAATTTGCTACGTCTCCAAATTCTCACGTTTCCAAATCCCCACGTCTCCAAATCCCTACGTCCCAAAATCGCTACGTTCCCAAATCTCCACGTCCCCAATTTGTTACATCCCCAAATTCCTACGTCCCCAAATTCCCACGTCCCCAAATCCCCACGTCCTTAAATTCCCACGTCTCCAAATCCCCAAATCCCCAAATCCTCACATCTCCAAATCCTCACATCCCCAAATTCTCACATCTCTAAATCCCCAAATCTCCCAATCCCATCCCCAAATCCCCAAATCCCCAAATCCTCAAATTCCCAAATCCAAAATCCTCAACAATTTGCATTGCACCTCGAAATTCCAAGAAAGCGAGAATCTATGAATAGCGAAGATAATTTGAATACATTGTTATCAAGAACTCGAGCGCGCCACTGCGTCATGTCGTGACCACATTTTCCAATGCTGAGCAACGTTGAATAAGCGCGCTAAGAGATCGTTAACATTCCTGACCCTCTGAAAGATCGTATCAATAAGAATGCGTTCCGTATCTCGCTCAAATTAAATTTAGACTATAATCTCGCTCTGCCGTCATTACCGGGGCGTGGTAATAGAAACATTTACCCATTAATCAAAGTAACGAGGACAATTATTCGATCGGGTCGAGTATCGGACTTCGCGAATATCTAACGAACGATTGCGTCGAGAAGAGAAAAAAATGGTTCGATCTCGTGATCAACTGCACACGACACGAATTACCGTGGCAAAGTTATGGGAGTGATCCGCCATATCGGACACCGTCGTCTTCGATTTCGGCGACTTGGCGGGAAAGTTCCTCGATCGGGCTGTCAAAGGTGTCGCGAGACTTTATCGAGCCTGACTCCCGGTTTTCACAGCGGCTGTTAAAATAGGAAGGGTATAGACAATCCAATGCTGCGTTCGCTAATATTCGTCAGATTTGTTCGAACCAGAAGCGAATCGAAGCTCGGACCTTCTACCTTTCGACTCCTTGTTCGATTTTATTTAAGTCCGCACCTTTACGTTGGTCGAAACCTTGCTTCAGGCTCGTAAATCGTGAAAATTTGTTCGCGTTTGGGAGGGACTGTCTATGGTGTTCGCGGTAATGGCATCAGAAAGATTGTCTTCAAAACGATCCGTCCATGACGGATGCTTTTAACGATACAGCGTTACGTCCGCGGTTTGTCCTGTTCGGTCAGTCCCGAATTTATAATTTACCCGGGGTTGTTAAAAACACCGAGTTCCATCGATAGAGTGCTGCACGTATTATAAATCAAGAAAGAAACGTATTTGCAAACATGCACGCGATAAATGTACCGCATTGATTTGAGAACATACTAGTTCCAGTAATTGCAGTATATGAAGCAGTATTACCAGTTTCCTCTAATGCTGTATATTAACTCGCGGAATCCGCGTGAAAGTTGCGCTCGATTATTAGCAGATAAAAGCAGCCAGTTAGGTGGTTGACTCGATAATGATATCGATTGCAATTCTTCCACCCTTCGGTTTTATTCCCTCACACGCCCATAGAAAATCGATACCACCCGCTTTATTTATATCCAGCTCTTTCTGGCTAGGATGTGTCGTTCATGGTGACAGCACGAAATCAGAAAGGAGGAAATGGTCATTTTTGTGCCGTTTATCGAAATATCAATGGCGGATTTCGCAGATCTGCATGGAGTTTTTGAGGAAAGAAATCGATCGAAAGACACTCACTGTCTTTTATTGGTTTTCGTTGTACAGAAAAGATTTTTATTACTTATTAATACTTACTGAAGAAATATGGTTAGGTTAGGTTAGGTTAGGTGCAATATGTTCTGTATTTTAGTATGATCGTCTGCTATATGATTTTATGCAATTGAGATGAATTTGTTTGTCTGTATATTTTGAATGTTTATTATACATATTATATGTGTTATTTTATTTATTGTATCATCACCTGATTTTATACAAAATTTTATGCAGTTGAGTTGCATTTGCTTGTCTGTATATTTTGAATATTTATTATACATGTCATATGTACAATTTTATTTGTTGTATCATCACATGATTTTATTTAAAATTTTATACAGTTGAGTTGCATTTGTTTGTCTGTATATTTTGAATATTTATTACACGTGTTATATGTGCAATTTTCTTTGTTGTACCATCACATGATTTTATTTAAAATTTTATACAGTTAAGTTGCATTTGTCTGTCTGTATATTTTTAATATTTATTATACATGTTATATGTACAATTTTATTTGTTGTACCATCACATGATTTTATTTAAAATTTTATACAGTTGAGTTGCATTTGTCTGTCTGTATATTTTTAATATTTATTATACATGTTACATGTGCAATTTTATTTATTGTATCATCACATGATTTTATTTCAAAATTTTATGCAGTTGAGTTGCATTTGTCTGTGTGTATATTTTCAATATTTATCACACATGTCACACGCACAATTTTATTTATTGTACAATAAAAATGATTTCATAAAAAACATTACATAGTAAAATTGAAACTATTCATTTCTATATTTCAGGTGTTTGCTACAACTCCATTTATTATATGAAAATATTAATAATAACAATGCGATGCAATTGAAAATATTAAAAGTTTCCACGAGCTCATTTGCAAATATCTTGCAATCGAATGTTTATAGTCTGCTGTCTTCGGCGTCTGTCCCTGTTTGCCAAAAAGCTCCGACACGCCTCTTCTAGACGCTGCCGATGACATTCATGAGCGTCTTATTACTTCAGCGTCGCTGATCTAAACGCCTGCCAATTTTTGTTGCCAAACAAACGCGGCGATCTTTGTGGATCCAGCGCATTCGCAGACAGACGGCAAGTGCGCAGTATATGCACGTACATTTCTGGGAAAGTTTTTTTTGTTAACAAAAAATATAGGTTAGGTACTTTTTACGATCTCTTTAAGAGTATTTCCACTAACTTTATACTCTTTATATTCTTTTAAATAATTTCTGTAGGATTAAGGTATTCTCTAGAATTTATTTTGAATAATTTCTGTAGGATTAAGGTATGCTCTAGAATATCCCTAGAATTTCTTTTGAATGATTTCTGTAGGACTAAGGTATGCTGTAGAATATCCCTAAAATTTCTTTTGAATGATTTCTGTAGGATTATTTTAAGTCCTAGAATTTCCCTAGGGTTTTCAGGTCCTAAGATTTTTTAGAGATTCTAAAGTTTTCTTAAACTTTTCTAGGGTTTCTGAAGGATTTCTCTAGGATTTTTTGAAGTATACTAGAATCTCCCTAGGACTTCCTTAAGCCTTCCCTAGGGTTTTTGAAGGATTTCCCTAGGGTCTACTGAAGTATACTAGAATCTCCCTAGGACTCCCCTAAGCCTTCCCTAGGGTTTCTGAAGGATTTCCTTAGGATCTTCTGAAATATAGTAGAATCTTCCTAGGACGTCCTTAAGCCCTCCCTAAGATTTTTTTAGAGGTCCCTAAAAATCTCTCCAAGCTTTCTCTAGAGTTTCTCAAGAATTTCTCTAGGATCTCCTGAAATACACTAAAATCTCCCTACAAGGACTTTCTTAAGTCTTCTCTAAGCTTTTTGTATTCTTTCCCCAAAATTTCCCTAAATTTCACTCATATTTCTACTCTCAAACAGTCTCCCTAAAAACTCCCTAAATTCTCCAAAATAATTTTCCTAACTCCTCCCCAAAGTTTCCCTAAATTTTATTCACTTCAAAGATTTCCCTTCACCGCTTTTAAGACCCTCCCAGTTTCCTTAATAGCTTTCTAGTTATCCTCAAATTCCTTCAACGGCATGTCCTTAAGGAAAGAAAACCTAAATCGTGATCAACTGTAATTGCACACTTACGTAATGAATAATGATGCATTCTCGATGGAGATTTGCGGACGCAATTTCCTGCTCAAACATTATTCGCCGAAACTCCCGTAAATTTCACATTCCTCCTTCCATTAGCCTTTAACACCGAACCATTCGTGTAAAGTGCAATGCGTCATCGAACGGTCTTTGAGGGCAACACGCGAGACACGATTTCCATATGTACAGGGTGGCCTTTTATTTAGGGTCGCCATTTTGTTCGGTGCTAACGTGCTTTGCGGTATAAGGCTATTTTTAGTAGTTTTAATTTGTGTTGTTTATAATTTAATGTTTAATATTTAATTTTAGTGGTGCAATTTAATATTTGATATTTAATTTGAGTGGTACAGTTTAATATTTAATATTTAATTTGAGTAGCACAATTTAATATTTAATTTGAGTGGTACAATTTAATATTGAATACTTAATTTGAGTAGTACAATTTAATATTTAATATTACTATTAATATTTAATTTGAGTGGTACAATTTAATATTGAATATTTAATTTGAGTAGTACAATTTTATATTCAATATTAATATTAACATTTAATTTGAGTGGTACAGTTTAATATTTAATATTTAATTTGAGTAGTACAATGTAATATTTAATATTTAATATTTAATTTGAGTGGTACAATTTAACATTCAATATTAATATTTAATATTCAATTTGAGTGGTACAATTTAATATTGTAGTTACAGTTTTGTTATAGTTCACAATGTGAGAATTTGGTTTCCATTTTTCTGAGTTAGTTCACATTTCTGTAAGATTAGCTCAAATTCGTTGAAGGACAATTTTAGAACTTTTTTTTAAAAATTAGTTTACGTTTTCGTAGGGTTAGTTAGGATTTCATGATGGCTCATTTACATTTTTATTAGTTAGTTCACCTTTTTAAGGGTTACATAATATTTGCTGAAGACTGCTCCACATTTTGTAGGTTATTTAATATTTCTTGATGGCTTGTTCACATTTTTATAGGTTAGTTCACCTTTTCTGAGGTGTAGAGCCATTTTGAAAGAGTCAGTATACATTCTTACAGGTTAGTCCCCATTTTGTAGAACCTAAGTCTAATTTGCAGGGATCTATTTATATCTTTGCAGTTTACGTATCATTTGTTGAAAATTATTTCACATTTTTGTAGGCTAGTTTGCATTTCACGAGACCTAATTATATTTTGAAAGTATCAGTCTAAAATTCACGATAGAAACACTCTAAACAAAATCATCATTGTCTTTCTCTGCCTATAGCAGTACAGCACTACTTATTACATAATTAAAATGATTACGCACAACGTTGATGTTTTCGTCAACGAGTTGAATCATTTCATTTCCTTTCCCGTACAAATTCAAATGCATCTAGGTTAATTTGTCATTAATGTGTCCACCAGCGAACCGACAGAAATGGCGGTGAACGTATATCCACAACAATATAATTGGACCATACTGTATATCCTTCGTCCTCTCGCCAAGTTTCACCGTTCGACATTTCGATCGTAACTGAAAGTAGACTATCGAACAGTGATTGTCCTGAACCGACTTAGCTGCAAATAGTTAACGACTATTTAGAATAATTCACCTCGAGGGACGTTGGCAAAAGTGTCGTTTATGGAACTTATGGAGCCTTGCAAATTTTAATTGACGATTTTCCTATGTGGGGATTTAGGAAATTATATATTTTCAAATTTTGCGATTTGGGGACTTAGAGAGTTGGGAAATTAGAGAGATGGGAAATTAGGGAGATGGGAAATTAGGGAGTTGGGAAATTAGAGAGTTGGGAAATTAGGGAGATGGGAAATTAGGGAGTTGGGAATTTAGGGAGGTGGGAAATTAGAGAGATGGGAATTTAGAGAGATGGGAAATTAGAGAGCTGGGAAATTAGAGAGTTGGGAAATTAGAGAGATGGGAATTTAGAGAGTTGGAAATTAGAAAGATGGGAATTTAGAGAGATGGGAAATTAGAGAGCTGGGAAATTAGAGAGCTGGGAAATTAGAGAGCTGGGAAATTAGAAAGATGGGAATTTAGAGAGATGGAAAATTAGAAACTTGGGAAATTAAGGAGTTGGGAAATTAGGGAGCTTGGATTTTAAGGATTTGGGAGCTTATGACTTGGAGTTTAGCAATTTGGGGACTCATGAGTTGGACTTTGATAGTTTTACTTACGAATTAGTGTTTGATGTGTAAAAATTTAGCAATGTTTTAATTTGACTATATAAACATTTAAGAACGTGTAAATTTAAAAACCTTCAAATTTAAAAAATTCAAAACTTACAAATCTACAAACTTGACGATAAATTTAGAAACACAGTCTCAAAAATCTTGACATCCATTCTCTTTGAACTAGATCAAGTTCATTTAAGACTTATGATCACCCTGCCACCTTCAAAAATTAAAACATTACATTTTCACGTCTTCCTTCATCTTCACATATACCATATCTCCTATCTATCTTTCGACAACTACAAAAATCCCAACATCAAACAAAAATTTCCCCCAATTAAAATTGCGAGTCACTCCGCAACACTGCAAACGGAGAAAATATTCCCGCAATGACCTAACATTCGCGTCTGGAATCGCAGACTGCCTGCGAAGAATCACCGATCTCCTTTTTTTAAATTTCCGCTACCCCATAAAGAGAGACGGAGAAACAGACGTTGTTACCAAGTTTATGGCACGCCGGTGTTTCACGTGTTCGCATGAGCGCGTCGGATTAATGTAGTCTCACACAATGGGGGCAAATCTAAATATACCTCGTGAAAATATTTTTTGGAGGTAAAACTCGGACGCTGCATAAGACGTATATATTTTTCTTCGCGTTAGATTAAAATTACATCGGCCCGGGAAAAATTGGGCGATTACAATACTATCGGTCTATCGTTTTCGCACTGATGATGTTTGTTTATGGAACGTGTGCTGCAGCAACTAATTACTGTCGACAGCTTGATTATTATAGTTTTACTCGCTGGATGACTAAGGTTTATTGCGTCTCAGTTACTTAATACTATGTGACCTAAAATGGTGACGACATTGACAAAACGTTGTATGAGATCTATAAGAGATCGACAACATTCCTCTGAAAGATCGTATCAATAAGAATGCGTTCCGTATCTCGCTCGAATTAAATTTAGACTATAATCTCGCTCTGCCGTTATTACCGGGGCGTAGTAATAGAAACATTTACCCATTAATCAAAGTAACGAGGACAATTATTCGATTGGGTCGAGTATCGGACTTCGCGAATATCTAACGAACGATTGCGTCGAGAAGAGAAAAAAATGGTTCGATCTCGTGATCAACTGCACACGACACGAATTACCGTGGCAAAGTTATGGGAGTGATCCGCCATATCGGACACCGTCGTCTTCGATTTCGGCGACTTGGCGGGAAAGTTCCTCGATCGGGCTGTCAAAGGTGCCGCGAGACTTTATCGAGCCCGACTCCCGGTTTCCACAGCGGCTGTTAAAATAGGAAGGGTATAGACAATCCAATGCTGCGTTCGCTAATATTCGTCAGATTTGTTCGAACCAGAAGCGAATCGAAGCTCGGACCTTCTACCTTTCGACTCCTTGTTCGATTTTATTTAAGTCCGCACCCTTACGTTGGTCGAAACCTTGCTTCAGGCTCGTGAATCGTGAAAATTTGTTCGCGTTTGGGAGGGACTGTCTACGGTGTTCGCGGTAATGGCATCAGAAAGATTGTCTTCAAAACGATCCGTCCATGACGGATGCTTTTAACGATACAGCGTTACGTCCGCGGTTTGTCCTGTTCGGTCAGTCCCGAATTTATAATTTACCCGGGGTTGTTAAAAACACCGAGTTCCATCGATAGAGTGCTGCACGTATTATAAATCAAGAACTTAACACTCGTTTAGTATTTTCAAACACCCATGCACGTGATAAATTTACCGCAGGATTTATGTCCCTTAAAACCGAGGCGGCCAGAGTTTGATTCCTTTCCGGCCAAACAAAGCAAGCAAGCAATAACTCAGGAACCAGATACGAAGGAAAATGGCCGGAGCAACGATGATTGGTTTACATACTCGGCTTTTAGGAGTCCTGTACAGGTCTTCTCAAAAAATATTGCCGGGTTTGATGAATGAAGTCACTTGACATCACAAGACAATTCACAGATATATTCTTTGATACTTTAACAGAGATCTAAATTTAATTTTTGAAGTTAATTTTAATTCTTGAAGAATTTCAATATTTGCATAAATATTGGAATAAAGGTACAAGTTTTATTTTGTTACTATTTTTGAAGGGACCTGTACATAACGTGATGCAGTTATCTGTATCGGTGTGCATGTCATAAAATGTCTCTAAAGTGACGTCATGGTTTCATTGCGAGGAATCGAGGAATAAAACTATTTCCGTAGTCTCATTGTTGGGGATGTGACTCGAAACTTGGCATTTCTTTACCTAACATTTCTCTAAAATTTATATTTTCTCGTAATTAAGTTGAGTTAGTTCATGTTAAAATGAAAAATAAACAATAAAAATCGACGAGAAGCAATGAAAATTAAGCAAAAGTCGAAGAAAATTAATGAAAATCGAGGAAGGTTGTGTGAACATCGACGAAAACCGACGGACATTAACGAAGATTGGCGGAAATTGACGGACATTAACGAAGATCGGCGGAGATCGACGGACATCAACGAAGACCGACTAAAATCGACGTAAATCGACGAACATTAACGAAAATCGGCGAACATCAACGAAAATCGGCGAACATCAACGAAAATCGACGAACACCATCAACTACCGACAAAACCAAAACAAAAGAATAAAAATCGTTGCAAAACGAAAGAAAACGCAAGTAAATTGCTCGAAAGCCTCCTCAATCTCGTTCAATATGCATGACACTGTAATAACTCGGCCAGTACATCATATTATCACGTTAATATGGTATTTAACAGTGCACATTAGATTTTATTCGATAATAGCTCAATTATGGAGCACGTAGACATTAAATTTCGCGTCTGCTAACTTCTTCGAATTGATTTTTCCCCGCGGCGACTCGTCGCATGTGTGCGTGGCCGCAGCATTAATTTAAAAGTAAAAGTTCAATGCCCGGGGGTAGAGGGGACACGCCATGTTTCCTGATACTTCTTTCTCTCCTTTCTTGCGTGACCGTGAACGTTCATGAACTTCCGCTCGATATATCCTCTCCTTTGCGCTATCGTGTCGCCATAAAAAGGCTATACCTTGATAACAAAATGCAAGTATCGATTTGCAAAAACAGTAGAAATTTTTCTTTATCAGTAAAATAATACTTGACGTTCATAAATAATTCATTAATAATTAGCATTGGTAATGAGAAAAGTATTACGGAGTGTTACAAACTAGATTTTATTAGTGTGGTAACAAAAGAATCCGGGAATGTGCAGTGACACATGTCACATGTGCTAGACGGACAGATGGTCACGATTATTAGAATCACTCAGCCGTTGATTGCCATCCAAGGTTCTACTTAAGCATTTCGAGCTCTGCTAAGTCCACGTAGGTTGTCCGTCAATGCGCTGTGTGTTTTACGAGTGGTATTCGCGCCAATTTTAAGAGAGAGGAAGACATTTTGTTTACTTTGGATGCGGTGGAGATTGAGGGAAGGGATTTAGAGATTCGGGGGATAGGGATATAGGAAGTTGGGGGTTTAGGGATTTATAGGGATGGGATTTTGGGGGTGTAGGGATTTGGGGACGTAGGGATTTAGGGATGTAGGGATTTGGGGATGTAAGGATTTGGGGATATAGGGATTTAGGAATTTTGGAATTTTGGGATTTGGGAATTTTGGGATTTGGAAATTTTGGGTTTTGGGAATTTTGGGATCTGAGAATTTTGGGATTTGGAAATTTTGGGACTTGAGAATTTTGGGTTTTGGGAATTTTGAGATTTGGAAATTTTGGGTTTTGGGAATTTTGGGATTTGGTAATTTTGGTATTTGGGAATTTTGGGATTTGGAAATTTTGGTATTTGGGAATTTTAGGATTCGGGAATTTGAGAATTTTGAGTTTTGGGAATTTTGGGATTTGGGAATTTTTGGGATTTGGGGATGTAGGGATTTAGAAATTTTTGAATTTGAGGATTTTTAGATTTTAGAATTTGGTAATTTAGGGCTTTGGGAATTTTGGGATTTAGAAATTTTGGAATTTGGGAATTTAGGGATTTGGAAATTTATGAGATAGTAGTTTAAGAATTTAGGGGTTTGTGGATTCTAGAATTTGGGAATCTAGGGATTTTGGAATTTGGGAAATTATGAGATAGGGATTTAGGAATTAAGGATGTTAGAATTTGGGAATTTAGGGATTTTGGGATTTGGTAATTTATGAGATAGCGGTTTAGGAATTTAAGGATTTTAGAATTTGGAAATCTAGGGATTTTGGGATTTGGGAATTTATGAGCTAGGGGTTTAGGAATTTAGGGATTTTAGAATTTGGGAATCTAGGGATTTTGGGATTTATGAGATAGGGGTTTAGGAATTTAAGGATTTTAGAATTTGGAAATCTAGGGATTTTGGGATTTGGGAATTTATGAGCTAGGGATTTAGGAATTTAGGGATTTTAGAATTTGAGAATTTACGAATCCCTAACTGATAAATTCCTAAATCCCAAAATCCCCAAATTCACAACACGTGCATTCCCAAATTCTGGAATCCCCAAAATTTCTAAACCGCTATCTCATAAATTCCCAAATCCCAAAATCCCTAAATTCCCAAATTCTAAAATCCCCAAATCCCACAATTCCTAAGTCCCAAAATTCCCAAATCCCAAACTGATAAATTTCCAAATCCCAAAATCCCCATCTCATAAATTCCCAAATCCCAAAATCCCTAAATTCCCTAAATTCCCAAATTCTAAAATCCCAAAATCCCTAAATTGAGTCCTAATTCAATCCCTATAACTTCCAACTCAAATTCTCAAATCCCAAAATCCCTAAATCCCCAACCGATAAATTCCCACATCCCTAAATCCCTAAATTCCCAACTCGTAAAGTCCTATTAATAATCTTTGTAATTTTGAAAAATACAAATTTAGAAAGTGCAAGAAAATAATTTAGAACCTCAAAGTAAAAACCTTGTTAAATTTTAAAATAATCAATTACATAAAATAACTTAAACCTTCCCAACATGTACCTATCAGAAACATCGAGAACAGTGAACGTCGACACATCGGCAATTTCTTAAAAACACAAGTAAATTACCTTTACAAAGAAACCGTACAATGGTTCCGCTTAGTGTACACAGTATACAGTTTCATTCAGTCTACAATCGTACTCCATCAAAATGAAACCGATACTAAAAGAGATCCATGCTGTCTCGCTTATTTATAGCACCGCCAGTTCTATTACCGCGTCTCGACCAATGGACCACGTAACACACATGCGAAATTATCATTTCGAAAAAACGTACCACGCATTCAAAGTATAATATATCTACCTCTTTCGTGATCTATAGGCATTTGTTTCAGCGTGACATCTTTCTTTTTCACCGTTTGTCTACGGTGCCATGTATGCGCCATTGTATGTGCAGTGTTCCGTTGCACAAGAGCATTGTGCAATATCACCATTGAAATAGACAGGTAAACGGAAAATGTCGGCCACTAAACCGGACCCTTGTTCGCTTTTTATTTATGTTCGAGTTGAAGTCAACTGGGTTTGTTCGAGGCAATTTTTCGTGTTTATAGGGTGTCTTATAAATATGAGTCGATAGTTTTTTTATTTTGTGACTTTGGTGTCGGATTTCTAAATGACTAACTCGTAAGTTAATAAATTGTAAAATTCCTAAATTTCAAAATCCATAAAATTTTAAAACCCTGACTCATAAATTCCTGAATCCTAAAATCTCTAACTCATAAATTCCTAAATCCCAAAATTCTTAACCCGTAAATTCCCAAATTCTAAAATCCCTAAATTCATAAACCCCTAACTCATAAATTCCTGAATCCCTAAATTCCCAACTCGTAAATTCCCAAATTCTAAAATCCCTAAATTCCCAACTCGTAAATTTCCAAATTCTAAAATCCCTAAATTCCAAACTCGTAAATTCTCAAATTCTTTAAATTCCCAAATTCTAAAATCCCCAAATCCCTAACGCATAAATTCCTAAATTCTAAAATCCCAAAATCCCTAAATTCCCAAATTCCTAAATCCCCAAATAAAAAAAAAATTAACAAAACAATAACTACAATTTCCAAACATTCCAATTCCACTAGTAATTGCTATAAATAAACAAAAAGAATTTCTAATAAAACAAACCTGTCAACTTGAATCTCGGTAGTCCCACTCTTTATAAAGCCTCTTATGAAGTAAAGAGGCTCTTCAAAAATTGCATCTCACAAAAAGTTGTGGATGCGGGCTTGTTAAATAATGGGCTTCAGCAACAGTACCCTCACTAGACGATCATCGAATACTTTGCTCCCCAAGACAAGGACGCAGATTACCGCATGCTGTCATGGTTATATCACGTTGGAGGATGTATCGACTTGCGAGAAAGCCCCGCCATCTAGTGTTCCGCGCGGGAACTGTGCACCGTAAAGGTGCATTCATAACAGCACCGTAAAAGCGTATGCATGTAGCTAACGTAATCCGGTCATTATAATCACGGAAACTGTTATCGATCGATTGTTATCGTAATTCGAGGGCTCGAAAGCTATGTACATAAAATTGATTAAAGGTAATCCTGTTATAAATCATGCGTGATAGCGGTAGATAACCTCGTTTAGGGACAATTGTACTTCTTGTACATTTTTGGTGATTGCTTTGTTCAATCCATACGTTATGTAATGTGTTATGAATAATTTTTATTTTTGCAATAAAATTTTATTAAAATTATGAACTTGATAATAATATGCAGATTTTTATACTGATCTTAATTTTTACTACAATTTATAAAATATTATAAAATTTTATAAAATATTTTTTGGTGTTTTTAGGGAGTTTCAAAATACACATTGTTTATGTAAGTTAAATTAATAAACAATTTCATAAAATATTATACAATATTTTTATTTTATATAATATTATAAAATTTTATAAAATATTTTTTGGTGTTTTTAGGGAGTTTCAAAATACACATTGTTTACATAAATTAAATATTTAAACAATTTTATGAAATCTGAAATTAATACTTAAAATTATTATAAATAAAATATAAAAATAAATAATAATAAAATAATATGAATATTTTTTATGTTCACTATATTATTGCTACGGAATTTTAGACAAAAAAATTTCTTTCGCAAAATTTTCTTTTGTACAAAAAAAATTTTGTCATTAACAAAAAAGTTGTAGGGTTTCATTTTCTAGATCTGTGATAGATAATACGCGTGATCATCAAAACAGGCTAAGCTACGAAGTGGCAATGACCTAAAAACCACTATATTATGTTCTAAGTTACCTCGAACTACATTGTCACGAAATTTCCACTGAAATTGCACTAGAATGTTATACAATTTCTATTCTGTAATGAACAACTCATTCAGTTCTAATTTTAAGAACAGAACATTTCATAAGCACACTTTTAGGTATGCTTAAGTTGATTTGACAAATATTTGTCATTGTGTAAAATGGTGCAATAATGAATTTCCAAGACGGTTGATTTGCATATTTATAGGTTGAATGCAAATAGGGAGATATGTTATCGAATCAAGTAACGTATTTATGTAATGACACCTAACAAATTAATAACAATTTTTTTACTATTGGGTAAACAGTGTTGTGATGTTGAGATTAGATAAATGTTCTTGTAAAAGTCTTGTGAGTATGTTTTTACTTATACGTACGCGTGAGAGATAATTTAATTGCGGTGGGTGTGTGGAAGATTTTTGTAATCTTGGGAGGGCAGAAATTTGGGGATGTGGGGATCACTTTGGGGATTGGAAAATTTGGGAGTTGGGAAATAAGGGAATTGGGAAATTATGGAATTGGGGAATTATGGAATTGGGGAATTATGGAATTGGGGAATTATGGAATTGGAGAATTATGGAATTGGAGAATTATGGAATTTGGAAATTATGGAATTAGGAAATTATGGAATTGGAAAATTATGAAATTTAGGAATAGAGAAATTATGGAATTGGAAAATTATGAAATTAGGAAATTATGGAATAGAAAAATTATGGAACAGAGAAATCATGAAATTAAGAAATTATGAAATAGAGAAATTATAGAATTGGGAAATTATGAAATTTGAAACTTCAACTTCCCAACCCTCCAAACAAAAAAATAATAAAACTCGATCCCAGACTTGAATCTAAAATGTACAAACGAAATTCGAAAGCACGTACCGTAAGGAACATTAAGATAAAACCCAAGCCACTTTTATTACACGTCTAAGATTGTCGAGCGTCCTTAAATATCATAATCGTTTAAATTCTTTCAAGTACCGCCTCTGTGTACACACGTACTCGTGTCTCTATTCCTCGCACGAGTATGAATTTTCAATCTCCATTGTGTACTCTAGTGTGAAGCAAGAACAATAAAACAGCGTGTTCACCGTAGCTGCAGCCTATTTTCGCTGTTATCGTGGAGATAACTAGTTGTACTCCAAAAAATCTTTCCTAGCGTAAAGATAGGGGTTTTTTAAGCATCTCACTTTGGTACTTTGAAAGTACTACTGTTTTACAGTTATTGGGAGGTACTATGTTTTGGTATTACGTTTAGGTGAAGACAATGCAAGCATTCGAAACATGGGTTGAACAATTAGAAGATAAAGAAACATTCGTTTAAAGCATGGTAACAAGCCGAAAAGAAGATACCTGTTATCGTGTATCTTATCTAGACCCAGCATATGTACCATCGTTTCGGTAAATAAAGCAAAAATCCTCGGTTTGCAAGCTTAGTATGTAGGACGCAGTTTAACTCCTTTTTCGGTACACATAACCTCTATTTCATGTCAGCTTCAAATTATACATAGCCCTTGATAAGTGTCAAGACAAAATGTATCTGAAATATTGTCATAACTATTAATTATTACACATACAATATTTACTACACGTCGAATTTTTCTAACTCATCGGCCATCTTTACACTAAACTAAATGAACTATTATTATAGTTATTATATAGGAAAGTACTGATGCCAACCCACGAGTTGGCGCGCGAGGTGGACATTCAAATTTTAGATACCTCTTGATAAGTGTCCACATGTAAGTTTATGTTCCATTTGAAAGAGACTTTAGATAGGTGCTCTCGGTAACTGTCCACATGATACCTTCAAATTTTAGACAGCTTCAGACGTCGACAACCGACATACAGATAACCCACGAGATGCCGCGTGACCCAAAGTAAAAGAAGCTCCTCACCGTGAACACTTCCAGTTACATTTCGGCGCATAAGAATAATAATGACAACAACTGCTGAAGGCAATGGCTATCTCGCTAACTCGAGAGACGTTTGCCGACTCTCATTGTTTTTCGCCTAATCGGTGCGCGTGACCGGCGAGAGCCAATTGTTCCGCCGAAAATACGTGCGAGGCGTCCATTTTTCTATTCTGACTAGCTCTTCTAAACGCGTCGGTTTCGCGCGCCAACTCGTGGGTTGACATCGGTATTGTATTTTTGAGCGTCATCTTAAATGTACGGCGATTGCATATAACGGTTTGGAGTCAGCTGAGCAGTGGCGATATAACGAGAGTTAACCCTAACACACAATACACCACATTCCCAACAACAGTAATCGTTTCATCCAAACAAAGCATTCAGACTTAATCCTTCACTGACCGATATCGCAACTTGTTTTTGTTATCAAACAATACAAAATATCCTCCTCATATTTTGCAACAATATCCGGTTGTTTATAGAAGTTCTATCACAAACTACGTCACTATCAATGGAATTTAATCGATTGGGAAAGTTGATTCTAATCGTACAATATAATCCTTTTATCGAATGATCTGATATAGAAAAAAGTGGTAATCACGATTGCATGGCACTTTATCGTATTCCGTTGAGGGAAATACGGGACGTGACGATACACGTATAGGGGAATTACTTGTTTTTTACTCCTAATTTCACAACTCATTCGTGATGCATGCTATTAGGAATTTAACTGTGATGGACTTAACTATAGGCAAATCTTGATGTACCGTGACGCACCTATCGGCAATTTCACCCTGATGGATTTAACTATAGGTGAATCTTGACGCACCATGACGCATCTATTGGGGATTTAACCGTGATGGATTTAACTGTAGGTAAATCTTGACGCACCCTGACGCATCTATTGGGAATTTAACCGTGATGGATTTAATTGTAGGTAAATTTTGACGCATCATGACGCATCTACCGGGCATTTAACTGTAATTAGGGAACTGGGAAATTATGGAATTGGGAAATTATGGAATTGGAAAATTATGGAATTGAGAAATTATGAATTTGGGAAATTATGGAATTGGGAAATTATGGAATTGAGAAATTATGGAATTGGGAAATTATGGAACTGGGAAATTATGGAACTAGGAAATTATGGAACTGGGAAATTATGGAATTGGGAAATTGTGGAATTAGGAAATTATGGAATTGGGAAATTGTGGAATTAGGAAATTATGGAATTGGGAAATTATGGAATTGGGAAATTATGGAATTGGCAAATTATGGAATTGGGAAATTATGGAACTGGGAAATTATGGAACCGGAAAATTATGGAACCGGAAAATTATGGAATTGGGAAATTATGGAATTGGAAAATTATGGAATTGGGAAATTATGGAACTGGGTAATTATGGAACTGGGAAATTATGGAACTAGGAAATTATGGAATTGGGAAATTGTGGAATTAGAAAATTATGGAATTGGAAAATTATGGAATTGGTAAATTATGGAACTGAGAAATTAGGCCACCCTGCCAACTTAATTGCAGGCAAATTCCAAAGCTCTAAAATAAAAACTACATTCAAATTTGACGAAAATGAAATTGAACCCGCTGTCAACTCTAAAATGACATCTTCATGCACCGTCATCTTCCTACATCTTCCCACAGGTGTAAATTGTCCGTCGGTTTTCTAATTGTTCGCGTGTGCCGCACCGTTGTCGCGACGTCTGTTACCTGAATTGATTCGAATAAACGTATGTATCTTAACACGGTGCGATTATGTAGAATGAAGAACTCATCACGAGGTCTGCTACTCCTGTCCTCCCACCCGTTCACACGAAACACAGAGGTGGGACGTGTGCTCGTCGAGTGTGTTGAATTAGATTCAGTGAAGTAAGTCGTTGAGTACGGGACAGTCGGTTCGGTATTCCGTGGAATCGAGCCGAATCGTTGGATCGTCGTTCTGTTATGTAATTTCCTCTCGTTATTACGCCTCGTTTATCATCGCTGAGAAAGATCGACTCGGAGGAGGTCAATCGTCGAGTACTGTGAAACGTTAGGGTGAGTTGCTTTTTGGCGTATTGACATGTTGCTTTTATGGTTTGAATGCGATTTTATATTTTGGTGGGTTCATTGTTGTTGAATTTTTGGTTTAGATGCGAGTTTCGAGATTATGCAATATAGGTAGATTGTGGGTGCGATGTAAGTGATGGGATTGATGGGAAGGTGAGAATGAAATTGAGTGAGTAGAGAGAGTGAGTAGTTAGGAGGTTGTTAGATTTATGCTGTGCTAGGTCCCTAGATTTTCTTGGATCTCTAGATTTTTAGATTTGTAGCTTGCTATGTCCCTAGATTTCTAGATTTTTAAATTTTTAGATTCCCAAATTCTTGGATTCCCAAATTTGTGGAGTTCCAAATCCCTAGATTCAAAAATTCCCATATTTCTAAATCCCTAGATTCCCAAATCTCTAGATTCCCAAATCCCTAGATTCTCAAATCCCTAGATTCCCAAATTTCTGGAGTTCCAAGCCCATAGATTCCCAAATTTCTGAAGTTCCAAATCCCTAGAGTCCCAAATCCCTAGACTTCCAAATCCCTAAATTCCCAAATCCCTAAGTTTCCAAATCCCTAGATTCTCAAATCCCTAGATTCCCAAATTCCTGGATTTCCAAATTCCCAGATTCCCAAATCCCTAGATTCCCAAATTTCTGAAGTTTCAAATCCCTAAATTCCCAAAACCCTAAATTCCCAAATCCCTAGATTCCCAAATTTCTGGAGTTCCAAATCCCTAAATTGCCAAAACCCTAAATTCTCAAATCCCTAGATTCCCAAATCCCAAAATTCCCAAATCCCTAAATTCCCAAATCCCTAAATTCCCAAATCCTTAAAATTCCCAAATCCCTAGATTGTTAAATTTCTAGATCCTAAAATCCCCAGTCTCCATTGTTAAGTTCCCAGATCTCTGAATCACCACATTTGTATTCCTAGATCCCTAAATTAATAAATTGAGAGGAAAAAATTACTAAATTAATAAAAAGAAATTATCTTGAAATATTTTTTAAGTTAGGTTAGGACTCCACCTTAACGTACTTCTTAAGTTAGACTAGGTTTTCGTCGCATCTTTGGTTAGGTTTCCCTTTTAAAATGCTTCATATGTTAGGTTAGGTTTCCCTTTTAAAATACTTCTTATGTTAGGTTAGGTTTGCCTTTTAAAATGCTTCTTATGTTAGGTTAGGTTTTCCTTTTAAAATACTTGTTAAGTTAGATTAGGTTTCTATTTTATCAACCTTCTTAAGTTAGGTTAGGTTTCCATTTTAACAACCTTCTTAAGTTAGGTTATGTTTCCATTTTAGCAACTTTCTTAAGTTAGGTTAGGTTTTCATTTTAATAACCTTCATAATTTAGGTTCGATTTCCATTTTAATAACCTTCTTAGTTTAGGTTAGGTTTCCATTTTAACAACCTTCCTAAGTTAGGTTAGGTTTCTATTTTATCAACCTTCTTAAGTTAGGTTAGGTTTCCATTTTAATAACCCTCATAATTTAGGTTAGGTTTCCATTTTAATAACCTTCTTAATTTAGGTTAGGTTTCCATTCTAACAACCTTCTTAAGTTAGGTTAGGTTTCCATTTTAACAACCTTCCTAAGTTAGGTTAGATTTCCATTCTAACAACCTTCTGAAGTAATTTTAGATTTCCATCTCAACATACTTTTTAATCTAAAGTAGTTTACTATTCTCCTAAAGAAAAAGATAGAGGTAGAAATATAAATCTCGCCGATAATGAATTATTAATACTCGACACTCATGTCCAGGCAAATATAATAAGCACACGTCGATTGTACAACACACAATCAGTCAACAATATTGATTTCAGACTATCATTTTATTTGCTAATAAATAAACCTTGCTTTAAAAAAATATTGATCTTCTCGACAACACGGCCGATACGATCTGACATATTTCCGAATATGATGTCACGTGATAGACAAACGTAATTGTCAGACGTGATAAAATTATAGTAGTTTGTATAAGGACGATGTAATCTATTGAAGGCACATAATTTCAATTACTTTATCAATATTGGAAAGATTTAACCAAATCTAATGTAGATCTGATGATACTATTATTAAGGGTACAGTTCTACTTGAGTTATGAGAGAAATTGTGTAGTCTCTCGCTATATGGCACTTTTCTCTTAACAAGGTTATATTGTTCATATTAATATTTGGTTTGGAAGGAATATTTGTTTGGTTTATATTAGTGTTACTATGTGATAGAAAATGCTAATTAAATTTATATAAGAACCTCTTGCTATATGGCTCTTTTCTCTTAACAAGGTTATATTGTTAATATTAATATTTGGTTTGAAAGGAATATTTATTTGGTGTATATTAGTGTTACTATATGACAGAAAATGCTAATTAAATTTATATAAGAACCTCTTGCTATATGGCATTTTTCTCTTAACAATATTATATTGTTCATATTAATATTTGATTTGAAAGGAACACTTAATTGTTGTATATTAGTGTTGCTATATAATAGAAAAAGCTAAATAAATTTTTATAAAAACCTTTTCTAATTGTTTTTTTCTCTGTTCACTATATTTCCAAATTTACTTTCAATTTAACTCACTACTTTAATTTAACTTATTTTTATTTTCAACCTGAACTAAAACAGCTTCCAAACACGCAATTTAAATTTCCAAAAATATACAAATAATTTCTATAAATAATCTCCAAATAATTTTTTACTAAAATGACTCTTATAACAACAGCCATTTTAAAAAACATATCCTGCAGCTTCATCTAATGCCTCCTTAATCCATCCCAGCCTGCAAGTGCCATAAAATGAAATCGTAGGTGTACAGAACAGTAGAACTTAAATCTAGTTGAGATAACGAAGGATTAAAGCATGTTTGTTGATAATTTAATGATTTATTATTTCACCGAGACTTCTATAATCCTAGGAAGGTTTAACGACGGAATATTTCGGCGCGTGTCGTGAACGCATGCACGTGTTAATTATGGTCGTTCAGGCTGCTAACACGCGGAATGTACGTCCGCTTCTTTCTGTCCTCCATTTCAATGTGGACAATAAAATGACGATCAAAATGGTTAAATAGTTAAAAGTATTCTCATGTTAATATTAGTAACTGTTTATTCAGACGTTTTTAAATGGTTGTTTAATTCTATATTTATAAGGTTCATTTATTATATTCTTATATATGTAACTTTGTATCTTTGGTGGAGCATGATGGGTAATTTGGAAATGGCGGGAAAATTTGAAATTTAGTATACAAATGTTAGATGTAAAAATTAGTTGAATGTTACAGTTTGAAATTTTAGCTTGAAATGTAGTTGAGTAATCTAGAAAGTAGTTAAATAATCTAACTAATTTCCTAATTTCCCAACTTGTTAATTTCTCTATTTCCTAATTCCCCAACTCCTTAATTTGCCAACTCTCTAATTTCCCAACTCCCTAATTTCTCAATTTCCTACTTTCACAACTCCATATTTTCCTATCTTCCTAATTTCCCAACTCTCTATATTCCTACCTTCCTAATTTCTAACTTGCTAATTTCTCTATTTCCTAATTCCCCAACTCCTTAATTCCCCAACTCTCTAATTTCCCATTCTCTAATTTCCTCATTCCCTAATTTCCCAACTCCCTAATTTCCCATCTCTCTATTTTCCCACCTTCCTAATTCCCAGCTCCTTAATTTCCCAATTTCTCAATTTCCTAAAAAAGCTAGTGAATAGAAATATCTTTCAACAACACAGTAAGCATTCTATTGTACCACTACAAATTGTTACTGTACCACAGAATTATATTCTAAAGAACTTGCTAAACTTGAAACGCGTCTCAACATTCATGAAATTTATTAATTAAAGAAAAATATATATAATACTGAACATGTGGCTAAACATTCATAAAATTTATTAATTAAAGGAAAATATATTGTATAATACTGAACATGTGTCTCACCTTCATGAAATTTATTAATTAAAAAAAAATATACATACAACATTGAACATGTGTCTAAACATTCATGAAATTTATTAATTAAAAAAAAATACTGAACATTAACATTTTTTAAAAAATTCCATATCATAAAATTTTGATCCATACGCGATTTGATATCACACATCTGACCAGTTCCGTGAGACTTCTTTTGGGACGCGTGCACGTATCGTTTTCCACTCGAACTTTACGAAACTTCAGCATGTTCCGAATGTTAAACAGAATTTCCAATTACATTTAACTAAATGCGTTTGCAGTTTCGCCAAGTTGCGATACAGTCCGACGACGCGTGGTGCAAGCTGGAAAAACACAGCTGCACTGTTTTCAAGTGCTGCGCGTAATTTATTGGTAGATTTGAGAGCGTTTTGCACGAGTGTAAATAAGATTTAAGCGATTAAGGTTTACCAGGAATACATAACACTTTGTATCGGTTGTATTTCACGGAATTAAATGATTGTCTCAGAATTGCAGCATATTGCGTCTCCGTTAATATCTGATATCTTCAATATTGATCGTACGTAACGAGTTATTAACCACGGTAATCGTCGATTTAGCACTGAAAACAAAAAAAACATAATAAAACCGGAAACAAAAATGGAATAATGGAAACGAACAATAAAAATGTAATAAACTAATCCGGAATAATGGAAATGGAATTAACGTTAGAAAAAAATTGAAGCACCGATAGTTTCCCACATTTCGCAGGAAATGTATACTTGTTCCGTTAATTAAGGCTGAACGACACGGTTTCACACGCGATCCACGTGTTCAGAGGCGGTTTTTCGAGGCAGCGCCCTCGATAGATCTACGGACGGCCATTACACGACATTTCGACGAATTATAGGATATAAGACTGTTTTTAATCCTTTCACAATTTAGTCCTCCAGAGAGAACGGCTCAATCGTATATATTGACAACGTTATACAGTGGTTATACTGTGTCTCGTTATATTGCCGTTTTTGTGGGGAGAGGTAGTTTCGATGAATAATTCTAGGAAGGTTTATATTAACACATTTAGTTCTCAAGAGAGAAAGGTTCAATTGTATATTGACGTTACTATACAGTGGTGTCTCGTTATATTGCCGTTTTTATGGGGAGAGGTAGTTTCGAGGAATAATTTTAGGAAGGTTTATATTAACAAATTTAGTTCTCAAGAGAGAAAGGCTCAATCGTATATTGACGTTACTATACAGTGGTGTCTCGCTATATTGCCGTTTTCGTGGGGAGAGGTAGTTTTGAGGAATAATTCTAGAAAGGTTTATATTAACAAATTTAGTTCTCCAGAGAGAAAGGCTCAATTGTATATTGACGTTACTATATAGTGGTGTCTCGTTATATTGCCGTTTTTGTGGGGAGAGGTAGTTTCGAGGAATAATTCTAGGAAGATTTATATTAACAAATTTAGTCCTTCAGAGAGAAAGGCTCAATCGTATATTGACGTTACTATACAGTGGTGTCTCGTTATATTGCCGTTTTTGTGGAGAGAGGTAGTTTCGAGGAATAATTCTAGAAAGGTTTATATTAACAAATTTAGTTCTCCAGAGAGAAAGGCTCAATTGTATATTGACAACGCTATACAGTAGACTCTCGTTATATTGCCATTTTTGTGGGGACAGTTTGGATCGTTTCGAGGAACAATTCTAGGAAGGTTTCCATTAATACGTTTTTATAGACTTGTAATTAGAATTGTTTCTCAGTTTTCTTATGATTCTAATTATATTCAGTTTTAATCGTATTCAGTTTTCATCCAAGATGGCGTCTGATCACGTGTTTATCGTATATCACATATATGATATAAAATTATAATTTGTATCTCTAGATCTCTACATACACGAATATCTACATTCCCCAATTTCTACATTCCGAAATCTCAGCATTTCTATATCTCCATATCTCCAAACCTCGTATTTCCCTATCTTCAAATCCCGATAATCCCTAAATCCCCATATCTACATGCTCGAAATTACAATCTACTCGATGACAATTCACAAATTTTTGTTTTTGAAAGTCCTCACAAGCTACATTTATCAAAATTATAATTATGTAAAAAGAATTTGTAAAGTAACCATTGCAGTAGCACTTGGGATGGTCCGCCATTTTGTCATGCTACATCTATTCCTCCCAAACTACATCTATAAAAATTATAATTATACAAAAAGAATTTGTGGAGTAACCATTGCAGTAACATTTGGATTGTTCCGCCATTTTGTCACGCTACATCTATTCCTCCCAAACTACATCTATCAAAATTATAATTATACAAAAATAATTTGTAGAGTACTCATTGCAGTAGCATTTGGGGTGGTCCGCCATTTTGTCACGAGTCGTGCACGCGCGCACGTGTGACAATATTGCTCTCAGAAGCGTACACGCGTACTTTGCACCTCGTTCTGGATTAAAGGAGCTTATCGCAACGTAGGACGTACGTCAATGTCCCATTTTTCTTTTCATTATTTTCTTGACGCCTTTTGTTGCCTTATCTTCCAATAAGAAAGATCGTGTCGATTGCTGTCGGCGTGAAAACTATCTCGAGAAAATATTGATACGATTTAGATAGGCGAGTTGAGTATAGGGCTGCAGATGTGTTTGTGAAATACCTGCGTAAGCAGATATGCAATGCGTTTATCGCGGCTCGATTAACTCAGTTGAGTGGCTGATAATTAATTCACCGGTTTGACAGTGTATTGAGTCAAATGGAGTGATTGATTGGTTGGGGGTATGTACTTAATTTCCTAATTTCGCAATTCTCTACTTTCATAATTTCCTAAGTTAATAATTTCCTAATCTTACAATTCTCTGATCCTACAATTAACTAATTTCACATTTTTTAATTTGGCAAATGTATAACTACTTAATTTCTTAATTTCGCAATTTCATAAATATTCCAACTCGCTGCTTTCCCTATTCCTTAATTCCCCTACTCCTTAATTTCCCAACTAGATAACTTTCCAACTCCATAATTTTGCAATTCTCTAATTCCACAGTTTCTTAATTTCCCAATTTGCTAATTTTTCATCTCCCTATTTTCCCATCTTCCTAATTCCCAACTCCTTAATTTCCTAACTAGCTAACTTCCCATCTCCCTAATTTCCCAACTCTTTAATTTCCCAGTTTCCTAATTTCCCAGCACCTTAATTTTCCAATTTGCTAATTTCCCATTTCCCTATTTTCCCATCTTCTTAGTTCCCAACTCCTTAATTTCCCAGCTAGCTAACTTCCCATCTCCCTAATTTCTCAACTCTTTAATTTCCCAGTTTCCTAATTTCCCAACTCCTTAATTTGTCATCTCCCTATTTTCCCATCTTCGTAATTCCCAACTCCTTAATTTCCCAACTAGCTAATTTCCCATCTTCCCAATTTTCCATCTCCCTATTTTTCCACCTTCCTAATTACCCAACTCTTTAATTTCCCAACTCCCTAATTTCCCAACTCGTTAATTTCCCAGTTTCCTAATTTCCCAACTCCTTAATTTGTCATCTCCCTATTTTCCCATCTTCCTAATTCCCAACTCCTTAATTTCCCAACTAGCTAATTTCTCATCTCCCTATTTTCCTACCTCCCTAATTCCCAACTCCTTAATTTCCCAACTCCCTAATTCCCTATCTCCCTATTTTCCCACCTTCCTAATTCCCAACTTCTTAATTTCCCATCTCCCTATCTTCCCACCTTCCTAATTCCCAACTTCTTAATTTCCCATCTCCCTATTTTCCCACCTTCCTAATTCCCAACTTCTTAATTTCCCATCTCCCTATTTTTCCACCTTCCTAATTACCAACTCCTTAATTTCCCAACTAGCTAATTTCCCATCTTCCTAATTTTCCAACTCTCTAATTTCCCAATTCCCTAATTTCCTATCTCTCTAATTTCCCATCTCCCTAAATTCCCATCTCCCTAAATTCCCACTTCTCCTATTCCCTAATTTTCCCATATTTCAATTTCTCCATCTTCATATTTTCAACCCCCTCACACAACGTACATAACAAAATGCGTTCACCAGAATGACCTGCAAGTCTGCATAAAAAGTAACACCTCAGCCATATAGGACTCTAACGAAAGCACGCACAAGTCGTCAACACGGTTCGTTTTCATTTTAACTTTTATATTACTCTTTGTTCCAAGTAGCCTCAGTGAGAGTCAGTCGATGCGATTAATTTGCGAACGGCTTATCATTGATACTCGAATACAAAGTATCCCATTACGGAGTAAGTTGAAAAGTGTTACGTGATATCAAGAACGTTTCTCCGATAAGATCACGTTCCGGCCCAGAGTCCGGTGGAACATTTCATTATTGTCTTATCAGCAATAACAATAACGATAACGAATTGGATTATCGTTACTATTTTGTAAACTTCCAGTGACAGATCTTCTATCGAATATGTGATGTTGAAAAAATGTATCAGAAAATGTATAAGAAAATGTATTCGTAGGGAAAACGTGGATTTAGGAAGAAACCTATGGTTGTCCTAGAAAAAACCTATATGATTGTACTCTTATTTAAACCTAGGGAAATCTGGAGCCAAGAGAGAACTATACCCATAAAAAAACTTACATGTAAAACCTACATATATTTTTAGGAAAATGCAGTATTTAAAATGTCAGTAAAATAATAATCTTGTCAAAAACCTTATGACGCCATCTTTAAAATATGTATTTATAATTACTTTAAAGTTTATTACTTAAAATTAAAATGTTAACAAAATAAATTGCAAATATCAGATATTACTTGTGTCCTATCATTTGGACACTAAAGTTACATAAATAACGATTTCTCTTCTTTTATTGCAGGAAAATAGCCACAACCCGCCTTCAAAATGGGGGCGCTATTCAGGAGCGAGACGATGGCCCTGTGTCAGCTGTTCATCCAACCAGAATCAGCCTATCTGTCTGTCTCTGAACTGGGAGAAACTGGCACGGTGCAATTTCGCGACGTAAGATCCACTAAACTTCGCTTTTTCTTATCATTTCGATAGCCTTCATGGTCAACTAGTAAATAGTAAAAGTCGACGTTGTCAAGGATCCTGCGCTCGATACAGTGACTTGCATTAATATGTACAAACTGTGATAATTATTTGAGTAGTGTTATCTCGCCTGCAGGTGTTCTATGCGTGACCATTCATTAAAATTTTATTGGAATGATGTTTTGTGTGTTTGTTACGTTAGGGTGCTTTCATATGAGGAGAATTTATTTAGGGTCTTTTAATAAAATATTGATAATTATACAATGTTCATAATACAATATGTTTTGAATATGTTATTTAAAAGATTAATATATTTATCAAGAATATTCATAATATGTTTTGAATATTGTCTTTTAAAACATCAATACATCCATGTTTTCATATGAGGAGAATTTATTTAGGGTCTTTTAATAAAATATTGATTAATATTATACAATATGTTTTGAATGTTGTCATTTAAAACATTAATATATTTATCAAGAATATAAATGTATTAATGTTGCTACGAAACAGGATCGTTAGAAGACACGTCGATGACCGCCATTTTGAGTACATGTCCTTTTAAAATGGCTGTCGCAATGTCAAGTTAACTGTTGTCTATTTTGTTAAACTAAAACAAATATAGGAGTCGTAGCTACAATGTTGGATGACATTGAGAACCGCCATTTTGAATATTTGTCATAAAATGACTGATGTAATACTGACATCACGACTGTCTATTTTATTTGTTAAACTATATCTAAGAGTGGCAGCTACAATGTTAGATGACACTGATGAGAACCGCCATTTTGAATATTTGTTAGAAAATGGTTGATGCAATACCAACGTCACTACTATCTATTTTATTTGTTAAACTATATCACAGATTGGCAGCTACAATGTTAGATGACACTGATGAGAACCGCCATTTTGAATATTTGTCGTAAAATGGCTGATGCAATACCAACGTCACTGCTGTCTATTTTATTTGCTAAACTATATCTAAGAGTGGTAGCTACAATGTTAGAGGACCGCCATTTTGAATAATTGTTAGTTTAAAATAGCTAATGCAACATTGACGTAACCACTGCCTTAATCATCAATATTAAATAGAAAATCGATAGCAACAATGTTATATGACGCTACGGACCGCCATTTTGGTGCATGTATTTCAAAATGACCGACATAATAACTGCACTACTATTTCATTTATAAAATAATATAAATCTACAAAAGTAACAGCAGAAATATTAAATAGTAATTGATATTCTGGCTCGTCTTGAATATTTGCTTTTACAAAATGACCGACACGATAACTGCACTACTATTTCATTTGTAAAATAATATAAATCTACAAAAGTAACAGCAAAAATATTAAATAGTAATTGATATTCTGGGTCATCTTGAATATTTGCTTTTACAAAATGGCCGACATAACTGCACTACTGTTTCGTTTATAAAATAATATAAACTACAAAAGTAACAGCGAAAATATTAAATAGTAATTGATATTCTGGATCATCTTGAATATTTGCTTTTACAAAATGGCCGACATGATAACTGCACTACTATTTCATTTATAAAATAACATAAATCTACAAAAGTGACAGCAAAAATATTAAATAGTAATTGATATTCTGGTTCGTCTTGAATATTTGCTTTTACAAAATGGCCGACATAAAAGCACCTCGACCACTGTTCATATCTACGTCTACTGTTTATCAAGATGCATATAATCAAGATAAATTTGTGCTTTAGATTTCAGTTTTATTTCATGACGGAATTCGTTTAATTTGAAGGAAAATTATTTGTTTCCTCGTAGCTGAACAGCGATGTGAATTATTTCCAACGAAAATTCGTGAACGAAGTACGTCGGTGCGATGAGATGGAGCGGAAGCTTCGGTACATCGAGGCGGAAGTGAAGAAAGATGGAGTACCAATCGAGGAGAACCTGACGGAACTACCAAGGGCACCCAATCCTCGCGCTATTATAGATCTCGAGGTCAGACTTCCTATAAGCTGTTTCAAAACTAATACACTCCTCGCTCTGATCATATCTCCAGTATACATCACATCTCATTTTCCCAACCATCTACAATTCTTTTCAATTCACGCAACGTTACAGTCGTAAACTAGCCTTTAGGCAGACATTTTCTACGGCGTTCTTTCACCTCCAGCTATCGCCACTCTAAACGCCCGCGCCTTAATCGCCCGTCCCCCAATTCGATCATCGACAGCAACAAATCAGTTGCCACATCACCGTATTCAGTAATAATTTTGCATGTCCCAATTTTCCGTATATGACATACAGTCATAAAAGTGAAATAACGCGGTCCTAATTCGATGGCCAGGACCGTACAGTATTGTACAAATACAGCTCTTCGTGAAAGTTTCAAAGTTGCTACTTCCCTAAAGCAGAAATAGCTTCGAGGGTTAAACTCGATTTCCAACGTGAAAAGTGCGATATGGAAGTACATTGCAGTACGAGGTCTTTCAAAGGTATCGGAACATCGTTGCAAGGTGTCCGAACTTTCGCGAAGAGCTGTATCGATCTGTGAAGTAGGTGTTCATTTGAGCGACGTATGATTGTATCGTTACAGGCCCATCTCGAGAAAACGGAGAACGATATATTAGAGCTGAGTCAAAACGCGGTGAACCTGAAGAGTAACTATCTCGAGTTGACGGAATTACAGCACGTGCTCGAGAAGACGCAAGTGTTTTTCACGGAGGTAGCTTAAGTAGTTCAGCAGCTTTTGCTCATAGCGTCGTCCTCCTTCGTGTAATCGATGTTACCGTTCTGTCGAAGAATCAAGATTCGTATCTTCTTCTATATCAACAGGAAGAGGCCAATGACTCGATCACCAGGACGCTTATTAACGAGGAGGCACAGAATTCGAGCGCGACGGGTCGGGGACGTCTCGAGTACGTTTATATTATATATTTAACCCTTTAACGGTTCACTACATGAGTGAAGTGTGTCTCTTGGGAAGATGTTGAGAACAGGAGTTATAGATCTTTCAATTTTTTTTTTTTTAGTGTTTACTTTGAGAATTTTTTTAGATTTGTATATTGGTTGGTGGTATAATTTTTAAATTACTACATTATCAAGTTTAAAAGATTTCGAGATCTTACAGTATTAAATTGATAGAATTTTTAGTTGTTATATTAACGAATTTATGAAATTACAAATTTCTAAATTTCTCAATTCCCCAATTTCCCAACTTCTTAATTTCTAAATTCCATAATTTCCCAATTCCATGACTTCCCAATTCCATAATTTCCCAATTCCATAACTTCCCAATTCCATAACTTCTCAATTCCATAATTTCCCAATTCCATAATTCCCCAATTTTTCAATTTTCCAATTTCCCCAATTTTCCAATTCCCAATTCCCTAAATTCCAAATCCCTTAATTTTTCCCAATTTTTCAATTTTTCAATTTCCCAATTTCCCAAATTTCCATTTTTCCAATTTTCCAATTTTCGAATTTTCGAATTTCCTAATTTCCCCATTTTCTAATTTTCCAATTTCTCATTTCCCAATCTTTCAATTTCCCAATTCTCTAATTTTCCCATTTTCTAATTTTCCAATTTTTCAATTTCCTAATTTCCACATTTTTGAGTTTCCCAATTCCCTAATTTACCAATCCCTTAATTTTCCAATTTCCCAATTCTCTAATTCCCTAACTCCTTAATTCTCCATCTTCCCAATTTCCCAATTTCCTAATTCCCTAATACCCTAATTCCCTAATTCTCTAATTCCCTAATTCCCCAATTCTCTAATTTCTAAATGAACAAATCCCCAAATTCCTTAATTCCCAAGTTCTCCAAATTTCCCAAGTCCCCAAATTCCCCAAATTCCCCAAATTCTCCAAATTGCCAAATCCCTAAATCCCTAAATCCTCACAAATTCCCCAAATTTCCAAATTCCCTAAATCCCCAAATCCCCCAAATTCCCCAAATTCCCCAAATTCCCCAAATTCCCCAAATTCCCCAAATTCTCCAAATTCCCAAATCCCTAAATCCCTAAATCCTCGCAAATTCCCAAAATCCTCCAAATTCCCCAAATTCCCCAAATTCCCCAAAATTCTCCAAATTCCCAAACCCCTAAATCCTCACAAATTCCCTAAATCCTCACAAATTCCCCAAATCCTCCAAATTCCCTAAATTCCCCAAATCATCCAAAACTTGAAATGCTCTAAATTTCCCAAATTCCTAAATTTGCCCAATTACCTTCTTTAATTCCCTATTTGCTAAATCCCCAAAATTCAAATAGAATGCACAAAACTACCATATCTGTTTCGTTTGATAAAACGTTTTAATTACAGATTCGTTGCTGGAGTGATAAATCGTGAACGGGTACCGGCCTTCGAGAGAATGCTATGGCGGATATCCCGAGGGAACGTGTTCCTGCGCCAGGCTGAGCTTGAGAGGCCGCTCGAGGATCCAGCCACTGTTAGTCCACATTTTATTATTCCATTCTCTTTAATTTCACTAATTATTTTTGTTAACTAAGGAAATTCACTAAAATTGTTGCCCATTGAAGAATATTTTAAAAATAAGTATAAAAAAGTAAAAAATGTAAAATAAGTATAAATAAGTATAAATAAGTAAAATAAGTAAAAATAAGTACCAATACAAGGTTTAATAAACGCCTTTTACCAAGTGCCATCTTTTCGGACGCACACGTTTTTTTTATAGTTAATTAAATTTTGAAGCTGATGATAAACTTCATTAAATACAAAAATGATTGAGATATGAAAAATGATGGGCAACATTTAAATTTGTCGATAAATTAATTTATTAGAAATATGTATTTATTCATGACAGAATTATTCAGATAATATTTTAATATTTTGCAGTCAGGAAACGTAACGGTATGTCCTTAATAATATTCAAATATATTACAAGTAGAGTTCGATCATTATAATTGTATATATTTTCCTCGTTTCATTGATTCTCCGATATCATTTGTCGAAATAAAATTCTTTGCTATCGGTAGTGGCAAACGAAAGCTTGTTCGTGAGTTGCTTCAGTATCTTCAATTAACCCATTGAGATCTCATTTGTTTTCAGAGCGTTGCAACTGGAGAGCAACATTACTCTCGTCACTTGGTAACTGAGATACTTTCAATCAATTTTCAATTTCCACGTGTTGATTAAACATGCAAATATAAAACCAAGCTTATTTTTAGAACGTAATCATTCATTAATCATTAATTGTTATTGTCCTATTTTATTTTCATTTGGATTATGTCAATGCTATAGTTTTCCTGTTTTCCAAGGTGAATTTTCCGTTTCTTAATTTTATGAGTTTTTAGAATTCTGGTTTTTTGATTGTTTCATATCTTCGGTTCTTCGATTTTCTGTTGGTTAGATTTCTCAATTTTTTAGCTTTCCTGTTTCGCAATTTTCGTATTTCACACTTTTGTAATTTCCCACGTTCCTAATTTTTCAAATTTTCAATTTTCCAATTTTCCCATTTTCCAAATTTCCCATTCCTCCAATTTTCTAATTTCCCCATTTTCCAATTTTCCAATTTTCCAATTTTTCAAACTTCCAAATTTCCAAACTTCCAAATTTCCAAATTTCCAAATTTCCAAATTTCCAAATTTCCAAATTTCCAAATTTCTAAATTCCCAAAATTCCCGATTCTCTAATTTTCCAAGTTTCTAATTTCCCAACTCTCTAATTACCCGTCTCTCTAAATTCCCATCTCTCTAATTTCACCATTTCCTAATTTTCCAACTCTCTAAATTCCCATCTCTCTAATTTCACCATTTCCTAATTTTCCAACTCTCTAATTTCCCATCTCTCTAATTTCACCATTTCCTAATTTCCGAACTCTCTAATTTCCCATCTCTCTAATTTCCTAACTCCTTAATTTCCCATCTCCCTAATTTCCCATCTCCCTAATTTCCCATCTCCCTAATTTCCCAACTCTCTAATTTCCAATCTCTCTAATTTCACTATTTCCTAATCTTCCATCTCTCTAATTTCCCAACTCTCAAATTCCCATCTTTCTAATTTCACCATTTCCTAATTTTCCAACTCTCTAATTTCCCATCTCTCTAATTTCACCATTTCCTAATTTCCGAACTCTCTAATTTCCCATCTCTCTAATTTCCCAACTCCTTAATTTCCCAACTTCCTAATTTCCCGACCCCTTAATTACCCAATTTTCCCTTTTATCATTCTACTTCTCCTCCAACAACGTCCCAAATTTCTAAATTTTTATTTATAGAAAATAATCATTCGTTAATCATTACTCTTCAACCTCCGTATGATTGTACTTATTTAGAACACCAAAGCGTTGACACGTTGACCACCGTACATTACAAATCAAATGTACCATAATTCTTCATGTCACATCATTATCTCTAGATTTACGGAAACCTTCACTCTCTCTCTGATCCAAAAATGTCAACTTCACCACAATATTATAAACCAAAGTATTTAACTAAAGTATTAAATCCCTAAATCTATGGTTAATGAAACTATAGCAACATCGACAAATTTCTGTACATCACAATTCATTTTTTGCATCACACTTATGCAATCACCAAAAGGTCGTCAACGTGTCACACAATAACCATTGACATTTAAAACAAAACAAAATTATTATCATTAATTTTAAAATTTATTAAAAAGGTTGAAATGCTTTGCAACTAAAAGCCACGAGTGTGACTCGTTTTACAAGTTTTATTAAGGTTCTCCGTGTGGGTCTCAATGGATTAGTTGTCAGACTAACCAAACACCCCGACTTATCCCTCACAGTCACTTCCGAGTCTTGTAGTTAGGTACGTACAAGTTTTGCGCGCGTGAACTGTTGCAGGGTAACGAGATGTACAAAACCGCGTTCGTCGCGTTCTTCCAAGGGGAGCAGCTCAAGAGCCGAATCAAGAAAGTTTGCAGCGGATTTCATGCATCTTTGTATCCCTGTCCTCATAGCCACGCTGAACGGGCGGAAATGGTTAAGGGTGTTCGTACCAGATTGGAGGATTTGAATTTGGTGAGAATTTTTTGAAATTTTTCCATTTTTCAATTTTTCAATTTTTCAATTTTTCAATTTTTCGATTTTTCAATTTTTCAATTTTTCGAGTTTTCGATTTTTCGATTTTTCAATTTTTCAATTTTTCAATTTTTCAATTTTTCAATTTTTCAATTCTTCAATTTCCCAACTCCGTAATTTCCCAACTCCCTAATTTCCCATCTCCCTAATTTCTCACCTCCTTAAATTCCCAACTGCATAATTTCCACCTCTTTAATTTCCCAACTCTCTAACTCCCCATCTCCCTAATTTCCCAACTCTCCAACTTCCTATCTTCCTAATTTCCCATCTCCCTAATTTCCCAACTCTCCAACTTCCTATCTTCCTAATTTCCCATCTCCCTAATTTCCCAACTCTCCAACGTCCGACCTTCCTAATTTCCGAGCTTCCTAACTTTCCAACTCCTTAAGTTCCACATTCTCAAATTTCCAACTTTCCCAATTTCCACCTATCCACATATATATGCACGAAAATTGCTCTCCACCGCCTCTCGTTATATCGCCGCTCTTTCATCTCACAGGTCCTCAATCAAACAGACGACCACCGTCAACGCGTGTTGCACAACGTAGCCAAAGAGCTGCCCAACTGGATGATCATGGTCCGGAAGATGAAAGCAATATACCATACTATGAACCTCTTCAACATGGACGTTTCAAAGAAGTGCCTTATAGGAGAATGTTGGGTACCCATAGCGGATCTTACTATTGTCCGAAACTGCCTCAACGAAGGATCGGTTAGCTTCAATATTATTTTTCTTATCATTTGCATTTTTTACATCAACAGTATTGAATCTGGGTTCAATTATAAAAATCTAGGGATATATGTCTCATAAAGATTTGTTTTCCCCTGAAGATAAGATTTTCCCATTTAAAATCAATGTTCTGTTTAATATTTTACTTCCTTCAGCGTCTCTGTGGTAGTTCGATACCATCTTTCCTCAATGTTATCTACACAGACGAGAATCCACCGACGTTTAACAGGACCAACAAGTTCACCAGAGGTTTCCAGAATTTGATCGACGCTTATGGAGTGGCATCGTATCGCGAAGCTAATCCGGCCCTCTACACCATTATCACGTTTCCTTTTCTGTTTAGCATCATGTTCGGAGATTGTGGACACGGTAAGCGATTATGTACCATAAATTTTCAAGTTCTCAAATTTCCAAACTTTCAAATTTCCAAGTTCTCAAATTTCCAAACTCTTAAATTTCCAAGCTTTCAAATTTCCAAACTATCAAATTTCCAAATTCTTAAATTTCCAAACTCTCAAATTTCCAAACTCTCAAATTTCCAAGTTCTCAAATTTCCAAGTTCTCAAATTTCCAAACTCTCAAATTTCCAAATTCTCAAATTTCCAAACTTTCAAATTTCCAAATTCTCAAATTTCCAAACTCTCAAATTTCCAAGCTTTCAAATTTCCAAGTTCTCAAATTTCCAAATTCTCAAATTTCCAAACTCTCAAGGTTCCAAGCTTTCAAATTTCCAAACTATCAAATTTCCAAGTTCTCAAATTTCCAAACTCTCAAATTTCCAAACTCTCAAATTTCCAAACCCTCAAGTTTCCAAACTCTCAAATTTCCAAGCTTCCAAATTCCCAAATTTCCCAAATCCCTAATCTTCCAAATTCCTAACCTTCCAAATCCCGAACCTCCCAATTCCCTTATTCCCAAATTCTGAAATCTCTACATCTCCAAATCCATGAATTTCCAAATTTCAATCCACTCCCTAAATCCAATTCTATAGTCCCTTTTCCGTATCTACATACCGATATCAACCCACGTCTTAACGCGTAAAGTGCGAAAATCGACAAAAATATCTGCCGACGCTCAGCTGACGCCGAACCACCATTTGCAATCGGTGTAAATTTAAGATGGCGCCCAAAAGTACAATACCGACGTCAACCCACGAGTTGGCGCGCGATGTCCACGCGTTTAGAAGAGCTAGTCAGAATAGAAAAATGGACGCCTCGCACGTATTTTCGGCGGAACAATTGGCTCTCGCCGGTCACGCGCACCGATTAGGCGAAAAACAATGAGAGTCGGCAAACGTCTCTCGAGTGAGCAAGATAGCCATTGCCTTCTGCAGTTGTTGTCATTATTATTCTTATGCGCCGAAATGTAACTGAAAGTGTTCACGGTGAGGAGCTTCTTTTACTTTGGGTCACGCGGCATCTCGTGGGTTATCTGTATGTCGGTTGTCGACATCTGAAGCTGTCTAAAGTTTGAAGGTATCATGTGGACAGTTACCGAGAGCACCTATCTAAAGTGTCTTTCAAATGGAACATAAACTTACATGTGGACACTTATCAAGAGGTGTCTAAAATTTGAATGTCCACCTCGCGCGCCAACTCGTGGGTTGGCATCAGTACTTTCCTATATAATAACTATAATAATAGTTCATTTAGTTTAGTGTAAAGATGGCGGATGAGTTAGAAAAATTCGACGTGTAGTAAATATTGCATGTGTAATAATTAATAGTTGACAATATTAACTTCAGATACATTTTGTCTTGACACTTATCAGAGCTATCTATAATTTGAAGACATATGAACAATCACCTATGTCTATATACTTGATTGAAATGTATATTCTGCCGCAGGTTTGATCATGGCCCTTTTCGCATTGTTCATGATCATAAAGGAGAAGAAGTTTTTGGCTGAAAAATCATCGTCCGAAATATGGAACATATTTTTTGCCGGCCGATATATTATCCTCCTGATGGGTTTGTTTTCCATTTACACCGGCCTCATCTACAACGACTTGTTCTCAAAGTCGCTTAACCTGTTCGGATCTAGTTGGTCCATTCCGTACAACGTATCGACGGTCCTAGAGAATCCTTCTCTACAGCTGAATCCGGTCGAGGCTTATGCACAGGCGCCCTATCCTATGGGCATGGATCCGGTTTGGGCGCTCGCTGACAACAAGATTATTTTTCTGAACTCCTACAAAATGAAGTTGTCCATCATCTTCGGTGTGGTCCACATGATCTTTGGGGTCTGCGTCAGCGTCGTTAATATCATGTACGTTCTTTCGGATTTATACTTATTACTACTTGTATACTTCATTGCGTAGTTGACATTTTTACTTAGTACCGTGGTCTCTTGTTATATTGCCGTTTAACGTTCTTTTTGTACAAAGTTGTCAAATTGCTAAGTTTCGAAATTAAAAAATTCAGTAATGTACAAATCTTCAAATCTCCGCTATCTCTCTGCTTCCTCAGTCCATGACAATATATCGACGTGTAAAAATATTCAGACTATTTATCCCTCAATTCCAAATCTTTGCAGAAACTTCAAAAGGTACGCGAGCCTGCTACTCGAATTCTTGCCCCAGCTGCTCTTCCTCCTAGTGTTGTTCTTTTACCTCGTCGTTCTGATGTTCGTCAAATGGGTCCTATACGATGCCTCCTCACCGGGTAAGTACATATAATCTTACAACCAAGCATCTGTTATACTAACATATATTCCTTACAGATTATGCATACGGCTCTGCATGTGCTCCGTCGGTTCTCATCACGTTCATCAACATGATACTTCAAGGACACGCTACGCCACCAGAAGGTTGTTCAGAGTACATGTTTTCCGGTCAAACATACGTGCAAATGGCGTGCGTTGTCATCGCCGCACTATGTATCCCTGTACTGCTCTTCGGGAAACCATTACACTTCCTCATAACGAAACGCAGGAAGGCTCAGAGTAAAATTCTGGTAAGAATTTTGTTAGCATATCAGTGACATCACACAACAATCAACGAGCCGTAGTTCTTCTAAATACACTTATTTGCGTGGCAACTCGTGGGTTGGATACTGTTCTCCCGCATAGTCGGTGGCAATTTAACTATCGCTTCACTTTTGACGCTTTAGACAGATTGGTTCACCTGTCTCTAAAATACAAAACTTAAGAAACACCTACATAAATTATAATTATAATGTATTTTTCAGAGTAATGGAAGCACCTCCCAAGACATCGAATTACAGAGCGAGGGTCTGCAAAATGCCGGTCCGTCGGACAACGAGGCCGCCGGTGGCCACGACGAACACGACACGTTCGGCGACGTAATGATCCACCAAGCCATCCACACCGTAGAGTACGTCCTCTCGACGATATCGCACACTGCCTCTTATCTCCGTCTATGGGCTCTGTCACTAGCCCATGGCCAGCTCTCCGAAGTGCTGTGGTCTATGGTGTTACGTAAGGGGCTCTCCGGGGGCAGCTATGTAATGAGCGTTTTCTTGTTCTGCACGTTCGCTGCTTGGGCCTTCTTCACACTCGCCATCTTGGTGCTGATGGAGGGGCTGTCGGCCTTCCTTCACACTCTACGACTTCACTGGTATTTTTCCTACATTTTACTAGATCTTAAAATTCGATACTAGATCTTCAAATTCGATACTAGATCTTCAGAGTATTTACTGAAGAGTATTTACAAATAGTATTTACTGACTTTCAAACGTTCCAGGGTGGAGTTCATGAGTAAATTCTACGACGGCCAAGGCCAAGCGTTCCAGCCATTCTGCTTCAAGAGCATCCTAGATGCGGAAGAGACCGGCGAGGAATAATTAGCTCACCGATGGCCTTATAAAAGATAATCAATTTTACGATACGAGAACGAGGTACATCGCCAAAAGAACATATCTTAAGAAATTTTTACGAACGCCAGTTAATTCGAAAAGAATCGTTCCTTTTAAATCGTAAGGCAACAGTATTCGGTGTCCTGTACGAGTTACTTTGTATATTTAAGATAGACTTTGAACATTTTTATCGGTTACACTTTTGAGCTTCACTTATTGCCGCTTTCGAAAGTTGCAGTAGCAACATTTGCGTAACGAAGGGAACAATCGAAGTTGGGTTGCAATATGGCCGCCGAGAGAGTCATTTTTCCCAAGATTTTTCATAAGTTTAGAACGTTTCATAAGTTTAGAGCTTTCGAACTCTTTAATTGGTCTTTGGATAGGTTCAATTCCGGAGGTGCAAGTTTATATGGAATTAGCGTTGCTGCTGAGGGAAAATGTACCACATCGGGCTTGGACGTTCTTTCGCGTTCATTTTGATTTCTAAATTCGTACATTTTAAGATCTTCAGGTTTCTGAACCTTTAGATACGGAGAACTTGCGTTTCTGGAGTTCTAGATTGCTCAGATTCGTTATATGGCCGTTATATACCGTTTATAAGTATCCGGACACAAGCGAAATATGCATTCGCGTTGCATGAAGTTCCTGTTACATCTCAGATTCCTATGTTCAAACTTTTATATCTCCTGGATGTTTTAATCTCTCTACATCCACAAAAATTATCCCTAGATCCCTAGATTCGTTTCTAACTAGAATCCCAACCTAAACTCTTTCCATGCCTCCTCGGCGGTCCCCAAAACTCAATACACGAACATCGCCGCAATTTCAAAGTTTTAAATTTTTGCTAAAACTATTACTATTTTACGAGAATGTTACATAATTAATTTACCATTCGCGAAATACAAAGTTGTCTTATGACGAATAGAAGAGTACCGCTGTGAACCCATGAGTTGGCGCGCGAGATCAGCTGTGGATCCTCGCGCGCCAACTCATGGGTTGCAGTACCTTGCGTAGTTTCCGTAGCTTTCGGGATGCAGCGAGATGTTAGTCTTTCGTCTAGGTCACGCAGCAATGCGTTGCGTCAATTAAACACGCGACGAGATCGGTGCACGTTATATTCATTCCAGTGATCATTGTCAGAATATCTTCTACGACGACCATCATACAATACAATGTGTGCACAATATTGTACGACGTCGAACGAAATCTGGAGAGGGATACGTAACCCAAGAGTACAAATTGTTGGTAAGAGTGATTGCAAGAGGTATACGTCCTTCGATGAATAGAAAGAAGCGCCGTTACAGATGTATGTTGAGAGTGATTCAAATATACATACGACTATATTTTATCAACACTGTGAGACAGCTGTGCACAACTGGTGCTCCTCGGGCAGTGACCAATTCTGACCCAATCAAATATTCTAAAACTAGTTGATTTGAGAACTAGTCGAGATTTAATAACTAATAATAACTTCGAAGTAATAGTTTCGACTGCCTGTGGACAACGAATTGTGCAGATCTGCTGTCAACGTATTTATCGAATACCCCCTCTTTTCTTCCCATTTAAAATTTTTAAGATATCAAAATTTTACTAGTAAAGTTGGTAGAACGTATGTAGCTGCTTTTCATCCCGTTCGACAGAGATGCGCGCGCTTATGCAACGATTTTCTGCGCTCAACTTATACGGCGCGAGTTTAGTCGACGTGACGCGGTCGTGTGCTGTGCTTGCGCGCGCGTCTTCCCCTCTTCTGACCGAGGACACGCTCACAGGTGAGTACATCAGTGATAGGCAGTCGTGAGATTTTATCTCACGCGAGAGCTTTCTGCGCATGCGTCAGCTGACGTCACAGCCTGCTATTAGTGCCGTATCTAGCCGGTACATGCAGTGGTGACTGATAAGAGGCACCTTAATGATTTTACATAATTTTTCAAAAATTCTTATAATTGCACTGTAAACTATGAATGTATAAGTTGGGTTAGATTACATTAGGCTGGGTTAGGTTAGTTATATATATGACTGTATAAAACTATACAACTATATATGTATGTATAGAGTGAATTATACAAAATTGCTCTGAATGTTCATCTTCATTTTCGTTTCCTCGATACATTTAGTTCCGTTAATAAATGTATACTTAGTAAATTTTGTAACTACTTACCGGCTGACGCATTATCGGTGGTAACTACGTTACCGATGTCGCGCGATTTGCTTGTTCACGACCAGTGTCAACCGTCACGCTTGCACCCGTCGCTCTCGCATCCGAGCTCGCGCTATTCTCGCCCTCTGATTGGTCAGTGTTTTTCATTAATAATTCAAAAACTAAGCTTAAACCAGCATTTTGGTAAAGGAAAAAGTTGTTCCGAATCACACCAGCTACCACCCCTCAAGAGGATTTCCACCTGAAAGCGAACACCCTGTATGACCAGATCTAAGTAGTATAAGCGCTTTATGGTCAGACCATTCAAGTAGTATAAGCGCTTTATGGTCAGACCATTCAAGTAGTATAACCGTATGATATGGTCAGACCTAAGTAGTATAGCCGTATGATATGGTCAGACCTAAGTAGTATTACCGTATGATATGGTCAGACCTAAGTAGTATAACCGTATGATATGGTCAGACCTAAGTAGTATAGCCGTATGATATGGTCAGACCTAAGTAGTATAGCCGTATGATATGGTCAGACCTAAGTAGTATAACTCTATGATATGGTCAGACCTAAGTAGTATAACCGTATGATATGGTCAGACAATTTAAGTAGTATAACCCTATGATATGGTCAGACCTAAGTAGTATAACCCTATGATATGGTCAGACCTAAGTAGTATAACCGTATGATATGGTCAGACAATTTAAGTAGTATAACCCTATGATATGGTCAGACCTAAGTAGTATAACCCTATGATATGGTCAGACATTTTAAGTAGTATAACCCTATGATATGGTCAGACCTAAGTAGTATAACCCTATGATATGGTCAGACCTAAGTAGTATAACCCTATGATATGGTCAGACATTTAAGTAGTATAACCGTATGATATGGTCAGACCTAAGTAGTATAACCGTATGATATGGTCAGACCGTCTGACCATATCATAGGGTTATACTACTTAGGTCTGACCATATCATAGGGTTATACTACTTAGGTCTGACCATATCATAGGGTTATACTACTTAAAATGTCTGACCATATCATAGGGTTATACTACTTAGGTCTGACCATATCATAGGGTTATACTACTTAAATTGTCTGACCATATCATACGGTTATACTACTTAGGTCTGACCATATCATAGGGTTATACTACTTAGGTCTGACCATATCATAGGGTTATACTACTTAAATTGTCTGACCATATCATACGGTGATACTACTTAGGTCTGACCATATCATAGGGTTATACTACTTAGGTCTGACCATATCATACGGTTATACTACTTAGGTCTGACCATATCATAGGGTTATACTACTTAAATTGTCTGACCATATCATACGGTTATACTACTTAGGTCTGACCATATCATACGGTTATACCACTTAGGTCTGACCATATAATACGGTTATACTACTTAGGTCTGACCATATCATACGGTTATACTACTTGAATGGTCTGACCATATCATACGGTTGTACTACTTAGGTCTGACCATATCATATGGTTATACTACTTAGGTCTGACCATATCATACGGTTATACTACTTAGGTCTGACCATATCATACGGTTATACTACTTGAATGGTCTGACCATATCATACGGTTATACTACTTAGGTCTGACCATATCATACGGTTATACCACTTAGGTCTGACCATATAATACGGTTATACTACTTAGGTCTGACCATATCATACGGTTATACTACTTAGGTCTGACCATATCATACGGTTATACTACTTAGGTCTGACCATATAATACGCTTATACTACTTGAATGGTCTGACCATATAATATGGTTATACTACTTGAATGGTCTGACCATATAATACGCTTGTACTACTTAGGTCTTACGTGCGAAAATTATAATATCAGAGATACAATAAGAAAGAAATGGATTTTATTTTGTTAACATGCAAAGATCTGATAAAAGTCGAGCGGTATCTTTTTCCTTTGCTCTTGCAACAAATATTAATATAATATAATTAATTAATTAATTAATATAATAACAAATATAAATAAAATAATAATCATAAATAAATTAAATTATTAAATAATTTAATAGTCATAAATAAATAATATTACTTTTATTATATATAATCTGTTATATTACTTAACCATTTTATTCTCTTTCCTGCAATTTTCTTCAGATTTATTTTTTTTCCTCATTAGGGCCTAATGATACCTTATATTTGATCAAACTGTATACGCTACTGAGAACTTCTGCGAATAGCTTACTGCGCATGCGCTGAGACTGCCCACCACTGGAGTACATATACACACGCGCGCAGCGACGCATGCGCAGTGCGACTCACCCCGAGACGCGACGTGGACCCAGGTGGAGGCTGACGGTTAACAACGATCTTTTCTTGTGTTGCAATATTTTTGCTAGTTTGCTAATTTTGGTAGAGGTGGTTGCACATTTTGTATGCATTTTATTACATTTTGTTGTTTGATGATAAAAATTTGGAACTTGCATTGTGATAGGGGTGACTTAATTGGGATACAAAAATAAAATGTCTGAAGTAAAGATTTATTGGTTATTTGGGGAAAATTTTTTGAGAAAAATTGAGAGGTTTGATTGTATATATGTGGGTGTTTATGAAGGGTTGTTTTGGAGAGGAATTAATTAAGGGATGAAATTTATTTTGTAAGAAATAAAGTAAAGGAAGAAAGTTTTATATATATGTCAACATTTTATGGATTTTTCTTTTTTACGTTCTTTTTAATTGCAATTAAATTTTACTAGTCTGAGATTCAATGTATAACATTTGAAAAATATTTACATTTGTAAATATATCTCAGAATGTATTTCACTTTAATTATTAATTAAATTTTATAGGAAAATTGCTAATATAATTGCTCTTTCACAAAGGCATTTATAGAAGTTATTTCATCATAATTATATTATTGGGACATTGAACCTTAAATTACAATTTAATTAAACTTCATATAATTAAACTTTTCAATCAAATTTGTATTTTAAACTAAAGTATTCTAATTATACAACTTTTAGATAAGGTATAAAACACAATACCTTACTATAAAGTAATTAAATTATAAAATTGAAAGAGATTTGCAAGTTCTATTTATATGTGCTTTTTAAAATTTAGACGTAAGCGCGCGCTTTTCTAAACCACCGTACTGACGTCATCTGGCGGTGCATTATAGCACATACAAAATAGAAAATTGCAATTTTCTTCACAATTACTTACTTTTATTCTTTCTTACGATGAGTAGAATGATCTATCATCTCATACGAATCGAAATAACACTATCGTCAATTGTGTAACGAGAAATTAAAAAAATTGCACTGCACGGGTAGCCACCTAGCGGTAGAAGGTGGAACTAATGAAACTGCTGTTTCAAAAGTGTGTAGTTCACCCTGTTCGCCGGAGAGATGGCGCCACAAGTTCAATTTTCTAAAAACTCGATTAATACTGATTTTATAGGCTTAATTTATTATAACATGCATTCCTAAGTTAATTAGACTTGCATTCCGATGTAATTTGATGTATATTATAGTAAATTAAGCAGTAAAATCGATTTAAAAAAAAAATGGGACTGGTGGTGCCATCTCTCCAACGAACTAGGTGAACTACGTGGTTTTGAAACACTACTTTCATTAGTTCACTTTTGTGCCACTAGGCGGCGCCACGTGTGTCGTTTCGAATCAATATAATTAATTTTATTAGCCTAATTGACTATTATATGCAACAAATTACATCAGAAAGTAAGAGTTAATTTATAAATATTTTGACTTCATTAAATTATTATTAATTTACCTTTTTCTTCAGAAAACTGATGCTCTGAATGACGTCATGCATATAACCTCTGTCAGTAGTTTATTTTGAATATACAGATTTTGATAAATTTGGTCCTTATTTTAATTTTTAGATTAACAATACTGAATACTGTTAACGTATTATCATAACCCCTAAAAGTTTTATCTTCTAAAAATAAATATTGCAAACTTCAGATCTTCAAAATACTGTTGTTGTTTATTATTGAGGGCATCGACTGCCATTTCCTATCTCTTCATATAAACTAATCACTTTGTAAATTGCAGTATAAGTACTCCAGACACTGCATGCATTAATTTGCAATGTAGATGCACTTGTTCGACGTTTCAACTTCTTACGGTTATTAAACGAGACGTGTATCAGTTTAACACGACATGTCGTGTTAGCAAATGGCGCGTAAAGTTGAAACGCGTTGACCTGTCCTTACATAAGGCGTCGTTTTACTACTATCTTAATTGCTAGGTTAATTTGTGACGGATTAAATGACGTGGAGTCAATATATTATTGACGATACTAGTCAATGATGATAACTACTGTAATTTGTCAAATTCTTTAGTAGGCCGTTTTTCGGTTGGCAAATTTGTGGTTAGGTGAGGGTTTGTGGTTAGGTAGGGGTTTATGGTTAGGTTAGGTTTTATGCTTAATTTAGGTTTTATGGTTAGATGAGGTTTTGTGGTTAGGTCAAGGTTTTATGGTTAGTTTAGATTTTATGGTTAGGTGAGGTTTTGTGGTTAGTTTGGGTTTTATAGTTAGATGAGGATTTATGGTTAGGTCATGGTTTTATGATTAGTTTAGATTTTATGGTTAATTTAGGTTTTATGGTTACGTCAAGGTTTTGTGGTTAGGTGAGGATTTATGGTTAGGTCATGGTTTTATGATTAGTTTAGATTTTATGGTTAATTTAGGTTTTATGGTTACGTCAAGGTTTTGTGGTTAGGTGAGGATTTATGGTTAGGTCATGGTTTTATGATTAGTTTAGATTTTATGGTTAATTTAGGTTTTATGGTTACGTCAAGGTTTTATGGTTACGTCAAGGTTTTATGGTTAGGTGAGGATTTATGGTTAGGTTAAGGTTTTATAGTTAATTTAGGTTCTATGGTTAGTTTTGATTTTAGGTTTATTCTAGATTTTATTGTTAGATTATGTTTTATCTTTAATATAGATTTTTAAAATTAGGTCAGGTTCTATGGTTAGTTTTGGTTTTATGTTTATGTTAGATTTTATGGTTAGGTTAGGTTTTATCTTTAATATAGATTTTTATAATTAGGTTAGGTTTTATGGTTATGTGTGGTTTTATGGTTAGATTCGGTTTTATTGTTAGGTCATATTTTATGGTTAATTTGGGTTTTATGGTTAGGTCAGATATTTTTGTTAAGTTAGATTGTATGGTTACTTTAGGTTTTATCAAAGGATTCCTTCAAAATATAATTTTGTTGGTAACGTTCATAATCTTTATTAATAACATCAACCATATAAATACTTCTCTTGTTATTCAACAACATGAGGATATAAAATAACATAATTTGATCAACAGTTAAAATATAATTTTATAATAGAACACATAAATATTATATGAACTTATATTACGTACAAGTGTACAGATGCCAACCCATTGGCGCGTTCAAATTGTGGGTCCCTTCGCGCCAACTCGTGGGTTGGCAACGGTACATAACTTTGTATCCGATTTTCTTATCTATAGAATTATCTTAAAATGATATATATCAAGGATTTTAGCAAATCTGTTATCTTTACGACAATTATATGTTACAAGAGATGTTGTGCGATCGCAGTCTCTATTTACATAATTGAATATAATTGTCTTTTATAGAGGTATCTTTTTTATCAACAATCTATGAGTATGTACATATTATTGAGATAACCACGTGAAGTGTTAATTGAAGAATCGAGTTTTTAATTCTCTCAAAAATTTGGCCCCTTGAATATACCCTGTTTCACTTATTTCTAAAAAACAACTTACAAAATAGTGAAAAATATTTGTATCTCTTATATCAATAAGCTACTTTTTATATCTCCGAAAATAATCTTTGTCTTACGCAATTAATTTATCGTAAATAAATAATCATTTAAACTTAATTATCTAATTGTTAATTTTATCATAATTAACGAGGGCAAACACTTATCATAAATCCATCAATTTAAAATATCTGCAAGTTCTTGTAGATAAAAGGCGGGAAAAAGAAAGATTTGAAAAATGATAACCCAGTAGAAAGACATTCGTTAAGGCACAATAATGTTATGTTTAATTCATTGTGCACGTTATATAGAAAATGTTCCTTATTTTGTTTTTATATAAAAAGGCATATATGTTTGCACTATATACCAAAATAGTGCATTAAATAATTCAAACTGATTGTAAAATAATTTTGACAGAAATCAGTCTTTCCAAGCAGTTGTATACAAAGAACAAGGACCAAATTAAAAATAAAATGTAATAACAAGTTTAATACGTTGACTGTTTTGTAAAGGAGGAATCTTTCTGTATATGTAGGATGAGACCTTAGGTGTCACATGTATACATATGCAACGTATAGATAAGGCAAGATACCACATTAGTAAATTCATTTTAACAACCCTATAAATTTCCCAGACATTAACAAATCAGAACGAGGACCTTCTTCAATCTCATCTTCACACATAAACAACAGGTCACCCAAATTTCAAGAACAAAGCTTTCCCACAATTCAGTCAACGCAGCGCCATCCAGCGTCTCCCGCAAGCAACCAGACCATGGCAGTTTAAAAATCAGAATAACTTCCTCAAGTTAACTTTCCCTCCCATTTTCCGCCTGGTTGAGTTTCTCCTTTTCATCCTTATCTCCCAGCTGGTTCATAGTGACCTCATAGCTGCTGCCTTTCCTCCCGGAGCCGAGGCACGTGGTAAAGCAGGTGTCGTTCTTACCGAAGTTCTCTCCGTCCTCGATGGTTTCCGGCATGGCTTGGTTGACCGTCTCGGGCAGGTACATCGACAGGAAACCGGACACCAGAGCGACGAAGCCGAACAACACCGCGGGCACTTTGGGATTGAAGGAGTCCAGTAGCATTATGAGGGGAGTCAACGCGCCGCTGAGACGGGCGCACATGGAGCCGATCCCTAGGGCGGTGTTCCTGACCACAGTGGGGAACAGTTCAGCCGTGTAGTTGTAGATGACCGCGAAGGAGACCGCTATGCAGGCCTTGCCCACGAGCACTATGGTCACGATGGCGGTGGAAGAGATACTCGTACCCGTAGGGATGGTGGACGCGAGGATGCAGCACACTCCTCCGACGAGCATGAAGCTGGACACCAGACACCGCCTCCCTGTACGGTCCATCACCAAACAGATCAGAATATACGCCGGCAGCTCCACCAGGGCGCTCAGGAACAGCATCAGGAACGGATTGCCCACCAGGTTGCCCGAATTCAGCGACAGTCCATAATACACTATGGAGTTGGCGAACCAGTTCAGACACACGTTCAGAGTCTTCTTCCTGAGGTTGGGAGTCTTTAAAAGGTCCACCGCCCCGTAGGAGCGCTCCTCCTGCTCCGTCTGCCGAACCTTGCCTTCACTGATCAGTTTCTCCGTGTCGATCTCCACGTTGTTTCCATTCATCTTCAGTCCCTTACGAATGATCGCCAAGGCCTCGCTGATGCGACCCTGCGCCCACAGCCACCTGGGCGACTCGTCCATGAGCCACCAGTGGCCTATCAGCAGCGCGCTGTGTAGACCATAAGTTATCTGCAGCCACATCCTGTCCTTGATCACAGCTCCCCACACCGCGACCAGCATGAAGCCCACCGCGAACGCCAGCTGGAACATCACCCCGCAGATGGTCCGTTTCGAGGCGCCCACCAGCTCCATGGTCAGCACGAACCCGGTTATGTACGCTCCCGCGGACCCGAAGATGCCGTAGAGGAATCTGATGATGAGGAAGATGTAGTAGTTGTTGATGAAGGCTACCGACACACCTAGGACCAGCTGGGCCACGGAGGACACGTAGAAGATTATCTTCCGGCCGTGCTTGTCCGCCAGGCTGCCCAGCGTCACCGCCCCGATGAACACGCCGAACATGTACGTGGACTGCGCCACGGCGCCCATCCATCTTTGGGAGCACACGAAGTTCCATTCCATCCCTCGGGATGACTGGAAGTACTGCGTGTCGTAGGTCCACGAGTCGCACTTCTGGACGACGTTGTCGGTGTCCAGGTAGTGGCAGGAGTCTATAGCCTGAGGGAGTGTTGTGTTGGACACTGAGGTGTTCAGGGAGCTTCCGGGCACGTTGCACTCGTGAGACGGCACCGCGGCCACGGTGAGCAGCGTCAGCATGTGCAGTCCGGCGGTTAAGGCGCCCAGGATGTGCAACGAGAACTGCCAGCACTGGTATTTACCGAACTCCCCCAGATGGGACATGAGGTCCTCCAGGTTCCTGTCGACGCTTGCCATCTTCTTGGTGTGATTATAGTTCTTTTAGACACGAGTCATTTCTGGTGCTAATGCGTTTTTGCATCCGTTTGGCCGGTCGGCGAGCGACTGAGCGTGGAACTTGTTCCGCGGGAGTACTGGAGAGTGAATAGTTTCTTTGTGGCCAGGGAATGCACTCGGGTTTTCTACTTTTTATTCGGTTTGTCCTTGGTCGGTTGATATCTCTGCGGTTTTTGCTCGACTTCTAATTAGTGTTCTTTAGCTCTGCTGATCTGGAAAGAGAAATACTTGTCAGGTGTTTTGTGCACCTGATGCAGTGACATTTTATAATATGAGGGGATACGATGGGAGTTTATTTTTAAATTCGGGTTAGGGGTTCTCTTTAATTCTGGCTTTTGGGTTAAGCAGTGGTGCTCAACTTGGTAGTTTGATTAAATTGTCCAGGTATTAGGTGAGCTGTGTTCAAAATGGCTGCCATAATATGATGCAGTGAATGTCGCTTAATGCACTATCATTTTAGCTAATATCACTAGATATGTTAGATATCACAAGATTATATGAAAATTTTCTTTGGATATTTCCTACATTATTTACATGTTCTATATGTTTGTATAAAAACCAAATATTTAAGTTGGAAACAAATTGTTTATAATTAAGTAAAGAATTAAATGTACCAAATATGGCTTTGATTTTAATTTCAAAATTTGTGTAAAATGTCAAAATCTAATACACTATATAAATATTTTTATAAACTAAATTGTCAAATTTAAAAATCTCTGAACACTCAACTTTCTAATGTTAGGTTAGGTAAGTTAAGTGTGTTAGGTATGTTAGGTTGGTTAGGTAAGTTAGGTGTGTTAGGTGTGTTAAGTTGGTTAGGTAAGTTAGCTGTGTTAGGTATGTTAGGCTAGGTAGGCTAGGTATGTTAGGTGTGTTAGGTATGTTAGGTTGGGCAAGTTAGGTATGTTAGGTTATGCAAGTTAGGTAGGTTAGGAGGGTTAGGTATGTTGTGTTGGGTAAGTTAGGTGGGTTAGGTACGTTAGGTAAGTTAGGTTGGTTAGGTGGGTTAGGTATGTTAGGTAGGTTAGGTATGCTAGTAATAGTAGAGATATTTTATTTGAATCCCAAGTAATCAACGCACGCAAACTTGATTTCGATATGAAGCTGCAAGGGTCATTAATCCTGCATATGCAATCGAACGCGTTAATTTATGTATTTATTACTCTCCGTAAAGGTAGCCATATGCGTAAGACGCGAAACGTGGAGGTGCTGAAAAGTAATTTTATTAATACGTCCTTCAACCGTTAGAAATGTGAAAGTGAGCGTCGATGCACTAACCTATTCGCTGCATCTATCAATTTCTACCATATGGCCATGATACGTTATCTATGTACTCAGTGTGCATTATGCTACGTAATAAAAATAGGTTCAAGGAGTCTTGTAATGATTGATTTGATTTTCCTGTGGGATGGACAAAATGGCGGTTATTGGAACAACATGGCGCTCGTATGTAATTATGATATATTATGTTATTTGCCTAATTATAATCTTCGTTTAAATGAAAAATGATCTTTTCATAATTTCTTTACGAATGAAGTGAAAATTGAAAAATGGAAAAATTGGAAAATGAAATAATTGAAAAATTGAAAAATTGAAAAATTGAAAAATTGAAAAATTGAAAAATTGAAAAATTGAAAAATTGAAAAATTGAAAAATTGAAAAATTGAAAAATTGAAAAATTGAAAAATTGAAAAATTGAAAAATTGAAAAATTGAAAAATTGAAAAATTGAAAAATTGAAAAATTGAAAAATTGAAAAATTGAAAAATTGAAAAATTGAAAAATTGAAAAATTGAAAAATTGAAAAATTGAAAAATTGAAAAATTGAAAAATTGAAAAATTGAAAAATTGAAAAATTGAAAAATTGAAAAATTGAAAAATTGAAGAATTCCAAAATTCCAAAATTCGTCGCTTAATTCGACATTATAAGAAAACTAATAAGAGTCTCTCCACACATTTATCACAGAAAGTGTATCTTTCTCAACATCGATATCAAAATCTCGAATAAATAAATTTCGGAGGGTCTGATATTGCGATACTATCTTAACAAGTTTGAACACTCTATCGTTAACATCCGTTACAAACAAACTCAAGATTGGCTACCTCAGTTTCAAATTTCCGTTGCTAGTCTATTTGACGAGATAAACGTAGATACAGTGTCATCAGAGTTCAAGCATAACGATATTATCAGACTCAAGTATTTCTTGATATATGCGACCTCGTTCTATCTGGTAGGCTTCCACTGCACCCGGCGAATTTGCACTGTTATCAGTTTTCTCGCGGTTTCTAAGATTTCGATCGTGTATACTCATAAACAGAAATGATTACAAACGAAATTATTATTACTATTAAAAATCATTAGAATTGAAATTATTATTATTATTATTAGAAATTATTAGAATTCAAATTATTATTGTTATTAGAAATTATTAGAATTGAAATTATTATTACTATTAGAAATTATTAGAATTGAAATTATTTTTATTATTAGAAATTATTAGAATTGAAATTATTATTATTATTAGAAATTATTAGAATTGAAATTATTATTGTTATTAGAAATCATTAGAATTGAAATTAATATTATTATTAGAAATTATTATAATTGAAATTATTATTGTTATTAGAAATTATTAGAATTGAAATTATTATTATTATTAGAAATCATTAGAACTGAAATTATTTTTATTATTAGAAATTATTAGAATTGAAATTATTATTATTATTAGAAATTATTAGAATTGAAACTATTATTATTATTAGAAATCATTAGAATTGAAATTATTATTATCATTAGAAATCATTAGAATTGAAATTATTAGAATTGAAATTGAATGAAATTTAATTCAGTAAGGTACAATAAGTCGATGATGTACATTTCACGAAAATTGCAATATATGGAGAGGGTTTATAAAAGTTGTTTATTTGAATGCAACAGATAAAAATATTTTTACAAACTCCTAGACGGCCAGTAGCAAATCGTTCAACCAGAACCTCATTTCTGAGGATTACGAAACAAGTGTTGTTTCAAGCCGTTATTACCATTAATGTATGCTATTGTATTCGCGTGCGAGCGTATCACAGCCAGACAGGCACGAATTTCACACGATCAGAAATGTATTGATGTTAATTAAAAATGCTAAATTTACATGACATAAATCGGATTTTTCGGTCACCTTCGACGAGGGAGACTAATCTGCTCGGGAAAATTATAATAATTTAAGTTGAACTGCGAGTGCGTCAGGAGTGCGTCGTCAGAATACAAGTCTGACTTATTGACTTATGACATTGACACTCTTGACTCCATAGTTCAAGTTTAATGAAAACTAATTTTATTCGCTTTGCAACTTTTAATTCAATAATACTTGGGTTTTATAAAAGTGATAGATATAAATGTATCATTTAGAAGAGAACAGGTAAAACATTTAACGTGAAGTCAGTTGCTTTTCAAGTTTAAATAATTTTTATTCTTTACGATGTAACCTAACCTCATTGGACTTAATATATTCTAAATTTATTTAATTTAATTTGGTGTAATATTATGTATCTAATGTAGCTTTATCTAGTCTTATATGACGTCATCTGACTTAATTTATTATAACTTCATCTGACTTAATTTATTATAACTTCATCTGACTTAATTTATTATAACTTCATCTGATTTAGTTTATTATAACTTCATCTGCTTTAATTTATTATAATCTCATCTGACTTAATTTATTATAACTTCATCTGACTTAATTTATTATAACCTCATCTGACTTAATTTATTACAACTTCATCTGACTTAATTTATTATAATTTCATCTGACTTAATTTATTATAACCTCATCTGATTTAATTTATTATAACCTTATCTGATTTAATTTATTATAACCTCATCTGACTTAATTTATTATAACTTCATCTGACTTAATTTATTAAAACCTCATCTGACTTAATTTATTATAACTTCATCTGACTTAATTTATTAAAACCTCATCTGACTTAATTCCAACCTAACCTAATCTAATCTAAGATATCTGTCTTAATTAATCTAACCTAACTTGATCTACTCTGGTCTAACCTAATTTAACAGTTCTAGTCTAATATAACCTAACTTTATCAGACTTAATTTATCCTAACCTCCTCTGACTTAATTCCAACCTAACCTAATCTAACCTTAGATATCTGTTTTAATATAGCAATATAGCAATACAGCAATCATAGAGTGATTGGTTAACAAGTGTCAAAAAAATCATGAGTTAAGAAACTTTAAGAAAAAGAAGAAACCTCAAGAAAGTACAAAAAAAATTGCATTAAAACCTTCCATACCTCTCAAGAACCAAATTTCGTTAAAACAAATAAAAAACATCAAAAAAGTACAAAAAAATTGCATTAAAACCTTCCGCACCTCTCAAGAACCAAATTTCATTAAAACAAATAAAAAACATCGGAAAAGTACACAAAAAAATTGCATTAAAACCTTCCGTATCTCTCAAGAGCCAAATTTTGTTAAAACAAATAAAAAGCATCAAAAAAGTACAAAAAAAATTGTATAAAAACCTTCCATGCCTCTCAAGAACCAAATTTCGTTAAAACAAATAAAAAACATCAGAAAAGTACACAAAAAATTGCATTAAAACCTTCCGTACCTTTCAAGAGCCAAATTTCGTTAAAACAAATAAAAACACATCAAAAAAGTACAAAAAAAAATTGTATTAAAACCTTCCATACCTCTCAAGAGCCAAATTTCGTTAAAACAAATAAAAAACATCCAAAAAGTAAAAAAAAAATTACATTGAAACCTTCCGTACCTCTCAAGAACCAAACTTCATTAAAACAAATAAGAAACGTAAAGAAAGTACAAACAAAATTGCATTAAAACCTTCCATACCTGTCAAGAGTCAAATTTCGAGTTTAAATTTGCCGCCCTCTTTCGAATCGAGTCACGTGACGGCGATGCACCGTGCGCATATAAAAGGGCGCTTTCACTCGATCTTCCTTTCGATTCGCCGCCGCGCACAGAAATCAGTGAGCGGCGATGATTATGTTCCTTATGAGGCAGTGAAACTAACGATTAATGCCAATGAACCCGCATGGTAGTGGATACTAATGACTCGACGTCGAGTATAATCATCCAGCTTTTTGTATAAATTATCTACATGCGTCCGTTGTTTTGTATACGCGTAGCGTAAAAATACCGTGTTTTTTTTTTTATATGGGCGTCATTCACGTGACTCGAGTCGCGTGATTTCCAGACAAATCTGCTATTTCGAGGCTTTTAGATAAAAATAATGTTGCGGACGCAGTGATGGATGGAGAGGAGGTGCGATGGGTCATTTTATGATAGATGTGATATTAAAAAGTATTTTATATTGAATTTTTGGTTTACATTGCAAGTTTTTTTATAATAATATTAATTGTTTAGTTAAAGACGTAATTCATTGCTTAAGTTAGTGTTATATGAAATTGTTAATAAATAAATTGTAAAAAAATTTGAAAAGTGTAGAAATTGTTTAAAAAATTTTTAAAATGTAGAAATTGTTTAAACAAAATTTTTAAAAGTGTATCAACTGTTTAAATAAAATTTTAAGAGTGTGGAAATTGTTTTATAAAAATTAAAAAAATATAGGAATTATTTAAAAAAATTTAAAAGTGTAGAAATCGTTTAAAAAAATTTTAAAAGTGTAGAAATTGTTTAAACAAAATTTAAAAAGTGTAGAAATGGTTTAAACAAAATTTTAAAACTGTAGAAATTGTTTATAAAAATTAAAAAAATGTAGAAATTATTTAAAAAAATTTAAAAAGTGTAGAAATTATTTTAAAAAATTTAAAAAATTTTTCATTTTAAAATTATGTTGTGAGCTACACGTGTGACATTTTTATTTTGTACAAAAAATAAAAATAAAAGAAGATTGTTTCGTAGAATATAAGAAACATTTTTGAAGAGACAACTTCTCGGTTTTTCGTTTTTCCGCGTGGTTTCATAAGAACCGACGGTGATGAAACATAACTGTTTAAATAATTTTTGCGCTCAGAGAACTGGTAAATCGACCGTGATGTTCGGGGAAGAACTGCAGAAGCTGTAGAGAAAGCTGCGAATTTATTGCGTTGCGCTGCATTCAGCATTCCTTTCATGTAGTTTTATACAAATTTAATGTTGTCGGTGTGATACGAGTTTATATAAATATAGTGGAAAATGTGGAAAAGCTGGAAAATTTTTAGAAAAAAAAGTGATGAATGAGAAAAATTTTTGGTATTAGAAAAATATGGAATAAAACTGGAAGAAAATTGGGAAATACAAGAAAAACTGTGAAATTGAAATTGGCAAATTAGAAAAATGAGGAACTGGAGAATTGAAGAATTGAAGAATTAAAAATTGAAGAATTGAAGAACTTAAGAATTGAAAAACTGAGAAATTAAAGAGCTGAAGAATTGAAAAATGGAAAAATTGAGAAATTAAAGAATTGAAGAATTAAAATATTGGGAAGTTGAAAAATTGAAAAATTGAAAAATCGAAAAATTGAAGAAATGAAAAATTGAAAAATTGAAAAATTGAAAAATTGAAAAATTGAAAAATTGAAAAATTGAAAAATTGGAGGATTGGAAAATTGAAAAATTGAAAAATCGAAAAAATTGAAAAGTCGAAAAATTGAAAAATTGAAAATGTGGAAATGTGGAAAGTTGGAAAATTCAAAATGTGGAAATTGGAAAATTGGAAAATTTCAAAGGTGAAAAAATAGGGAAACTGGAAAATGAAAAATAGGTCAGTGGAAAAGTATGAAAATTGGAAAACTGGAAACTTGGAAAATAACAGAATTGAAAGACCAAAAATTCAGAAAACTGTGAACTAAGTAAACAAAAATTTGAAAATTTGGAAATGTGAGAGCTTAATAACTCACTAAATTGCCACCCTAAAATTAAAAACTTGAAGCTTACTAAAAATACAAAAAGCTCGAAAACTCCAACCCAGCCATAAAACCACGTACCAATTCGCTAACACAATCCACCTCTCCACTAAAATTCATACACCGCAACTAATCAATAAAAAAATCGAAAGACAAACTTACGATGCATCTGCACAAGGTCCACCCGTTCAAGCCAAAGCGCACAAAGTCAATTAACCGACCGCAGCGTCGTCAGTTTTTTAAGCTATTATTCAAGGCCCGTTTGTCCAATTACGATTGGTGTCCCCAATTCTTGTCAATGTAATTAAATGATGGAAACGCGAGTAAGGTGCATCGTCTGTAGATGATGTTTGTTCATCGACTTGCGTCTTACGACTGATGTACAGTGTTCCAGATAAACTGGAGCAAACCGTTAGCAGTCGTGTGCACTTGGTACACGTGGTAATTCTATACTTCTACCTTCTATCTTTCGATCAGTTCGGAGATACGATTGTTTGCATAGTGTAACACCAACGCGGGTTACGTATGAAATGTGTATGAACATATTATCGCTTGTTTTAGCGTGGAGAGTTATCGTGGAGTATCAAAAAATAGTTCAATGCCGAAATTTTTGATAAATGATTCTGGTACAATTATCGTTTTTGCAAATGGGTGCAATGCTATTTTTTTATTGGTAGATTGGTAGATTGATGGATTGGTGGATTGATGTATTGGTGGATTGATGAATTGATGAATTGATGAATTGGAGAATTGGTAGGTTGATGTATTGGTGGATTAGTGGATTGATGGATTGATGGATTGATGGATTGGAGAATTGGTAGATTAGTAGATTGATGGATTGGTGGATTAATAGATTGATGGATTGGTGAATTGGTGGATTGATGTACTGGTGGATTGATGAATTGATGGATTGGAGAATTAGTAGATTGGTGGATTGGTGAATCGATAGATTAGTGAATTGATGGATTGAAGAATTGACAAATTGGTGGATTGATGGATTGATGGATTGATGGATTGATGAATTGATAGATTGGAGAATTAGTAGATTGATGTAATGGTGGTTTAGTGGATTAATGGATTGCAAAATTGGTGGATTGGTAGATTGAAGTATTAGTGGATTGATGGATTGATGAATTGATGGATTGGAGAATTGGTAGATTGGTGGATTGGGGCATTTATGAATTGAGAAGTTTATGAATTGGGAGATTTATGGATTGGTAAATTGATAAATTTATGGATTTGTGGATTGATAGATTGGTACATTGATAAATTGGTGAATTTGTGGATTCACAAATTGGTAAATTGGTAGATTGCTAGATTGATAGACTGATATATTGATGGATTGGTAAACTAAAGGATTGATGGATTAATGAATTGATGAATTTGTGGATTGATAGGTTGTTGCATTGCTAAATTGACAGATTGATAAATCGGTACATTGGTAGCTTGATAAAGTGGTAGATTGATAGATTGATAATTACTGATAGATTGATACATTGATACATTGAAAGATTGATAAAGTAATTGATTGATAGATTGATACATTGAAAGATTGACAATGTAATAGATTGAAAGATTAATTCATTGAAAGATTGATAAAATAATAGATTGATACATTGAAAGATTGATAAAGTAATAGATTCATACATTGACACATTGAAAGATTGATAAAGTAATAGATTGATACATTGATACATTGAAAGATTGATAAAGTAATAGATTCATACATTGATCCATGGAAAGATTGATAAAGTAATAGATTCATACATTGACACATTGAAAGATTGATAAAGTAGTAGATTCGTACAATGATACATTGAAAGATTGGTAAAGTAATAGATTCGTACAATGATGCATTGAAAGATTCATAAAATAATAGATTGGTAAATTGATAAATTAATAAACTGACATATTGAGGTGCTGATATATAAACAAATGAATCTATCAATGAACTAATGAAGCGATGAACCGCTTCAACTAACTTCAAATCGCCATTTGCAATCGGTGCACATTTAAGATGGCGCCCAAAAGTACAATACCGATGTCAACTCACGAGTTGGCGCGCGAAGCCGACGCGTTTAGAAGAGCTAGTCAGAATAGAAAAATGGACGCCTCGTACGTATTTTCGGCGGAACAATTGGCTCTCGCCGGTCACGCGCACCGATTAGGCGAAAAACAATGAGAGTCGGCAAACGTCTCTCGAGTGAGCGAGATAGCCATTGCCTTCAGCAGTTGTTGTCATTATTATTCTTATGCGCCGAAATGTAACTGGAAGTGTTCACGGTGAGGAGCTTCTTTTACTTTGGGTCACGCGGCATCTCGTGGGTTATCTGTATGTCGATTGTCGACGTCTGAAGCTGTCTAAAATTTGAAGGTATCATGTGGACAGTTACCGAGAGCACCTATCTAAAGTCTCTTTCAAATGGAACATAAACTTACATGTGGACACTTATCAAGAGGTATCTAAAATTTGAATGTCCACCTCGCGCGCCAACTCATGGGTTGGCATCAGTACTTTCCTATATAATAACTATAATAATAGTTCATTTAGTTTAGTGTAAAGATGGCGGATGAGTTAGAAAAATTCGACGTGTAGTAAATATTTTATGTGTAATAATTAATAGTTATGACAATATTAACTTCAGATACATTTTGCCTTGACACTTATTAGAGCTATCTAAAATTTGAATCTGCCCACCTCGCGCCAACTCGTGGATTGACATTCGTACATACACCACAGAGAAAGTCTGTTGCACTCGCGCGAAGTGACGAAGGAAACAGAACGATCATTAGGTGGCCGCGCGAGGTAGGTGATCTCGCAAGAACCGTAAAACCAGTCATGTATCGACATTCCAGGATAGCTGCGGAGCAGGAAGCGTCTGTAAAAGGGACGGCGTCGAATTGTGCTGATGAATGGAAAAACTTCTATGCCAGTGCAGTGTCCTCGATCGAACATACACGCAATTGCAGTACGGTAACTTCAATTACCGCAACCGACGATTTTTATCGTTATACACGGATTACTTGGAAATGATAACAATAGTCAGAGAAGCGGTAATAAAAGCGCGGTAGTAGATTCTAACTAATCTGGGATCAAGCGTGGCTTCTCTTAGATAAACAGGATATAGGTAATCCTAATTGATTAGCTTTATTTAATCAGAGTTCAAGATTTATTACTTTGTATGTCGCAGATGGGTAACTGTGTAGTTTTAAGGTTGTTTAGTCTTGAAATCTTTCAATTTTTCAATTGTGAAATTTTTTAATTTTGATATTTTTCAATTTTTCAATTTTGCAACCTTGCAATTTTGCAATTTTACAACCTTGTACTGTTTATATATCTAAATGTATGTATCCACAAAATTTCTACATTCTCAAATCCCTACATCCCCATATCTCCACATGCCTACATCCTCACACATCCCAAACCCCCAAGTCCCCAAATTCTCAAAAACGCAATTTTCATAAATTACTCGCTCATCGTTTATCACTTCGTCCCAATTGAAAACATAAAACCCTAACGAATTCCGTGTAGAAGAGCTGTTTACGTTGCTGGAAACCGATCGGTGAATATTGGATTTTTAGGACCTCCCTCGGAGCTCACCCCCTGATCCAATAAACCTAAATGGATTTCGAGGCTACTCGCGCATCGTCTCCTCAGTATTGCCGTTTCAACCGGCGAATATTGAAAAATAACCAAACTAGACAAATTCATCGATTTCTCTAATTTGCTATTAAAATAATCTACTATTTGAAAAAAGTTATTTTTCACAAATCCATTTCTACATCCCTCAAATTATTTAAAATCTCCCACTTAATCTATTGTATTTCATTAACTCGTTTAATTGTGATAACACATAAACTATTACGGAGTTAATTTTGTTTGTTAGTGTATATTATTAAAAGTACAAGTCGATAAATTCTGTAGAAACGGAAATATATTTACCGAACTGGTTTGCGACGATCTTCTAGTGAATTTTTCGGTGAAATATGGTGAGGACCACGGGATAGAATGACAGCCGAAACTATGGCATCCGTCAACGCACTACGCGTTCCCGAAGCACTCTGGTGATCGACTGGCGCACTTCTTATTGCTGGAAGATAACAAAGAAATGGCGGTGTCTAATAGATGCCCTAAAACTATGTCGTTCAAGGTTTATCGATACGAATTTTACGAACCGCGAGGGAAAGTCGGACGTGTCATTGAAGCAGTTCATGCACATCACAAATACAGTTACCCATTTTGCAAGACGTCAACCTCTGATAACTTCTCCGCGTTAGATAATTACACAGTGGAGACGCTTCGATCGCACATTAAGAACAAAAAGCGCGCAGCAAGAAATTACTATTCAAAGTCGCCTAACTTATTAGCCTCGATTGTCTCGAACGTGTGCAGTACGTCATTATGAAACACGTTAATCGCTTTCCATGCAAGTACAACGAGTCTGTTACCGTCTACAAAACAGATATCCCAGTTTTTGTCCAAGTACGACTGACGGAGCTAGATGTTCTCATTTAAATCTCCATTTTTCTTCCAACAGGGAAAAAACGTCGGTGCATTGATTTCAAGAGCGTTACTCGCCTTCCTGTTTCTCTTAGCCGTTTCATATTGTCGAATCACCCGACACGAGTTGCTTTTAAGTATTTTATTTCTTCCGGCTTACAAGTTTCGAGTACGGTTATGTTATTTTGGTGGAATTATTACGAACGGGTGTGACCGGCAAAGGGACTGTGGATTACTGACCCTGGGTCGTCGGGTCCCAGTTTTAAACGGTCTGCACTGGAAAAATGGGAGGCAACGGAATTTTAGGGGATTAGGGTAATTAGGATTGGGAGTATCTGGGAAATGGGAGTGGAGACGGGTCTGATTTTACCGGATTGAAAACAGAGTGCAAATGCAGAAATATTAGGGTACGAATTTTGACGCAAAGGGAAAGGTGGTTTATAGATAGCTGAGTTGATGGGAATAAGTGCAAGTTGATGAAGAAAAGAAAATACCACGTTTCTAAATATCTAAGTCTTCAAATTTCTATGTCTCCAAATCTCCAGGACCTAAATCTCTACATCCTCAAATTTTCTACATCCCCAAATCCTCGCACTCCCAAATTTCTACGTCTTTATTTCATCGCCCATTTCGCATGGTTCAACTTCCAAACAGCCTAAAGCGAAAGTCAACAAATTGTCCAACACATTGCAAAAGTAAGACTTCAAACGACTTAACTTGTCGTAAATTATACTTGTGCACTAATAATAGGTAAACAAGGTGACTGAGACAGGTTAATCTAAATAATCTGAAATAATAATCATTTATCACTTATACTATAGTTAGAAGTGTGCATATAATTGGTCGCGGAATACTGGTATTTAAATGTCAAAATGAGAACGCGAATTAACATTATGCAAGGAAATACATCAAAATTGATGTTATTTTGAACAGCTGCTTACACTATATTAGAAGTTGACGCATATTTCACTACTTTGAACAATGTTTTGTTCTATTGCGTTACAACTCACGCAAAAAATCAGAATAAATAAGTTTCAAGCACGTGTAAAAGTAATTACACAGGAATTTACCTTTAATTATAATCATGAAACCATTTATAAACAAGGTAATTATAACATTAATATTAATGCGATAAAATATATTTGCAGACTTTGACACGAAATTATGCAAGGAAAGGTGGTTTTAGCTGGTAGGGAAGGTTTATAGGTGCAAGGGGAGGAATGGTCGACGATTTGTTTGAATTTGGTCGAAGACACGCTGTTATTTAGACGAGAACAATTAGTTGAAATATCTGGAGGGAGCAATATCGAGGCGCGTGTCGACGACCTATCGACACACGGAAATTAGATAAGGGGTCGACTTGCTCAATCTACATATTTACGCGTGCAGATTCGATTTATACGTCATTCAGAAGCTTTTGCGGTTTCTGCAAAATTTGTAATTTTTAAGATGGGTAGTTGAGGATTTGGAAACTTGACCCATGAAAATTATTGAAAATTAAGAAAATTGTAAATTTAGGAAAATTGAAACAGTAAATTTAAAAAATTGAGATGTGACAAAATAAAAATGGGTGAAAATTGCAAAACTGTAAAAATTGTAGAAATTGTAAAAATGGTAAAAATTCTAAAAATTCTAAAAATTCTAAAAATTCTACAAAATTTTAAAAATTGTAAAAATTGTAACAATTCTAAAAATTCTAAAAATTCTAAAAATTCTAAAAATTATAAAAATTGTAACAATTTTAAAACTTCTAAAAATTGTAAAAATTGTAAAAATTCTACAAAATTTAAAAAATTGTAACAATTCTAAAAATTATAAAAATTGTAAAAATTAAAAAAATTAAAAAAATTGCAGCAATTCTAAACATTATCAAAATTGTAAAAATTGTAAAAATTCTAAAAATTCTAAAAATTCTAAAAATTCCCAAAATTCTAAACCTTCTAAAAATTCCCAAAATTCTAAAACTTCTAAAAATTCCTAAAATTCTAAAATTTCTAAAAATTCTAAAAATTCTAAAAGTTCTAAATATTTCAAATCTTCTACGAATTCCAAAACTTCTAAAAATTCTAAAAATTCCCAAACTTCCAAAAATTCCAAAAATTCCAAAAATTCCAAAAATTCTAAAAAATTATAAATTTGCAAACTTGCCTAATAAACTTATAAATTTGTCACTGTAAGTAGATACAGAACATCAATTGAAAAAGAGGTTCGGAACTTTCCCTTTCACCGAAAAGAAGAATCGAAATAAAGATAGCCGGAAAAGCTCAATTTGAGGATCGAGTTATCGCGTGTTATTCATTGAGGCATCAGTGAGATATGGTTCTCGTTATTTGATTATACGATTTACTTTTACGACATGGAAGTAGCGCGGTATAATGGGAGAAGGAGAAGCAGGAGGTCCAAGTGGATAATGACATCGGTGGATACGTGGTTGGTTTATCAGTTATTCAGCGAACTGACACCGGTGTCATCGCGGCCGATAACTGACTATTCTCGCTATTCGCGTGTTTTGTGAATTTTTTATTTCGCTGGAAGGATCATTGAGTTACTGAATTTCTGTACTGTAAACTTTTGTTGATATCCTTGTAAACATTTCCTAAATTCTTTTTAGAGTTTTCGTAAACTATTCTCAAATTTTTTTAACTCTCTTAGAAATTTAAAATAAACTGTCCGGAAAATTTTTCTGAAGTTTCCTTAAAATTTCAAACTTTCTTTGAACTTTCCGCAAACTTTCTTTAAACTCTAAAATTTTCTTAAACTTTAACATCTTCGTAAACCCTTAATTTTCTTCTGAAACCTTCTTAACGAGACCATTTGCACGTCCAAGATGCACAGTCCTCTCGATATATGGCAATGTATCACATATCAAGATATCTAAATCACTCAAGTACCCCACAGTTCGAATGACAATTTTGGAATAATATCACAGAGAACGGTAAGAAATTGTTACAAGCTTTCTTTATCGTAAACTTCTTTATTCGCATACCTTACAATCATTACTCATTTGTACATCACAATGAATAAACATTTTACAAGCAGTTGCAAGAAACAGAAGCTAATTGTTCACCGGTAAAAAGGACTGAAAAACATCGTTACTGACCTATTCTCTTTTAAGTCGGTTAATTACCGTGGCTACTGTTTATGCAAATACAGTCGTGTCTTCGTTAACGGCTTATGACTTATTTGTCAGGTGCGTCAGTCGGAACAAACTAATCACAGCTACAATATTAAAGGAGACAACGAAAGTTGAAATGTTACGTTGTTTAGTAAACCTTGACCAAGCAAATTATAATTGGACTCAAACTTCAGAGTATTAAAAATTCGAGGAAGGTTATTTACAGTTGAAGTCAGACTCGTGAAAGGTTGGAGCTACTGCAAGCTTGATATACGGATGTCAACCCACGAGTTGGCGCGAGGACAGATCACTAGATAGCTTCATATTTTAGATAGCTCTAGGTTTCGAGTTTAGATCTCGATTTTAGATAGCTTTAGGTTTTGAGGTTAGATCTCGATTTTAGATAGCTCTAGGTTTTGACAAGTGTCCATATGTGGGGTTTAATTTTGCAAGGTAGACTTCGATAATTGTCCATATGTCTTCAAATTTTAGATAGCACTGATAAGTGTCAAGACAAAATGTATCTGAAGTTAATATTGTCATAACTATTAATTATTACACATACAATATTTACTACACGTCGAATTTTCCTAACTCATCCGCCATCTTTACACTAAACTAAATGAACTATTATTATAGTTATTATATAGGAAAGTACTGATGCCAACCCACGAGTTGGCGCGCGAGGTGGACATTCAAATTTTAGATACCTCTTGATAAGTGTCCACATGTAAGTTTATGTTCCATTTGAAAGAGACTTTAGATAGGTGCTCTCGGTAACTGTCCACATGATACCTTCAAATTTTAGACAGCTTCATACGTCGACAATCGACATACAGATAACCCACGAGATGCCGCGTGACCCAAAGTAAAAGAAGCTCCTCACCGTGAACACTTCCAGTTACATTTCGGCGCATAAGAATAATAATGACAACAACTGCAGAAGGCAATGGCTATCTCGCTCACTCGAGAGACGTTTGCCGACTCTCATTGTTTTTCGCCTAATCGGTGCGCGTGACCGGCGAGAGCCAATTGTTCCGCCGAAAATACGTGCGAGGCGTCCATTTTTCTATTCTGACTAGCTCTTCTAAACACGTCGGCTTCGCGCGCCAACTCGTGGGTTGACATCGGTATTGTACTTTTGGGCGCCATCTTAAATGTACGATTGCAAATGGCGGTTTGGCGTCAGCTGAGGGACTACAGACTTGAATATAGGGAGTGGAGTATTGAAATTTGGGGATTCATGGATTTGGAGATGTGGGATAGGGATATATGAGGTTTAGAAATATAGAGATATAGAAATGTAGAGATTTCAGAATTTGGGAAAGGAGAATTTTGAAATTAAGGAATTGGGAGATTAGGGATTTGGAAGATTGGAAATTTGGGAGTTTAGAAATTTAAGAACTTGGAAATTTGAGAGTTTGTAAATTTGAGAGGTTGGAAATATGTGAGTTTGGAAATTTGTGAGCTTGGAAATATGTGAGTTTGGAAATTTGAGAATTTGGAAATTTGAGAGTTTGGAAATTTGTGAGCTTGGAAATATGTGAGTTTGGAAATTTGAGAATTTGGAAATTTGAGAGTTTGGAAATTTGTGAGCTTGGAAATATGTGAGTTTGGAAATTTGAGAACTTGGAAATTTTAGAGTTTGGAAATTTGAAAGTTTGGAAATTTGAGAGCTTGGAAATATGTGAGTTTGGAAATTTGAGAACTTGGAAATTTGAGGACTTGGAAATTTGAGAGTTTGAAAATTTGAGGGTTTGGAAATTTGAGAGTTTGGAAACTAGAGAGTATGGAAATTTGAAAGCTTGGAAATTTGAGAGTTTGGAAATTTGAAAGTTTGGAAATTTGAGACCTTGGAAATTTGAGAGTTTGAAAATTTGAGAGTTTGGAAACTTGAGAGTTTGGAAACTTGAGAGTATGGAAATTTGAAAGCTTGGAAATTTGAGAGTTTGGAAATTTGAAAGTTTGGAAATTTGAGACCTTGTAAATTTGAGAGTTTGGAAATTCGAGAACTTGGAAATTTGTGAGTTTGGAAATTTGAGACCTTGGAAATTTGAGAGTTTGGTAAGTCTTCTAAACACGTCGGTTTCTCGCGCCATATTGTACTTTTGGGCGCCATCTTAAATGTCTACCAATTGCAAATGACAGTTCAGTGTCAGCATATATTTCTATTCCTTATGCGCCAACTCATGGGTCGACATCAGTAGTATGGTAATCGAATTTCTACCGCGAGGACATCATATTTCTTCGGGGAGAATCTCTATCTCCCGAGACACCTTGATAGGGGCGAATCGAAAATCCTGCGCACATGTAGACGTAACACGATCGTTTTGACAGGACGTGCTCGATCTAGAGGACCAGCTTAAATTTCGTTGTGGTGTACGTTTACCCAAGAAGGAAAAAACTATTATTGTAACCATAGCGAATATTCGTAGTAGATTCCTCCTCGAGATTCGAAGGGCTTCTTCCTTCCGGAAGCTACTCGTCAATACGAAGCCTCTCGTTCGAATTCCTTTCTGTTCAATTTCGTGTACTTCCTGCTGGTTCTAATCGGTTATAATCGTCGTGGAAAGGAATTGCGTAGAACTTAGGTAGAACTGTTCATGAGTTGGCAGATGAATTCTGTCGGACTGAAATACATGATATAACATATCCAACTTGTAATTTCCAAATTCCTAAATTCTAAAATCTCTAAATATTAAATTTGTCTGATCCATAATCTAATTTTGATATACGCATAAATGTGGGTCTTAAGTGATCCGTGACCTCCAATTCAAGGACGAATCTCAAAGAATCCACCAACCTCAAAAAATTCCCACTTATCGAATAAAACCATAGCCTATAATCCCTGGATCTGCAGTACGTGATTAATTTATCCCTGCCCGTTAATTTTAAATCGCCCTATCGATCATTCGCAGTAACGAGCATGTTTCATTGCTCCCTCAGCGCGTCTTACCGCCAGCGAAAAAACGTGCGTGCTGCTCACGAAGCATGAATTATGGGCTAATTCCGGAGGAATTAGAGCGTGACGACGAGCCACGTATTTGTTTTACCTCGTGCCCGTACACATTGCCCAGGGTGTTTGTAAAGGGCTAATGGCACGCGCCGCCATTACGGAAATCGTAAACAAATCACAATGGCCGATACAATCGACGTGTCGAATTTAGGTAAAAACAACTTAGCGAACATTCTACGATTACGCATTTTCATGCATTTGTTCGGTTAGCTAATTCATAGAAGATGATTCACTTTGCAACTGTTGAAACATCATCGAAGACTGCGATGATTCGTCCGTGGAAGCTGACTTATGGTGAATAATAGAGAATAATAATTCTGCGTATGATGTCATCGGGTCTTCGGTTTTGAAATATTGTCTCAGGTCTTTTATGACGAGATCTTGGTTGTAGGAATATATTTGAGGAGGAAACGAAAGTAATACCACCGTTCATCCGAACACAAGCGAAATATGCATTCGCGTTGCATGAAAGTTATTCAAGTATCCGCAACAGTAACTAAAATCGATTTTTTTCTGCGAAGGTCAGAATACTGGAACGTTTTTCGATTGATAATTCTCGTTTGGAACTCGTATCTCGATGGAAAAGAAGCTACAGACGAACTAAACCGAAACTGTCGAGTGCGTAGCGTTACCTCCATTCTTATCCCCATTGAGGGAACCTAAACGTCTACCAACAGTTTACAAACGCTTGAAACATATCGAAGAACCCTCTGAATACGTTCTGCACCATAGAAATGAAACAAAGTAGAAATTGAAATTTTTTTTTAGCATCGAAAGCGTTCCATTAGATTCCCAAATTTGGACTTTGTACTTCTGGACGTGAATTTTACTTTCGCACTCTCATTGTATAATTTGTACTTAAAAATTAATTCTATTACGTTATGATACTTCAAAAAAGATAATAATAATTATTGCAAATGATATGATAACCCTAAATACCTTTCGTACAAAGTTCAACTGTGTTTTATGTGACGAAAGTGTCTGGATACTTATCAACGATAGTATATGGACAATGTAGTATATACTAACCTACAGGACATCTAATATGACGAAATCCCTTGTATTAAGGTTAGGTGTCATACGTCAACATAATCTTACTAAAACATTTATTTATAATTACATTAATTTACATTATTCATTTTTACATACTAAAATAAGTTTATAGCGTAACATGTGCACCTAAAGTAAATATATATACCTAAATAATATACCTAAATATACCTACATAAAGTTATAAGCTTATTATAAGTTTATTAATTAAATATTAAAGTTAGGTTAGGTTATGTGCACCTAAAGTAAATATATATACCTGAGTAATATACCTAAATATACCTACATAAAGTTATAAGCTTATTATAAGCTTATTAATTAAATATTAAAGTTAGATTAGGTTCATGAATATCAATTTACAAACCTAGTTTATGCTAGCTTTCTTATGAAATTACTTATTACAATTTATGAAACTAGTTCGAAAATGAAAGAAATTTTATCAGTTTCACTGTTTCGCTAAAATAAACTCCATTTACGGAGGTTCAAGAAGTATCACACCCTCCGTAACCTAACATTTTACATCCTGACCAGCTGTGTCTTCCGGATCGCAGGAAACCGTACGAACGTCCGTTTCCATACTACGACCAATAACAGGATGTCGAATAATCGATAGATCGTGGGCGACAGTGATTGCTCGTCCGCTGACATTTTGATGGAAACGAGGTAATACTACCGTCTGATATATGGCAGCTGTAAAACATGCGCAGTTTTCAGTTTCAGTATTGCGAATTCAAATTTCAAATGAATTTTATTATTGGATGATGCGAAACGTTCTATTTTTGATGATACGAAATTGTTTTTGGTGAATTTTATTGTTGAAGTGTGAGTGCTATGTGGTGGAAATGGATGCAGGGGAGTTGTTATGTTGCTGGTGGGGAATAGAATTTGCTGTGGTTGTATAGTACTGTATTACTGTACTGTCTATTGTGATATTTCACTATTTCACTATTTCACTAATTCACTATTTTACTAGTTCACTATTTCACTATTCCAGTATTTTACTAATTGACTATTTTACTATTTCAGTATTTCACTATTTCACTATTTCACTATTCCAGTATTTTACTAATTGACTATTTTACTATTTCAGTATTTCACTATTTCACTATTTCACTATTTCACTATTTCAATATTTCACTATTTCACTATTTCACTATTTCACTATTTCACTATTTCACTATTTCAATATTTCAATATTTCACTATTTCACTATTTCACTATTTCACTATTTCACTATTTCACTATTTCACTATTTCAATATTTCAATATTTCAGTACTTCACTATTTCACTATTTCACTATTTCACTATTTCACTATTTCACTATTTTAATATTTCAATATTTCAGTACTTCACTATTTCACTATTTCACTATTTCACTATTTCACTATTTCACTATTTCAATATTTCACTATCTTACTATCTTACTATCTTGCTTTCGTACTATCTTGCTATCTTACTATTTTACTATTTTCCTATTTTACTATTTTACTATCTTACTATCTTACTATCTTACTATCTTACTATCTTACTATCTTACTATCTTACTATCTTACTATCTTACTATTTTACTATTTTACTATTTTACTATTTTACTATTTTACTAGTAAAATACTATATCCCTAAAATCCCCACACTCTTAAAATCTCCATATCCCTAGAATCCCCATACTCCTAGAATCTCCATATCCCTAGAATCCCCATATACCCAGAATCCCACTCTCTTGATCTTCATATCTCTACAATTCCCACTTTCCTAAAATCTCCATGTCCCCAAAATCCCCATATCTCTAGAATCCCCACACTCCTAAAATCTCCATGTCCCTAAAATCCCCATATCTCTAGAATCCCCACATCTCTATATCCCTATAACCCCCCCCCCCCCTCCAGCACCATGTACACACTCATATACCCCAAATCCAAGAATCCAAAAATTCTTCAAGAATTCAAAAAATTCAGAAACCTGTAAATTTAATAAACTTGCCAACGCATTTCCAGTATCCCTCTCTATCCACCACATGCAATTGGCAACGCGTGAAGATCACTGTCAAGGTCAACGCCGTAAACAGAACGTTGCTCCATAGTCGTCAGACGGGTATCGATTTAAAAGACCTTTAAATCGAGAGCACGCAATTGAAGCTTCGAGAAAAAGGAAGAATTTGGAAGTTAGGCAAACCGGAAACTTCAGCACCTGAGTAAGAGGCCGATCGTGCAGGAAGCTCGAGGCGGCTCGCCTTGCGGAATCACCGACAGTCGCGCGCAAAGCACCGAGCTGAGCAGGAGGCAGCGCGCGCTCCGCTTCCTGCCGATCTTAGTTTCACTACAGCTAACAGTTCGTTAGAATATCAGCAACGTTTGGTGGTTCCAGTGTGTTCTTGTTTAGTAATTCATCGAAAGTTTTGAATAGTAATCAAAGTAATTTGGGTGTCGACCACGTGGCAAGTCGCGCTGTAACGTCCCCGTCAGCCGTACATGGTACGTACAGGAAAATTCTACCGATTTCGATTTTCTTTCGTTTTGATATGCTGTTGTGGAGGATATTTATGGCTGTGATCGTTGTAACAAGGAAAGTGGCAGGAAACTGATTTTTTTAAATTGTTTATGGATAGAGGTTTATTGTGAGGATTACAGATTTGTGAAATGTGGCGTGTCTGCTGTGGTTTGAGATTTTGTTGCAGGTTTGAATTTTATTGCTGGGTGTTTTGGGGATTTTGAGGTTTTGGGGTTTTGAGATGGGTACTTGGAAATTTGGGGATTTTGATAGTGGAAAACATTAGGGATTTTTAGAGATGTATAGTGATTTAGGTATTTAGAGAGATTAGTGTATGGAAATTTGGGGAATTTTGATAGTGGAGAAAATTAGGGATTTTTAGAGATATTTAGGGATGTATAGTAATTTAGATATTTAGGGAGACTAGTACATGGAAATTAGAAGGTTTTGATAGTTGCAGAGTGTTGAGGATTTTAATATTTAGGGATTTAGGTATTTAGGGAGATTTATTTATTTAGGGAGTCTATGGACATTTGGAAGATTTTTATAGTGAGGAAAATTAAGGATTTTTAGGGATTTTTAGAGATGTATAGTGATTTAGGTATTTAGAGAGATTAGTATATGGAAGTTTGGGGAATTTTGATAATTGAGGAAAATTAGGAATTTTGTTATTTAAGAACACTTTTATTATTTTTCAAACTTAATTAACATTTAAATATAATGTTCCTATATTTCCTTTAAAATTATTGTACTCACAATACATTTTATAAAATGTCTAAATAAATCTATATTGATATTTTTGAAACTCTATTAACACAAAATATAATGTACCTATATTTACATCAAAATTATTGTCCTTATAACATGTTTTATAAAATGCCTTACTAAATCTATATTTATACCTTTTAAACTTCATTAACATTTAAATATAATGTTCCTATATTTCCTTTAAAATTATTGTACTCACAATACATTTTATAAAATGTCTTAATAAATCTATATTTATATTTTTCAAACTCTATTAACACAAAATATAATTTTTCTATATTTACATCAAAATTATTGTCCTTATAACATGTTTTATAAAATGCTTTACTAAATCTATATTTATATTTTTCAAACTTCATTGACATTTAAATATAATGTTCCTATATTTTCATCAAAACTATTGTCCTTATGACATGTTTTATAAAACGTCTTATATAACATGTTTTATAAATATTTGATAAAAATTCGCGTTCATTGTATCTCCATGCAAACGTTCGATCGATCAAAAACTTTCGCGACAAACTGTACCGACAAAGTGTGCCTAACCAATCGTAAACAAAGTACTTTTTACACCAGCTTTGTTTGCCCAAGTATTTATTAGCTCCGTAGCAAGTTTTTCATGCCGGTTCGATCGTTCGACGCACGACACGATCAGCGTTTATGTCGAAATACAGCAAGTCCGTGATTGTCCCGGTGAAACTTCCTGGCCGGTGTAAACAGGGTGAAGGCAACCGATCATTAAAAATAATTTCACGTTCGGAATCAACACGTTCAGTCTTTTAGCGAGAAAGGATGCTGGTAATTATTCAGCGCCTTTTACCGACTATGAATCATTCGATCGCATAAAAGTAAACGACACTTGTTGCATACGAAACGTGGTTACGTAAGATTCTGCGAAAATGGCGGGAGTTTTCTTCAATTTTAATTTCAATGAAATTGATGCTTTTATTTGAAAAATGTAAAATGATGTTCGTAATTCATCGATGTCAGTTTGTATTACTGATGTGTCGCTTTCCTTAATAGCAAACGGTAGCTCTCGCTATATGGCCTTGATTGGGATTGTAGGTGAAAGTGTACAAAATTGTGGAGAGAGTTGTATAAATTCAATTTCATGCTACGTTTAACTGTTCAAACATTGCTATAGAAGAATGAAAATTCTCTAATTTAAAAATTTCTAAATTCTTGTTATCTACTACACTATTTAAATATTTTTATGAACTAAATTGTCAAATTTAAAAATCTCTGAGCACTCAAGTTTCTAATGGTAGGTTAGGTAAGTTAGGTATGTTAGGTATGCCAGGTTAGGTAAGTTAGGTATGTTAGGTTAGGTAAATGTTAAGTTAGGTAAGTTAGATGCGTTAGGTAGGTTAGGTTAGGTAAGTTAGATGCGTTAGGTAGGTTAGGTTAGGTAAGTTAGGTGGGTTAGGTAGGTTAGGTAGGTTAGGTAGGTTAGGTAGGTTAGGTAGGTTAGGTATGCTAGTATCCTCTAATTTAACAATTTCAAAACTGACAATCACAAAATCCTTAAATAGATAAATCTACAAATTTTGCAATCTGTCCCTTCCATCTCGAAACTCAAAGATTACATATCTGAAATATTTAAATTTGAATTTCGCGCGCAAAATTAACGCTGTCCCTGAATTGCAGGTTGTCGCGTGATATGACCCAGTCCCGCGAGGTTTTGGCAATGATGGACGCGCACACAACAACATTCGGTCGTAAAAGAGGCTGCACGGTGTCTCCCTGCGGTGCATTTCTCTTGACAGCTGCTTTCCTTATATCGCTGGTGGTCACAGGACTTCTGGTCTACCATCTTGCGCCGTGTCTCGAAGAGAAGGAAGCGAAGCCTTGCAATGATCTCGGCAATGCGGTGTTCGAATCCCGTGGAATATTTTCCAGCGATTCGACTAGTAAGCAGAAGTTGGATGTTAGATTACCTAGGTCCGTGCTGCCGGATTTGTACGAGCTGCGACTGATACCTTTTATATGGGAAGGAAATTTTACCTTCAATGGGGAGGTGAGTATTTATTGAGTACTTATGTGTTTATTTGTTAGGTGATTGGTAGTTTTGATGGTTACAATTTTTCTAGGATGGCAAGTTTTTATAATATTAATTTTTTCCCTAGGATGTCAAGCTTTTACCATAGTTACTTTTTCCCTAGGATGTCAAAATTTTACAATAGTTACTTTTTTCCTAGGATGTCAAGTTTTTACAATAGTTACTTTTTCCCTAGGATGTCAAGTTTTTACAATAGTTACAATTTCCCTAGGATATCAAGCTCTTCCAGTTGTTACAATTTCCCTAGGATATCAAGCTTTTGCAGTAGTTATAATTTCCCTAGGATATCAAGCTCTTCGAGTTGTTATAATTTCCCTAGGATATCAAGCTCTTCTAGTTGTTATAATTTCCCTAGGATATCAAGCTTTTCCAGGTATTATAATTTCCCTAGGATGTCAAATTTTTCCAGTAATTACAATTTTCCTAGAATATCAAAGTTACTTAGGGTTCCATTTTCCAGTATTTTTCTCAGAATTTTAAAGATTTATAATTCTACAATTTTTTGAAGTTCAACATTTTCCAGGGTTTCACTAGATTTTCCTAGTTCCCTAAGGTTTCAAGGTTACTCTACCAACCTGTACTTCCAATATTCCCTAGATATCTTTGTTCTCAAAGTTACACAGTTATGGTTTCCTAGTGCAGTCTCAAAATTCACCCATTTCGTTACACTTCAAGATTATGAGATTCTAGAGTCCCTAGATTCTTTAAAGTCCCTAAGACCTTACATGGGTCCACAATATTTATAGTAATAAAATATCATATATGATATCTTTTAACTATTATAGTGAATCGTGGCATCCACTCTACTTCTTCAGTGTTCCAATGTCATCCTAAAATCCCTAGATTCTCCAGATGTCCCTAGACACCCTATATATCCACACCACTTGTAGTGTTGGCTTAAAACATATGAAATATCTCGAGTGCTATAACAAAATACCGTCACTCATCGCAATTTTCTAGTGTTCTAACCTTCCTCCAATGTCCCTAGATTCTACAAATGTTTCAAAAATCCCTAGAAACACTATATACCCACACCACTCGTACTGATGACTTACAATATATGAAATATCTCATGTGCTATAACAAATACCAATTCTCATCGCAATTGTCCAGCGTTCTAACCTTCCTCTAAAGTCCCTAGATTCTCCGAATGTCCCTAGAAACCCTATATATCCACACCACTCCTATTGATGGCTTAGAATATATGAAATATCTCGAGTGCTATAACAAATACCAATACCTATCGCAATTGTCCAGCATTCTAACCTTCCTCTAAAGTCCCTAGATTCTCCGAATGTCCCTAGAAACCCTATATATTCACACCACTCCTATTGATGGCTTAGAATATATGAAATATCTGGAGTGCTATAACAAATACCAATACTCATCGCAATTGTCCAGCGTTCTAACCTTCCTCCAAAGTCCCTAGATTCTCCGAATGTCCCAAAAATCCCTAGAAACTCTACGTATCCAACCTTATTAGCACTACTGGTACCAACGAGTCAGAATATACGAAATATCTCAAGTATTATAACGAGCATCGTATACATGTATAACCAGTTCCGATACCGGCAATTTCCCTAGGGGACCGAATCATTTAGCTTATACCGTCGTGTATAGAATTTAATTACATAGTAGAGAGCTAAGATTGGATAACCTAATTGGAAATAGTACGTCGTCGCATAGAAACGAAGAAATTTGTAGAATAATCAAGCAGTTAGGTTCACATTAGCCGAAGTATTTGACCTCAGCAGGGATGCTCCTCTCGCCCGGAGTCTCTTTGCATATCCTTGAACGAGAATTTTCTACGGACACTAGCAGCATGCTGATTAACATATCTCGGTGATCGTGCGAAAACTGGTTATTCGATCGACATCGATTTCGTAACGGTATACGTGTTGCACGAACCGAGCTGTTATTTTCTACGCTTTTTCCTCTTTCACCTTTCACGAACGAAAAAATACGTTTTTATAATTGCTCGCTGCTTTTTGCTCGCGACTACGGAGTTTCCTGATTGGAGAGAGATTGCAGTATCGGAGGATTAACGCGAGAAGAGACGGTTTATTTATTTATTCCTTTGAAGGGAAATGTGATTTATATCTGATCGAGGAATTTATGCTGAAACGTTTAATATCAGTTACGAAAGAATCGAGTAACCGAGACCGGTTTCTTTCTTTTTGTCCGTTTCAAACGATTGCAAAGAGAAATCGACAAGTTGCTCGATCTTTCGAAAGAGTTCAAGAGCTGAATAATTAATACATTTACGTTTCATTTTCTTCTTTACTGCGCCCAACGTCCAGATCTCCGACGTTAATCTAAAAAAAATTCAATCAAAAGATGCAAAATTTGACCAGAAGAAATTCTCAAATCACTTTCTCGATGTTAGTTGAATTTATGTATTCAATGCGTTCGCAGGTGAAAATTTTAGTCAACGTCACCGAGGACACTAGAAACATAACCTTGCACGCGATGGACATCTTGATCGACTGGGGTTTCACTAACATCAAGGAGTACTCGGCTACCAGCAACAACAGCAACACGATCAAAATCATGGGTCAAGAGAACGACACTGAACGGCAGTTTCACGTGATTAGAACGTCGGACACGTTGAAAAGGGGCAAGCAATACGTGCTGCATCTCAAGTTCGTTGGTCATCTGAAAGACTACTTGCAAGGCTTCTACAGAAGCTCGTACACCGTCGATGGCCAGACGAGGTAAATGGCCGAATACGCTAATACAACTTCGTTTTAACACAGGTTAGGCCTTCAAAAAAGTGTTATATTCCTCTGATATGGAGCTATAGTCAACCTACGAGTTGGCAAGGTGTTTAATAGTACCTTATAGACAGTATTTTATGGACAGTATTTTATAGACAGTATTTTATAGGGACTATTTTATAGAGATTATTTTATAGAGACTATTTTATAGAGACTATTTTATAGAGACTATTTTATAGAGACTATTTTATAGAGATTATTTTATAGAGACTATTTTATGGAGACTATTTTATAGAGACTATTTTATAGACAGTATTTTAGAGAGACTATTTTATAGAGACTATTTTATAGAGACTATTTTATGGAGACTATTTTATAGAGACTATTTTATAGACAGTATTTTAGAGAGACTATTTTATAGGCAGTATTTTATAGAGACTATTTTATAGAGACTATTTTATAGAGACTATTTTATAGAGACTATTTTATAGAGACTACTTTATAGACAGTATTTTATAGACAGTATTTTAGAGAGACTATTTTATAGAGACTATTTTATAGAGACTATTTTATAGAGACTATTTTATAGAGACTATTTTATAGAGACTATTTTATAGAGATTATTTTATAGAGACTATTTTATGGAGACTATTTTATAGAGACTATTTTATAGACAGTATTTTAGAGAGACTATTTTATAGAGACTATTTTATAGAGACTATTTTATAGAGACTATTTTATAGAGACTATTTTATAGACAGTATTTTAGAGAGACTATTTTATAGAGACTATTTTATAGGCAGTATTTTATAGAGACTATTTTATAGAGACTATTTTATAGAGACTATTTTATAGAGACTATTTTATAGAGACTACTTTATAGACAGTATTTTATAGACAGTATTTTAGAGAGACTATTTTATAGAGACTATTTTATAGAGACTATTTTATACAGACTATTTTATAGACAGTATTTTAGAGAGACTATTTTATAGAGACTATTTTATAGAGACTATTTTATAGACAGTATTTTAGAGAGACTATTTTATAGAGACTATTTTATAGAGACTATTTTATAGAGACTACTTTATAGACAGTATTTTATAGACAGTATTTTAGAGAGACTATTTTATAGAGACTATTTTATACAGACTATTTTATAGACAGTATTTTAGAGAGACTATTTTATAGAGACTATTTTATAGAGACTACTTTATAGACAGTATTTTATAGACAGTATTTTAGAGAGACTATTTTATAGAGACTATTTTATAGAGACTATTTTATAGACAGTATTTTAGAGAGACTATTTTATAGAGACTATTTTATAGACAGTATTTTAGAGAGACTATTTTATAGAGACTATTTTATAGAGACTATTTTATAGAGACTATTTTATAGAGACTATTTTATAGACAGTATTTTAGAGAGACTATTTTATAGAGACTATTTTATAGGCAGTATTTTATAGAGACTATTTTATAGAGACTATTTTATAGAGACTATTTTATAGAGACTATTTTATAGAGACTACTTTATAGACAGTATTTTATAGACAGTATTTTAGAGAGACTATTTTATAGAGACTATTTTATAGAGACTATTTTATACAGACTATTTTATAGACAGTATTTTAGAGAGACTATTTTATAGAGACTATTTTATAGAGACTATTTTATAGACAGTATTTTAGAGAGACTATTTTATAGAGACTATTTTATAGAGACTATTTTATAGAGACTACTTTATAGACAGTATTTTATAGACAGTATTTTAGAGAGACTATTTTATAGAGACTATTTTATACAGACTATTTTATAGACAGTATTTTAGAGAGACTATTTTATAGAGACTATTTTATAGAGACTACTTTATAGACAGTATTTTATAGACAGTATTTTAGAGAGACTATTTTATAGAGACTATTTTATAGAGACTATTTTATAGACAGTATTTTAGAGAGACTATTTTATAGAGACTATTTTATACACAGTATTTTAGAGAGACTATTTTATAGAGACTATTTTATAGACAGTATTTTATAGACAGTGTTTTAAACAGATCTAGGTTGATAATTGTACAGTGGTCTAGACGCAAGAGTAGACTTCATATAGGTGTCCATGTAGACAACAACAAATTTTACATAGCTCTAGGTCTTGATAAGTGTCCATATGTAGCTTAGGTTTAATTTCAAAATGATATACACATATAGTTTACATAGGTACACTTCAACAGACTATATGTTAGCTTCAAATTTTAGATAGCTTTGATAAGTATCAAGACAAAATGTATCTGAAGTTAATATTGTCATAACAATTAATTATTACACATACAATATTTACTACACGTCGAATTTTTCTAACTCATCCGCCATCTTAAAAAAAAACTTAAACTTAAACCTCAACCTTGATACTTCAAACTTGAAACTTGTAACTTGTAACTTTATACTTGAAACTTGATATTTGAAACTTGAAACTTGAAACTTATTGCTTTGTATTTGAAACTTGAAACTTAAAACTTGAAGCTTGATATTTGAAACTTGAAACTTAGTACTTTATACTTGGAACTTGATATTTGAAACTTGAAACTTGAAACTTATTGCTTTATATTTGAAACTTGAAACTTAATATTTTATACTTGATACTTGAAACTTAGAACTTGTAGGTTAATATTTGAAACTTGAAACTCAATACTTTATACTAGAATCTTGATATTTGAAATCTGAAAGTTAAAACTTAATGTTTTATACTTCAAACTTGGAGCTGGATATTTGAAATTTGAAACTTAAAACTTAATAACTTATTATACTGTAAACTTGAAATTTGATGCTTGAAACTTGATACTTAATACTTGAAACTTGAAACTTGATATTTAAAACTTGAAACCTAATACTTTATACTTGAAACCTGAAACCTGAAACCTGAAACCTGAAACTTGAAAATTGATACTTGAAACTTGAAATCTGAAACTTGAGACCTAAACTTGAATCCTCAACTTGAAACTTGAATCCTCAACTTAAAACCTAAACTTGAAACCTCAACTCGAAACTTAAAATCGTATATAAAATAGAAATAATAGCACACTTGTTAGTCAAGTGATTGCACTATTAGAAGATGCACCTTTCCAAGCCTTGTCATCAAGTACAACGGTCTCGTCACATTCGAAACGTGACAACTTATGTTTATTTAATGAGACATTCTCATAATTTCGATCGCGTGTTTCAGATGGATCGCAACGACACAGTTTCAGCCGACGGATGCACGACGTGCCTTCCCTTGCTTCGACGAGCCGGCTCTGAAGGCCAGATTCCAGATCAGCATCGCTCGTCCAAGAAACATGACATCTATTTCGAACATGCCGAGAAAAGGAGAGCCTATGCCTGTGTAAGTGTAGAACATTGCCACGTTTGTTTATAAAGTAGAGGTTTATTAAATATATGTATGTATATTATAAGTAAAATTACAACTTAAATTCTAATTGCAGCTCGATATCGCTTTCTAAAAATTGTTCTTTAAAGCATTTTTAGAAAACAATATCGATTACCAGGTCACGCCACGTGGAGGTGCCTACAATAGTTACCATCCTAACTCCAAATTCTCTTCCATCCTCCAAATGCAACCTTATCGGAAGGATAAATGAGTTCTGACTCTACTTATAGGCTCGCATATACAAGTCCTTTACAATATATTTCACAAAATATACAATATAGTTGACGAATATTCAATTACTTAATTAAAATAGAATCCAGGAACATAGAAATAAAAATAAAAATATAAACCTAAAATTAAAATAAAAACCTGAAACATAGAAATATAATTAACACATATTAATAAATAAATTACTTATATAAAATTCAAACCTGAAACAGATAAAAATGATTAATACAAATATGGAACATTAAAAATTAGTTTCATAAAACTAAAACCTGAAACAGATAAAAATGATTAATACAAATATGAAACATTAAAAATTAGTTTCATAAAATTAAAACCTGAAACAGATAAAAATGATTAATACAAATATGAAACATTAAAAATTAGTTTCATAAAACTAAAACCTGAAACAGATAAAAATGATTAATACAAATATGAAACATTAAAAATTAGTTTCATAAAATTAAAACCTGAAACAGATAAAAATGATTAATACAAATATGAAACATTAAAAATTAGTTTCATAAAGTTGAAACCTGTAACAGATAAAAATGATTAAGACAAGTATGAAACATTAAAAATTAACTTACTTAAAATAAAAACCTGAAACATATAAATAATGTTGAATCTTGTGTTGCTGACACTGAACATTTGTCCTGTGGTTTCCTTATCACCTGTATATTAGCTTGTCATTTATTCATACTTTAATTTATTAATGAATGATTGTCCCTACTTTTTCTAGGGAAAATTTATACCCTTTACAGTGTCGTTTTATCTATGAAACCTACTATTATTATTTTTGAGACAGCCTGTAGTCGTCGAAGACAACAGTTTCGCACGCAACACGATATTCTTCGTACGTTTCGTGGACTGACATTGCCTCAACTGTGAAGTATCCCCGGTTAGGTCAAATATATAATTGAAACGAGTGGAATCTAGTTTCAGAACAATTTCATGGAAGCTGTTGAAATTGAGTCATAAGTTTACGTAGATTGATGGTGTCGCATCTCTGACCTCGAGTCTGGGTCTGAAAGTATTCATAATTATTTTAACGACTGCTATTAAACTCAACAAAATTGTTTCCTACAGTTTTAAAACATTTACACCATTTTTTCACAACGTCTCTTTCCCGCGTGATTTTTTTCCTGTATCGTTCAATTTCTTCAGGGACGAATCGATTAAAGTCGTCACAAAAATGAACTTAACGATGATGCTATTTAGACTAATGGCAATGTTTTCGTTGGATTAATTGAGGATATTTGAGAACATTTTCAGGAATGTTTATTCACAATTTTATACTTGCAATATACAAAATAATATTTCTTATACATAAAATATATTTTAAAAATATCAACTTCACAACGTATTAGAAAAATTTGTAATACAATAAGTATTTATTAAATTTAATATTGTAAGTAAATATTTGATGTCAACTGTTACCAGGCCTGGCTTACCATCGTACATGTGGGACCATTATGAACGTTCGGTGCCAATGTCCACTTACCTGGTCGCCTTCATTGTCTCGGACTTCGACGTGTTGAAATCCGAATCTGGGAAATTTAGAGTCTGGGCGAGACACGATGCCATCAAGCAAGCACAATATTGCTTGCAGATCGGCCCGAAGATACTCGAATACTACGAGGACTACTTCAAGATCAAGTTCCCTCTGCCTAAGATAGACAATGTGGCACTTCCGGACTTCTCAGCTGGCGCTATGGAGAACTGGGGTCTTATTACTTACAGGTATTACTTTGTTTTCGTGGGTGCACTGGATAATTTACTTGTTATATTGTCGTGAAGTGACAGGGGACTTAGAAGGGGACTTCAATCATTAAATGCATATATTTGTATAAATGCAACATACCAGTTTTAATCTTGTAAATTATATGCAAAATGTAGGAAACCTGCAATGAGTAGTGTTGCAAATATGCCACGTACCAATCACATACACAATAGCGTCATCTGCTCGTTTTAATTTGAATCAACCGCTTTCAAGGTATTTTGTTAGTTGATTGTTTCAGGTAAAATTAGAAAATCATGCATTTAAGGGTTAAGAGAGAGTAGGTATGGAGATTTGAATATTTTGGGGTTTGGAATGTTGGAGTATTGGGATTTGAGATATGAGATGTTGGAGCATTGGGATTTGAAATTTGAGAAATTGGAGAAGAATGTGAGTTGGATATTAAGGGAGATTTTAACTGTATTTATAGAGAGACCGCCATGTTGTACCAAGAAGGTGTATCAACCAGTAGCAACCAGCACCGAGTGGCCACCGTTGTGTCCCACGAACTCGCTCATCAGTGGTTTGGAAATCTAGTGACACCCAGCTGGTGGACAGACCTTTGGCTGAACGAAGGCTTCGCCAGTTACGTGGAGTACATTGGTATTAACGCAGTAAGTTCATCAATTTATCAATTATCAAATTTCCAAACTCTCAAATTTCCAAGCTTTCAAATTTCCAAGCTTCCAAATTTCAAAAACTCTCAAATTTCCAAACTCTCAAATTTCCAAACTCTCAAATTTCCAAACTCTCAACTTTCCAAACTCTCAAATTTCCAAGTTCTCAAATTTCCAAACTCTCAAATTTCCCAAATCCCTAATCTTTCAATTTCCTAGCATCCCAAATCCCTAACCTCCCAATTTCCTTATTCTCAAATTCTGAAATCTCTACATCTCCAAATCCATGAACCTCCAAATTTCAATACTCCACTCCCTATATCCAATTCTATAGTCCCTTTTCCGTATCTACATACCGATATTAACCCACGTCTTAACGCGTAAAGAGCGAAAAACGATAAAAATATCTGCCAACGCTCAGCTGACGCCAAACCGCCATTTGCAATCGGTGTACATTTAAGATGGCGCCCAAAAGTGCAATACCGATGTCAACCCACGAGTTGGCGCGCGAAGACGTGTTTAGAAGAGCTAGTCAGAATAGAAAAATGGACGCCTCGCACGTATTTTCGGCGGAACAATTGGCTCTCGCCGGTCACGCGCACCGATTAGGCGAAAAACAATGAGAGTCGGCAAACGTCTCTCGAGTGGGCGAGATAGCCATTGCCTTCGGCAGTTGTTGTCATTATTATTCTTATGCGCCTAAATGTAACTGGAAGTGTTCACGGTGAGGAGCTTCTTTTACTTTGGGTCACGCGGCATCTCGTGGGTTATCTGTATGTCAATTGTCGACGTCTGAAGCTGTCTAAAATTTGAAGGTATCATGTGGACAGTTACCGAGAGCACCTATCTAAAGTCTCTTTCAAATGGAACATAAACCTACATGTGAACACTTATCAAGAGGTGTCTAAAATTTGAATGTCCACCTCGCGCGCCAACTCGTGGGTTGGCATCAGTACTTTCCGATATAATAACTATAATAATAATTCATTTAGTTTAGTGTGAAGATGGCGGATGAGTTAGAAAAATTCGACGTGTAGTAAATATTGTATGTGTAATAATTAATAGTTGACAATATTAACTTCAGATACATTTTGTCTTGACACTTATCAAGACCTATCTAAAATTTAAAGACATGTCCATATGTCCATAATTGTCCAATTATCAAAGTTGCAAAACTTGCAACAAAGTCTATACCTTGCAAAATTAAACTCAAATTTACATGTCGACACTTGTCAATGATATTAGTATTTCTATTTCTGTTTGATAGGTAGAGCCAACCTGGAAGATTCTGGAACAATTCGTTGTACATGACCTGCAGAATGTCTTTGGTTTAGATGCCTTAGAGTCTTCACACCCGATATCGATCAAAGTGCGTCATCCCGATGAGATCAGTGAAATTTTTGACAAAATTTCATATGGCAAAGGTATATGTTCTTACAAAGAATTTGTGACTGCTGTGCTAATACTGAATTGATGAGTAACGATGTTTGTACTCAAACAGGTGCTTCTATAATAAGAATGATGGATCACTTCCTCACCACTGAAGTCTTCAAACAAGGTTTAACAAATTACCTAAAGGGAAAGTAAGTGGATCTTGAAATAATGTTGGAAAATTCCTAAATCCTAAAATTCTCAAAAACAATTGATTAATCGACAATAGGGCGTACCAAAGTGCCGAGCAAAATGATCTATGGGACGCCTTAACCAAACAGGCGCACAAGGACCAAGTCCTCGACACCTCCATAACCATAAAGAAGATCATGGACACTTGGACTCTTCAGACCGGTTTCCCAGTTGTCACGGTTACCAGAAATTATGAGAACGGTGCAATAACGTTAACACAGGTTCGTAGCAAATCATTGCATTTGCTTTTCGATTCGTGAAATAATATAATTCTCATAAATGCCATCAGGAACGTTTTCTACTTCGAAATGGCACTACAACGGTCGTGTTCGACACTGAACCTCTATGGTGGATTCCCATAACCTACACAACCGAACGTCTACTAGATTTCAACACCACTCGACCCTCTCAGTGGATGAAGGCTGAAAAATCGATCACTATATCTGACGGCAACTTGAGTCCTTCAGAATGGGTCATTTTTAATATTCAAGAAACTGGTAAGGATTCAGAGTCTGTAGAAGGACATTTCTTGTCACCCTGTAATTATACTTCTCTTTCATGAATTGTACATTTAACAAATTACTAAGTATGTCTTGTGACTTTAAAATTTGCAATCATATTTTTATAAATTCATATTTTTTGCAAGAATCAATAAAAGTATCTGACGCTCAGCTGACGCCAGACCGCCATTTGCAATCACGGTTTGCCTTCAAAATGGCTGCCCATTAGTACAATGCGCGCCAACTCGTTGACGTCAGTACCTAAGACACTGTATTTTAAAAGAAACAAAAATCTCGCACGTCACCTAATCTTCAACTTACATATTAAGCCTGAACTTTTCGCAGTTTGCACATTGTTAAGGACGATTGTTCTTGCTAGCATATTTACGTAGTCGCGAAGTGCGCTTGAAACGGGATCTCTGTTAACAGGATACTACAGAGTGAACTACGACAGAGCAAACTGGCAAATGATAATCAAACAGTTGAACAAAGAGTCCTTCAGGAACATCTCGACGATCAATCGGGCTCAGCTGATCGACGACGCGCTGAACTTAGCCAGGGCCGGGAAATTGGATTACGCTACTGCGTTGGATGTCACTTCGTATTTGGCGCACGAGACGGAGTACCTCCCTTGGAAGGCTGCACTCACTGCCATGCACTATTTGGATGATATGCTGATCAAGATGTCGAGCTACGATAAGTTTCGGGTGAGGATTTTGACTGGTTGACGATTTGGGGAAGGTAGGGAGTTAGAGAGGCGGGATTTAGGAAGGTGGGGAATTAGGGAGTTGTGGATTTAAAGAGTTGGGGGTTTAGGAAGTTGGAGAGTTGGGAATTTAGGGATGGGGGAATTAGGGAGTAGGGAATTTACAGAGATAGGGATTTAGAGAGTTGGGGATTTAGGGAGCTGGGGAATTAAGGAGTTGGCAATTTGGAAAGTTCAGAATTTAGGGAGCTGGAGAATTAGAGAGTAGGGAATTTAGAGAGTTAGGGATTTAGAGAGTTGGGGATTTAGGGAGCTGGGGAATTAAGGAGTTGGCAATTTGGAAAGTTCAGAATTTAGGGAGCTGGAGAATTAGAGAGCAGGGAATTTAGAGAGTTAGGGATTTAGAGAGTTGGGGATTCAGAGAGTTGAGGAATTAGAGAGTTAGGAATTTAGATAGTTGGGAATTAGAGAGTTAGGAATTTAGATAGTTGGGAATTAGAGAGTTGGGGATTTGGAGAGCTGAAAAATTAGAGAGTTGAGGATTGAGAGAGTTGGGGATTTAGAAAGCTGAGAAATTAAAGAGTTGAGCATTGAGAGAGTGGGGAATTTAGGGAGTTGGGGATTTAGAGGGTTGAGAATAAAGAGAGTTGGGGATTTAGCAAGTTGGAAATTTAGAGAGTTGCAAATTTAAAGAGTTGGGGATTCAATGCGTTGGGAATTTAAAGAATTAGGGATTTAGGAAGTTGGGAATTTAGAAAGTTGGGGATTTAAGGAACTAGGGAATTAGAGAGTTGGGAATTTAGAGAGTTAGGGATTTAGTGACTTGGAATTTATGAAGTTTTGAATTTAGAAATTTAAGGACTTGCCATGTGATAACAGAAAATCTAATTTGAAGATTTAGCGGTTTTCAAATTTTGATCATTTCCTCCTTTCACTAATTTCCCCCTTTTCCCACAATACTCCAGAACACTTTCCACCACCTTTCAATCTTAACATTTCACCATTTCCACAGGTGTACATATTAAAGTTGCTGGACAACGTCTACAAACAAGTCGGTTTCAAAGATAACCCAGGAGATCCCCAACTGACCGTTTTCACTCGTATCGATGTACTGACCTGGGCATGTAACTTCGGCCACGAAGATTGTATACAGAATGCTGTCAAACAGTTCTACAATTGGCGAAACACTCCTAATCCGACTCAAAATAATCCGTAAGTTACATTCCGTCCGTTTCAACTGTGTCTCAAGTTTTACAGAAACGTCTTAAAATATACTGATGATTTCTTCACAGTATATCGCCGAATTTGAAGACGGTCGTATACTGCACAGCCATCCGAGTCGGCGGGCAAACGGAATGGAACTTCGCCTGGCAAAGATATTTGGAAACGAATGTCGGCTCCGAGAAGGATTTGTTGTTGCACGCTCTGGGTTGCACCAGGGAAACATGGTTACTTAGCCGGTATTTGGACTGGGCGATCACGGAAAATTCTGGAATTAGGAAACAAGATGTCGGAAGGGTTCTCAGCTCCGTCGCCAGCAACGCCATTGGACAACCGCTTGCCTTCAACTTCTTTAGGAATAAATGGGCACGGCTTAGGGAATAGTAAGTTCTATTGGGAATTCTAAGGGTCTCAAGATTAGACTTACTGCTTTGAATCAGCGTTTAACTGGGGATCATCAGTATTATCTGATAGAGTTGCTTTAAGTACTCTTTCGCTTGCTGGAGGTTCCCCTCCCTCAGGTCCTTTGTTAGCCACCTTTTGGTACTTTCGACAATTTTTCTAGGGGTTTTGCCCCATTCTAAGAAAGTTTGGTCCTCTGACAAAAAGTCGTGTATCTCCCACGATTTGGCCTGTGAATGGTAGGGCAGGGGTTTTATAGTGTCTGGGGTACCCTACTCCCACAGACACACTGCCAGCTCTCTTTCGGCACTTTTGACAGTTGTTCTGGGGGTTTTGGCCCATTCTAAGAAAGTTTTGTTCTATGACAAAAAGCCGTATCTCGCACGGTTTGGCCTGTGAGTGGTAGGGCAAGGGTTTCAGAGTGTCTGGGGTACCCTACTCCCACAGACACACTGCCAGCCAGTTTTCGCTACCTTTAACAGTTGTTCTGGGGGTTTTGGCCCATTCTAAGAAAGTTTTGTTCTATGACAAAAAGTCGTATCTCGCACGGTTTAGCCTGTGAGTGGTAGGGCAAGGGTTTCAGAGTGTCTGGGGTACCCTACTCCCACAGACACACTGCCAGCTATCTTTCGGCACTTTTGACAGTTGTTCTGGGGGTTTTGACATATTCTAAGAAAGTTTGGTCCTCTGACAGAAATTCGTATCTCCCACGGTTTGGCCTGTACACGCATAGGAACAAGTGGTCATAAGAGGCCTTCACATTACTTTGACACAAAATAGGTACCTCACCAAAAGAACTGCAAACTACACCAAAAATCTATGTTACAGCTTTGGAACATCCCTACTAACCATCAACAACATAGTTAAATCGGCCACGAGGGCAATAAACACCAAATACGAGCTGAAAGACGTAAGTACACAAAAATATTAAACATGGACGGCAAAATACATGATCTTTTTTCTGTAGTTACTCGACTTCACAACGGAGCACAAAGAAGAGCTAGGAAGCGCAACAAGGACGATACAGCAAGCGATCGAACAGTCCGAAGCCAACATCCGATGGGTGAATGCCAGTCACGGCATAATTTATGATTGGTTAAAGAGAAACACCGCGTAACTCTGATATATCTTGCGGGTATTTTGCATAAAAATGGTGGAAGTCTGCCGGCGAAAGTTCAGATCGAACGGGAACTGTCCAAAGCGATCTGCTTTCCAAAAGTATTAAATGTTTTTGTATGTTTTTGTAAATACGCGTCGTAGCGATGTATAGTCAGCCATTGAAGTTTTCGATCACGTGTCACTAAGATCACCAAATATTTACATTATTTTATTTCTTCGCATTTATTATTGGAACTCACTTTAATTTAATTGGATTTAAATATTAATCGACGAATTCCAGTTTTGTTTTAATTTATCCGTGACTATTTGAACACTGGTCCCTCGGGTATTTCAGATTATGTTTTTTTATTTGCAGATGATTGAATTTGTTTTTGACCAACGATGAATGTTGAATAAAATGGTGTAAATTGGAGCGAATCTTTGACAGGTGAAACTTTGATGGCGGACTGTGGTACATTCGAGTGAAATGTAGGATTAATGGTTGTGGGAGAGTGAGAAGAGGTCACTTGGTACTTTTTTCTGGACTTTCATTTTGGAATTTGGAGATTATCGAATTTCCAAGTTTTTTAATTTCTAACTTCCTAAATCCTTAAATTCATAAATTACATACTCCCTAATTCCCCAACACTTAATTCCCCAACTCCCTAAATCCCAACTCTCTAAATCCCTAAATCCACAACTTCTCAAATTTTCAAACCACTCACCCCAAATTCCCTACCTCCTAAAATCCCCAAATCCCCAAATTCCCTATAAAAACCCAGATTTCTCATATTTCCCCCAGACTCTCCCTAAATTTCCCCAAACGCACCACGTGTCGCCCTCTACAGCACCAAACCATAACTAAAACAATCCTACATTTGACTAGTCAGTACAATAAAATAGATATTTAAATAGAGTAGCTCGATTCCAATATATTCAAAAGTTAATGATTTCAGTATGATTTCAATTGTTTAACAAATTCTCGGATCATTCGACCCACGTAATTCATGATTTTAACACGGAACATTTATTGTATACAGCGACCTATGTTTTGTCCCGAATAGTACGTTTTCGTTGTTATTTAATCGTCACAGTTAAAAGTAATTTTAAGCTTACGTTACAATATCGATCAATTTTGCAGGTTTGAATCTCGAACATTTTGTACTCGTAGAAACAACGTACGTTATTCAATCTCGTATTATTTTGTAAATTTAATACTGTCTGGTTCGATGATTTCAATTGCGCACAAGATTTTTTTATGGTGGCGCCACCTTTGTTCATTCTTCATTTATTACTTCATATTTTCTTGATAAATTGTTCAATAATTATATGAAAACATTTGAGTGCCAACGTCTTTCTACACTATCAATAATTTACATTTATATTATTATAAATTATTTAATCTTTTCAATGATAACAAGATCTATGTCCTACAAATTTTTTGGCCATTGTTTATCTATTTTTAATATTACGTACTGAATTTTGTTTGTAAAAATGAAAATGAAGCCTTTAATGGCACCTAGTTTCTGTAAGCAAAATGGCGGCTGGTCTCTGCAACCAAAATGGCGGCTAGTTTCCGCGAACAAAATGGCGGCGCCACTATCTCGTACTTCCAATTCGTGCATTCCTCACAACTGTTGATATATTTCCAAAGAATCAAACGCAAAAGCGTGAACCGATAACGTTGTAATTTTCTCTTGTTCCTAGAACAAGATGGTTGCCATGTATGCACAATGAAACCACGTCCTGTAAGTTGGCGTTCCAACAAACTGTATAATAACATTGTAACTTGGTTTCAACATAATAAAGTTGTATCGATTTTTACATTTTCTACTGCCTGTTGCATGCACAATTTTTAACAATATTCATTCAATTTTTTAACTAAGTATAGTTTAAAATTTCGAGGACGGTACTCTCTTTATATTGCCGAACCTTGCAGAACCTAGAAGTTCTTTAAATTAATACAGAAAGATTTCTATCGTAGTTAAAAAAATTCCCACAATTTTTAGAAAATAATACAACTCTGTTTATTTAGCGATACAATGAATATTATTCAACATTACATAAACTATATAAAATGTATTCAACAACGAGTAACATTCCCCGAATGCTGTTTAACGTTTAGTGACCTAATATGTACACGATTATCGAAAATACTGTTATGGAAAATATGCTTGAGGCCTGAACACTAACTGCAGCGCTCGGATGCGCGGTCTCTATACTCTGAATTAAAAGCTTCAACTGTTTATCGATTATCGGTGAGTAGGTTTTGTACCAGAGGTCGTTTTTCTGCGCTGTTCGAATGGCAGCTTGTACCGCTGGTAAAATGTTAGTCACTTCTTCGTCTTTCAGTCCACCGAACTGGACGAGCTGCAAAATTTGAACGATTCAGTGACTATGTTCGAATATCTAAAAAAAATGGGTTGTAATTTAATACCTTCGTTATTTGGCTGGCTGTCGACACTCGTGCAGCCACTTTGGAGATTAAACTGCGAACACCGTCCCAACTGTCATAGCTGAAACAAATCGCGGTTCAAATATTTTCAAATTAATTTTCATATTTTTTTATGGCGACTGACATATCGTTATGTTCACTTTAGATGATTATAAAAATGCAAAAAGTTTCGCGAAATATCGCTCTTTGAGGGCGCAAGGCGTGTTTAAAAAATTGAGGTGATGTCCTCAAGAATCCGCCATATTGGTCTAAGCGAGGTGATCATTAATGGCGGGAAATTCAAATCCTATTTAACCTAACAAATTATCTATTGATGCAAAATTTATTCATATTAAAAACTGTGTCGCAGTTGGATCATTCATATTTTAGGTACTTACTAAGCATATAATTTTTTATAATCGCTTATCAGGAAGTCCAATATCACGTCGACTCCAACTGTTCCTGCACTGTAAATAGAAGCGAACGCTGCATTGAGGTCCTGCTTTCGGATTTGGGATGGAATAGTGCGATTCAACGCGATTTGTATAAACCTGCAATGAAGATAAAAAGTTATAAAGTTATCGCCGAAAACTCCGAGGAAAAATTTCGACATTGTTCTCAATCAACTTCTTTCACATTTGAGCATTGAAAGAAATTAAATTTGCGAACTAGGAATTTTTTAAGTTAATAATTTATATGTTTTAAACATACTGGTTTAGTACTGCTCTGTTCTGCGTGCAACCAAGGGCGTCTAAAATGACTTTCTTCTCAGTGGCAAGCTCTGTCTTCTGGTATTGTTCCCACAAGAATTTCCAGTCACTTTCAGTGCCACTTTTCAGGGCTGTGCAATAAACGGCCGCTCTTGCGTTAGGTGAAATTCTGTAAAGAGAAATAATTTATCTTAAGAACCATCTTAAACCGTAACTGCAAATGGCTGCCTGTCAGCTGAGTGTCAGCCATTTTTGTCTCCAAGCGCCATCTCGTGTAAACATTGTAACTCATCAAAATGGCGGACTCACCCATTCTTATTACTGGTGCGCCATTCCTTGAACAGCTTCTTAGACGCCTGTACACAATCCGTGTGACCATTCCTGCACATCCAACTTAAAATGAGTTCCCTGTTCAAGTGCTCCTGGTGGTCCTTCGTAAGATCATCCACAAAGCCCAGTTTCTTGTACACCTTAGAAGCCAGCAGCACAACGTATTTTTGAAGCAGCGTATAATCAGACTGACCCTCATATCGTTGCACAAGGAATCGCCACCCGTTGAAGAACGCCTTCCAAGGTAAATAATCCATCTCGTTCCTCAAATACAACGTGCCGCCCAACGTAACATTATAAGACACGTGACCATCACGAGCGAGGTTAAATAGGTCGTCGATTATTTGGGCACGATTCGTGACGTGTATTTGACTGTGTTTGTCTGCCTCCAAGGCTTCGATTAGGTATAACCAAGAGTCGTGGTCGTAGTTCACTCGATAGTAGCCAGCCTGTCGTATGTTCACGACGAACCACTTGAGGGTGCCTACATATATTTCTTGCGGAGTTTTACCTAACCACAGGTTCGTCGTTGTGTTCGCGAAGTTCCTAACATTGCTGGTCGTGAAGGTGATGGGTATCCAGAACGCGCCGGAATCCTTGTATGTGGTGTAGTTTTTCTGAAATTGATTTGTGTTGTTATGGAGGAGTATGAGTGTTAGACCACTACGCGGTGGATTACTATGCGTTAGACTACCAAGCGATGGTCTACCACGCGTTGGATTACCATACGTTGGACTATCACGCGTTGGACTTCTACGCGTTGGACTAGCACGCGTTGTACTACTACGCATTGGATACTCCACGCGTGGAACTACCACGCGACGGATCCCCCACGCCCTGGAACCCCCACGCGTTGAACTACCACGCGCTGGAACCCCCACGCGTTGGATTACCAAGCGCTGGATCCCCCACGCGCTGGAACCCCCACGCGTTGGTATCCCCACGCATTGGAATACCAAGCGCTGGATCCCCCACGCGCTGGAACCCCCACGCGTTGGACTACCACGCGCTGGAACCCCCACGCGTTGGATTACCAAGCGCTGGATCTCCCACGCGCTGGATTACCAAGCGCTGGATCTCCCACGCGCTGGAACCCCCACGCGTTGGATCTCCCACGCGTTGGAATACCAAGCGCTGGATCCCCCACGCGCTGGAACCCCCACGCGTTGGACTACCACGCGCTGGAACCCCCACGCGTTGGATTACCAAGCACTGGATCCCCCACGCGTTGGATTACCAAGCGCTGGATCTCCCACGCGCTGGAACCCCCACGCGTTGGATCTCCCACGCGCTGGACCCCTCACGCGCTGGAACTCCCACGCATTGCATTACCATGCGTTGCACTACCATACCTTCTACCACCACGTGTTGGGCTACCACGCGTGGTATCACCACAAATGACCTATAATCTCTCGATCTAATTTAGTATCCTACTCATTCAGTGGCTTTACATTCACCACATGTATTAATTACCTGAGTAAATATTATATTGGGCTTGTTATATCTTGCTTCCACAATAGGATACGCCTTTTGATTGGTCCAACCGTCCATCAGTTCTTCCATTGACATTTCCCAATCACCTAGACTACCCGCCTTCTGCACCTCTTCATCGAAAACTTCCCAAAGGTCCGTTGGCGTTGCTGTGCTACTCTGATGCTTCAGCAAGTACCTGTATATTGTCTTGCCGAACACTTCTTTTCCGAACGTTTCCCGTAACATTCGTAACACACTGGACGCTGTGAAATTATTGTACGTCTGTTATTATTGTTCGAGTTTGAGGAGTGGGAGATTGATTTAAGGGCAACTTACACTTTCCATAAGTGACAGTGTCGAAGACGTTACTTATTTCAGAGGGTGTAACGACTGGGTTGTTCATAGAATGCGTGGAAGTCGTGGCGTCGTTCAGGAGTGCCGGTTGCAGTTCATCGACAACGAAGAGATCGTTGTAACCATTCATAGGTAGATACTGCAAGAATTATTAATAAATACAGTCAGACCACATTCAGATCAATTCTTACAAATATTCAACTAGCTTACCTGATCTGAGAGGACCCATTGCATATACTCTGCGAAACCTTCGTTCAACCAGATGTATTCCCACCAATGACACGTGACGAGATTTCCGAACATCATGTGAGCCAATTCGTGAGCTATTATGGTGATTATGTAGTCCTTGTATTTGGCGGTTGTCACATCTTTGTCGTAGAAAAGCCCATATTCCCTACACAACATAAACCTCTGTCAGTAATTGCTGTCTATCTAAAGTATCTACAGATCTTCGAGTACAACCACAGAAATCTAACCTGAAGGTGACCAGTCCCCAGTTTTCCATGGCTCCCATATTGAAGTCTGGAATTCCTATAAGGTCCATCTTCGGAAGACCATACTTGTGTCCAGTTTCCGAGTTCAGTATCTCAAGAAGTCGCAGAGCAGCGATCTCAGCGAGTTCGCCCTTCTTCGCAATCTCGGGACGTCCCCACACTTGGACATAGCTGTTGCTGCTCCTCACGGTTTGGAAATCGGAGACGACGAAGGCGACCAGGTAGGAAGACATCTTTACTGTCGGCGCGAACGTGTCCCAGACGTAACCATCACTGAAAATCCCGTTCGAATGAGTCGTCATTATGTGATCCACGCGTTGGAGTACCATGCGTTGGAGTAGCACGCATTAGATTACCACGCGTTGAAGTACCAAGCACTGTAGTACCAAGCGTTGAAATACCACGCGTTGGACTACCAAGCGTTAGAGTACCACGCGTTGGATTATCACGCGTTGGAGTACCACGCGTTGGATTACCACGCGTTGGAGTACCACGCGTTGAATTTCCACGCGTTGGAGTACCATGCGTTGAAGTACCACGCGTTGGAGTACCACGCGTCGAAATACCACGCGTTGGAGTACCACGCGTTGAAGTACCACGCGTTGAAATACCACGCGTGGGACTACCATGCGTTGAAATACCACGCGTTGGAGTACCACGCGTTGAAGTACCACGCATTGGAGTACCACGCGTTGAATTACCACGCGTTGGAGTACCATGCGTTGAAGTACCACGCGTTGGAGTACCACGCGTCGAAATACCACGCGTTGGACTACCACGCGTTGGACTACGACGCGTTGAACTACCACGCGTTGGATCCCCCACGCGTTGGATCCCCCACGCGTTGGACTACCACGCGTTGGATCCCCCATGCGTTGAATGCCCCACGCGTTGGATCCCCTAAGCGTTGGATCTCTCATGCGTTGCACTACCACGCGTTGGAATCCTCGTTATATTGCAGTATTCAACCGAGACAAGTTTGTACTCCTTTTCAGAGGTATTTTAGTGTTTCAAAGGTATTTTTTTATATGTATTGAGAAAGGTTATTTGCCGTTGAGGTACTCACATTACTGAGCCGGAGGTCGCCAAGGGCATATTGCTCAGAGCAACGTAGTCTTTGGGTCTTCGTATGTGGATGCTGAAGGTCGCCTTCATGGCCGGTTCGTCGAAGCAGGGGAACGCTTGTCTGGCGAACGTTGGCTCAAACTGAGTGGAAGCCAACCAACTGTAAGACGTTCAAGTTAATATTGTATGTAGGGAGGAAAATCTAGGAGAATTTACGAAAGACGTTAAATGTTTAGCAAGATATCAGTTTCCTACTAGTTTTCTAGTACCTAGACCAGTTTCTTAAATAACCTTATCTGAATGGCAAATGCTCTCCATAAACTAAAATAACCTTAAAGGGGTCATTCCACGCCACATCGATCACGTTTGGAAGTCACCATCTCCGATTTCACTCTACTCGAAATATGTTGTAGTCCATGTGAAATTAAGGAGGGTTTAAGTCGTCATTTCGCCGGTTTCGAATTCGTTAATAAATGACAAGCCTTCAAAGTTTGCAATTTTTGCCCATTTTAGCGAAAATAGAGTCCACTTAGGAATTTTTTTTCTCAGAAACTACTCAACCGATTTAGCTAAATTTTTTTTTGTTTTATTCATGAAGGATTGCGCTATTTTGAGTAACGAGAGATCGCTATATGCACTCACCGAACGCTGCCAGTGCTGTTGACATAGTGGCTCCTGTAAAATCCTTCCATATCATCGTTCAGATAACCCGTGAACGAAACGTTGAGCAGTACTTTGTCGCTCGTGATGAAATTCTTCATGAATATCGCTACGGTCTGAGTGTCCGCGTTCGGCACCACGCTGCTCACTTCCAACTCTTCCGTGGACGAGTTCGCGGAGACTTGATGAGCGGTCACTTTCAAGATTCCTAATTTGTGGGAGTTCAGTACAATGCGAGACACATCGTCAGACTGGCGATTTATCTCGATGAGAACTTCTCCGGTGAACTCGAAGTCGTCCTCGAATTGCGGCGATAAATAGAGAGTATAGGCTTCAGGTGTAAACGTGGACGGTAGTCGGTACTCTGGCCAAGAATATCGGGTCTCGAGCCACTCATGCAGCTTGGGGACGTGATTGTCCGCCCATTTCACTTCGTAGATCGGTTCGGTTTTGTATGACTCGAAGGATTTTGCGGAATTTGGGTATCTGTTGCTGAGCCAGGTAAGCAAGGCACTGTACTGTAATGTAAAATATATTTTATGTTATTAAAATATATTCAATGTTGTTAAAATATGTTTTATGTTCTTAAAATATATTCAATGTTGTTAAACTATGTTTTATGTTATTAAAATATATTTTATGTTATTAAAATATATTCAATGTTACTAAAATATATTTTATGTTATTAAAATACATTTAATGTTACCTTATCATAAAGCTTGCGTGAAACCACTCGTTTTCCTATTGCGTTAACGATACTGCGAGCGTCGGACTCTTTCCTGTAACTATAATACCATGACATTAATAACAATTCGGTTACAAAGATACAACAATAAAAATCAAGCTAAGATGCTTACTATGTCACCATCGCGTCGAAATTATGTTCGACGAAGTCCATCACAATAGAGGCACCCTCTGCGCTAGAGTCCATGACGTAAGTGAAGATACTTGAACTGTCCTCAAATCGTATGGTGGATGTCTTGGAGATCGCTTTGAAAAGCAAACTTTAACAGAAGAACAGGAAAATGTAGATAAATATGATTTGTGTGGTGTATAGTTGTTTAGTGACAGACATGGACGCAAAGTGAATTACCACACGTTGAAATACCACGCGTTAGAGTACCACGCGTTGAACTACCACGCATTGGAGTACCACGCATTGGAGTACCACGCGTTGGAGTACTATGCGTTGGATTACCACGCGTTGGAATACTGTACGTTGGACTTCCACGCGTCGGAGTACCATGCGTTGGACTACCACGCATTGGACTTCCACGCGTTGGAGTACCACGCGTTGGACTACCACGCATTGAAGTACCACGCGTTGGACTACCACGCGTTGGAGTACTATGCGTGGGACTACCACGCGTTGGAATACTATACGTTGGACCTCCACGCGTTGGATTACCACGCGTTGGAATATAATGCGTTGGAGTACCACGCGTTGCACTACCACGCGTTGAACTACCACGCTTTGGAGTACTATGCGTTGGACTACCACGCGTTGGACTACTACGCGTTGGAATACCACGTGTTGAACTACCACGCGTTGGAGTATCACGCGTTGAACTACTACGCGTTGCACTACCACGCATTGGATCCCCCACGCGCTGAACTCCCACGCATTGGATCCCCTACGCGTTGCACTACTACGCGTTGGACTACCACGCGTTGGAACCCTCATGCGTTGGATCCCCCACTCGTTGCACTACCACACATTGAACCGTCAATCGATGGATCCCCCACGCGTTGAACCCTCACGCGTTGGATCCCCCATGCGTTGTACTACCACGCATTGAATCCGCCACGCGTTGGACTACCACGCGTTGGATTTCTCACGCGTTGAATCGTCACGCGTTGGATCTCCCTACGCGTTGCACTATCCTGCGTTGTACTGCCACGCACTCTAACTCATATTACATTGCCCCCTCTACATACACTCTTCCACAAATTGGCACACCCCCAACATATCCCCTAAACGACAATATAATAAAAGTATATTGTATCCTTCGTCCATGTCCATAACACGATTACATTGAAATTACATACTCTTCGACGAGCTCAGGATCCGTTGCACAAGCCATAGACTGAAGTATTATCAGTCTAGTTTCAGAGAACGTCTCCGTTATGAAGTAGTTCCATAAACGGAACCAATATATGGGATCATTCGTCCTGGCGACCGTGCACAACACTGTGCTGAGATAGTTGGGTTTGGGTCTGTAAAAAATAATTTTCGTATATTAAAATAAAAAATTTGAGATATTTAGGTCTTTGAGCTTAGATATTTTTACACTTAGAAATTTCAAAATATTTAAATTTTGTGATTGCGTGTTTTTGGGAGAATTAGTGTTTGGGTACTTACTGTCGAATTATACGCGGCCAATAGGATAACGCTTGTTGAGCGCAATTTGACACACCCAATTTGCAAGCCCACTTGCGAACGTGCGACCTGAACAATTTAGTTTCGTGGCTGTCAGTACTCTTATCCTCGAATCCCAGGTGACCATATATTGGAGTCAGCAATGATTTTAGGTATTGCTGTAAAATTTCAACAATTTTGAATTTATCTATACTCAAAGTGACTACCAAAATCTTCAAACAAGAAAAATTGTTAAAATTACCTTGTATGCACCAAATGCGTCCCTATTTTGCATATGTTTGTGCAAATAACTGAGGCCGTTGAAGAACGCCCGCCATGGAAGGTAACTTGTCTCGTTGGCCAAATATTCGATCGCGGATAGAACGATACTATAATCGACCACATCCGCTCGTCCAAAGTGCAATAAATCATCGATCAACGCTGCACGATTAATTTCGTGAATCAATTTTCTTTTGTCGCTCTTCAAGAATCCGATTATTCGGTTCCACGTGTCGACGTCGTAATTTGTGCGGTAGAAGCCTGGAGAGTAAACAATTAAATCAATTTGTGGTTTAACAAAATTTGGGAGCTGCGGCAATATAACGAGAGTACTCAGACCATAAACGATGACTTACCAGACTCTTGTACGTTCAGCAAAATTAAATCGCTACTGTTCAACGGAACAGTTGCTTCCTTTGTATTCTTGATCCAGAATTTCGGTTTCGTGTCACTGAAATCTGGGTTCTCGAGCGACGTCCAAGTCAGTGGAATGTACCACGTGCTGTTAGCAGTGGTTCCTGGTTTCAGGTAGAACCTTTCTTGTTTGACAAGCAGTTTATCAGATTCGAGGGTGACGTGGAGAACTGGGTAACCCGGCTGCGTGGTCCACGTGTTCATTATGTCGTGGAAGGAGTTTTTAATTTCTGGGTCGCTGATCTGATCTTTGAATGCGTCGAACAGGTCTTCGGGGGTTGCCACATTGTATTGTCTGAAGAATAAAAAAGTCCCGGTGAAATTCCTATTCGCGGCTCACGAGAAGTCACTTGGGACCTCAACGTTAATAAACGTATACGGTTCTTCAACTTAACAATATCTTGCAGTACATGAAATCATTTCTACAGAATAATAGATTCAATTTGAATAAAAACTAAAGTCTCACCGTTTCTCCAGGTAGTTATGAAGGGCCTTGAAGAATACATTTTGACCAAACGACTTCTCCACCATTCTGATGACGCTAGCCGCCTTCCCGTAATTTATGGTATCGAATATACCCCTAATCTGCGTGGGACTGTACACATCATAGGTCATAGCGTGGGTAGAGGCCGAACTGTCTGCCTCCAGAGACGAGTGCACATGGTCCACCACAAACTGAGCTTCCAGGTTCCAATCCTCTCGTATCTGGTGATAAGACATTTTGTGATGACTTCTGATTAATTTCTATAAGTTTGTAGTGATACTTCACTAGGGAATAGTGAATTCACTGGTTATATTCAAAGGTAGTTCTGCGGATGAAGTAGTATTTGTCGAAGATAGGTAGACAGGTAGAACACATATGGATGGGTAGATAGGACGTATACACTACCGTTCATAAGTATGTGCAACATGTGTACAGGTGAAATAGATAGGTAGACAGAGCACATATGTGAACATATAGGCCAAATAGACAGGTAGACAAAATAGGTTTGTGGATAGCTCAGATAGATTCGTAGCACTAATATATGAGTTTATAAGTCAGATAAGCATGTATTCACAACATGTGGATAGTCAAGTAAGTAGATACACAGTGCAGATACATACATGGGTCAGTGAATAGATCAAATAGATAGGCAGGTGAAGTAGGTACATATGCACCTCAGTCAGTTAGGTACCCAGTCCTAATAACCACATAGGTCACATAGATATCTATCTAAAACGACGTATATAAATATTTAGCTCAAGTAGACACCTAAGTCTCTCAGACCACATATGTTACATAGGCAACTAGGTCTTATAGTAATCACTCTAAAAGAGTATACCCGTTAGCTCAAGTCAATAAGTTAGGTAGTAAAGTACTCATGAAGACTACCTAACTACCAATCTCCTAACACCGACCCCTCAATACGTCCATCCAAACTTACTTACCCTAGCAGTTCCATGGTACTGGAAGTACCTAGCGAAACCTTCGTTCAGCCAAAGGTACTTCCACCAGAGAGGGCTGACCAGGTCCCCGAACCACTGATGTGTAATCTCGTGCGATATGACATTGGTGATGCTCTGTTTGGAGGCTGTGGTCGTGGTAGCGTCAGAATACAGCAAATATCTCTCCTTGTATGTCAGCAGACCCCAGTTCTCCATCGCGCCCGACACGAAGTCAGGTAGCGCTACCATGTCCATTTTGGGAAGCTGATACGGCAACGATAGGGCGTTCTCGTAAAATTTGATGAGGGGCTCCATCACGGATAACGAGTAGAGGGTGTCGTTCACTGCGTTTGGTCTTGACCATACGGCGTAGGACCCGTTTTGAGTTGCAGCCAAGTCGCCGACTACCAGAGCCACCAGGTACGTGGACATTATGGGGCTTTCTTTGAATGACACTTTAACTCTTCCGTCCCTGTAATTCGTGTGTTTTATAGACACTTGCAGGAACTTTTGATCGCCATATTGTTATAGCAATGTTAAGACAATAGAGGATTTGCAAGGTTTTAAATGAGGGATTTGGTATCAAAATTTTGATGTAATTCGGTGATTTAAGGTTCTATAAAATTTTGTGTACGCCTGACAAGAAGGCACGTGGATCAATCAAGATTACATTGCTCCAGCTGCCTACTTTACAGACCCACATGGCAGATACATTTGTTGCAGAAAAGAAGTACTCTATAATCTTACAAATATGTATTCTTGTCAGGTGCCTTCTTGTGTGGCGCGAACAGTACTTGCGACGTATCAATTTAAACGCCAAAATTTGCTTGAACTGATTACGTAAATAGTTCATAAATGCGTTTATTACGATCTGGTTGATTGTGAGAGAATTAGTATATTTCGTCATGAGAGGATATGTAAACAAAAATTACTTACGCCTGATTCGCAACATGATTAACTGGCATATTACTGATGGCGCTGAAGTGGTTTGGTACTACGACTTGAATGTTGAATGTCGCTTTCATTGCGGGTTCGTCAAAACAGGGGAACACTTTTCTTGCTCCGACTGGCTCTAAGTGAGTTGCTGCGAGCCAACTGAAAAATAAGAGGAGTTGTGAGAAATGATGAAATAAGGAAATTAGGGAGTTGGGAAATGGGAAATTAGGGAATTGGGAAATTAGGAAATTGGGAAAATAGAAAATTAGGAAATTTGGAAATTGGAAAATAGCGATATAGGGAAATTGGAAATTTGGAAATTGGAAAATTAGGAAATTGGAAAATTGGAAAATTGGAAAATTGGAAAATAGAAAATTAGGAAATTTCGAAATTGGAAAATAGGGAAATTAGATATTTGGGAAATTGGAAAATTAGGAAATTGGAAAATTGGAAAATTGGAAAATTGGAAAATTGGAAAATTGGAAAATTGGGAAATCGGGAAATCGGGAAATTGGAAAATAGAAAAAAAGGAAATTTCGAAATTGGAAAATAGGGAAATTAGATATTTGGGACATTGGAAAATTAGGAAATTTGGAAATTGGGAAATTGGGAAATTGGGAAATTGAAAATTGGAGAATTGGGAAATTGGGAAATTGGGAAATTGGGAAATTGAAAATTGAAAACTCGAAAACCTTAAAAACTCGAAAACCTTAAAAACTTGAAAACTTGAAAACTTGAAAAATTGAAAAACTGAAAAATTGAAGAATTGAAAAATTGAAAAACAAAAGATTTGAAAAATCAGTACTAACCACCAATATACTAAAACATACCTTGTATTGCCATCGTCGTCAAAATAATAGCTCCTATAAAATCCTCTCATGTCTTCATTCAAGTACCCTTTAAACGTCACATAAATAGACACATTCTGTCCAACTTGCAGCTCTTCAGCCAGTTCGATCTTCAAGAAATCATATTTGGTATCCACACTCGTGTCCACCGTTGTCACATTTTTACCTCCTGCGCGCACAGCAATACTTTCATGGACAAGGTCCGATGAATGTAAAACGATCGTCTTCGTCTTCTCAGCAACCACAGCACTGATCTCTACTTCTCCCCGGAACGTGAAATTCTCTGCTTCGGCGACGTTGGTCTCGAGCAAAACATTGTACTTATTGGGACTTAAACTTTTGGGTAAACGATAGTCCGTGGTGTCGCTAGTGCCGTTTCCTGGAGTGCGGTTTTCCTCGTCGAGGTAAGAGTCAACCCACGGTAAGACGGCCTTTGTGTTCTCCTCGAACCACCATAACTCGTATCTCGCTATTTGAAGCGCGTTTTGTAAGGATTTTAAGATGCTACTGAATTCCACTGTGCGGTTTTGTATCAGGTTCTCGAATTTGTCGACCAGGAGCTCGGTGGAGAAACGTTGCGACGCTGAAGAGAGGACGCTTGAGACCATACCCAGTCCGTCATCACTGGAAGTAAGTTTTGAATCAAACTTTCCAAACTTATAGAATTATATCGAGATTCTAAAAAGTGACACGCAGTTTCGTAGTGCATGAATGGAAGGTTTTGAAGAACGGCGATATACTACCGTCCATAAGTATCCGAACACTTTCGTCACATAAAATACAGTTGAATTTTGTACGAAAGGTATTTAGGGTTATCATACCATTTGCAATAATTATTATTATCTTTTTTGAAGTATCATAACGTAATAGAATTAATTTTTAAGTACAAATTATACAATGAGAGTGCGAAAGTAAAATTCACGTCCAGAAGTACAAAGTCCAAATTTGGGAATCTAATGGAACGCTTTCGATGGTAAAAAAAATTTCAATTTCTACTTCGTTTCATTTCTATGGTGCAGAACGTATTTAGAGGGTTCTTCGATATGTTTCAAGCGTTTGTAAACTGTTGGTAGACGTTTAGGTTCCCTCAATGGGGATAAGAATGGAGGTAACGCTACGCACTCGACAGTTTCGGTTTAGTTCGTCTGTAGCTTCTTTTCAATCGAGATACGAGTTCCAAACGAGAATTATCAATCGAAAAACGTTCCAGTGTTCTGACTTTCGCAGAAAAAAATCGATTTTAGTTACTGTTGCGGATACTTGAATAACTTTCATGCAACGCGAATGCATATTTCGCTTGTGTCCGTATACTTATGGACGGTAGTGTAGATAGAGCGTCTGAACCGAGTCTCAACTGAGATATTAAGGCAGGCTAACTATAGTATCAAATTGTGACTTTAAAGGGATGAATTAATAGTAAATGTTTTTTAAGAGCTGAAACTTACTATTCTTGCATTTTGGTGTAATGTTTGTTGACGAAATTCATGACAACCTCAGCACCGGCCATTCCTGAAGCGTAAACCGCAGAAAAGATCGAAGTGGCGTCCTGCTTGCGGATTCTGCTCACTTCAAAACCTTGCAGTGCAGAGAGAAGATATCTGGAATTTATAATAAAAATTGTATAAGTGTTAGTAGTGTTTTGAATATTTGAGATCTTTAAATATGTTATTTTATATAAATATACGTAATTTTTAATCGGAATACGGTTTCCTACGGTAATTCCATAATTATCTAATTTCTCAATTTTCTTATTTTCCAACTCTCTAATTTCCCAATTTCCTAATTTCCAAATTTTCTAATTTCCCAATTTCCTAATTTCTCAACTTTCTAATTTTCTAACTCTCTAATTTCTCAACTTGTTAATTTCAAAATTTTCTTAATTTCCAACTCTCTAATTTTCCAATTTTCTAACTCTCTAATATCTAAATTTCTTAATTTTCCAACTCTCTAATCTCCCAATTTTCTAATTTTCCAAATCTCTAATTTCCCCATTTCCTAATTTTGAAATTTTCAAATTTTCCAACTCTCTGATTTCCCAATTTTCCAATTTTCCAAATTTTCTAATTTCCCAATTTCCTAATTTCTCAACTTTCTAATTTTCTAACTCTCTAATTTCTCAACTTGTTAATTTCAAAATTTTCTTAATTTCCAACTCTCTAATTTTCCAATTTTCTAACTCTCTAATATCTAAATTTCTTAATTTTCCAACTCTCTAATCTCCCAATTTTCTAATTTTCCAAATCTCTAATTTCCCCATTTCCTAATTTTGAAATTTTCAAATTTTCCAACTCTCTGATTTCCCAATTTTCCAATTTTCCAACTCTCTAATTTCTCAATTCCTTAATTTCTCATCTCTCTAATTTCTCATCTCTCTAATTTCCCATCTCTCTAATTTCCCATCTCTCTAATGTCCCATCTCTCTAATATCCCAATTCCCTAATTTCCCAACTCCCTAATTTCCCATCTCCCAAATTTCAAATCTCCCAAATTGGTCACTACATTATTAATAAAATTCCGTGACAAAACTTACTGTTCTAAAATCGTAGAATTAGTGGTGCATCCAAGAGCCTGTATTATTGTCGCCTGTTCATTGCCGGAGTTCGAGTTGAAATATTGATTCCATAAGAAGTCCCAGTCCTCTTTGGTTCCGTATTTCACACCCATGCAATATGCCACTGATCTCTGGTTAGCCTTAATTCTGGGGAAATATTTGAATAATAATTAATTGCTATTTTATGTTTTTATGTTTTTATAAGTTTTTTATAAAAATTTTTTTTCTCACGTTGCAGTATTATCTTTCCGCCATTGCTGGAACATATTCGTGAAAGTTTTAACACATCCCTGGTGTCCATAATTGCAGGCCCATTTATTCAGTTCAGCTCTCAATAACACCGTCAGTCTATCGTCAGACGCTTTATCTACATATCCCAGTTGTTCGTATCTATTTTTTATAAGTAGGAGGACGAATTCCTGCAACAAGGAAGAAAAGAATCCACTCTCGTTATATAGCCACTATTAACAACTTTGCAATTATAGCTTTGAAAGAAAGAAAAAAATTGCAGGTAGAACTCAGGAATGAGTTATTAAATATTGAATACTTTTCTTGATATCAATTAAAATAATATTATCCAAGAAAAGAATCATATCACTCTCATTATATTGCTGCCATTGATGACTTTGCAATAATAGTTTTGAAATGAAGAAAAAAATTACAAGTAAATTTCATCAGGAATGAGTTATTAAATATTGAATACTTTGTTTCATATTAATTAATATAATATCATCCAAGAAAAGAATTGACTCTCATTATATGACCGCTATTAATAACTTTACAATTTACTACTATTCAAATGATCACATTCCTAAATTAAAATAACTTAAGACAGTGACAAACTCATTTAATTACTGAACGAACCTTAAACTTCGCATAATACACAGCATGTCCAGATATCCTCTGATCGAGGTACGAGAGTCCAGTAAGCGCTGACTTGAAAGGCAAATAATTTGTTTCCAATTTCAGATATCGCAGGCCGTCTAACGCGGTGTTATATGACAGCAAACCAGCCCTGGCTAGGTTCAAAGCGTCATCGACCAGTGCTGCTCGATTAAGCACATGAATATCTTCATACTTTTTACTGTTCAATGTCTCGAAAATACGGTACCAGGATTCGTTGTCGTAATTCACTCGATAGAAACCTGTAACGAGCAATTAAACAATCTTCTATACAAATTTTGAAGCTTGAGAAACGTTTTATATTATAGAGGGTGTTACAACTAGTGATTCTGAATTGAGGAGCTGATTCTGAATAAAAAATTTTTCCTTTGCAAAAATGAAGTTTGAAGCTTCGTTTTTGAATTATTAAGGAAAAACGCGGACCAATTAGAAAGCGAGGATTGTGGACGCTCATCGATGGAATTACTACACGTTGAAGTACTACAGGTTGAATTACCATGCGTCGAATTACCACGCATCGAACTACCACGCATCGAATTACCACGTGTCGAATTACCACGCGTCAAATTACCACGCATCGAATTACCACGTGTCGAATTACCACGCGTCAAATTACCACGCGTCGAATTACCACGCGTCGAATTGCCACGCATCGAATTACCAATCGTCGAATTACTACGCGTCGAATTACCACGCATCGAATTACCACGCGTCAAATTACTACGCATCGAATTACCACGTATCGAATTACCACGCGTCGAATTAACACGCGTAGAATTACCACGCGTCGAATTACCATGCGTGGAATTACCACGCGTCGAATTACCACGCGTCGAATTGCCACGCATCGAATTACCAATCGTCGAATTACTACGCGTCGAATTACCACGCATCGAATTACCACGCGTCAAATTACTACGCATCGAATTACCACGTGTCGAATTACCACGCGTCAAATTACCACGCGTAGAATTACCACGCGTCGAATTACCATGCGTGGAATTACCACGCGTCGAATTACCACGCGTCGAATTGCCACGCATCGAATTACCAATCGTCGAATTACTACGCGTCGAATTACCACGCATCGAATTACCACGCGTCAAATTACTACGCATCGAATTACCACGTATCGAATTACCACGCGTCGAATTAACACACGTCGAATTACCATGTGTCGAATTACCACGCATCGAATTACCACGCGTCGAATTACCACGCATCGAATAACAATGCATGGAATTACTACGCGTCGAATTACCACGCGTCGAATTACCATGCATGGAATTATAACCCGTGGAATTACCACGCATCAAATTACCACGCGTCGAATTACCATGCGTTGAATTACCACGCGTCGAATTACCACGCGTGGAATTACTAAGCATCGAATTACCACGCGTCGAATTACCACGCATCGAATTACCACACATATTATTACTACGTGTTGAATTACCTCGCGCCGAAATATCATGCTTGAATTACCATGCGCCGCTAGACACAAAACTGTTGCTCTCGCGTCTGCGCATGCGTAATCCGCGCGCTCTGATTGGTCCATGTTCTTCCTTAATATAATTCAAAAACGAAGCTTCAAACCCTATTTCTGCAAAGGGAAATCTTATTCAGAATCACGTTAGCTACCTCCCATTTGAAAGACTTAGACTAATTGTGAAATACCCTATATTATATACAATTAATAATATATGATTTATATATTTGTTTGAGAAGTTAAATAAATGGTATATCTCAATGAAGATAGTTTTTGATAAATTTGAATTTTGTATTGAAGTTGTGTGTTCTTCGTATATTAAATTCTAGAGAATTCTAAAGCACACCAGAAATGTGCAATTTCTTGTATATACGTGATAACAATCATTATCATCAAACGCTCGAATGATCCACATAGAAACGGATAGATAAGTTATCAGTGTGACATGTACCATTATCGAGCACAATATTTAATTAAACTTTATCAGTGCGTGTCAAAAAATCCTATCTCCGTAAACGGAGGTCTTTTTGCATTTTTCTGTCGTTTTGTTATCACTGAATGTCATTAGCCTTTCGTGTCCCCGTGTATACCATAAATCCATGTGTTACTCAAATCATCAAATTTTTATGATTGCATGTCTTTATATTTAGAAATTTACAAATCTTTAGATTCTTACGTTCTTTAGATGCTTTCCGTATTGAAATTCCCTAGAAATCCCTATACTCTCACGTACTTACATCTCCAAATTTCTACTTTTGCAAATTTCCTCTGTCCCAAATTTCTCACATGGGTAAATTCCCCATATCCCCAAATTCTCACATTTACAAATTCCATATATACCAACTTCTTAAATCTCCAAATTTCCACACTTGCAAATTCCCTATATCCTAAATTTCTCACATGAGTAAATCCCCCATATCCCAAATTTCTCACATGGGTAAATTCCCCATATCCCCAAATTCTCACATTTACAAATTCCATATATCCCAACTTCTTAAATCTCCAAATTTCCACACTTGCAAATTCCCTATACCCCAATTTTCTCACATGAGTAAATCCCCCATATCCCAAATTTCTCACATGGGTAAATTTCCCATAACCCCAAATTCCTACATTTAGAAATTCTTACGTGCCCAAATACCTAAATTTCCAAATCCCATAATTCTCCAAATTCTCCAAATCCCAAAATTCTGAAACTTCCCAAATTCTCTACATCCCCAAATACCTAAATCTCCAAATTCAATAATTCCCCAAATTCTCCAAATCCCAAGATTCTGAAACTTTCCAAATTCCCTATATCCTCAAATGTCCTCATACCTAAATCCCCACATTCCCCACATCTCTTCTAACATCCCAACGCCACTTACCGGAAGACTGAACATTGAATATCACCCATTTCGTGCTGTTCCCAACGACAACTTTATCCTGCTCCTTGCTCAACCAATACCCCGGCTGCACGGTGTTGAAACCTGTCGTATCCTTGCTCCATGTGAGGGGTATCCACCACGTTGAGTTCGTTGGAGTCGATTTCAAATTCCTCAGAAGGAAACGTTTCTGCGTTACATTCGCTACACCCTGTTTGTCGAGGGTCACGGTTACCACAGGGTATCCTGCTTGCTCTGTCCACGTGGTCATGATCTCAGCAACAGTGGTATTTAGTTGCATCTTACGACTGTTTACTTCGTTTTGCAGCTCCTTCCAGAGGTCCCCTGGACGAGCTACCTTCACCTCTTTGCTGTGATTGTAACGAGATTTGTTTAGGTTATGTTAGGTTAGTTAACTTTTGTTTGGTATATTAGGTTAAATTTTGTTTGAAACATTTGGAATTTCAATGTTCAAGCTACTTGTCATATTTCCATCAATGTGCAAATCGTTCCAATTATGTTTAAATCATTGCATCAATTTGATCATATGTATCTAATTATCGAAGTTATAGATACATGACTTTGTACATAACTTATAACATGACTTAGCAGATGAATGACTTCATACGTAGAATCACACATATGTTCATATGTTATCATATGTGGCAACTTACATGAAGCTTGCAACTATTCATTGTATCGCATACTATCACAGCCACCAGACTACCAGAGTACTCAAAACTAGATACTCACTTGTTCTTCAAATAATTTTGCAGCACAGCCTGGAACAAGTCCGGTCCAAAAACAAGGTTCATCATCCTCACGATGCTACCGCCCTTGTTATACGTTATGGTGTCCCCTATGGAGCTAAGATGCTGAGAGTTTGAAACCTCGCGAGTCATCGGCTGGGACGATTCAACGCCATCTGAAGCATAGGCAGTTTGGTGCTGTTCCACAACGAACTGCTGGTCCATGTTCCACGTGGGCTCAATCTACCAAATTTTAAATATGAAGGATCTTTGTATGTGGAGGGATCATGGAGTTAATGTTGTACCTTCAAAGTAGTGGAGTACAGTGTACATGTATGTTGTATCTGAACAGGTTGTGGATTTAGCATCACAGTACTAAAGTACTGGACTGTGTTGTATATGTACATTATAAGTAAAGACGTTAACATGGACTCATCATAGCAGTTCCAAAGTACTGGACTACATCGTACATGTACATTGCACATGAACACATCAACATGGATTCACTATAGCAGTCTCGAAGTAGTGGACTATATCATACATGTACATTATATATGAACACATCAACATGGACTCACCATAGCAGTCCCAAAGTAGTCCACTACATCATATATGTACGTTATACATGAACACATCAACATGGACTCACCATAGCAGTCCCAAAGTACTGGAAGTACCTAGCGAACGCCTCACTCAGCCACAAATAGCTCCACCATTCCGGCGTGATCATATTCCCGAACCACATGTGTGTCAGTTCATGAACGATCACCGAAGCTATAGACTGAGTCACAGCATCCGAAGTTGAAGCTTCATCCCGCAATAGCCTGGTCTCCCTATATGTAATAAGACCCCAGTTCTCCATAGCGCCGGCCGAGAAGTCAGGTACAGCCACCATGTCCATTTTCGAGAGCTGGTAAGGTTGGTTGAAGAAGTTGGAGAGGCTTTGGAGACCACGTGGACCTACGTCCAGGGCGTATCTGGCTTGCTCGATGGCGTTGGGACGCGCCCATACGCTGAAGTTCCCGGTTTTGTAGCTCTTGAAGTCGGAGACCGTGAAGGCGACCAGGTAGGTGGACATGGGGATGCTTTGCTCGAATTCGTCCCAGATTTGAGTTCTGTGGAACGGAGTGACGAGTTATGGGCTGTGTGAGAGTTAGGTGGTCTTTGACGAGGAGTGATAGGACTTTGAGGTTTTTTAGTGAAGTTGACACTTTGCGAGGACCTTGAGGTGTATTCTCAAGGTTGACACATTACAATGACTTCTAGGTATGTTCTCTAGGTTGTCACATGTTGCATGGACCTTGAGGTGTGTTCTCAAGGTTGACACATTACAACGACTTCTAAGTATGTTCTCTAGGTTGACACACGTTGCAAGGACCTTGAGGTGTATTCTCAAGATTGACACACGTTGCAAGGACCTTGAGATATGTTCTCAAGGTTGACACATTACAATGACGTCGAGGTACGTTCTCAAGGTTGACACATTACAATCATCTCAAGATAAGTTCTGAAGGTTGACACATTACAATGACTTTGAACTACTGTTTCAAGGTTCACACTACAACCTCGAGATACGTCCTCAAGTTTCTTACGCTCACTCAACATAAATTCTTAAGCTTGACCAATTATAATGAGCATCTCAGGATAGTGTACTGCAATGACTTCTTGAACAACTTACCCAGAAATAGAATTACGAAGTGGCATGTTGCTGAGGCAAGTATATTCCGGTGATCTCAAGATCCTGAGTACGAAGGTTGCTTTGAAACTCGGCTCATCGAAGCAGGGGAAGGCGTGCCTCGCGTGTGCGGTCTGGAACTGTGTTGACGCCATCCACCTGGATTTTGAACATTTCATGTACAATCTGATAATTGTCTATGTTTTCTAATAATTGTTGAATGTAGTCTATAGGATCATCAAAATACTTTGTTGGTTTTTGATTAGAAATATATTGAACGAAGTAATGTGACGCTGTTAGACCTGGCATGTGGACAAATACAGTGAGCTTTATACTACTGTGACTCCTGTGTTCTATGTCTCCTATATATCTTACTATGCCCTCTATGAATTCTACTATGCCTTCTATGTGTTCTACTATGTTCCCTATGTATCTCTATGTCATATTTATCTTGATAACTATCTGAGTACTGTTTTGTACTCAGACCCAGCTCTAGGGCGCTAATAGGCACACCAAGTGTCAGTAGCCTAACTATCGAACTCTGACGCGTTGTATCACATCAGAATATACTAATAAAGCATCAGTAGTATACTAAGTTGCCCATTATGCCAAGAGTTTACCTAATCTTTCCTTCGGCGTCGACATAGGAGCTCCTGTAGAATCCGATCATGTCATCCCTGAGTTTTCCACTGTACTCGAAGTTGATGGAAATATTCATTCCCTTAGCGAGCGGTTCTTCGAGTTTAAGCGCATATTTCTCTGTAACGTTGTTATATATCGGTGGATTCTGTATATTCAGGGACACGTTATTCATTAGGTTGGTAACGGTGGCCTTCGTTATGTTGAGGCTCCCTTTATGAACGATTACGGTGTCCGTCGCTTCTTGTACCATCGCCCTGATGCGAACGATGCCGTTGAACCCGAAGTCACCAGAGAGTTTTGGCATGAGCATAATCTCGTAATTGTCGGGGATGATCGTTTTTGGTAAACGGTAGTCGTCGAGGGAAACGCTTCCATTGTCTCGTGTTATAGGTTCTGTGTAAGATTAATTGAAGTTTAAGTAAATGAAGTTTAAGATTAATTGCTGGACTATAAAGAAACTATCAGACTACCATTTTGAGAAAGTGTTAAACTAAATTTTGTTTCTATATGAATTTTAGCTAGTTGTATGTGTATTTCAAAAGCGATATTTCTAAATTATTTCAGTTCAATTTTTCAAAAATGAGAATGTTTCTTGTAACTGAGGTTCTTCATTTATTTAATTTTTACGTAGGTCAGCACCTTGGTAGCCGCTTGCGAATTGAAGTCCAGCCACGAGGTAGAGCAAGATGGTAGTCGATGCGAAGTCCCGGACAAAATTCATGGTGGCCAGTCAATGTTCTCTCGTTTGATAACCTGTATTATAACATTAGAAAATCAGGATCTGCAAAGTTGCATATGGAGAACATAAAATCGTATAAACGTAGTTGGGAACCTACTCGTACATTAATATCTACATTAGTGGAATTATTACAAATTCCTTGGAACAAGATTATTTTTCGAAATAACTTCAGATAATGTCAGCAAGAAACGTCAAAATGATGCACCTGTGCACGCGTTCATTGCGTCCTTCTTTTTTTCCATTGAATGTACCGATGTCAAACCACGAGTTGGCGCGTGAAGAGCATCGAAAAGAATATTTGCAGACGCTCAGCTGACGCCAAACCGCCATTTGCAATCGTACATTTAAGATGTCGCTCAAAAGTGCAGTATAAAATATTAAGATTCAAGTTTCAAATATCAAGCTTCATGTTTCAAGTTTCAAGTTTCAAGTTTCAAGTTTCAAGTTTCAAGTTTCAAGTTTCAAATTTCAAGTTTCAAGTTTCAAGTTTCAAGTTTCAAGTTTCAAGTTTCAAGTTATAAGTTATAAGTTATAAGTTATAAGTTATAAGTTTCAAGTTTCAAGTTTCAAGTTTCAAGTTTCAAGTTTCAAGTATCAAGGTTGAGGTTTAAGTTTCAAGTTTCAAATATAAAGCAATAAGTTTCAAGTTTCAGGTTTCAAATATCAAGTTTCAAGTATAAAGTTACAAGTTACAAGTTTCAAGTTAAGTTTCAAGTTTCAAGTTTCAAGTTTCAAGTTTCAAGTATCAAGGTTGAGGTTTAAGTTTCAAGTTTCAAATATAAAGCAATAAGTTTCAAGTTTCAGGTTTCAAATATCAAGTTTCAAGTATAAAGTTACAAGTTACAAGTTTCAAGTTTGAAGTATCAAGGTTGAGGTTTAAGTTTAAGTTTTTTTTTAAGATGGCGAATGAGTTAGAAAAATTCGACGTGTAAATATTGTATGTGTAATAATTAATAGTTATGACAATATTAACTTCAGATACATTTTGTCTTGATACTTATCAAAGCTATCTAAAATTTGAAGCTAACATATAGTCTGTTGAAGTGTACCTATGTAAACTATATGTGTATATCATTTTGAAATTAAACCTAAGCTACATATGGACACTTATCAAGACCTAGAGCTATCTAAAATCAAAATTAGAGCTATCTAAAATCAAGATCTAAATCTATCTAAAATCAAGACTTAGAGCTATCTAAAATCAAGACCTAGAGCTATCTAAAATGAAAACCTAAATCTATCTAAAGTCAAGACCTAAATCTATCTAAAATTAAGATCTAGAACTATCTAAAATGCAAAGTTGTCCACCGCGCGCCAACTAGTGGGTTGACACCTGTAGATTCGCCGCATCCTTCTGTTTTTTAATGGGCCTTTAAAATCGATTATTCTTCACACGATTCGGTAAAATGTGTCGAATATTTTGAAGAGTACACGCGATGAATTGTTACTCCGTGTAAGAATGAACAAGTAAATATTTGCTGAGCGAAGATAACGATTCGATGCGATAACTTTCTGGTTGAACTGAATTTATTAACAGATGGAAACGTACTGATTAAACATCGGTAACGTTGATTAATGGTATCACGCTGCTACAATGTACACAGACTATCGTATTAGTATTTACATTTAAATACGAACTACGGATTCATTGCAAATTAATTTTTATTTCAAATAAAAGAATCGTTTCTGTTTCTTGAAATCATTTCGATACACTTTCAAATGATAAAATTTATCGATGTGAATGACTGACAGAAACTATTAATTAAACGTTGTAAAATGAAGCGGATAAACCGTGATTATTCAAAGTAACGAAAATTAATAAGCGGAAGAAAAGATGGTTCCAGGAAAATGAATTGTTTACTGTTTTCTATTCTAAGAAATGAGTAACACGGATTGTAGATAGTAACACGGAAGTTGGGAACTCGATTACATCTGAAACTTGAGAAGATGGGAATTTGATTACAACTGAAACTTGAGAAGTTGGGAAATTAGATACATCTGAAACCTGAGAAGTTGAGAATTTAATTACAATTGAAACTTGAGAAGTTAGGAACTCGATTACATCTGAAACTTGAGAAGATGGGAATTTGATTACAACTGAAACGTGAGAAGTTGGGAAATTAGATACATCTGAAACCTGAGAAGTTGAGAATTTAATTACAATTGAAACTTGAGAAGTTAGGAACTCGATTACATCTGAAACTTGAGAAAATGGGAATTTGATTACAACTGAAGCTTGAGAAGTTGGGAAATTAAATACATCTGAAACCTGAGAAGTTGAGAATTTAATTACAATTGAAACTTGAGAAGTTGGGAACTCGATTACATCTGAAACTTGAGAAGATGGGAATTTGATTACAACTGAAACGTGAGAAGTTGGGAAATTAGATACATCTGAAACCTGAGAAGTTGAGAATTTAATTACAATTGAAACTTGAGAAGTTAGGAACTCGATTACATCTGAAACTTGAGAAGATGGGAATTTGATTACAACTGAAACGTGAGAAGTTGGGAAATTAGATACATCTGAAACCTGAGAAGTTGGGAATATAATTACAATTGAAACTTGAGAAGTTAGGAACTCGATTACATCTGAAACTTGAGAAGATGGGAATTTGATTACAACTGAAACTTGAGAAGTTGGGAAATTAGATACATCTGAAACCTGAGAAGTTGAGAATTTAATTACAATTGAAACTTGAGAAGTTAGGAACTCGATTGCATCTGAAACTTGAGAAGTTGGGAACTCGATTATATCTGAAACTCGAGAAGCTTGGAACTCGTTCCTGCTTAAAATTCGAGACCTCAGAAATTAAAAAATTATTCCAATACCTAAACATCAACCAATTCAAAAAATCCAATCACCTCAACAACCCTACCTTTCTTCCAAAAATCCCAAACATCTCAATACACAAATCCCCCAAAATCTCTCCACCCGAAAAAAGAATTTCCAAATGTCATAAAATAAAAATACCAGCGAAGAAGGAAGAGAACTTACAAAACTGCCCTCGGTCCTAAACCAGTGTCTTCATAGTCACATCCTTCGCGAATTTGCAACGATTGTCAATAGCTTCGACGCTAAAAAAGTCTATATTCGAAAGTGAAAGTCACTTATAGCAATAACAATGCGTATCACCAACGTGTTTCACGGACACAATGCGCGATTATGCGATTCACGATCGTGGATTAACGCAACGCTCTTTTCGCGAAACCTTCTGTCAGCTTGCTCTCAGCCAACTAGACCGTCACCTTCGTTTCCATCACTTTTTGACACGTGCCTGAAATTTGTCAAATAGTATCAATTATCTTATCGGAACGATTGACCAAGGGCTGATACACGGCTCTGTTTTATCGTGTGCGAGATACCACTTTCATAAACACAAATTCTTTGTTCGTCGAACGTTCCTGTACTTTGCGTCATTCGGATTGGGAGTTTTTGGAATGTCATTTTAGAGCGAGGTCATGGAGGAATTAAATTCCGAAGGTTAGGATCTTGTTATATGGCCGTCTGGATTCAAAAGAATGTTACAAATTATTATGAATGGACTATGTAATGTTCACTGGGTAGAACTCTCGTTATATGGCCATTCTGGATTCAAAAGAATTTTGCAAATTATTATGCATGGACTACCTAACGTTCACTGGGTAGGACTCTCGTTATATGACCGTTCTAGATTCAAAAGAATTTTGCAAATTATTATGGATGACGTATGATGCATCGATGAGTCTTGTTATATTACAATTGAGAGGATTACAGAAATATGCTGATAAGCTTGGAAGTTGCAATTCTGGAAATTGCCAGTTTGGGGAATTTCAAGAACTTGAAGTTGAATTGCAGGATCTGGAAATTTAGGAAATTTGGGAAATTGAAAATTTGGAAGTTTAGGAAACTTGAAAACTTAAATCCTCGTACCCTTAAATCCCCGTACACTTAAATCTCTATACCCTTAAATCCCCGTACCTTCAATTTCACGTACCCCTAAATCCCCGTACCCTTAATTTCCTATACCCATAAATCCCCATACCGTTAAATCCTGGTACCCTTAAATTCCTGTACCCTTAAATCCCCATACCCTTAATTCCCCGTACCCATAAATCCCCATACCGTTAAATTCTTGTACCCTTAAATTCCCGTACCCTTAAATCCCCATACCCGTAATTCCCCGTACCCATAAATCCCCATACCGTTAAATCCTTGTACCCTTAAATTCCCGTACCCTTAAATCCCCATACCCTTAATTTCCGGTACCCATAAATCCCCATACCGTTAAATTCTTGTACCCTTAAATTCCCGTACCCTTAAATCCCCATACCCTTAATTCCCCGTACCCATAAATCCCCATACCGTTAAATCCCTATACCCATAAGTCCCTGAACCCTTAACTTCTCACCAAAAATTCCCTAAAAGCTACTCCAAAACAATCACGAAAATCTCCCCATTAAATAATTACCCAATTTTACCTGTAATTGACTGCAGCAATTTCCATTAAACACCAGCACATTCAAACTCAATAAATCGGAAAAATTGTGGCTCTGCAATGAAACCAGTAAAATATTCCTTTCCCAGAGACAAAAGTCAACAACATCATTAATATTAAACACTGTAATAATAAACAGAATACGATGGTAAATTTCACAGAACATGACAAGTGTTTTTTACACCTGATCTACCGGTGACTCACACCGACAAAGAAATTACTCATTCCACTTTCGAACTTACCGATTGTTTATCAATTTTTAGTGCGGGCCAACTTTTAAGTAATAGTTTTTGTATCGTTTCGAGCAACACGATCGATTCGGCGTATTTACCCGAACGATAAAAGCGTTTTCGTGTAGTAAACCGTTTTGGAAATGCTTCCATTCGTTTTGGGAACAATTATTGTACTATTTTAGCGAAATAGTGCTTTAAATAAAGAGGAGAAGAAATTTTTGTGATTGATTTAATTTTTAGTTGGATTGTTATTTTTGAGATATTTATTGTTTGTATTGGGGATGCTCCGAATTTGGGAATTGGGAAGTTAGAAAGTTGGGAAGTAGGGGAATTGGAAAAGTAAGGAATTGGGAAATTAGGGAATGGGGAAAATATGGAATTGGGGAATTGGAAGGATGGGGAATTATGGAATTGAGAAAATATAGAACTGCGGAATTATGGAGTTTGGAAATTACAGAGTTGGAGCATTATGAAATTGGGAAATTATAGAGTTGGGAAATTATGGAACTGGGAAATTATGAAATTGGAGAATTATGAAATAGGGAAATTATGGAATTGAGGACTTGTGGAATTGGTAAATTATGGAATTGGGGAATTATGCAATTGGAAAATTATGGAATTGTGAAATTATGCAATTGTGCAATTGTCGAAATGTGGAATTGTGGATTTGGTAAACTATGGACTTAGGGAATTATTTAGTTAGTTAATTATAAAATTGGAGAATTATGAAATTGGAAAATTATGGAATTGGGAAATCAAGAAATTGGCAAACTATGGAATTGTGCAATTGCGCAATTGTTGAATTGTGGAATTGGTAAATTATGGAATTGGGGAATTATGGAGTTAGTCAATTATAGAATTGGAAAATTATGAAATTGGAAAATTGTGGAATTGGAAAATTGTGGAATTGGAAAATTGTGAAGTTGGGAAATTATGAAATTGAGAAATTATGGAATAGGGAAATTATGGAAGTGGGAAATCATGGAACTGGAAAATTAGGCAATTGCGAAGTTAGGAAATTAGGAAATTAGGAAATTGTGGAATTGGGAAATTATAGAATTGGAGAATTTTGGAATTGGGAAATAATGAAATTGGATAATTATGAAATTGGAAAATTATAAAGTTGGGAAATTATGGAATTGGGAAATTATGGAATTGGGAAATTGTGAAATTTGGAAATCATGGAATTGAGAAAATATGGAATTTGGAAATCATGGAATTGAGAAATTATGGAATTTGAAAATCATGGAATTAAGAAATTATGGAATTGGGAAATCATGGAATTGACAAGTTATGGATTTGAAAAATTATGAAATTGAGAAATTGTGGAATGGCGCGGTGATGGAATTGGGAAATTATAAAATTGCGAAATTATGAAATTGGGAAATTATGGAATTGGGGAATTATTAAATTAGGAAATTATGGAATGAGGAAATCATGGAATTGCGAAATTATGTAATAGGAAAATTACTAATTCGGTAATTAAAAAATTTGAAAATATAGAAATTTGTGAATTTCTAAATTTAGAAAATTGACCACAGCTCTCCTAAGCACGTCAGCCCCACGCGCCATCTCATGGTTTGCCACCAGTACACGCTTCTATCATCAAAAGATAAAACCGCCTATACATTCATTCTAAACCTCACTTCCCCCGAATTATTTCAATTAGCTTACAAATGTTCCGATAAAGACAAGAAAGAAATTGGCCGACGGAAAGCTAAGAGTGATCCCTTAAAGTTGCTTTCAATGTTCAACCAATAATCTGGATTTTACTGCACGATCGTAATCTTTCGCGGAAATCTCTTTTGCGTACAATGTAACCTTTATCGTTTCCGAAATTACACAATCGTATGAAATACCATTAATACACCATAATCCTACAATTATTTTCGATCTTTCTAGGAATTTAGTTACAAAATAACTATGTATGAAACTCGTTGAGGAACTGTGCAAAAAGTAATCTTATCTCAAAATCATTTTAACCGCGTCAAATATACTTTTTATTGCAACACGTCTTGCAAGGCCGCCGTCGTTACACAAAATTTCATAAAGTTATTAACTTTTTGTTTGCGTTGTTTAATTCGGCGTGGTATTATCTTGTCATTATCGGTGGCGGAGTCTTATTTTTAAACCCATGAAACATTGCGGATGTATTGTCGAAAAGAATATTGGGCTCCTGAAACTTTTTAAATGTTTGAGGCTGACGGACAGATTTATTGAGTTGTAGATTTCTAAATTTGTGGATTTTTAAATTGTTGAAGAGTCGCTAAATGCTTGACTACCTAAATCCCCGACTCGGTAAATCCCGAACTTCTCAAATTACCGACTTTCTAAATCCCCGACTCTCCAAATTCCCGACTTCTTAAATCCCCGACTTCCTAAGTCCCCCACTCCCTAAATCCCCGACTCTACAAATCCCCGATTCGCTAAATCCCCTTCTACCTAAATCCCCGATTCGCCAAATCCCCGATCCCTAAATCCCCGATCTCTAAATCCCCGCCCCCTAAATCCCCGACTCCCTAAATCCCCGATTCGCTAAATCCCCGACCCCTAAATCCCCAACCCCAAAATCCCCGATTCCCTAAATCCCCACCTATCTAAATCCCCGTCCCCTAAATCCCCGATTTCCTAAATCCCTGACTTCCTAAATCCCCGATTTCCTAAATCCCTGACTTCCTAAATCCCCGATTTCCTAAATCCCTGACTTCCTAAATCCCCAACCCCTAAATCCCCGTCCCCCAAAATCCTTTTCACCCTTAAAAAAATTCCTAATCCAGTGTTAATTTGAAAATAATCTTTCTGCGAAATATAAACTACATTATACACGACGAAATGCATATACTACTACAATGTACACTCATATCATATTTTTTAAAGCAACGTGCAACGTTAATATTGAACTTCCATATCAAAGAAAAACTATCATACTTGATATCAAACTTTCTGGAAATAAAAATATAGGCAAAACCCAACTTAGACATCGGTAATGATCGTTTCTGAAGTGGCTGGTTATCTTGCTTCTATTATTTACATTAAAAGTGGTATCCATCGAGATATCAATCTACCGCCAATAATTAAAATAGTACACGTCTTATAAGCTTTGCAGGATAATGATTAGTTGTTTGAAAGATAACTGATTAGGTATCGGTTATTTTAATGAAGAAAAAAACTGATTTCTGTCGAATCAGATGACTTGACGCTTTTTGTAGGAAATATTTCGCACGTGTATTTTTTTTACAAATTTTGAATATTCGATTGTTTGTAAAAGAAAATGTTTGTATATTACCAATTTCAGTAACTTCTGCCCGTTCAGTCCCCTTCTCGGCAATATAACGAGTACACTAAACCATATTACTTGAAAAATATCCATGGAAAAGTTCATAATCGTTTTAATTATCCCACAGTGAAATATGAGCCATTTTGATGAATCTTATCTGAGATTAGCAAACAGAATAAGTTAGATAAGGCTTTATTCCATAAATTGATAATACAATATTATCCAGTATTACGGTGACTTACGATTAGACAAATTTCAATTAATCAACGTCATTTTTAATTGTCTCTTATACTCTTTGAACTAGAAGTAATCCTTATAGTTAGACAAGTATAAAACGGAAAAATCGAACTTTTTGCATTCTGTTATCGCGATCGAACGTTTAAGCGTACAAGTTCAATGAGTGAATCGAACAGTGCAGCCTTGTGCATAAAAATGAACGCATAATTTATACAATTAACCTACATTATGCATTGTTTACGCTGTTTGCGATTTCATAAACTTCCGATTGGCGGAAGAGCTTCTTCAGACTTTATGTATCTGAAGTTAATATTGTCATAACTATTAATTATTACACATACAATATTTAATACACGTCGAATTTTTCTGACTCATCCGCCATCTTTACACTAAACTAAATGAACTATTATTATAGTTAATAAATGATATGATATTTGAACTTGGCGGTTTGGCGTCAGCTGAGTATCCGCAGATATTTGTATCGATTTTTGTTCTTCAATTTTTAACACCAAATCGTAAAACAACGCTTTCTACTCTAATTTCTTCGTTTGTACAAATTGGTATTTACAGTTAAATATTTAGAATAACTTTCATTGAAAATGTTTATCCTATATTCTTTATAGCTGTCGACCACTTGTCAAGTTCGCGTTCGACGATCTCGTCATCGTTTGGTAAATTCGTCATAAATTTTTCCATGTTGCAATGAGGACTTCTCTCACATAACTTTGTCATCTAACAGAAAAAGATATTTCTTACTTACAAATAATATTACCCTTAATATTACTCATTAACTTAAAAATAAGGAAATAAATTTTACCTTCTCGATTCGTTCTTCGTTCAAAGGAAAATCAATATTATAAAAAATGCCTTTCACACTGCAAAACATGAACATCAATTTACAATAATCATATCGTACACAGGAAATCTCACTATATTACCTTTTTTTCAATTCTTCCCAGTGGCGAAGGCAAAAATTGATGGTATCATCTAGAAACAGGGGATTCCCAAATGCACATCTGATTATGGCCGCCTTGTAATCGTCCGATAGAGTAGTATTATCTGATATTGACAAGTTTAAATACACTTCAAAAAGTTTTACGTTCTCAGTATGACTTAACGCATCTAACATTTCTATTGAGTTGTTTCTTTCGCACGTTTCCAACATCTTGAACCACAGCGACTCGTTCGCCCTCCGGCCGGCATTTTCGAACATCCAGCTTGACAAGTGCGCTGATTTTCTAAATCAAACGATTTATTCAAACTTATATTCAATCATAACTTTCTTAATATCCTTTACCGTCTGTATAATTGTTTTTACAAAAATACCTGTACTTATCCGGATCATCCAAGAAGTCCGCCATTTTATCAGCCGCCATTTTAATGCACTCGTCGTGTCCCAGTAAGCAAGCAGCCTCCAACACTTCTGTTCTCATCAACACCGTAAACAAGCTATCCTTAGGATCATCTTCATAACCAATATTTTTCATCAAATTCTCCATTATACTCAACATAAACACCTGCGAATTGAAACGTTCTACATTTTCTTAAAAAACTTCAATTGTTAAAAGTTTGTACCTTGATTGGTTTAGCCGAGGGATACTGTAGCGCGAGTTTGTAATTCTCCGTTAGATGCAACAGGTGAGACCACGGTGGGAAGTCTCCTTCTTGTTTCATATAAAGAACCAGATCTAGGAACACTGATTTATCTACGCGGTTGAACATTACCAAGTCTGTGATGTCGCTCATGATTTGGGCACGGGTGAGGACGTGTATGTCCGTGAAGTTTTCGGAACGGAGGTACTTGGCGATCCTCCTCCAGTTAGTCTCGTCGTAATTCACACGGTAGTAGCCTGATGAGGACAGCATTCAATGTTTATTTTATCAGAGTTATTTTCGTGACACGTCATATACATAGGACGTATTTAATATGTACTGTATATGTGACACGTGTGGGATATGTGACATGTGTAGTACAGGTAGCATGTATAGGATGTATAGCATATGTGGCATATAGCATATACAACATGTGTGACATGTATAACAGATGTAATATGTACAACATACATATGTAGCAGTGGCAACATGTGTAATACATATGACACATGTTACATGTACAACATATGTAGCAGTGGAAGCATGTGTAGTACATATGGCACATGTAACATGTACAACATGTATGACATGTACAAGGTATGTAGCATACACAGCATGCATAACATATGTGGTACATGTAGCATATACAGCATATGTGACATGTGCAGCATATGTAGCATATACATCATATGTAACATACACAGCTTGTGTAGCACATATGACACATGTTACATATGCAACATATATGACATATACAAAATATGTAGCATACCCAGCATGCATAACATATGTGGTACATGTAGCACATGCAGCATATGTGACATGTGCAGCATATGTAGCATATACATCATATGTAACATATACAGCTTGTGTAGCACATATGGCAAATGTAACATATACAACATGTATGACATATAAAGTATGTTGCATACACAGCATGCATAACACATATGGTACATGTAGCCTCATACAGCATATGTGACATATGCATAACATGCTAACACGAAACATAGCTTGACCTCTAAAAAACCTCTCCTAAAGTCCTTAAATTTTCAACATGACTACCCACATCCTCCACCTAACCATAATTACCACTCTGTTTCTTATTAACTATAATCCAATCATCCGGGTCGATTCCCTCCAGAATCAAAACTTCATCCGGTCTCAACCAATCAAAGGTCCTAGTGTCCTCAAAATCCAGATTCGATCCGGTCGTATAAGTGAGCGGCACCCACCATTGATAAGTTTCGTTATTGTCTTTGAGAAGGTTATTGGGCTGGTTCTCATGTACATGTACGAACACGTAATCTTCTTGCTTGAATATCACGTCACCGGTAGAGTAATTACGTTCGACGGTCACCAGAGGATATCTTTTCTGTTTGATCCAGGTGTTCATTACCTCCCTCAGATTGTACTCGCTGTGGGGTACGTCCGAGTCGTCCAGGGCACTCTGCAGGGCTGTCCAGAGACAGTCGGGATCTGCAGAGTCGAATTCGCTGAATAACACAATATTTGGTTTAAGGAAAGACCAATACTGAGAAAAACAATAAAATACGAGATTAATGTGGGGAATACTAACTGTTTGTCTATGTAGCCGATGAGGCCCTTGCGGAAGACCTCCGGAGTGACGATGTTGGCCAGCATATGCAATATAGAGGGAGCTAAAGCCAGAAAAAGTTGAAGGAGAATTATATTCTATATAAGAATTGATATGTCCATGTTAATGCAGTATAATATACACAATAGAACACCTTTGTTATAAACGGAAATCGAAAAGGCCGACTCGATTTGATCTGGCGATTCCAAAACCGTATCTATAGGATTCGCGTTCCACTCAATATCCATAGTCAAAGAAAATTGCAAGGTTCTCGCTATGAAATAGTCCATGTTCCTCCAGTCCTTCAAAATCTGCAAATTATGTTTCAGTTGTGTACTTCTCAAGCTAGCTTAATGCACGGTTCTGGTGATTGAATCCGTGCATTGAACAAGCATATGTAACTCCTAAGGAAACTTAAGAAACTTAAAAGAAACCTTGTCTACGATGTACTGCTGAAAATACGAAGCAAAACCTTCGTTCAGCCAAATGTGTGACCACGATTTTGGGCTGACCACGTTACCGAACCACTGGTGCGCCAGCTCGTGCACCACTGTTGTTGCGATCGAGTATTTCCTATCGAAGGAGTCTTCTTCTTCATTGAACACGAGATTCCTTTCTCTGGAAATGTAGTTTGATTAACCCCTTAATCTATAATGTTCTTCTGCAGTTGTATCATAGCTAACTAATTATTGTTATAATCTTAACTCTCTAACCTACAATTTACGTTCAAGAATTTTGGACCGAGTGAACAAGGTTTACATATGCTCTGATGATTGTATTGTGAGCTGTGAGTATAATATTTAGGTTTATACCTAATCATAGTAGGGCTATGTTCGTCACAGGCTATGCTCGTAGTTGTAAGTTGAGGAGTTAAGTTAGGATTGTAGGTATGGTGAGAAGGTTGGGATGTGTGGATGGTGGGACGTTGGGATGTAAGGATGTAGGGACGTTGGGATGTGAGAATGTGGGGACGTTGGAATATGGAGACGTTGCGAATTTAGGGACGTTGCGAATTTGGGGACGTGGGGATTTGGGGACGTTGCGAATTTGGGGACGTTGCGAATTTGGGGACGTTGCAAATTTGAGGACGTGGAGATTTGCAGACGTGGGGGTTTGGGAACGTGGAAATTTGGAAACGTGAGAATTTGGGAGCGTGGAAGTTTGGAGACGTGGGAATTTGGGACATAGCAAATTGGGGACGTGGAGGTTTGGGAGCATGGAAATTTGGGGACGTTGGGATTTGGCAGCGTGGAAATTTGGAGACGTGGGAATTTGGAAGCGTGGAAATTTGGGGACGTGGGGATTTAGGAACGTGGAAATTTGGAAACGTGAGGATTTGGGAGCGTGGAAGTTTGGAGACGTGGGAATTTGGGACATAGCAAATTGGGGACGTGGAGATTTGGGAGCATGGAAATTTGGAGACGTTGGGATTTGGCAGCGTGGAAATTTGGAGACGTGGGAATTTGGAAGCGTGGAAATTTGGGGACGTGGGGATTTAGGAACGTGGAAATTTGGGAACGTGGGAATTTGGGGACGTGGAGATTTGAGAGCGTGGAAATTTGGGGATGTAGAGATTTGAGGACGTTGGGATGTGGGGACGTAGAGAAATTGGGATGGCACTTTTCGTTGGCACTTTTGGCAAGTGTAGCAAACGACGATATATCGTTCGGCACTAAAAGGGTTAAAAATGCAAATTTTTAAAGTTTTCCTATAAAGAAACATACGGATACGTGATAAGTCCCCAGTTCTCCATAGCACCGGTAGCATGCTGAGGGAGAGCCACATGGTCCATCTTGGGCACTCGAACAGTGCTATTCGTGTATTGTTCCAACTCCCTCGCCGCTTTCTCCGCGATTTCAAGAGCGAACTTAAAATATGGAGTCAACTCCCTTCTGCCCACGATATTAATTGTACCATCAGAATTCGAGACGTTCTCATAATCGGCTATTACGAAGGCTACCAGATAGCTGGACATAATAGGTGTCCTCTCAAAGTGCGTCCACACTTTTCCATCCGTTTTGTCATACGATTTCTCTCGTGCGGGCATGTTTGACATCGCTGTGTAATTATCGTAATGTTTGATGGAAATATTGTAGGTCGCCTTTAGGACAGGCTCGTCCCAGCAGGGGAACGCGTAGCGAGCGTAGGTTGCTTCGAATTGAGTGGCGAGGACCCATCTACAAGTTTAGTGCAATATATCAAATGTAGATTTGTAACTATGCAAACTGTGGAACTTTTGTAACTATGCTGGCTGTAGGACTTTTGTAACTATACAAACTGTAGGACTTTTGTAATTATGCAAACTGTGGGACTTTTTTAACTATGCAAACTATAGGACTTTTGTAGCTGTACAAATTGTAGGACTTTTGTAACTATGCAAACTATAGGACCTTTGTAAGTATGCTAACTGTAGGACCTTTGTAACTATGCAAACTGTAGGACTTTTGTAACTATACAAACTGTAGGACTTTTGTAATTATGCAAACTGTGGAACTTTTTTAACTATGCAAACTATAGGACTTTTGTAGCTATACAAATTGTAGGACTTTTGTAACTATGCAAACTATAGGACTTTTGTAGCTGTACAAATTGTAGGACTTTTGTAACTATGCAAACTATAGGACTTTTGTAAGTATGCTAACTGTAGGACCTTTGTAACTATGTAAACTGTAGGACCTTTGTAACTATGCAGACTGTAGGACTTTTGTAACTATGCAAACCGTGGGACTTTTTTAACTGTGCAAACTATAGGACTTTTGTAGCTGTACAAATTGTAGGACTTTTGTAACTATGCAAACTATAGGACCTTTGTAAGTATGCTAACTGTAGGACCTTTGTAACTATGCAAACTGTAGGACTTTTGTAACTATACAAACTGTAGGACTTTTGTAATTATGCAAACTGTGGAACTTTTTTAACTATGCAAACTATAGGACTTTTGTAGCTATACAAATTGTAGGACTTTTGTAACTATGCAAACTATAGGACTTTTGTAGCTGTACAAATTGTAGGACTTTTGTAACTATGCAAACTATAGGACTTTTGTAAGTATGCTAACTGTAAGACTTTTGTAACTATGCTAACTGTAGAACCTTTGTAACTATGCTAACTGTAGGACGTTTGTAACTATACAAATTTTGTAACTTGTGTAACTGAGGTTATTAAATTTGAAACTATGCTTGCTATGTTGTCATTAATGTAGCTGTAGAACGGTGGTGGTTTTGGCAATATAACTAGAGCGTCACTGAGTGGGATATGATGGTTGGATATAGCACTATACAAATCTTGTAACTTACTAAAGTTTATTGAATTTGGTACTATTAAATTTTGTTATCAAAAATTAATAAATTTGTCGTTAATGGAGGTGTAGAACGGTGGTGGTTTTGGCAATATAACTAGGGCGTCACTGAGTGGGATATGACGCTTGTATGTAGCACTATACGAATTTTGTAACTTATATCACTAAGGTTGTGGTGATGAATTGAGGAGTTAGGAAATATTGAATAGTAGAAAAGTAGAAACTTAGAAAACTAGAAAACTAGAAAACTGGAAAACTAGGAAAGTAAGGAACTAAAAAAACTGAAGAATTGGAGAATTAGAAAATCTGATAATCCATAAATGTAGATCTCTTGTAAAGTACCTGAAAATCCATGTGATTTAAAATTTTCTAAACCTCATATAAATTGCAATATAGCAAGAAACCCTTATTTTACTAATTTTCTAAACCCCCTATAAATTGCAATATAGCAAGAGACCCCTATTTCACTAATTTTCTAAACCTCCTATAAATTGCAATATAGCAAGAGACCCCTATTTCACTAATTTTCTAAACTCCCTATAAATTGCAATGTAATGAAAGAATCTATTCCTCTAATTTTCTAAACCTCCTATAAATTGCAATATAGCAAGAGACCCCTATTTCACTAATTTCTTAAACCTCCTACAAATGGCAATATAGTGAGACCTAACTTACACTGTATTCCCTTCCTCGTCTTCATAAGAGCTTTTAAAGCATCCAAATAAATCGTCTCTAATATCTCCCAAGAACTTCATGTCCAACCAATACACTCCCTCTTTCAAAACCGTACCAAAACCAATCGTCAATTTCTGCGTCACATTATCGTGCTCGTGCACTTCTGGCACAATCACACCGCCATTTTCTAAAACTACTCGCGTCGCATTTTCATCCACCTCTAACTCCATCATATGTAAAACGATATTCGGTGTTGGATCGAGAACTTTGAATTTTATACTAATTTCTCCTTCGAATTTAGAGGCTCCTTCGATGTCTGGTATTATTTTGAGATTATAGTGTATCGGCACTGTGGTGTTTGGCAAACGATAGTCAATTTCTGTTTCGTTTTTAGCTTCTGAGTCGCCATTATGCGCTGGTAATGCTGCTGTGCCGCTTATGAGCACGAAAATTGCGATAGCGAGCAACATTCTGCAATATAACAAGAGGTACTTAAATACGATAATCAACAATTTTGCTCTCTTCACCAAAGAAATAAAATTTTCAAAGTATATTCACCTGAATTGGAATTTAATAATTGACAACTTTTGGAACAATAAATTTTGTTATATTGCAATGTGTTAAAAATTCTACTCACATTATTAAATCTATTTTAGTTCAACTCAATTTTTGTCAAATGTATTTATTTTTTAAGAACACTGTACACTTGATTATTTTTATAACATTTTCAAAGAACAACGATTTTAACAGAACTACATTTCTTTAATAGACAACGATTGTAAGTGTTCCGCTTTATAACGTAGCGAATAGTTGCGTGAATAATTAATGAAATTAACCTACGTCCTTCATTATTAAACAGTGTCCAACAATGGACAATAGATCTCGCTTTTTCGAAAAGGCCGACGAAAAACAATGAAAATTAACATTTTTCTATTCCACAGAACATTTTACAAACGGCAATATAATAAAAATAGACTTACTCTAATAACGTTCAATTTTTATTATAAACGCCCTGTAATACAAAAATATATAATTACAGACATATTTCAATTATTTACAATATATTCAATTACATTATTTAAGTTGAACATTATCTCAACGTTTAACACAATGGCGCTCCCTTCAAGGGCCATAGGATACTGTTTACAAATAAACGTCCTACGATTCTTACAACACAACCTAGTGTTTATTCGTTTAGTGCTCCCTAGAGCAAAATTACTATTACGCTAATATTTATTAGTAGAAGCGTGTAATAAATAGTGAGAGAACAACGAGGAGCGACGCGAACGTTACAGATGTGGCACTGCTGAACACGTGTTGATTTTCCGTCAGCCACTTTTCAACTTCTGCAGAGTGGGCATCAACCCAGTCCATGTTTGTCGATGCTTTCTCTACGACGCTCTGCAAATCTTCAGCGTTTAATCCTTGTCTGCCCACGAAACGACTCAGCTGGAGGAGAAAAAATTGTTTTGTATTAGAGATCATAGGGTAAAGATAAGGGATGTTATAAGCAAGCTAGAAGGTAGCTTGAATATAGCTAGAAGTTATTGGAGTAGTATAGCTGTGGGGATGTTGGGCTACAGTAGAGAGAATGAGACACAGGGAAATTGGGAAGTTGGTAAGTTGGGACGTAGAGAAGTTGGAACACTGGCAAGTTGGAGTGTAGAGAAGTTGGAACGTAGAGAAGTTGGGATGTAGAGAAGTTGGGAGGTTGGCAATTTGGGACGTTGGCAAGTTGAGACATAGAGAAGTTGGAATGTTAGCAAGTTAGGACATAGAGAAGTTGAGACGTTAGCAAATTAGGACATAGAGGAGTTGGAACGTTGACAAGTTGGAAGATAGAGAAGTTGAAACGTTAGCAAGTTAAGACATAGAAAAGTTGAGATATTAGCAAGTTAGGACATAGAGAAGTTGAGACGTTAGCAAATTAGGACATAGAAAAGTTAGAACGTTGACAAGTTGGAAGATAGAGAAGCTGGGACGTTGACAAGTTTGAACATTGGCAAGTTGAGACATAGAGAAGTTGGAACGTTGACAAGTTAAGACGTAGAGAAGTTGGGATGTTGACAAGTTTGAACATTGGCAAGTTGAGACATAGAGAAGTTGGAACGTTGGCAAGTTAAGACATAGAGAAGTTGGGATGTTGACAAGTTTGAATGTTGGCAAGTTGGGATGTAGAAAACTTGAGATATAGAGAAGTTTAGATGGTGGCAAATTGGGACGTAAGGAAATAAACACGTACAGAGGTTGGAACGTTGAGAAATTGAGACAAAGAGACATTGGGATGTAGACTACTTGGCTCACAGAGGAAGTGGAATGCAGAGAAGTTGGGACATAGAGATATTGAGGTGCAGCGAAGGTTAAATGTAAGGATGTTGGGACATAGAGAAGTTAGAATAGTAAGTAAGGATTTTAGTAATTTTCTGCGTCGATAAGTTAATACTTTGGTAACTTTCTGCGTCGGTAAGTCAGAATAACTCACTCCATCAATAAGTTAGAACGTCGGTAAGTCAGGAAGTCTACCTTTCTGTCGATAAGTTAGCTGCAACATTCTACCCTAATAAAGTTGAGCCATCCACAAGATACTACATTGTATTATCAAATAGTTCACCTCATGAAAATTTAACCATTTTGCAATAAGATCCAAGACTACAATCGAAAGTTTAAACTTGAAAATCACAATCTAAGCTTCCAGAAGTCCTTCATCAATCAAAACTATAACAAGTATCTGTTAATCATACCTCAACATATTGACTGCTCTTCGTGATGCCACTCGCAATTGCCTGTACCGTCGATGTGATAATGCTCTGTCCATTGGGCCTGCAATCAAGAAATTAACGTTACTCGTCAATCCAATGCATACAACTAATTCGTACTAAAATCGTTAATTACAGTTCTTTGATCCTCTTTTGTTCGCTCTTGAGCAAGTCCAAGGCAAGGTCGACACCCTCGTTGTGTTCGGACACAACGGCCGCCACAGCGCTGCTGAAGGTGAGTACACTGTCATTTCTAATTGTAGACTTCATGAAGTTCTTCAAAATTTCTGTAGACTCTGGACAAGCCAGGAGCGCGAACATAGTCTTCTTTTCGTCTTCGTCCTTGATGCCCTCCAAAATAGTCTGAGTCTTGTTCCAAGTGTCTGCATTAGCGCTCCTCAGTCCAGCGCAGATGATGTTGTTCTTCAAATTGACATCCAATCTGCGAATTAAAACCGTAAAAATAAAATTGTGTGCACATCTAAAGATGGCTCTAAAGATGGCTCGTAAGACACTCACTTATGCTTAGTGGAGTTACTAAGCCACGCCTTAAATTCTTCCTCAGCAAAGCTCTTGCACTTGTCAAGCCCAGCTCTGCAGGTCCATTTCACCAGGTTCACTCTGAGAAGCTTCTTAAGATCCGTGTCCTCCTTCTGCTTATCCCCTTCAAGTTTAAATAAGACGTCCTCCACCAGCGCTTTCGTCACATACTTCACGTAAAGCTGCAACCAAGTTAACACCAAATTAACACTCTCCTACCCTCCAAACACATCTCTCAACCTACCTTGAACACGTCGTAGTGGCTGGAGGTTCTCAGCATGTTCTGCAGGAAGTTCAAGTTCCTGAAGGCCGTGGACCACACTACGTAGTCGACCTCCTTAGTCAGGTAGTTCGTCAAACTCAACGCGGTGCTGTACTTCACACGATTGGAACGGGCCAGATTCAGAACGTCATCCACCAGCTGGGCACGATTCACTGGGACTATCACGTTGTGGTCCTTCTTCAAGGCCTCGTCCAGCTTCGTCCAGATGTTTTCATCGTAGTTCACGCGGTAGTAACCTGGAAATCAAGGTGATTCATGGTGAGGTCTCCTAGGACTCAGTAAGGGTGAGGGTCAGGACCCAGTGAGGTCACAGATCACCGGCTAGGATCTAGTAAGGTCACCTAGGATCCAGTTGGCTAGAGGTCACTCGTCAGGGTTTAGTGAGATCCGAGGTCAACCGTCAGAACTCACTTCGCTCCCAGACGTAAGGAAGTTGGGACGTATGGAAGTTGGAACATATGAAAGTTGGAACATATGGAAATTGGAACGTATGGAAGTTGGGACATAAATAAGTTAGGACATAACGAAGTTGTCACATCAAGATCACCCATCAGAACCCACTAAGATCCCAAACCACCTCCAAAACCTACTAAACTCCCACATCGCCCCCCACTTCACTCCCAAATCACCTACCAGTCTGCAAAATATTAAAGAGAACCCAGTCGTCCTTGTTCGCAGGCCCATCAACTTCCTTGGACGTGTCGTTTGGTCCCAACCAATTCTCCGGCTTTGTCTGCGTGAAGTCATGCTTGGAGGCGTCGGTGTACGTCAGAGGTATCCACCATTTTGTGTCGTCGGTGGTTCCGTCCGCAAGGAATCGCTCTTGTGTTAGCACCAGTTTACCATCGTCCTTCCTGTTCACGTTCAACACCGGGTACCCTGATTTGTTTACCCATGCGTCCATCACCTGATCGAAGGTGACGTCCTGCCATTTCCAATTCGATTCTTGCTGGAGAGCTTCGAAAAGGTTGTACGACTCGGCCACGTCGAACTTGCTGTAATTACATGTATGATTATGGTGGCTGGCAAGTTACGCTGAAGTTTATACATTTTTTTTATTAAGTTGAATACTTGGATTTGGTGGATTCTTTTGAAAAATTGTTTGTATGTGGGAATACGTACTATTTGGTTAAGTATTTAGTGAGTCCAGCACGGAAGACATCGTCAGTTAAGATGTGAGACATCATTCGAATAACGGCTCCGGCTGTAACAAATATATTATATGAATAAAACGGCAATATAACGAGAGTCTGCTACATAATGAATTTTTTTTTGGAATCAGATCGTAGGAATTAACATTAATCTCGATATAATTCCCAGATGTCGATCGCATCTCGATAATTAGACTTGTACTATGGACTTTGCGTATCAAGCAATGATTGAACGAAATTTTTAATTTTCCTCTTACGCTTTATCTATAGCCGATATTTGCAATGAGGTTTCCGATGGATAAGATAGCGTCGTATTAACACCTTTGTACGGTAATCAATAAAAATCGTTAAATGTCAAGATATTCTATTTGGAGCGCCATTATAGAGCACTTCGTTTTCGGAAATCGAATTGTGTTACTATGTGTCGTTAAATGATAATTTTCTAATTTCTGGCTTAAGAACTCCCTAATTTCCCAATTCTACAAATTTTTGACTCTCTAATTTCCCGATCTCCTATTTTCCCAATTTTCTAATTTCTGAGCTCTCTAATTTCCCGATCTCATAATTCACCAACTCTCTAAATTTCCGATCTCCCAAATTCCCAATTTCCTAATTCCCCACTCTCTAATTTCCCGATCTCCTAATTCCCCAACTCTCTAATTTCCCAATCTCTTAATTTTCCAATCTTCTAATTTCCCAACTCTCTAATTTCCCGATCTCCTAATTTCCCAATTTTCTAATTCCCCACTCTCTAATTTCCCAATCTCCTAATTTCCCAATTTTCTAATTCTCCCACTCTCTAATTTCCCAATCTCTTAATTTTCCAATCTTCTAATTTCCTAACTCTCTAATTTCCCGATCTCCTAATTTCCCAATTTTCTAATTCCCCACTCTCTAATTTCCCAACTCTCTAATTTCCAATTTCCCAAATCCCCAAATTCTCAAATTCATCAAACGACGTTAATATCCTTTAAAAACTTCTCGCAAAAAATTTGTGCAAAATAATGCAACGTAGTTAATAATGAAATAGAAAATTACATTTCTGGTAGGCGATACTGTCGAAAAGTTTGCTAATTTCAGCAGGAGTCGAAACGTCGTGGTTCATGGCACGGACAGTTTTAACCGCGTCAGCGATGAAAGCGTTGCCTTGGGTGTTGTCCACAACGAACGTCTCGTTCAGACGCCATTCTGGTTTCCACTAGAAAATAAATTTCAAATGTAAACTTGCAAACTTACGTTCTGATAACGTCATTATTTGTCGGCCATTTTGATTCGCTCATTGACCTTTCATAACATTGTTTACCATGTGAGCGATGAAATATTGCAAGTAATCGGCGAATCCCTCGTTCAGCCAAATGTATTTCCACCATTTTGGACTCACTAGGTTTCCGAACCACTGGTGGGCGAATTCGTGGGCGATCACTGTGGTTATGCTCTGTTTGCTTTTGAGGGTGGTTACTCCTTCTTCGTAGAGAAGGGCGGATTCTCTGTAACAAGTTTTAAAATTCGTATTTAATATTTTTTTTATGAATATTACATATTTGATGATAATTAAAATATTAAATGTATAATGGATTTGCAAAATTGCAGTTTGAACTGTGCCATTTTTCCCGCCTTTTTTTTCAAGATGGCTGACAATGGCGTCTAAACTAACCGCCATATTGTTAACGTCTAAACGTTAAGGAAAACGTCCTTTAGTAAACAATTAATTAACTACAATTTATTTAATATTGTAGAAACATCATGTAATAAATAATTAATTAACAACAATATATTTAACGTCATAGAAAATATAATTTAGTAAATAGTTATTTAACTATAATATTGCTAACGTTGTTAAAAATGTCATGTAGTAAATAATTGATTAACAACAATATATTTAACGTCATAAAAAATATAATTTAGTAAATAATTATTTAACTGTAATATTGCAAACGTTGTTAAAAATGTCATGTAGTAAATAATTGATTAACAACAATATATTTAACGTCATAGAAAATATAATTTAGTAAATAATTATTTAACTATAATATTGCTAACGTTGTTAAAAATGTCATGTAGTAAATAATTAATTAACAACAATATATTTAACGTCATAGAAAATATAATTTAGTAAATAATTATTTAACCACAATATAATTATCGTCCCAAAAAAAAGTCATCTAATAAACAAAAATAAAATAAACGAAATAAAAAATTATAATTTAAAATCTAGAAATTAAAACATCATAAGAAGTGATGAATCGAGAATTAATCGTATCTTCCATATCACGAGTTTCCGTTTCGAAATGGTATCAGATAAACATTTTTCTGACACCCATTACTTGTTAGCAATAAATTAATATTGACAATCCGTATCGTTACAATCATTGATATTATAAATTCTTTCGCGGACTGTTTGCGTTGTGATAGAAACTTTTATAGCATAAAGGAGAGTAAACTTTCGTTTTTGTGTCACTTAAGTTGTCAGGTGACGACAAAATGGCGGCGGTCGAGAGGAAGTTAAGGAAATTTGCATTTGTAGATTTGAAGCTGAAATAAGTATTGAAATGAAGTTTCTGAGGTAAAATGAAGGACTGTGGGAATGTTGAAGATTGAGAACTTAAAGTTTTTCAAATTTTTATACTAGAAAAATTTACTTGGTGCAAGAAGAATTCAGTAATTCCAGAATCACTAAAAAAATTGCACCCAAAAAATTGCAAATTCCACATGAAAAATTTGACAAATAACTTCGTAAACAGTAAACATGTCAACTCCCATAAAAAACCTAACCTAAACCAAGAGAAGGAGATAATTAACCTAACCTAAACCAACAAAAAGAAATAATTAACCTAACCTAAACCAACAAAAAGAAATAATTAACCTAACCTAAACCAAGAAAAACAGATAACGTAACCTAACCTAAACCAATAAAAAAAGATAATAAACCTAACCTAACCTAACATAAACCAAAAAGAGATAATTACCTGTAGGTAACAAGTCCCCAGTTCTCCATAGCGCCAGCGGAGAAGTCCTTAATAGAAATTTGGTCCATCTTCTCCAGGGTAGACAAGCCATACTCAATTTTCGTATATTCTTCCAACTTTTTCATTAAATTTTCTCCCGCATCCAAAGCGTACTTCGCTTGTTCGAGTGCGTGAGGTTTGGTCCATACTCGGAAGGTATCGTTAGCAGCAGTAACCTTGTCATAGTCGGACACCACGAACGCCACCAGGTACGTGGACATAGCCGGTGTCTTCTTAAATTTGGTGACTTTTTTATTTCCCTCGAACACGCTTTCTGGATTCGTGTTGGAGATCGCGCTGGTTCCATTAGAGTGATTCAAGGTCAGTTGGAAGGTCGCTTTGAAAGCGGGCTCGTCCCAGCAGGGGAAGGCCAGTCGAGCTCCTGTGGGCTCGAAGTGTGTCGTGGCGATGTACCTAGAAAGAAAATAGTTGTAAGTATTTTGAACAGGGTGTAATGAACGGCTGAAGCAAAAAGTTCTTACTTTACTTCATAATTTTCGTTAAAGTATCTGCTCCTGTAAAATCCTCTCTTTTGATCGTTCAGTGTGCCAACAAATTTCATGCTCAAGGTATACTTCTGTCCACTGAGAAGCTTAGCCTCCAAGGGAATGGTCAACAGTTCCTCCACTTCATCATACTGTTCCTTACCAACAGCTATGGGTTTGTTGGCCGCATCTTCAACCACAATGTCCGACACGGTCAACTCTTTCTTGTTCAAAACCAAATTGTTGGTGTCCTCCAGAACTTCGAGCTGGACCTTCTCATATCCAGAGAAAGTGAATTTCTCTAAATCTGGCTCCAGAGTCACGTCATAGTGAATCGGCTTCACGGTAGTCGGCAGCCTGTATCTGACGCGGTTTGAATTTCCCGCCTGCGCGGCTACGCCCTCGAACGCTACCTGACACGTGATCAGCAGCGCGAGTAGCCCTAATCTCGACATTTCTGATGACTCTGGAAATTTGTTATGTAATTGTGTAATAGAAATTTTTGTATAATCGTGTCGAACTTTTTTGAAGAATTATTTGTGTTACTGTTTGAACATTTAATTAAGTATATTTCAGAAAGAGAAAATAGACTGCGTGCAAATATTTTTGTGAAGTGAAATTAAAATTGTGTTGTAACTATTTATTAATTTATTATTCAGGTTATTAATAATTGAAGTATTTTCAGGTAGTCCAAAAGTTCTGTCGGTTTAATAAAAATGAAAAATAATTTTTAATCTGTAATTGAAAGATATTGTATTTAAAAATTGTCCTTGAATTTAATCTGTCCGCCATTTTGAATATTTCTCAGCAACAAAAATGGTTGAACATTCTTGCTAAGTGATAATTATTAAATATGTATAATTATTTTAATGAAATATTTTTTTATCTCAAAACTGAGTCTCGATTTTAATTATTTATTAAATTTTACTTTAAGAAATTTTTTAAAGCTTGATAAGTAAGACAAGTATCACGACTGATATTATATAAATATTAGTACATCTCGAACATAATTTATAATTGTGCATCTACAAATTTAAAAGTTAAACAATTATAAAAAACTAAATACAATTTCTGTTTAAAAATTAATTAAATAAAACAGATCTAAACCGACCAGAACGTTTGCACTCACCAGAAAAAATGAAAAAGCCACGAAAATCACTGCCACTTCAACATCGCACCAATTTAAATTTCCCGCGTAAAACTCCACACCTTTCGATTTTTGGTTGAATTCGAACCGACACAAAATTAAAAGGAAAAAATTCGGAAGTTAGAAGCAATTATGGAAATATTTGGAGAATTATGAAGAGATTAGAAAGATAACGTACCTTTCATGCAAAGGAACTAATGGCCGATCGCTATGGCTAGCGATTCGTTTGTGGAACGCTTTGTACAAATGTTCCTGCTTTATAGGCCTGTCACAGTAGGATTATTATCGAAAATATATCCAACTTTTCTAATCTTATCAATGCGTTGTCGCGATCGGAATTATGATGTGTCCGGCGTAACGCGATCTATTGTATCCGTGAAATTTCTTTCGAATCGATACCTTTTCGAAATCAGCTTTACCGATAATCGTGGTGATCGATATAACGTACGATTCCGTATAACCGTTGCAAGAAATTGTATATGAAATAACTCCCATTTTTTGTTAACTTATCGGCAATATCGTTCGGTAATTCTCAGGAACGATTTCGACAAAGTTCGACTGATCTTTATCGATGTACGTCATTTGTAATACACGGGAGATTTTAGCAGTTTGTTGAGTGGAACTGTTACGAGTCGTAGTTACGTGTTTAGCCATTTTTTAAGTTGAGTCTCGCTATATTGCCGTTTTCACATGGGAGTTCAAGATAGGATTAGAAAATGGAGTTTGGGTTCTTTGAGTGAGGGGCTCTTTGATGAGTTTCAAAGTTGGCAAGAAATGAAGTTATAGAGTTTTTAGATTGAGGAAGTTTGAAGTTTTTAGAATCTCAAATTAGCAAGTTATCAAAATTGTAAAATTCTCAAATTATATGAAATTTGCATATTTTCAAAATTTTTAATTCTTACGTTTCTAAATTTCTAAACACAAAAATTCCCCATTCACTAATTTACCAATTCCCTAATTTTCCATTGCCCTAATTTCCCAATTTTTTAATTTCCAAACTCTCTAATTTCACGATCTCCTAATTTCCCAACTTCTTAATTTTCCAACTCTATAATTTCACGACCTCCTAATTTCCCAATTTCTTAATTTTCCAACTCTCTAATTACCCGATCTCCTAATTTCCCAGTTTTTTAATTTTTCAACTCTCTAATTCCCCGATCTTCTAATTTCCCAGTTTCTTAATTCCCCAACTCTCTAATTTCCCGATCTTCTAATTTCCCGATCTCCTAATTTTCCAATCTGCTAATTACCCAACTCTCCAATTTCCAAATTTCCTAATTCCCCAACTCTCTAATTTCCCGATCTCCTAATTTCCCAACTCTCTAAATTCCCGATCTCGTAATTTCCCAATTTCCTATTTCCCTGCTCTCTAATTTTCCGATCACCTAATTCCCCAACTCTCTAATTTCCCGATCTCCTAATTCCCCAACTCTCTAATTTCCCGATCTTCTAATTTCCCCACTCTCTAATTCCCCATCTCTCTAATTTCCCAATTTCCTAGTTCCCCAACTCTCTAATTTCCCGACCTCCTAGTTTCCCAATTTCCTAATTTTCCAACTCTCTAAATTCCCGATCTCCTAATTTCCCAATTTCCTAATTTCCCCACTCTCTAATTCTCCATCTCTCTAATTTCCCAATTTCCTAATTCCCCAACTCTCTAATTTCCCGATCTCCTAATTTCCCAACTCTCTAAATTCCCGATCTCGTAATTTCCCAATTTCCTATTTCCCTGCTCTCTAATTTTCCGATCACCTAATTCCCCATCTCTCTAATTTCCCAATTTCCTAATTCCCTAACTCTCTAATTTCCCAATTTCCTAATTCCCCATCTCTCTAATTTCCCAATTTCCTAATTCCCCAACTCTCTAATTTCCAATTTCTCAAATCCCCAATTTCCCAAATTCCCAAATTCCCAAACCCCCAAATTCCCAAATTCGCAAATTCCCAAATTCTCAAATGCCCAAAATCCCCAAATTCCCAAATCCCCAAATTTCCACTCCTCCAATTCTCAAAAATCCTCCAAACATTAAATTCCTAAATTCTCAATTCCCCAACTCCCCAAAACCTCCAAAATTTCAAATTCCTACCACACAACTCCCTCCTTGAAGATTTTCCCCTCCGCTTTCACCGAATAATTGGAACAGCTCATTAACGGATTCTTAATCAACGCACAAAACTGTAGGGAATCTCATATATTCTCTTTACTAGATATTCAAACAGAAATTTAGTGCTAGACAATGTAATTTCAACTGTTTTATAACTCTGTTTGTCTACCTTCCGTGCGTTATCGGTTTCTTTATCTACAGTAATTAAATTTATTTGTGAAACGCGGCCTGTTACTTCGATAACAAATTAAATACCTTCTACCAATTCAATCGAGGCTCGTAAAAACACTTCGGATGTATGTATTACATTTTTTTTATTTTTTGATTATGTTCAATTTTTCTGATTACTTTAAATTCGTTTGTAAATTCGCGCCATTTTTTCGAACGATTTAGATCAAAGTTGTGATCAATGTAACACTGTTATATTTTTGCGTAATAAATTTTTTATACTTGATTATTAATGTGTGGCTATTTATTCATTTATTTATATTGAATTATTATTGATATTTTAAGTATTTTATTAGGTATGAAAGAAGTATGTGAATGAGTGTAAATAACCTCCTTTCGCTAAGGTCACCTCAATGTTGTCAGAACGTCACAAAATGGCGGACAACGAAGAGGACAAAATGTACACAATTAATTTTTCTGTTTAATACTGAAAATTGTATTTATGTACAATAATTTATAATAACTATTGCATTACATACACACGTTAATGTATACAAATACATAATAATAATAAAGCATATAATTATATAATAAAATAAATATACAATAAATGTAATCATGTAGATAATAGATATAACAAACATAAAGATACGATAAAAATAAATTTAAAAATATAAAGATTAATAAAAATATCAGATGCAATAAATACATAAATATAGACATTACTAATTTCACAAATATTAATGAATAATGATTTTACGAAAACATATGACAAATCAAATGTTGATTACTATTGCATCGAAACTGAAATTGAATGGCACGTAAATTCTTCGAACGATGACAAGCCATCTTTACGGATAACAGAAGTTGGATATTATTACGAAACCGGTATTAATTTTCCGTAGTCTTCTTTGATCGATCGAGATAATCTTCAGAATCAAGTATGTGTAAGATCAAGGACGTTGATTATGTATACACGGGGACTACTTTTGAGGAAATAATTGCTAACAAATTTTGAAATTTTATTTTGTATTGTGGATGCAATAATGTGTAATGCGTTTTATGAATGAGTCGAAACGTGATGTCATTGCGCGCCGAATCAATCATTTTCGCACCCTGATAATACAAATCTTCTACATCCGGAACGAAGGACAAGTCATCGTTTCACTCGGAATTTATTTGTATAGAATGTCTTCGATTTTGCAATTCCATATTCCATAATAATGAAACGCGTGACATCAGTTTTTATCTCGATCGTTTAAATCGTGTTCTCTCATTTTAATCCGGAAGATTTAATATGTCTGACAGAACATGTAGCTCGGAAAATGTAATAAAAAAAAATAATACAAAATCTTACTTGTTTGAAATAACTTAATTAACAATACTTTATTGTAGTATTAAATACTGTAAAATATACTAAATAGTATTATGTTTTGTACACTGAGAATTGTATATTTTCAGGTGGAAAGTTTTATTGTATATTTTTCTGAAATTAAACTATTGAAGAGAGTGGATATTTTTTTAATTATCTCTGATCAAGCTTCCGGGTTTTTCCCGATTTTAGCGATTCGATTATCTCGTTTAATCGGGGCTTATTGAGGAATCATCAATTTCTATGTTCTTTTTATTTGATATTGATACATCAATTTTATTTTGTATTGATATATTGGTACATCAAGTTTACTTTACATTGGTACATTGGTACATTGGTATGTTGGTACGTTGATACATTGATACATTGATACATTGATACATTGATACATTGATACATTGATGCCTTGATAAATTGATAAATTGATACATTAATTTTACTTTTCATTTATACATTGATACATTGATACATTGGTACATCAATTTCATTCTACGATAATATGTTCAAACGTTGCTGTTACTCAACACTGATTGATTAAAATGTATTAATAAAAATGATTATTAAAATGAAAAATATACTGTTATTAAATTTATTGTACACATAGTCTCATTATCCTTGTTCTATCAAGCTTAACTTAAATAAAGTCCCAATCAACTTGAAAATACTTCGCGATTTCAGGCGAAAAATGTTCGATCCACTGCACAGTTTCCGAAGCTTTCGTAAGTGCCTTTTCAGCGCCATTTAACGAGGATCCAAGTTCATCATACCTTACCCTAACAAACGAACGCAACTGCAAAACGAGTATAGAAAGTAAAATATATTTCACAAGGAGTGTAATAAAAATAAAAATAAGTAATTCTTGTTATACCATAACCACTTGTTCCGCTGTTGTTATCGCACTCCCGATCGCAGAGATTATTTTGTCCAAGAAATCGTAACCTCTTCTGAACAGTAAAATGAATATTTATCGCCGATGAAATTTTGTGATAACAGATAAGAATATATCGAAAATGCTTGTACCAACTTACTGATCGATAATCGTTCTTAAATTTTTTCCAACGAATTGTAGAACCTTCTCAACGTTGCTTACGTGGCCGTTTAGAACGGAGTTCACTATGGTGATTCTGTAGTGCTTGCAGACGCCATTTTGGTTCGTGAGCGACATTTCGAGATACCTGAGGAAGACAGGATTTTTTTTTTTGTATTATACTTTTGTTATTTATAGTGATAAGATTGTCTTCTTTATATTATTGTTCTCCGTAGAAATATGTTAGGGTCACTGTTTTTATATGACGGTACGTAGTAACTTTTGAATAGATTAAGGCTGACGTTCACGCCACGTACTGATGTCAACCCACGAGTTGGCGTGTGAAGAAAAATCAACAATATCTGCTAACAAATTTCCAAACTCTCAAATTTCCAAATTCGTATATTTCCAAATTCTCAAATTTCCAAACTCTCAAATTTCCAAACTCACATATTTCCAAGCTCTCAAATTTCCAAACTCTCAAATTTCCAAACTCTCAAATTTTCAAGTTTTCAAATTTCCAAATTCTCAAATTTCCAAACTCTCAAATTTCCAAGTTCTCAAATTTCCAAACTCTCAAATTTCCAAACTCACATATTTCCAAACTCTCAAATTTCCAAACTCTTAAATTTCCAAATTCTCAAATTTCCATACTCTCAAATTTCCAAACTCCCAAATTTCCAAACTTCCAAATTCCCTAAGTTCCCAAATCCCTAATCTCCCAATTCCCTTATTCCCAAATTCAGTAATCTCTACATTTCTACATTCCTATACCTCCAAACCTCATATATCCCCATCCCACATCTCCAAATCTATGAATCTCCAAATTTCAATATCCCACTCCCTACATCCAAGTCTATAGTCCTTTTCCATATCAACTCACGAGTTGGCGCGTAAAGAGCGAAAATCGACAAAAATATCTGCCGGCGCTCAGCTGGCGCCAAACCGCCATTTGCAATCGGTGTACATTTAAGATGGCGCCCAAAAGTACAATACCGATGTCAACCCACGAGTTGGTGCGCGAAGCCGACGTGTTTAGAAGAGCTAGTCAGAATAGAAAAATGGACGCCTCGCACGTATTTTCGGCGGAACAATTGGCTCTCGCCGGTCATGCGCATCAATTAGGCGAAAAACAATGAGAGTCGGCAAACGTCTCTCGAGTGAGCGAGATAGCCATTGCCTTCAGCAGTTGTTGTCATTATTATTCTTATGCGCCGAAATGTAACTGGAAGTGTTCACGGTGAGGAGCTTCTTTTACTTTGGGTCACGCGGCATCTCGTGGGTTATCTGTATGTCGACTGTCGACATCTGAAGCTGTTTAAAATTTGAAGGTATCATGTGGACAGTTACCGAGAGCACCTATCTAAAGTCTCTTTCAAATGGAACATAAACGTACATGTGGACACTTATCAAGACGTATCTAAAATTTAAAGCTGACATGTGGATTATAAAAGTCTGCACCTATGTCCTTCCAAAATAAAACTTACTGGTTAATTAAGGTAGCGTTTGTGGTACAGCCAAGAGCTTGCAATAGTAATTCCTGCTCCGTATGCAAGCCGGTTGCTTTCCACAAGTTCAACACCTGGTACCAAACTTCGTGGTTGCTAGCTCGTACACCTTCGCAGTAAACGAAACTCTTTGTATCTTTCGGTATACTGCAACGAAAGAAAAGATCAACTGCTTTCTGAATGTTTGGAATATTAATAATAAAAATATTCTCCATTTAAATTGATAATTACTGCGTTAAAGATGAAGGAAGCCACTTCCGAAACAGACTTATGGCAGTCTTCAGACAATCAGAAGTACGTAACAGACAGGCAGTAGATAATATCAGCTCCCGAGATAATTTGTCAGTTATGTCCTCGTTTAGGGATTCGTTAAAACTCAATTTCTGATACATTGGCAGCAATAAACGACCGGCGTATACCTGTTAATGTGGAGCAACGATTGTCTTTCTTATCGAATAACTCAAGGTTATTAGTCTTCCTTTCTAATGTTACTTTTGGTATGCTAATGGTTACGTCCTATTTTCAATTTTACGAGTTCCTACGTTTTTAATTACATACTTTTTAAATTTCTTAATCTTAAACTTTAAAATATTTTATTTCCAGACTCTTAAATCCTCAAATTATATCCTGTAGAAAATTATTAGCTGACAGCTACTTATTTCACAGTCAATTAACTAACAGCTACTCATTGCACAGACAATTAACTGACAGCTACTTATTACACAGTCAATTATCTAGCAGCCGCTTGCACTGTCAATTATCTGTTATCTACCAACCCAAAACTCAAATGCCCCTTCTTTTAAAAAAGACCCCAATAATATCTCACAACACTCACCATGAAAGCTCCTCGTACATCCGGCGAGCCATACAACATCCTATTCAAAAACTTGAAGCTATTCACCGCCGCCACCCAAGGCTCATAATCAGTCTCCTGATACAAGTACCCCGAAAGATCAAAAGCGATCGAATAATTAAGATACCCTTCTCTAGCCAAATTAAAGGCATCGTCCACCAACGCAGCTCTATTAACCCTATGAATCTTCGCGTAATCCTTAGATCTCAAATAATCAATAATCATTCTCCAGTTACGTTCATCATAATTCACTCGATAGTACCCCATTTGTTGAACATTAAAAATAACCCAATCACTATCTGGAATATAAGTCATCATCATAAAAGTATTATTAGGACTCAACCAATGTTGCGCTGCCGTCTTCGAAAAATCAATAAACGTTTTCGAGACATAGTTCAATGGTATCCACCACTCAGACGTCTGGTTTGACTTCGAGCAATATCGTTGAAATGGTTGTTGTTCTACTGTTATCCACGATTTCTCGTAATCTCGAGAAACGGTTACCAAAGGAAAACCAGGCTTGTCGGCCCAGGAGTTCATTATGCGCTCGACGTGGACGCCATTTTGTTCACCGGTCTTGTCCAGAGAAGCTTGCAGGTGGTGATAGACGTCTGATGGCGACGCTGCTTTGTACGACCTGAATTAAATCTGATTTTAATGATACTTTAAGTTAACCCTTCACGCTCGAGAGAACACATTCGATTTAATACAATAAAAGAAGCATTATTTAACCCCTTAAGGCACAGTCATATTCCATAGCAATATGAAGACATAACAATTCAAAAATACGAAATTCGATTGATGTCCTCAAACTCCTCTATCAAATCACATAAAAATTGATTAAGATCAATCATGCTTCGATAACGTAGATACCACAGAAGTAACACTTATAACAATTCATTAAGTAGAAACACTTGTCACGTGTCTCAAACACCAGACTCTTAACTTCTATATCTTATTTATCAGCAGTACTTACTGTTAAAGCAGCTTATCTTCGGTTAAAAACATAGTAACTAAACTACGGGTACAGCAAAATTATCGATAGCACCTATTATCATTTTCTTCTTGTTTGATATTAACTTCATTAGCTTCTCTTTTTGTATTAACTTCATTAGCTTCTCTTTTTGTATTAACTTCATTAGCTTCTCTTTTTGTATTAACTTCATTAGCTTCTCTTTTTGTATTAACTTCATTAGCTTCTCTTTTTGTATTAACTTCATTAGCTTCTCGTTTGATATTAACTTCATTAGCTTCTCTTTTTGTATTAACTTCATTAGCTTCTCGTTTGATATTAACAGCAGAATTATATGGAAGCATATTTGAACATCTACAAGTATTTAGTGTATACTTACATATTTGTCAAATAAGTTTGCAGACCCTCTTGGAAGGCTGATTCCCCCATCACGTGGGAGAGCATTCGAATCACAGAAGCACCTTAAATATAACATCTTACACTTTAATCTATCCCCTCAATAATTTCCCCAAAATGACCCTCTATTCAATTTCAATATAAAACACAGTACCATAGAAAAGCTTGTCGCTCTTAAATATTTCAACTATCCTTCCCTCCTATAATTTCATCTCTTCCTCAAGAAAACTCCTACCTCCTAACCAGCAACCTACCCTTCTTATAAGAAACAAAATCCAGCACCCCCACGATGCTGCTAGGACTGCTCACGTTCTTCCCATCCATGCTCCTAGTATGGTTCTCAGAATCCAGTAACAAAGTAGGCTGCAGCATATCCACAACAAATTTATCCATCATCCCCCAAGACGGCTGCACCCTCGACAAAGCAAAATACTGGAAATACGAAGCAAATCCCTCCTTCAACCACGCCACATCCCAGAATCTCGGCGTGACCAAATTCCCAAACCACGTGTGAGCGTATTCATGAGCCATCGTAGTGAATCCATCCACCATTTTCTTAGTCGGAGTCACGCCACCTTCGTACAGCACCACGGACTCCCTATACGTGATCATCCCCCAGTTCTCCATGGCGTTAAAATTGAAATCATTTAAAGCTATCTGCTCCATTTTGGGAACCGGGTTCGGAACCTTGAGATACTCCGTCAGAAATTTGTACAAGGTTAAACCTTGATAAAGACTTGTGGTTCCATGACCTTGCATGGGTTTCCGTGTCCAGATGCTCAGATTATCAGAGAAGGCTGAGGTTTCTTGCACGAAGTCGTGGATGGCCCAGCCTAGTAGGTATGTGGACATCTTCGGTGTTGGGGAGAATGTCGTCACGTAGAGGTCATCGCTGGAAGAGTGATTGGTATGTAGCAGTGGCGATTCTTTCGAAAGGTTGAAGAGAATGAGTGTCAAGGCTTCGATAGTAGGAGACTGAGAAGTTGGTATGCATGACAGGAATGTGTGAGGCAGCGATTTGGGGACGTGGAGATTTGGGGATGTAGGAATTTTGGGACGTGGGAATTTGGGAATGTAGGGAATTGGAGGATGTAGGGATTTGGGGATGTGGGAATTTGGAGACGTAGAGATTTGGGGATGTAGGGATTTGGGAACGTGGAGATTTGGGAACGTGGAGATTTGAGAGCGTGGAAATTTGGGGACGTGGAGATTTGAGAGCGTGGAAATTTGGAAACGTGGCGATTTGAGAGCGTGGAAATTTGGAAACGTGGGGATTTGGAGACGTGAGGATTTGGGAGCGTGGAGATTTGGAGACGTGGGGATTTAAGAGCGTGGAAATTTGGGGACGTGGAGATTTGAGAGCGTGGAAATTTGGAAACGTGGAGATTTGAGAGCGTAGAAATTTGGGGACGTGGGGATTTGAGAGCGTGGAGATTTGGAAACGTGGAAATTTGGGGACATGGGGATTTGAGAGCGTGGAAATTTGGAGACATGGGGATTTGAGAGCGTGGAAATTTGGGGACATGGGAATTTGGGAGAGTAGAAATTACTCGTCCTTGACAACAAATGGGTTAAGACCCTCCCCAAAATAACATAAATTAACATTATACAACATCAAATATAAAATACCAAAACTTACTACATATGTACTGTACTTTCAGCCACAGTATTACTAGTCGCCGTCTGATCGCGAGTATGACCAACATGAAGGGTGAATGTCGCCTTCAAATGTGGCTCATCCATACAAGGAAAGGCTCTCCGTGCATATACCGGTGAAAACTGAGTGACTCCCATGTACCTAATCAAAACTCTCTAAAATAATCATCCTAAAAATAAACTACCAACAAAATCCGTCTATATACTTATTATCATGCGCCCCATAGCTGCTTCTGTAAAATCCGAACAAGTCGTCCCGGACTTCACCTTCGAAGTCCAGTGTCAGTACATAAACACCGACTTCCAGTTTTGCGGATTCCACAATATAAAATTGTCGTTGTTTGTTGTAAGTTGCTGTGGTGATAGGAACGAGTGAATTGTCTGATTTATTCGTTCCTCGGTGGAGAGAGTTGTTTCGGATGAGGAGGCCATCGCTGTGGAGGATGACCGTGTTTGTTGTTTGGAGGACGTTCAATGTTATGTCCACGTGACCTTGGAAGGTGAAGTTGTCGGCGGCTAGGCGGGTTAGAATCCAAAGGTCATAGGAAACTGGGACGACCTCTTCGGGAAGACGGTAGGACGCAGGGTCACCGTTGCATGCTGCTCCGAGGACGATCAGGAAGAATATAGAGATTCCACGCTCCATTTTGTAGTTTGTAATTTTGATATTAACGACCAGGTATCTCAACGGATACGTGGACGTTACTGACCGATTTTATCGCATGATGCTCTTTTATCGGCCGTTGGAGTGTACAGGTAAATCTGGTTTCCTCGGGAAAAATGGCGGCTGAGCCCCCACCTGCTTAATAAAGCACCAATATTTATTTACCTGATAATACAGTTGACATAAATAATTATTTTTTAAAAAAAATTTGTTGATTCTATAATAAAAACGTTAATAATAGTTTATAGTATGTTATTGCTAAAAAATTAGTTGAGAAAGTTAAACGTATTTCGATAGATTCACCGGTGTGCACTTTTTGAAGTTTGAATTTCGCGCGCAAACGAGTGGCGCCATCTCTGTGGCAAACAGGGTGAACTACACGGTTTTGAAACAGTACTTTAATCAGTTCGGTTTTCTACCGCTAGGAGGCGACACATAAGAAAACCTTAGAATAATTAGAATTGACCTGTGAATGGTTAAAAGTTATTATAATAATTTGGTACAGTCGAAACAATTCGAATTTAATTAGTTTTGCACTGTGATGTAAGTCGAGTCGTATTAAAATTAATTAAACTAATAAAATCAGTATTAAATTGAATTTTCATAAAAATAGAGCAAGTGGCGCCATCTCTCTGGGGAACGGGGTGTTACTAGATGGCGACGTGTATCGTGTTCTGTCGTTGACAGGTAGATGACGTCAGTGGTACTCTTCCGAAGACAGCGCGCGAAAATATGAATTTTAAAAACCTGCGACGACTTTCAAAATACTTTCTACTTTTTCTACTTTACAATAAACTGTTGTAAACTATTAATTACTTTTGGAAATCTACACAATTATTGATAAAATCAATGAATAATTTACTATACTTTCAATGCTGCATTAATTTGTATCAAATTTTAATACATAACATACTATTGCTATTCATAAATCCACCAATTAATTTTCAGTGAGTTCTATATAAAAATATTCCTATTTCCTTATCAATATTTGTTCACGAATCTAATTTATTAATTATTGCAATTAAAAAATATTGGCGGTAATAGAGTGACCAATTAGAGAGCTCGAATTCGATAAATAACCAATCCACTGAAGTCAGGTGTTTATCAAGAGCCTATTTTATATGTTCGAACTATTAAACTATTTTTTAATAAAAATCCTGTATTACATTACCAACATTAATATATCATAATATACTGTAACAATTTGTAGTATATTACAGATACTACAAAATCTGCAAATGTTTCAAAATTTTACTTTGTAAGATCAATTTGACCAGGATTTTCATACACCCCTGAAAGTACCGGCGAATGGAATACATTTTTTATGCTGAGAATTTGCTATTTCTTCGATTATGTCAACAATTCCGATACACTAAATGATAAGTTTGTTCGAAATAACTTATTAAGGTTTCGATATTATTGACATATTCATAAATCACGGTATCACTGTTTTGCGATGCCACGTTGTATCATACAGACCAATAGGCTTTCTACTTTTTCGGCACAGCTGTAGTTGTTCCCAGTAGAAAATCGGTTGTAATATGTTACTTTACAACAGGAACAATGGATTGTAAAAACTTCTTTATATGTTTAACACTTATTTTAAGTTTAAATTATGTTTGCTGTCAGTACCGAGTAAAAAACGTAAGAATCCATTTTTTTTTGGAATACCTGTCATGAATAGTAAAATGTTGAATGAAATGTTTAGATTTAATAAAATGCATATGTTGAAATATATTTTTGATAACATAACTTAACAAGCAACATTTATCAATTCAATATATATAAATATTTCTAATCACAGTAATTAAAAGCAAAAATATATACATCTTTCTTTTCTGTTTAACACAAAATGAAAATGTGTTTTAGACTCAAGGTTCTTCGTTATCTGATCGAGTACAACAATTAACAGAGCTAGCTCTGACAAGACCTGTAATCAAATTCAATGGCGCAAGATTCAAAGAATATGTTAAAACCATGCCAAGAAATTATTCTGTCATCGTTATGTTCACTGCAATGGCACCTCAAAGACAGTGCCAGATATGCAGGTAAATTCAGTATTAACATATTTTTAATATCCATCATATTAATTCTAATTGTTATTTATATTTTGTCAGGCATGCAAACGATGAATTCGTCATAGTAGCAAATTCATTCCGATATTTACAAGCTCATTCTAAAAAGTTGTTCTTTGCATCCGTGGATTTTGATGAAGGATCAGATGTGTTTCAAATGGTAGGTATAATATATTTATTTATCTATCTATAAAATGTGTAGTATGAAACTTAAAATTGTACAGATGCGGTTAAACACTGCACCAGTGTACATGCACTTTCCACCGAAAGGAAAACCAAAGCCTGCTGATACCATGGATATTCAAAGAGTTGGATTTGGAGCAGAAGCGATTGCAAAGTGGATATCCGAACGTACTGATATTCAGGTATCCATACACACAAGTATTTCATAGTTGAAAAAAATTGTTAATAACATTGTTAAAATATATTTCAGATTAGAGTATTTAGACCTCCTAATTATTCTGGCACAGTAGCAATAATAATGTTGCTAATACTTATTGGAGGATTCTTATACCTTAGGCGTAATAACTTAGACTTTATTTATAATAAAACAGTGTGGGGACTTGGAGCATTGGTAATGATTATTTGACAAATACTATGAGTTCAGATGTATTGATATTTCGTCTAAGTAACTTCTAAAATGATTTCATTCATAGTTCTTTACGCTTACAATGATTTCTGGTCAAATGTGGAATCACATCAGGGGACCTCCATTCATACATAAATCTGCCAGTGGGAATGTAGCTTACATACATAGTTCGTCTCAAGGCCAGTTTATTCTAGAAACGTATATTGTTATGGTGTTGTGTATCCTTTTCACAAAAAAGTACTGATAAAAATTTGCAGTGTGGGCTATTGTAATTAGTAGACATACTGGTATTTTCTTTAATAAAATGTAATTAGATGGAGCAGTGGTTTTAGGCATGATTTTAATGATCGAAGCAGCATCACGCAAAGATGATGTGAAAAAGAGGCGAATATTTGCTATTATAGGGGCAGGTTTAGTTGCTATTTTCTTTAGTCTGTTGTTATCAATATTTAGGAACAAAGCGCAAGGTTACCCATACAGGTATGAAAATTCATAATAAAGTTTTTCTTATAATTAATAAAATGTAATTACCATACTGAAGTATACTAGTATATTCATAAGGCTATGTATTTCTGTAATATCTCTCTAGGCCTTTCATGAGTATAGTAGTATACTTCGTTTGTTTACTAATGCTGAGAACTATTATTACATCGTGTCTCAGTGAGGAATAACTTGTTTGTTTCAGCTTGCTGTTCAAGTAGACTTGAAAATTTTTGAATTTATTAATCTTATATTTATCAATTGTATATAGTACAAAAAAAGACTTCTGCTGTCTGTCACAATTAAAAATTGTATTATAAAAGAGAAATCTCACTTACTGTCAGAAGTGTTATAGAGTGACTACAGTTGGCATTTATATATAATATAAAAGAAATGAATGTTTAAAATTCTGTTTTTCAATGCAAGTTACTTGAAATATAAAAAATATATATGATACTATAATGCAATGTGTTTTTTTTTAATTCACTTAAATCGTTAAAATTATGTAATTAGGGCAGAGAGAAATAAATGATTGACTTTTAATTTATATCAGTTTAATGTATTTCAATGCTGAATACGGTGTATTATCAGTTAAATGCAAATAAATGCGCGCACATCAAAGCAATAATGGCAAGAAAACGATATCGACTTTGACATTCAAGCCATTCTACGAACAATGTGTCTAAAAGTTTTCATAGATGTGAGTGAAACTAGCCGATAGCATCTCTTTTCTCTTTTTTTTTTCAAAACAATAATACAATCAGTGAAATATGTTTTATTTAAAGATCAAACATTGAAGTGAAAAGACATCGAAATAAATAAATAAATAGTAGTGCATAGCGGTATTAAGTATTAAATAAAATTGGTGAATATAAAAGTATATAATGATATAAAACTGATAATATATTGTATAAAAATTATTTTAGAATGATCAAAAAAAAAAAACAAAAAAATTCATAAAAATGTGTAACAAAAAATGCGTGATGTTAGCAAATATAAAAATTAATAACACATAATTAAGTAACTAGCGAAATAACTTACAAATACAAATAAATAGTCGAGGAACGATTAGTTTTTCACGGTGTAAATTTGTTCTTATACTAACAGTATATAACGAATAAACTATGCTATGTAATACAATGCATAATAAATACACTAACGATATATAATACTAAATGGTTAATGATATTAACCATTCGATAAAAGGCATTACAATAGTTTTTTATATTATTGATGTATAATAGAGTAACACAGAATGATGTACACGTGTCTTTGCATATACAATATAAAATCAATCAGAATTTTATTAATATATTATAACCACTGAATTCTCAAAAATTTGGTAATTCATAAAATATAATCAATATTACGTAGGCCTTAATTATCTCCACTATGTTAAAACTCAATCACAACAGGAAATAATGAATTTGAAATTAATTTTAAACTTAATTCGAGATGATTAAGAGATTAATTTACAAAAACTATCTACTTAATTCAGTCAAAATTCTACGTTTAGTAGTAATTTTAATCTCTTATATATTATAAAGCTACATTTCGCTTCCTCAAAGTTTAACACAAATCCAAAATTTGACCAAAAAAAGAAAGAAAAGCGAATGCTTTCGGCCAATTGGTCCATAATTCAATAAAAGAGCGAGTGTAATGCAGACTTCAGCGCTAGTCTATTGGAATGTTATTCGAAAAATTTACGAGCAATTTTTTAAATATTCAACAAAACAAAATTTCTTGCTGAAGAGACAATTTCATCTACAAAAACTGCTAGACAAAATCTCGATCATTTATCTCATAATAAATAAACTTATATCTTATAATATTATTTAAATAACCATTTAGATAAACATTTTGACTGTCACGATATTTATTACTGCATAATGCATAAAATTCCACAAAATCGCTCATTTTATATCCAGTTTGTGGAAAACTATTACACAATTATGAATAACTTTACTAAGTACTTGAACGTACAAGTATTAGAAAGAACTAAGTGTATCTAAGAAACTTATTAAAAGCGAAATCACTGCTTGACAGAATATTCTATGATTTCAACGTAACAGTCAAAGTGTTAAAATTATATGCTATAATATTTATCACTGTTTACTTATATAAATGATAATTTATCTTCGTAAAAATTAGTTCGTCAATTATTCGGATAAAAATTCTCCAATTTTCAAAGAAAAATGCGCGAAGAACTTCGAATAGAAAAAGGTGTGCGGCTAACGGAATTGGCCTGTATTTTTCAAGATGAAAAGATGGAAAAAGATATCTTAATCCTCTTTCTCAGCCTTCTCAATATCCTGTTTTTCTTCAGCCTCTGTATCACCTTCGAACTTCGGTCCTGGTGCTTCTTCACCTTCAAGTACAATCTCCTCTGGATCCGGTGCGCGAGGAAGAAAATCTTCTTCGGGATACATTGACTTGAAGATGCTCTTCGCCTTGAAAAATTATAATATTTTATAACAAAAAATCATGCAAAAATTCTTATAAAATAATTCTTTAGTTGCCACCTCAACAATACTATTATTAAATTCTATCGATAATTAAATAAGCTGAACCTGGTTGACAGCAAAATCGAAATCAAGTTCCAAATCTGGACCAGAGCAAAGATGAAGATTAGTTGGCGCAGAATCCTTTAATTTAATGTCACTCGCAGGTAGATTTAGGTACAATGACCACAAAACCTGAGGCTTTGTACTCTCAGCAGGTTCTTCCTTGTTGTTTTCTTCACCCTCCTATAAATTTCTTTTATTTTTCAATTTGAATATAATTTCCGTGATGAATGTTTAAAACAATTCATAATCAGTTTGAATATTCTATTTAAAATAAAAACAGTCGAATGAAAGAAACTTACAAAATGAAATTACGACCTGGATGAGAGCTTTTTAGACAAAATTAAGTTTAAAATATATGCAGATAACAAAGGTAGGTTTTAACACAAAAATGGTTTTAAAAATATATAGCTATTAATATGAAATTTATATCCAACATATATCTAACTAATTAATTATCACTGTAAAGTGAAAACAATTATACAAAAAGACATACCTGAATATGTCTTTTATCTGGAGAAACAGTCTGCGTATGGCTATGAATAGATGAACGGGTAGCCAATGGATCAAGTGGCTCTGCTTTTAAAAACTTATTAACTGCATAGCTTAAATCTTCTTTCGCATTTGTTGTTCGTTTGCATGTCATATGGACCACAACTGTTTCAAACAAAATAACATATTTAAAATGATCAAAACATGTACTTAAAAATTATAGAAATATACAACATACAGAGTCCTTGAGGACAAGCGTTCGTAGATGGTCCTAATTCAATCACCGTAACAGGCTCTTGATCAGGTTCTTCTGGAGGATAATATAAAAGTGTTAAGTTCTCTTTTTCACCTTGCATAATTGACCTAAAACAAACATTATAATTTTATTTTATTGCATAATTTGCACCGTGTTCACATAACTAATATTATTTGTTTGATTTGCTTTTTATCGTTACCTGTCAGTTATAAAAATTCCACGCGATATTCGTTGTTCTCCTTCAGAAGCAACAATTTCTGGCGGCAAATGACCTTGACCAACAATCAGATGTTCTAAACTTATTCTTTGTTTGCCGCTAATAATAGCTTTGCACTTGTCCTTATTTATTATTACGCCATCAAGCTGCCTCTTTAAACAGTAGACACCTCCAAATACTGCGCATAATCTGTAAATAATGATAATAATCAATTTATGCCAATAACAATACTAATCATGTAAAAAAGTAATTCAACAGCTATGATAACTTTACCTACAGAAGCACTGAGGCAATTCACCACTACCATACATAGGCCAAAGAAAAGGTGTATTTCCATATCGTCCAAGACTATTCAGAAAATGCTTTGTACGATTTACACCATCCCTACAGGAAGTCTTTTCAGTGGCCATAGCAATTGCTTGAACAACATAATGCTGCACGATTGGTGTCAAATTTTTTGTGTTTAAATACTCTAAAAAGGTCTTGTCACGGAATCCTATTAATGTATCACATCAATGAATTGTAATGCTGAATTTAGTCAATCTTGCTATGTGTTTTATTTTATATACTGTTAAATCTTAACACTATATCTGCAGCTAACATTATGTTTCATGTTGCCACATTAATACATAGATAATTTTACATTGTCCTAAAGTCTTAAGTTCATATTTCTATTAAAATCACGTTTAATAAAATATAACTGTAATGCTGAGAAATGTATAAGAAGTTTGTCACATTGACAAATCAAGTCATATTAAAACCCCCTTAAAATTACAAAAGTAACAAGAAACCAACAAATGGTAAAGTAACAGTAAGATTACAGAACAACATTATATTACAAGTAATATACAATAATGTACAATAATAAAAGATTTGATAACAAAGACAATAGTTACCATCAAATTCTGGACTATCAGCGCCTTGCTCCATGCATGAAGTGAGCAATTGCATTAGCATTCTTTTTTCGACAACGCTAACAGTTTTATTTGCAAATACATCAGCTCTTGAGCAAGGTACTTGCGTTAATTTTCCATCCATAAATGTAGCTACTCTTGACACAGCACGAAATTCCGCGTAACGAGCAATGTTACTAGAAATCAAGAGCTCAACTAGTTCACCACGTGCAAATAGCAACTGTTATAAAAAAATCAGAGTTATCGATTTAAACATTACAATGTAGCAATAGTTAATAGCAATGTCAAGTTCAAAAAGATATATTTATTTTTCTGTTGCAACATCTTAATTGATATTGGCATTTCCTGGATTTGACACAAAGTTACTAATATTTTTGTACCTTTGGTGCTAGATCAATATTAAATTTTCTGTATTCGTTGCTTATACGATCTATGCTCCACTGTTTTACATTCTCTTTCTTTTCAATTTTATCATCATCTACTTTTTCATCGCCACTACCACTGTTATCTCCATTATCAGTCTGAGTATCTTTTGAAGAAACTACTGGTAAATCTACTTCACTGTAATAAAACAAATAATTAAGCTTCTAGTTTAAATAAACAACACAAATTATCTGAACTTACTTTGAAATAAACCAAGTTTGTTCAATATTTTCAACAGTAGAATATTGATTACTAGCTTCTAAAAACTGTTCTTCGGGTTTTAAATCTAGATTAAATGCATTTTTCGCATTACTTCCAGAAACTTTCAAATCATCTATCCATTTCTGTAGACCATCAAAATTAAATGTGGCCCATAAGCCTCCATAATATTCATTACTGCAATAACAATGGTTTTAATCAAGATCATTTGTTCTAAATTTCTGATATAAACTTACTGATTTTTAAAGACAACCAAATTAATACATTGATGATATAAAAAATTTTTTACATATAATATATATATAAAGAATAGTATATGACATAAGATAAATTTATCATTCTGTAACCACCTGATTAACAAGTATAAGTGATGTTAGAATATAAGTGTTAATTAATTGATGAAATACCCTCATTATGTAATTCCATAACAAGTGACTATATAAAATTTAACTGCATAATATATGGCAATATAAAGAGTGGCAATATAACAAATGGCAATGTAACATGTGATGATATAATACAGAATAGTAAGGTAGATATATATGTTGAAATGTAGTAGTTGATACAATAGTAATTTAACAAAAATTATAATTAATGTATTAACAAATGTTGCATAAAAATAGATAAAAAATAGTTTTCTTATTCTTATAATAAATATTTTTTAATTTACAATTAAATTACAATTGAAAGATATTGACTATATTGAAAGCAATATACTTAGAAAAAAAAGGTCAGCAAAAAATGGAAAAAACAATACAAGTAAAAGAGAAACCGGCTACGTTGCGAGAGCACCGCGCATACGCAAGAAACAGAGCCCAATATACCTGTCTAAGTGAAGAACTTTTTTCCCAATTCTACTTGCTGCTGCTGCAACAATAGATTCCGTCATACCTATAAAATTACCAAATTCATTATATGTAAGTCACGAAATGAAAAAGTGGTCAAAATAAATGATACATATGTTGCAAAAATCAATACCTGTCCCTACAACAACGACATCGTATTCATTTGGCAGATAGTCCTCCATGGCTTCCAGCTGTAAATTACGACAGACTAAAAGACTTCGAGCACAAACAGTTTTGAAATTCAATGATAAAACAACTTAAAAATCATTTCTAAAAGATTTCGTATATTACATTCAGTGAAGGGCCACTCCTGTTTCTCTCGCGCCCTGAATTTTCACCGTTTCTGAACAGTCTCGAAACGCCACTTTGACAGAACAGAACGCTATAAGCTGGAACTGCACTTAAACCTGATTCGTCTAGGTTTAGAACGCTTTCAGACTAGCCACAAAGTGTGGCACGATGAACGCGCCACACTTGTCGCTACTTTGTAGTGCGGTGAACCACATCGTGGTGGCGCTTTAATCACCATACGTACGAAACGTGTAAGACAATGCTCTAGACTACCGTAGACCTAGTGAATGGCACGGGAACGAACTGATGGGAACGAAGTTTCATAGGTTGCAAATAATGTGTATTTTTGAAAGTAAAAGAAAAAATTAACACGTCTAAGATAAGAATTCGTCAGTAGTTATGATAGCTATTGAATTTATCTGTAAATTATGTGGCAGTGAATGCTCCAAATCTGCACTGTACGCGTCATTTATATATTGTAACATCACATTTACTAAACAGCCAAGAAAGAAGAACGAGAAATTGTCCCTGTTGTACTAGGTATAGTCATTATTTGTAAACAATTTTACAATTGCTTTAATATTAATTTCAAAATTCTCTTCTAATGCTATTAAAATGCGAGTAACATTTTATATTAAGAGTAAATACAGATCCAAGTTTGTCATGATCTGTAAGACTACAAAAATTCAAACTTAGCACTATAGTCATAATAAAAAGATCAAAAAGTAGTGGAAAAAATATATTTATATAACTATTGTTCCTTTGAGTATTATCCTTCACTTTACATTTACAATAATAATAACATAATAAATAAATAACTTTACAATAGTTTCTTTATTTAAGTTTCTTTAAAACTGCTAAGATGGGATTATAGATCAATGATTTAGCATCTCTACCCCATAAATAATCTACATGGTTAAATTTTGGATAGCTGATTTTCCATGTGCCTATAACATTAGGCAGTTTATCTGTCAGCTTTTTGACATCAGCAGGATCTGTTAAAAAATCGTTCTCACTATAAAACATTGCAACTGGAACTTTTACTTTTTCAAGAACATATTTTGGCGGTTGTGTTGATCCATAAAGTTTTAAATTTTCTGTTGGCCCATAATCAAATTTACGAAAAGATCCTGTTTGAAAGAAAATAATAATTAAATATACATAATTTTGTATACAAATTTTATAAGTTAGGAAACATAAATGAAAAAAATTTTTAAAATCACCTGACAATATACTTTGGCTATAATGAATAATCTGCTTAGCAGAAGCACCAGCAGGAAAATGTCCTAAAATTAGTGGCAGCATAGATTTATCTAGCTGGTCACTACCAAATCCAGCAATTAAAGAAAACCAGCACACACAGAAACCTTTAGTAAAACGGTCTGGAGCATTTCGAATTAAGGTTCCCAAAGCTTGTGCTTGTAATCTGTTGCGCGGAAACCACTGATGTACGTTACAATAAGAAGATCCCCACTGAAACATACTTACTATAGATATTTGACATTTATTGTTAGTAAGACTTTGTTTTCTAAACATTTATTTTACATATTTAGAAACACACCTCCATTAAACCATAAAAATGAACAACTAATTTAAGCAAAGGGCTTCTCTGATTTGAGAGAAATGCTACTGGTGCCAAACTAACCATTCCTTTAATTTTCCGATTATATTCAGGTTTTTCACTGATCATTACATAAAATGCAGTGGTACCCTGGCTATAACCCACATAATAGAGTTCTGTATGTCCAGTGTGTTCTAAAATATAGTCTATTGTTGCTGGTAAATCATAATAGCCAATTTCATGCCAACTAAAAGATTATTGAATTATTCACCTGCTAATTAATATAATTATTTCCTTACATATTCATTTATCTATCTTGCATTTAGTACCACACTATAATAATTTCAATAATTTTGTTGAATAATTATAAAACTATAATTACCTGAAATTCCAGAATTCTCTGTCCCTAGTTGTATACTGCTTGTGTTTTCTGGAATATGCATTACCCCTTGCGTTTCCCAACCAAACATCATAATTATTATCACACAAAAGATACGCTAAAGCTTTTCCTGGACCCAGTAATACCCAATCAGCTGAACTTGATAGGAGTCCATGATGAATAAGAATTGGTACTCGTTTGTTTATATTATGCGTGATATCATAACTTGAATGCTAAATATTAGATACTTACTTTATTTTAATCTTGACACAAAGTTTATTATACTATAATTTAATCTAATTTGAATGTCTTTTAACTCTTTCACTACGTTACAGTTTGCTGCAAAAATTATAAAAACATTTAAGCTTACCACATTACATGATATACCACAGAAATAGAAGCTACTATAAATTATAAATTAGAATAAATAATAAATTAATTGGAAAACAAGAACCTTACTGTTAATATTTAAATGTGACATTAGAAACTAATCGTTAGTAGAGAAAGAGTTAAATTACTTTTTGATTTTATAGTTATCTTATTTATTTATTTTATTATTATTTTACCTTTATTATGTTATCATTTAAAATATTCTCATTTTCATTAAAGTCATGGGAATGCTCATATGGCTTAGGAAGAACCCTATGTACACTTAAACAATATCCATCTTCTGTCCAAATGTGATGTGTTTCTGGTACATAATTATGTGTCACAATTAGTTCTGGCTAATACGAAAAAAAATTATATTATTTTATGATGTTGACACTGACATAAAAACAATTCATTAAGACTTACAAGCTATTTAAACGAATTTTAAAAAATGTAGTACTAACAATAATTGTAATTAGAGCACAAGTTACAGCTATTAAAAAAAAAATAAAAAAACTTACTGTTGTCATATGAGTTTCATCCTGGTTGGCTACTGAGGTCATTATATGAACAGCAAATGGAAGAAACTAGTTTCTGCAACGAAAATGACGTTCAACTTTCACCACAGGACACTCTCTTTTTTTGTTACCTGTTACCCTTTTATATTTGAAATATGTGTCAAATAAAAATTTTTTTATTCCGTCACACCTTATGAACAGCACCCTATAAATTTCGAAAGATCGAGAAATATCGAAACAATTTTCTGTTATTCAACTTCTTGAAGTATAAATGACGATGTTAGAAGAAACACAGGTCGAACTGATAAACAAAATAATTCATGCTCGTGCGTAACACGTTGTTATTGAATATATTAAAAACATACAGAGTTATCAATTTATCTTGAAAGCCGCGCACACAGAACAAATGAAGGCAACAATAGGACTATAGGTATTCTCACAACTACATGCAAATGTAGATGGATCTGCCATCTATTAACTGTAATTACAAGTTTGAAGTCGTGTCAGTAAATCACTCGCATAAAAGGATATATAATATTTACAAAGAAATATGTATTACTATGTGGCTATTTCAGAATAAAATTTGCACGAGAAATTGTCAAGAATACGTTTCACAAGTGAAATTTTACTGAGCTACAAAGTATGCTTAGTTACGCGGGACAAAGTTTCTTAACTATTTGAAATTTAAATTTGAAAATTTAAATATTTGAAAGTTCAAAAATTTGAAAATTTAGGAATTTGGAAACCTGACATTTTTCAAATTTAGGTACTTAGAAATTTGGGAATTCGAAATTTAGATATTTCGGAATATGAATATTTAAACATTTCGGGTTTTCAAAATTATAAAATTTTTAAATATTCAAATTACGTCGTCAGAAATAATATAAGAACGCATGCGCGTTGCCCTTAGTTACTAAACATGTTTGAACCAATCAAAGTTGATATGCGCAAACCTAACGAAAACTCGTCATGTGATGAGCATAATTTCTCGTTGAACAAAGCTAAAAAATATTCAATACATGCACGTAACCTTGTTGTGTAATCCTGCATATACATATATTAATACATTTTTTGTATTCACCCTTAAAAAATTTTGTCGAAGCATATGCATTTTATACAGGAAATCAATGATCAATATGCAATGTGTCTCGCCTAACCTATTTACCATAATATCTTGTTTGTTTGCGATAATAGAATAAAATATCAGAAACAAACAATTTCATATCGAGAGGCAGATATTGCAAGCAAAAAATTTGCTTCGGAATTATATTTCTTGAGACTTTAAGGTCATCAAAGTTTTTATAAATACCGCTATGTATTTTTAGCATTATAACATAATAACTGAAATTAAGACTAAATTAATGCTCTTTAAATAATTTTAAAATGCAGAAAGCTCAACTTTAGTGACCTACTTACTGTAAACAAATATTTTCCCATAATAATTTTAATTTGATGTCATATAATTATGGCATAATATTTATTTGCGACGTTGGATAGAAAAATCGACGCTACTACCGATTTGATGAATCGAAAAATGCTACGAAATCGAAATATCATTAAGATCGATAATTTCGATTAATCGATTGTTCAGAAAAAGGTAGTGGAATAGTAGTGTGCGGTGGTTCACAAGGGTATTGTGAATTTCAACTAATAGAGAAACTAAAGCGAAGTAAAAGTTAAAGATGATCGATCACGTGTGATTCGATCTGAAAACATTAGGAGGAATCCGATTTTGATAAAGTAATGCCAAGTATATAGTAACGAATTCAGCCAAATGGGTGAAAAACTGCGTCATCACTGACGGATTCTCCCGAAACTGGGACAAAGTGCAGTGTACTCTGGCATTGCGCTTTACCGGAATCTCACTCCATGTCCTAGTACCCTCCCCTCTCTTTCTTCACTCTCTCACTCTCTCTTCTTCTTTTTCTATATCTCCCTCTCATTTTCTCTCTTCCTTTTTCTCTTCTCTCCTTCTTCTCTTTCTTGCTCTCAGGCTTGACCAATCGTCTCGTCATCCCCGAACCCTGGATCGAAATTGACAGGTAAACATCAAGATTTTCGAAATTTTTATTAAATTGCTCGTAATCCGAATAATATTCCCTCCATAATATTTCTTACCGTTTATTTTATCTACGTTTTACCATTTAATTATCAGTATTGCTGCTTTATAAAGCACTATATATTAAAAAGTTCTGTAGAAGTAGATATACTGTATTTTTCTTCATAAATACCTTTTAATATTCTATATATGTTATCACAATTTGTTGCAAGTAAAGCATGTTGTAGTGTAAGGAAAAGAAGAGATTAAATTGTTGGTTTTTAATATCGTAGGTAATCAATAACGAATGGTGCAGGTTGAACGACAGAGTGTTTGGAGGGTTCGATACCATGTCAGATGGGGTTGATGCTGGCGGCGGGGAAAACGAGGTAGATTCCCATTCCTGTTCTCACACTGATGTTGGAGAGTCGTCAAACACAAGAGAAGAGGAAAATTTAGACCCAGACAATGAGGCAGCCTTAAACACCAATTATGATAGCAGTGATGGTGCTGTGCCTGCTTTTAGGTCTGTCGTCTTCATGTAATTGATTTTTTCAAATTTAAAAAGTTGCAGTAAACATTTAGATAATCAAGATTTTAAATAGCATATCAAAGGATCCATAACATGTGGACAGGTGTGAAAGGTGTGAAAACTATGAGACTATAAATAAAACAGCATTTTGTGCTCATCAAGACCAATGTTTGGCTAGTGCTGAGCCAGGGGAAAGTGCAGAAAATATAGAAGCCGTTGAAAATGACGGGGATGGAGAAGAAAGTCATCCTGGAATTCGTTCTCATAGAAAAATGTTTGAATGTGATGTTTGCAATATGCAGTTCTCAAATGGAGCTAACATGAGGCGGCACAAAGTATTAATTACATTCTATTTAAGTCATAATATCAACAATTTTCAAAATTAAATTATTCTATAAATATAAGTTATTATAAGATAAATGTAAATTTAATTATAGATGAGACATACTGGTGTAAAACCGTATGAATGTCGTGTGTGCCAAAAAAGATTTTTTCGCAAGGATCATTTGGCAGAACACTTCACGACTCATTCTAAAACTCTGCCATATCATTGTCCAATTTGTAACCGAGGTTTCCAAAGACAAATTGCAATGAGAGCCCATTTTCAGAATGAACATGTTGGTCAACATGACATGGTTAAATCTTGCCCTTTGTGCAATTATCGTGCAGCAACTATGAAGTGCCTCAGGTTACACTTTTTTAATAGGTTAATATTTCATTAATCCAATACTGTTACATTATTATGATAAGCTAATTACATTTAATTGAATAATTATCGTTTTAGACATGGAATAGATTTAGATAATCCAGGACCAAACAGTTCAAGTTCATTAATGAACAGTTGTACTCCAGGTGAAGCTATGCCTTCTGCGCCTCTTTCAGACAGCGGTGACAGTACTGGAAATCGTTCAGCAGACAATGCAACGCCGCCAATGCATTTTCTGACACCTCACATAGAAATATCAATTCCTTATCCGGAACAAACTCCAAATCAACGAAATCCAAGTCCTGCTCCGCTAAACGGAGATAGCCCAAATAGTCCTCAAAGTGCAGATAGTAACAGTAATGCACCGAGTAGTAGTCATCACCAGTTACCTATTAACAGTAGTGGCATTCACAGGTATGAAAGATGTTTAACAAGTCAAAATTAATCTATTTTTAATTCAGTCTCATCTAGCTTTCTAATTAAAGGAATCTTAGCGGAAACGAAGATACGATTACACCTTCTATTTCACTAATTCCTATTAAGCAAGAACCAAACAGCAATGGAACAGAAGAAAATGGAGCAACATCCAGCAACCTTCCACTACCATCATTGATCAAAGTTTCTCCATTAAAGTCCCTTCTTCGAGATGATTTACGACGCAAACTTTCATCTGGTTCTGGAAACAATAACAACAACAATAATAATGGTAATTCAACTGTTTTATTATACAAATTACTACTGTCATCAATAAGTTTATACGTTTATTTATAAACGTTGATTTATGTTTATTAATATTTTACCACTTAAATGTTGCATTTAGATGAGTCTGTGTAAAATATAAATTTGACAATTTTTTACTTTGTTACTGATAACTTTACTTCAGTTGACACTTGTATAAACATTAATATTATTAAACATTTTTTATAATAATTTTTTATTTGTATAATTCATACAAGTGTAGATTCAATTCATTTTGTAATAGGTAATAACACTTCAAATTCAAATTCCCATTCAAGAGGAGAACCTCCTAGTTCAACGAGGCCCGATCAACGAAGCAATGGGCTTCAATGTACTCATTGTAAAATTACTTTCCCTGATCAAACACTGTATTTTCTGCATAAGGGGTGTCATAGTGAAAGTAATCCTTGGAAATGCAACATCTGTGGAGAACAATGTTGCAATTTGTACCAATTTAATTCACATCTGCTAAGCAAAAGTCATCAGTAGTAAAAACAAAAATAACGTTCTTTATAGAGTCGCAGAATCTCGATTATTTAAATATTTATTAAATAGTATAAACGAATTTAATATGATTCATACTAAAGAATACTAAAAGCTTGAACCAAAAAGAAATACATTTTATAAAGTACAAACAAAAGTATTTGTATTTGAACGTTTGGATCAATGTTTTTCATTATTTAGTATCTATATCGATAGATACCTCTCGATTTATGTTAAAAATCAAATAATCGAGATTCGAGGACTGATATTGAGATCTGGAAGAAGTTGTGCCTTCACCAAAATACCTTTGCCAACATTCGCATTCGTCCAAATCGTGCTAATTTATGATGGTATGAACAATCCGTCCATGGGGCTTTATTAAAACGTATTCCAGAAGCTCTATCTATAATTTTAAACCTAGTTGTGTATACTTAGATTTAAAACAAAAAAATAAAAAGTGAATACCAATTCTTTTTGCACACCGTCTTATGTTTGACACTTTTGTAAAATTGGTCATTAAATTTTATATATATATAATATATATCACTTATTTTATTACATTTAAATAAATGTGAATAAATAGTTATTAATTTAATATGAAACAAAAGATAATTAATATTCTATTGTATACAAATTAGATTTCGATCATTAATTTATTATTATGGTGCAAAAAAAGAATCGGGTTATATGTATCGTTATATATAAATATTAATATATAAATAGAAGGTGATAGCTGAATATTGCATCAGCTTAAGAAATATTTTATATAGAAATATTTGTACAAAGAAGTATTAAATCTAAAAAAAATACATAAAGAAGTTATGTTATATTTCAGAGGTATATATTAATACCAGAACGAATTGTTACTCGACTATTCACATTAAATTTTATAAAAGTATTTATGATTCACGATTTAAAACAGAATTCTATATAAAACTAAAAATTAGGAAAAAGCAAAAAATGAGATGGGATTAGAATTTAAAATTAAATAGAAGTTAAATCAATATTAGCTTTAATACAAATTAGTACAAGAAATTCATTTTGTTGTGAAATAACAAAATATGATTTTCCACTCTAGTGTTTATATAAAAATGTTATGTATATACATTTATATAAAATACCCAATTTATGCGCAGATTTACATATGTTATTACTCCTGAAAATGATATACAAAAACATATTGAAATAAAGCCATGTCTTCAAAGTGAATCATATTTAATACAACGTTAAAAGTATAAAAGATAACAAAGTGTGGCCGATTATGTAGTTAAATTGGGTATTTTGTATATATTTTATTTTCAACAAATATAACTAGAGATGTACGCACGGAAACTGTTGTCAATGGTTGTAATTATTTAAAAATCGTTCCATAAATTGTGTAGTATTTAAAACAACTATTATATTATTATGATATTATTATTATTATTGTATTGTTTATCAACATATAAGTTATTTATTGTTACTTTGCATTCCAATGTGCTAGATTTTAAATACGTCCGATTCTTGACAACGTTCTTCTATTTTTTCTTTCCTTTTTTTTTTCATTTTTCTATCTTATCTTTCGTCTACAGTATTTGACAGTTTGAAAGATAAAAATTTTTCAAACTAATTATTTTTGTTATCAAATAAAGCTCTAATTAATTAAAATCAACTAAGGTTACAGAAGAAACGTTTATTTCAATAACACAATATTAAAATTTAACTATTTTTAATGCATTAAGGAAAACACAGACCAACTAAGAAATTAATAATTAATAGTAGTTGATTGTTAACTATGAAATAAGCTGTACGAAACAAAGAAGTTTAAATTAACATTGTCAAAGCACAAATTTCTTTAACACCTTATATAAATACACCCACTATAAAATTAAAATATGAAAGATATTTTCTTTTTAATGTAAAAATAAAAGAAACGTAATGAGCCATATACTAGGTCGTGAAAGAATACTGTTTTTAATAACAAATATGTCATAATATTATAGCAAAAATTTTAGAAGAAAAAAGTAATTGTTTCAATCATATACTAGTTCCATTATAAATACAGTAGATATGAATTCATTTGAAATAAAACTAATAAAATAAAGATATATAATAAATGATGTATTTTTAATTAAATGACACTTGTAATTAATATCATTTGTGACTTTTAGGGAAATGGTTCATTTTTCTATTAAATTATTTTAGAATGAAAGTTTATAAAAATGCCATTGCTTCCATTTAAAATTGATAACTTGATGAATGTTAATATTAACTTTTTTGTACAAAAATTGGACCAAGGAGCCGGGTTCTCGATTCCCTTGTACCGGCACTGCATGTATATAATCCTATATAAATATAGATATGTATAGGCATAGTATATAGGTCCATGTTGTGAACTGTGGATTCATCGACAAAAGCGTGCGCAATATTATACATGGTGATAAATTATTGAGTATTATTTGTAACACCTGTTGTCGTTTGTTGACTTTTCGATTGGATCTAACTACTGTCTCTGAATTTAAACAGATTTTAAAAGATTTGTGTAAAAAATTCAAATCTGAATCATGATGCAAAGAGGTAATTAAAGCATTCTTAGTAAAAGCACAGTAAACTTTCCTTTCCCATTATTACTTTTATTAAATATTGAAATATTAATCGATTTTTAAAATAGAAAATACAAAAACCTGTTAGTGCAGATTAATATTATTAATTTCTTTGTTAAATATATAAATAGTTTAATAAATACGCCATTTTGAAATGTGACTTTGACATTTTGTTTTATGTTTCTTGCTTTCTTTTTCTCCTTTTTCTAACATTGTTAATTTAAACACAAGGTTATGATTTAAACTCATTTATAAAGATAAATGTAAATTTATATAACAACGAATTTGTAAGTTGCAAGGAATGCAATTCTATTAATTTTTCTCCCAGTTTACTGTTTTAAAAGTATTAAACAAATTTAGAAACTTGTATTATAATTTATATAATGCTTAGGAAATGATAACTTCAATGCATAATATATATAGCTTTTCATGTATGTACCTTTAACATATAGGAATCAACAATGGGTAAAAGCGAAGAAAAAAATGAAAGTACAATATGCCCAAGTGAACCAAGTTTTCTTACAAAGCCATCAAGCAAGGCTAGTAAGATGCTAGAAGCTGCTTTGTTACAGATGGATGACATAATTTCTGGTAAATCTCTATTATTTTTATTGTTATACTTCTTAAAAAATTTATATCATTTATAGAATGAATCTGACTTATTTAGAACGGTAGGCTTTAACCTCTTCATAAATATTGAATAATTATTTAAAACATGTTTAAAATTTTATGTATCATATATACTTAATAGGTGCTTGCTCAGAAAGTAATAATGAAGGAAACATGGAATGGAAGGATCCTATTAAAGAGGCTACCAAAAATCTTTTAACAGCAATTAAAAGTTCTCCTAGGCCTCCTTCTCCTCCAGATATAACTACTACAAAAATTTTACTGGAATGGATGCAACCAGTTAGTAGATTTGAATATTTATATGTTCATTCATTATGCTACATAACTTGATAGTATTGTGTTGTAGATTATGAACTAAAGAACTGAACTAGAAGATAAATTACAAGTTTGTTATTCTTTTTTATTAAAAGAAACAATATGAAAGAAAAATTTACTTAGGTATTACTTTGGATTAGGAAATTGTATTAAATAATTGTTTGAAGTTTAAGTATTAAAACAATTATTACTGAATTTACCTTAAACATTAATATATTATTTGTACAAAATTATAATGTTGCAGGAACGCTTAAGAAAATTAGAAAATGAACGTGAAACATTGCACATGGAAGTATCTGTTTTATCAGAACGGGTGGATGCACAATGTAATAAAATCCAAGAATTGGAAGATATGTTACGGGAGAAAAAGGATTCACTTAGAAGAATGGAGGAGGCATTACAAAAAGTAATCTTATTATCTTATTTATATAATTGTAACATTTTTATAATGCTATTATTTCTTTGTGTTACTGTATTTTAATTTAATTTGTACATACATTTTACTATTATTTCCATTTTATTTTAACAATTTTGCTTTTTAAAGGAAATACTTTCAAGAAGCGCTTTAGAAACACAAAAATTAGAGCTTTTAAGCTCTTTATCAGAAATGAAACTCAGACAAGCAAGTTTAGAACACGAAAATCTTCGAAGTACAAGTACCGTATCAAATGTAAGTTATTAGGAATATACAGAATTAAGTAAAAATCTAAATATAAAAAAAAAGTTTTAAATACGCCTTTTTAAAATTTACATATAACTGTAATGAAAAATAGAGGAAAACATTAGTGTTAGTGGTTTATTATAGGGAGAAAGATTTGGAAGGCATACGAGTCAGTATAGTAGTCTTCCAAGGCCACCGAGTTCTTCGAAGAAAGGCGTAGTGTTTGGTAAGATACCCAGTTTAGTTTATGGAGCACACACGACGGTACCATTGGCCGTTAGAGGAGCATCCGCGAGATGCCTGTCTGCACCTACCTTAGGTTGCGATTGATTTCTCCTTTAAGCATGCATCTTTAGTTTTTGTTTCTTTAATAATTATGTATTTTTTCTGTATGACAGGCAGTCGTGGCTAATATCGAAAAACTTACGTTCATTAACAGTGATTGAAGTTGTTTTTTTAAAGCTTTATTTTCGTGTTTGCATGAATATTTTTATTCGTTTATTTAGCTTTTTATCCGATTGAATAATACATTAAACTAATAATAGTGAACAATAAAGCAATAGTACATATTGAAAATATTTATACAAACTTTTTTATTTTTTAAATGCAATAAATCAGTAGTAATTGATAACATATTTTTTTATTAATGTTTTGCGAATAAAAAACATTAAAATATGTAATATTTTAGCCTGGTTTAATAATAGCATATAAGAAAGAAAAACGAAAGGGAAATAGAATTAATAGTATTCTTGAGTGATTGACTTAATCCACATGTACCAAAGTGTTAGCCATGTATAGTGAACTAAATTGCATATTATAAAATTCTTTAATTATTTGTTTTTATTTCAGCCGAAGAAGAGAAAGCAATTATCATAGAAAACTCAAATTCTCGGGTAGAATCAATTACACAGAAACCTTTGGCAGAACTTTCAATGGAAGAAATTGGAAATTGGCTCGCAAATCTAGGATTAGAATGTTACGCGGGTGAACTTAGACGTTGGGGTGCAACCGGATCAAAGTTATTTGAATGTTCGCAGCAGCAATTAGAAAAGGAACTAGAAATTAAGAATGTTTTTCATAAAAAGAAATTATTGTATGCGATAGAATCAGAAAAATCCGGTAGTGTTCAATTTCTTGGAGCAGATAAGGTATTTTTTATTGTTTCATCATGAATGGTGTATGTATTTATAAATATATTTATTATTATTATATGTATATTTATCACCTTTTACTGTTATTGTTATATGTTGTATTGTAATTTGAAGCTACTTAAAGTGCATGTAAAATATGGTCACAAGTACTATAAGTTTTGAAAAATTACAGATGGACAGTGCAGCTGTTTTAAGATGGCTTGATGATATTGGCCTGCCACAGCATAAAGATGCTTTTCAAAATGCTAAAATTGACGGAAGAATGCTTCATCGACTTACTACTGAAGATCTTTTAAATCTCGGCGTCACTGCACAATTGCATGCAGCAAGTCTCAGACGGGGAATTCAGGTATTTCTATTATATATCTGATTATACATTAATCTCTATAATTCTCCTATCTTTGTTGAAAAAATATATTTAATTTTATAGATTCTTCGAGAACTAAATTTTGAATTCGATAATCTTGAAAGAAGATCTATAAACGGGAACGGAATGGACGGTAATAATGTTCGTCTTTGGACAAACCATAGAGTGATGGAATGGCTGAGAATGGTTGACTTAGCAGAGTATGCTCCAAATATGAGAGGATCTGGCGTACATGGAGGTTTAATGGTGTACGAAGGCAGATTTACTTCGGAACTATTAGCCACAATACTTAGTATTTCTCCCGGGAAAACTCTACTTCGCAGACATTTGACCACACATTTCAATCAAATTCTTGGTAGAGAAATTGTACAAAGAAAAAGAGAAATAGAGAACACTCTTGGATTCGTTCCACTTACGCTTACTGCTCGTCTAAAGGTAATTTTTTGAAAATTATTTCCATTTTAATTTTATATAACATTTTAAATGTATGAATTAGGTACCAAAGAAATCTCAGTTCACTTTAAAACGTAAAAAAAGCAAAAATGAAGCAGATTATGGTAACTTGGTTTGTCCTCTGGAAACTTCATCGCCAGACACCCCGTCAACGCCCACTTCGACCCCGGGCAGTCCCAATTTGAATTCACCTACATTTTAAATATATACATATCAGTCTTGTAAGTTTAATTATAATCTTCTTATTTTATAATTTGTTCTATTTATTAGAATTGTTTAATTCTTTCAGATCCAAGGGCCAACAATCAAAAAAATGTGATTGATTACTTAAATAAGAAATCATCAGGATCATCTATTTCTACTTCTTTATACATCATTAATCAAATTAAAACAATAACAATTGTTTATATTAAACAATGATAATTGAATAACAATTGTTTTCAAAAATATAACTATTGTTTTTATGCAAAGAACTTTTCTGAATGAACTTATATTTCTGATGTAACTGTCTTCTATTTAATATATTCTTTTGTAATTTTCTGTCTTGCAAGCAATAGTCTTCCTCATGTTCAATTTTACAGGAATTGAATATTTGGTCGGACAAATAAATACCATAAAGTGCCATTTTATATATTGTACATTAAACTGTAAGCGTATATGTCATGTATAAATGCTTTATCAAACATATACATAGGTAATGAACGGACAATCTTCGTTTACTTTTCTGACGTTCGTATTTTGAAATAAATTATACAATTGTGATTTTTTATCACTGGAATTATATATTTATATATATCTATATTATAAATATTAAATATACGTATGTGTATTATGTTCGAACATGTTTCTGAATTTCTATATTGTGTACTCCAATATCCCTAGACTCCTAGTTTTCTGTATCCCTAGTATCTAAAAGGTTATTATTATGATAAATGAATGAATAAACAAGCAGTCGGATAAAGCTGAAATAACAAAATACTTAATTTTAATATATTGAATAATAATTTTATTGTTTTAATTTGAATTATTTATCAATTTATTATTAATTTAAATATATTTAATTAAACTTTCTTTGAATAAATATATATATAACTTGTTTAACCAATCTACAATAGTTGCATAAATTTATTATTTTTACCAATATGTATGAATAAATTAAAAAGTTGTGACGTAATCTTTAGTTTATTATCATGGCTATCGTGCTTTTTCATTGACATGCGCACAGAGTTCAGTTTGCGTTGTAAACGTTGTAAATAAACGATACGCAATGGGATAATTGAAGTAACAAAATGTGAGAACGATATAATTGTTTAAGACAATGGAAAACGATCGACACGCGATCGTTTATGTTGAAAATGAGGAAAAGGAATTAACATATCCTATTACTTATGGACAAACAATTGAAGATCTTTGTATCAAGGTATATAAAATTGTTTGAAAACTATAGTTATTCTTTCTTTATTCAGCTATATTTTAGCATAAAATTGGCCTTTTATTTATTGCATTAATAAATAATACTAAATCTTTCAGATCTGTAAACATTTAGGCATAGGCCCAGTAGCCAGGCATCTTTTTGCCCTTAGAAATCATCACACAAAACTATGGTATTCGCTGGCTCATCGTTTAGAAGCAAAAGATAAAAACAAGTTTGATTTTAGACTAAGATTTAAACCTTCGAGCTTATATAGATTAAAACAAATTGATTCAAATGCTTATGATTACTACTTCCAACAAGCACGTTCAGATGTTATGGATAATAAGGTACCAGATATTGTTTATGAGAGACATAAACAAGAACTAATTGGTCTTGGTGTTAGCGATATGTACAGGTTTGTATATAATCTGTCTTTTGAAAACATTATGGTTCTTTAATATTAATATCAATTTATTTACCTGTTGTTTATAGAGTGATGTTAGAAAAGAAAGTACCAAGAGAAACAGTAGAATCTGAATACAGAAAATATATTCCTAAAGAATGTATAAAGCGCCATGCATTTTTTATCAAAAAACCAATTCATAATGCACTTCGTAAAATATCTGGTTATGATGCAAATTATGTTAAAGAGCAATATTTGAAACAGTTTCAATGCATGGCACCAAATTATCCATATGAAGAATATGAAGCTTTAATGGATAGAGGTTTCCAAAATCCTCCGGCAAAAGTGTCTTTAAGAATCAATATAAATGAAGTGAAATATTATGAAACAGTTGCTACTTCATGGACTACATTGTGTGCAATTGAAGATTTATGTTTTATCTCTATAAGGTTAAAAAATTAGTCATTTCACTAAATATAAAATTCTTTTTTGTATAAAGTAGCAGATTACATAATTTTTATAACATAAATTTCTTTGTTACACATGCAAAAAGTAAAAGGAAAAATTATTGAAACTTAAATGAAGTTTTATTTATAAAATGTTTGTATTTTACTATGCAGAATAATTCATTATACTTATACTATAATTTTATGTACCTTTTAGACAGGATAACACAGTGGAAATATCACGAAAGAATGGTATACCTTCGTATTTAAAATTTTCGAAAAATACATTTTTAATGTCCTTCGTTTCTGCGTTAGACGGTTATTATCGTTTAGCAGTTAAATGGACATTTAACTTGTGTGGTGAAATTGTTACTCCTTCTTTGGAAAGATTATATAAATTAAAATGCCATGGTCCAGTTGGGTAAGATTCTGTTTACATCAGTTAATGTAACTGTGATATACTACTATTATTACTGAAGAATTGTTCATTATTACAGACAAGAATTCGCATATGCAAAACTACAAGAGAAACGGGCAAATAAACCAGGCTGTTATCTTCTTAGGGAAAGTGAAACTGAGTATGATGTATATTATTTAGATGGATACAATAAAGAAGGAAAGCTATTTTCTAAAAGAATAGAAGAAAAAGTTTTATCAAATGATTTTATCATTGTCGGTAATCCTAATCGGTACAGTTCATTGGCACAGTGTGTTTTGTCTTTTCAAGATCCTGAAGGACAGTCATATCTTACAGAATGTTTACCACCTTCAGAGTATGGTAAATTAAATTCATTGTAATGGATAAATTTTCAAAGTCAAACTTGTTATTTAAAGTGCAAAAAAACTGATTTATGTTTTAATTTACTCAGATAAATCACCACTTCTGCTTTGTGCTCCTGAAAGTGCAGTTAGTGAAGTTGCAGCAGATGAAGAAATTGTTGCTTCAGTTTTAGAAACTGGACCACGCTGTGTACCTCAAAATCAACTTGAAATTTATAAACCTTTCTTAAGAACCACTAGAAGTCAGCATTATTCGCCGACAGTTCTTCATAGAGCAATTTGGAGATTAACTAAAGGAAAAAAATTAGAAGTCGCGCTTAAAATTTTAAAACAAGAAGAAGAGACAAATTATACAAAAGAATTTTTAGAACTTGCTGGAAAGTGGTCTCAGCTACGATCCGGAACTCTTGTGAGGTAGATATTTTGAAATTAACTTCAACAACAATACAACTGTACATTTCAAAATCATATTATTAGTATAATAATTTGATGTACTCTATCAGGTTATATGGTTTAACAGTAACACCATCGATTGGAATGCTTTTGGAATTGGTACGGCATGGTACTCTTGATGAATATTTACGTAGTTCTTCTTCTCAAACTGTTAAAACTGTAGATATGGTAGAAGCTACAGCTTGTCTAGCTACCGCTCTTTGGCATCTCGAAGAGAGCGGTGTAGTTCATGGTAACATTAGATGCAATAAACTCCTAGTACATGCCCATACTAATAACAGCTTTGTAGTAAAACTTGCCGATCCAGGAATATTTGCGTATAAGGAAACAGATATTCATTGGTTACCTCCAGAAACATACAACAATCCAGAATTAGCTAGGTATAGTTTCCAAGCAGACGTTTGGGCTGTGGGAACGACAATTTGGCAAATCTTTGCTAGGTAAAATAAAATAATCAACAATTTTATTTTATTATTACAATATTATATAAACTTACTCCAATAGAATGATCTTTTATTATACAAAATAAATTTTTGCTTAATGCCTACTGTAAACAGAAATATTTATTAACTTTTGAATATGCAGTATATTAAGTTGAATATTACTCAATTTTAGAGGAGCCACGTTATTAGAATTTCAAAATGCTGCTGTTATGAAGAAATATTATGAATCTGGGAAACGTTTGCCTATTCCAAATGGCTGTCCTACAGAAGTGTATAGACTGATGCTTGAATGTTGGGGAGATCTATATGGCTCTAGAAAACAACCACAAGCAATTATGAGAGATATTAATCAAATTTTGTATCAAGTATACAATTCTCGCAGAAGTCATGCTTATGCAACAGCATTTCCTAAACTGTTTAGTTCTGAATTAAAAAAGCATAGTCAAGATAATTCTGATACCAGTGATGATAACAAGTCAATAAATAGTGAATCAAGAGCTAGTAGTCTTCTTACGGACAATACAAGTCTTCCTTGGAATGATACGGATGATAGTGAGATAATAATTTATTTATTATAATGATATTCGTTTAAGTGATAATTTTATATACTCTTACTTTAATTGCAGGTATGCAAAGCTTAATAAACTTTAACGGTACCAATGTAGGTAGTACAGAAGACTTGTCTGCATACTTAAGTTGGTTATCTAACACAAGAAGAGATTCGGAAGGTGGTTCAATATCTCAAAATAATGTTCCTAATATGAATTGTATTGATCACTCTGCTCAAACACTGCGAATAAGGCATCCTGGTGACTTAGATGAGGTAATTAGGCTCTTCTTTTTCAAAAGTTGATCATTTATTTAAAGTACAGTAATAAAATTAGATTGTATTTAATAAAAAACAGATGATAGGAAGAAATGAACAAGGAGTTGAAGAAGACTCCGACTCCAGAGGAAGCAGTAATGATTCATTAGGTCAAATGCGAGGAATTTATGAATTAGATATCGATTGCAATGTAATTTTGCAAGGCAGAATTGGTCAAGGTTTCTACGGGGAAGTTTATAGGGGAACTCTTGAGAGAGAAAATGGAAAAGATACAGAACCTCAACAAGTTGCTATTAAGAAATTAAAAACCAAAGCACTCGAAGCAGACATAAGGGATTTCGAAAGAGAAATTGCCATAATGAAGGTAGTATCATCATTTATAAATTCAATGTTAATAATAATAATACTTCAGTAAAGATGTAATGAAATTTAATAACATAATTTATAGACTCTGAAACATCCAAACGTAGTAGAAATTTTGGGAGTAATATCAGAGCCTGAAGTTTGTTTAGTAATGGAATATGTAAAGCACGGTTCATTACAAAGTTATCTATTAATTCATAAACAAGAATTATCGCATAAGAGATTATTAGGGTTTGCATTGGATATTGCAACAGGAATGGAATATTTAGGTAGCATGAGTATTGTTCATAGAGATCTTGCTGCAAGAAATATTTTAGTTGCTGATGAAAACAAGGTGAAAATCAGCGATTTTGGGCTGGCACAAGTTACTGGAAAAAATGATTATTATATTTTACAAACTGATCGTGGTCTTCCTATTAAATGGTATTTAATTTTTCCATTTACTGTTTTTGTTACGTTGTGTAGGACATTAAGAGTAAGTACATTCAACTATACTTTTTGTAGGTATGCTCCAGAAAGTATTCGAGATGGGAAATTCTCAACTCGATCAGATGTGTGGTCTTTTGGTGTAACAATGTATGAAACATTTGGTTATGGGGAAGAACCGCGATTACCCGGGCTCGATTCAAGCATAGAACGTCTTCAAAATGAACAAGAAAAAGGAAGTACTGAACTACTAGCTGCGCTAGAAAGAGGCACTCGTCTTCCTTGTCCATCTACTTGCCCTCAAGCGATTTATATAAAACTTATGTATCCCTGTTGGCATTTACAAAGTCATCAAAGGCCAGATTTTGCAACTCTTTGCAAAGATATCAGAGATTTACTTGTTCAGTACTAGGAAACAAAAATAGAAGCTACGCGTTATTAGATCCTTTTGTACTTTATGAAAATGTAAATGAAAGAGAGAGTTCAGTGATTTTTAATTGTACAGTTTCATTGAGTTTTGATGTATTGTCTTTATAATACAGTTTTAAATAACTTTGATTTATGGACAAATTAGATTAACAATATATAGTTTATTATATTTTAACTGCTGCTATTAAGAGTAATATTTTTTAAAAGTGAAGAAATACGTTTTCTTGTTGCAGCTGAAGTATTATATAATGTATAAAGTATTCAATTATCAAGTAAATAATTGATGATTTTATCAATAATTTAAATAAAGTGATCGAAGAATAAATAATAATTGTGGTACTGTATAGATGAGTGTTTCATAATAATGAATTTTTAATAATGAATTCATTAATCTTTACCGTTAATGACTACCATACACTTTTAAGATAGTGAAGTTTATACCACAATAAACAATGTACAAACAAAAATAAGTATTGAAATAGAAAGCCTCTGATATGTTTGACTATAAATAAATTTTTTACTTGTATCTAGTCCATAAGTTTTATCAAATTTTTGTTTTGAGTTACAAAATGCGTAGTGTGTATGCATTGATGTATGTATGTATGTATATTTACATATTTACTACACTCTGAAGTATGTGAAAGTGTGTATTTATAATTTTACGTTTATGCATGTAATTTCTCATAAATTGTAAATTGTTTTACGAAGGAACATATTTTTGTTGAGTTTGTTTCATAGGCTCTGTAACGCTTCTTTAATATTTGTAAATATTTTATGTATTAATTAAAGTTAATCAAAATTATTAATGATTTTACTTCAAATCGAAATTTTTAATACAATGGAAATAAACTGTTTTGTTTAAAGTTTTTTTTTAATTTATTTTCAGGATCATTACATGTGTAGTTTTATACAATTATGAATTAGAATTAGCATTTGGTCCGCGACGACGACCAAAGGATTGGACAACGTTCACGAATCTTCTGTTATATTGGATCCTCCTTTTAGCTCGGCCAGTCTTCTTCTTACTCTTTTCCTGCTTTTCTACCTATATAATAGAAGATAAAAATTTGTAAAAACCAGACCAAGTTCAAAGTAACTATTTGTTTTCAGTCAATTACTAATTGTAATTCACTTACTTTTGGGGTTTGTGCCTTTACTTTTCCAGCACGAGCTAAAGACCCATGCACCTTACCTTAAAAATTAAAATAGCACAATTAATATTATCATTTATTTATATCAAAATTTAAATGCGAAATATGCAATTTAAGTTCTGAATAGTATACAACTTGAAAATGAAATGAATACTTACCACCAGGAAGAGAAACTGTTAATTCCAAAACATTGGATGTAAGTTCTCCTACTAATGCTTCATTTTGTAACAGAAAGCCAGAACAGTACAGATTGAATTCTGTGTTTGCAGCAGCATCTAACTCCACAATTTTTTTCTGCAAAATAAATGTAATTTACATTCTTACATATATCAAACTAAACTTCTGAGCAAAATTTCTTGTATTAATTGTACTTCTGAGTAGTTAATGAAGTCATTTGCAATAAAAAAAAATGTTAATTACTTTATCATGCATTTTCTTATAAAATATAAGCATGATTAAATATAATACTGTTAACGAACAAGTGCGAATGATGACCAATAAAAATGTATTTGATCACCAGCTCATAAATTCGTTGTTTGATATTGCGTCGTTGCTCGTTCCAGAAATATAAAGATCTACTTCTGGATTATCATTCGACGCAAACATTAAAGAGATACACCTACATAAGTAATGACAAATTTGTTTTCTTTATATTTTAAATACACATAATTTTATCTACTTTCAAAATCAACGTACCTTTAATTCTGCAATAGTCTCATTTTCATGTGACTCGACAACAGTCGTGTGATCTCCTCTGATTTGTAGCTGCATGTTTGCTTGCTCTGAAAACAGTAAAATTTATCTAGAAATAATTTAATATGCATAAAACATTGCTTTAAGTAAAATTATTATCTAAACTAGATACAATTTATATACAAATAAATGATTACTCTTTTATACACGTGCACACTTATAAAATATTATCATGTGCATATGCAGCATATAACCTTAAGAAAAATAAACTTTGAATAAACAACTTTAAAAATTTTGACTTCGGTTTAATTTTATAGGCGTAAAATACGGATAACAAAGACGTTCAATGAAAAATGGATGATTAACACATGTTAATATAAAAAACATATTTAACTGTTAGGTAACCATTTTTGTTATTAAAATATGTTTATAATATAAAATGTCACTAACCAAATATTTTACTAATATAGATTAACCGTTTACTAATATATTTATAATACGAAAAGGAAGAAACAATGGAATACGAACTTACTTGCAACGCAATAACGACTGAAAAGACTCTCGAGTTGAAGTTGTTAAAAATTGTAATCACCTATCGATAATGGACGATTAATCGATTTTGTTATCATCGATAATGATTTATCAGTAATAATCATCAATTTTATTTTCTCTATCACATTTTCAATCAATTTCAAGGTTTATAAGATAGTATACGACGATAAAACTTGGTAAAAGTATTACACATAAATAATACTTTTAAATGCTTTATACAATACTTTCTCATTTACAATTTTACTCGTATACGTATTATAAAATTTTATTATATTTTCTGTAAAAGTAAAGAAAGAAACATTGAATATTATATATTATAATTATAAAACTAAATAAAAATGATAACCAATCAAATTGCAATTTGCAAATAGTGTCCCTATGTGATAATGTGCATATGACTTCTCTTACATATAGGGGAAATACTAGGGGGTTCCTTTCCCAATATTTTCCCTAACCATCGTTCACTCGACTGTTCACATTACTCACACATACAAGTACTGCATATGCAATCGTATACGTAGCTGCTCTGCTTGATTCTAAAATTGAATTGAAATCTGACAACAAAACTTAATAAAATACAAACATAAATGCATTTTTCTTTTAGCTACAAACAGTACAAATTATAGGTTCCATGGCATTTCCACTAAACGATCAGATTTATATAAAATCTTTTACACCTAGAGAATACCAAGTAAGTTTCTTGAAAGATTTTGTATGAAGGTATTATTTATTATATGCTGAATTTAAAATAATCGTTCTTATAGGTAGAATTGTTTTATGCAGCAAGAGACAAAAATATCATTGTCTGCCTAGGAAAAAGTTATGAACAAACTTTTATAGTTATAAAATTGATTCAAGAATTTGCTGCGAACAATAGAAGGTAGTACAATACAGCTATGATTAATTTTTCTTTTTAATTCTATTGATTTTATTGGATCTTTTGTATGTACATTTAGGCCACTAAGTGAAGGAGGAAAACGTTCATTGTACATATTAACAGATGAGGAAAAATGTATTATAAAAGCAAGTTACATACAACAATTGACAGATTTAAAAGTATTAATGTGTACTACTTGTTCATACAACGAATTTGTAGAAAAATTTGAAAATTCTCATGTAAGATACACAAATGTTTTTATGAGCCCTTTTGTATTTATGTATTCAATATCCTTCATTTATGAAACTTCTGTTTAGGTACTAGTTTTAACATCTGAAGTATGTACAAAATTATTGGCTGAGAAAAAAGTTTTACCACATCAGATAAATCTAGTCATAGTCGATGAGTGCCATAAATTTATAAATGATAATAAATTAAAATTTATTTTGCAAACTTTTCTATCTTGCACTGATGTTCCTAGAATTATAGGATTAGCTGTACCATTGTTTAATTTAACACGAGAACCTGGGAGACTAGGTTTAGAAATAGAAAAAGTAGAAACCACATTTCAGTGCGAAGTTGAAACAGCTAGTGATATATTATCTATATTAAGGTAAATACATTCTTTTACTTTTTAAATCTATAAGGTATCTTTCGATCTTCAAAGTTATACTGTGTTAACATAATTAAAAATTAAAATATTTGTCTTGTAGTAGTAATTAAAATTATAATAATGGTAATTATTAAACAGGTATAGTCCTAGAGCTAAAGAATATATAGTGGAATATTGTAATGGTGAAAAAGGAGAGTTACACATTACTATTAAAAATTATATATTACATGCTATTGAATTTTTACGCGATCATCGTCATGATCCAACAGAAATTTATAATGAAGAGTTTTATGAGGATATTCAGAAAATACCTGATCCTACAGAGAAGCCCTTTGAAATGATGCAAGACTTTTTACATGTATTAGAAACTCTTGGACCATGGTGTGCCGATCGTGCCGCACTTGCTCTTTTGATATTAACAGAAAAATTAAAAATAAAAACCCCCTATGAAAGGCATTATTTATTATTGAACATGGTCGCATCAGTTTTTATGAAGATACGAGCTTTGTGCGATAATGCATTTGAAATTTTGTCTGATAAAGAAAGGATATATAAGTATACTACTCCAAAAGTTCATAGATTATTGCAAGTCTTGAAAACCTATACACCATATTATAACAAGGATGTCAAAAATTCTGATAGTAAAATGAATGGTGAAAATAGTTCTCAAAAATTACATGTAAATAACAGAGAAAATTTTATTAGAGATAAATTTATTCATGGCAGGAAAGGTAATGAAGAAAATGATAAAAAACCATTTAAATTTCAAAGACATATGCGTGGAGCTACAGATCCTGATTTACTCTGTGGAGTAATCTTTGTAGATAAAGGATTTGTAGCAAAAGTTTTGTTTTATTTATTAAATGAAATATCTGCACATGATGAAGATTTAGAATTTTTATCGCCTCTTTATACGATTGAAAGGAATACAGATGATGTCAGTTATTCAAAAGATTTAGAAATAGAACACAAAAAACAAGAAGAAGTTTTGAAAAAATTTAGGATACATGAATGTAATTTATTAATTTCAACTTCCATTTTAGAAGAAGGTTTGTTATCAATTGACTTTATCATTAAAAAATAATTTTTTGAAGCAATGAATTAAACTTAACATTATTTTTATTAGGCATTGATATTCCAAAATGTAACTTTGTAATGAGATATGATTTTCCAAAAACGTATCAGTCCTATGTACAATGTAAAAGTCGAGCTAGAGCTGTAGATGCCTTACATGTATTATTAGTACCAAAAGAAACATCAAAGGAGTGCATATGGCAATTAGCACAGTATCATTATATAGAAAAGGTACTAAGTTATAATATACATTATTTTCTCAACTATTTTAATCGTGAATTACGGTAAAATTTAATTGAATATATAAAATGGATCTGATGCTTAATTAATGATTATAATGTCTACTCGATTTAATTTATTCATGACCTTCAGTGTGTACCAGTTTTAATATCAACCATTTAATGTGGTTCATTACCTGTGTCCATCCCAGTCGAAAATTTTAATGGAAGAGCATCAATCTATTTTGTAGACTTTGTTAATAAAGTGTTCTAATAACGAACCATCTGAAGAAGAAGAAAACGAAGCAGACATGTATGCTGCTATGATACCACACTATAAACCGCTCAGTGAAGATGATGCACCTAAAGTAACGTTTAATTCTGCTATATCATTGGTAAACAGGTAATATAATATGAACGTTCTAAAGGCTTCTTATTAAAGCTTTCAGCATTATTTCATGCTAAAAAATTTCTCTCATATAGGTACTGTGCCAAATTACCTAGTGATACTTTTACAAGACTAACTCCAGAGTGGTCTATTGAACAGATAAATTCAGACAATATGCCTATGTACATTTGCTCTTTACGGTTACCTATAAATTCTCCAGTGAAATATGCTGTATCGGTAAATATTTGTTTTATAATGATTTAGAAGTTATATGTTGAGAAATTATAATTACATGTTCATTTACAATATCATTTCAGTCATATCCTATGCCTAATAGAGCTATGGCAAGACGAATGGCTGCCTTGCAATTATGTATTGATTTACACAGAAAGAATGAAATAGATGATAATTTACTACCTATTGGAAAGGAGAATTTTAAAGCTAAACCAGAAGATGCAGAAGTACCCGCTTTACCAGATGAAATTAAAGTAGATTTTTCTGAAGCTCGACCTGGAACAACTAAACGGAGACAATATTATTATAAAAAGGTTTGGTTTAGTAAAAGTGTATTAGCATGTAACGGCAGAAAGTTTATTTAGGATGGAAAATGTCCACATTTGAGAGATAATGCCCTTAAAATTATCAAAGTAATAATGAAATTGCATTTTTCAGACAGCTAACGCGTTAACAGATTGTAGACCAATAGTCGGAGCTCCTTCTTATCTGTATCATATTAATATGGTTCTAAGTTGTGCCTTACCCGAAGAACAAAATACCAGAGGTCGGCGTATATATCCTCCTGAAGAATCGGCTATTGGTTTTGGTATTATAACACTGAAAGAAATTCCTAAAGTAATAAGTAAACCATAAAAACACTTATCTTAAGATATCGTAAAATATGCATCAAAGTAATGCTTAATTCTTTGTTTCAGTTATGTCCATTCCCTATTTACACCAGATCAGGAGAAGTGCATGTACAATTGAAACTCAGTAAATGCACCGTAGTTTTAAATGAAATACAAATCGAAAAAATTTCCACCTTCCTTAATTATACTTTTACAAATGTATTACGGTTGCAACAATATTTAATGCTTTTTGATCCTAATGCTTCAGAAAACTCTTATATGATTGTACCTGTAAAATTAGGTAACGACGGAAATTTTTATAAATATTAGTATCAAACACTATGTATATGACTTTACATTTTTAACAGATACTGAGTCTAATGTCACAGTAGACTGGGAATTTTTGGAATGTATATACAACAATCGAACTACAGTGCCAACTAAGGTTCCCGAGGAGGACAGAAAAGACTTTAAATTTGACGCATCAAAGTATCAGGATGCAGTAATTATGCCTTGGTATAGAAATCAAGACCAACCTCAGGTATACTAATAGAATTATAGTTAAGAAAAATTACAATTTTAAGTATAATTAATTCTCTTTCAGTATTTTTATGTTGCTGAAATTTGCACAAATTTAAATCCTAAATCTTCCTTTCCTGGCGACGATTATAGTACCTTCGAAGAATATTATTTTAAGAAATATGAAATACAAATACAAAATTTAGATCAACCTCTGTTAGACGTGGATCACACATCAGCTAGATTAAACTTTCTAACACCCAGGTAGTATAAAAAGTTTTTATAATTATAATTCTAGAAAATAACATGTACATTTTGTAATGGTTTTTTTGTAGGTATGTTAACCGGAAAGGTGTTGCTTTACCTACAAGTAGTGAAGAAACTAAACGAGCAAAACGAGAAAATTTAGAACAGAAGCAGATTCTTGTCGCCGAGTTGTGCGCAATTCATCCATTTCCTGCATCATTATGGAGACAAGCAGTTTGTCTACCATGTATTTTATATAGAATTAATGCCTTATTACTTGCCAATCAAATACGATGTCAAGTTGCACAAATGATAAATCTAGGACAACAAAATTTAGCCCCTGGTATGTATAACGAGAAGTGTTTTCATATTATAATATTAATATATGATATTATTCATTCATAGATTTTGAGTGGCCAGCATTAGACTTCGGCTGGAGTTTAGCAGAAGTTCTAAAGAAGTCCAAAGAATCTGAAAAAACGAAGGTGGCAAAAACTGAAACTACCCAATCAAATTCTTTAAGTAATACGGTAGAAAAATATCAAGCTATACCTGAAAAGGCGATAAATAGCTTTAACGAACTTGATATGGAAGATTTGAATGATAAAGAATATGAACTTGAATTAGAAAATGATAACTTGACAGATAAAGAGCTAGAAATGTCAAATGAAGAACAGGAATTAGAAATTGGCACTTGGTCAAATGACATGGCAGTGAATGCTATTGATTGCGAAACGAATGACTTGAAGTCATTTCCAGTGAATGTAACTGTTTTACCAAATAATTTCAACTGGAGTGATATTCGATACGGTTCCCCCGCATGCGAATCAGACTATGACGGATATGTATCAGATGATATTTACAGCGATGGATTTGCAGACACATCCGATGAAAGCGAAGATGAAAATAGAGGATTACGCATTTCTTATATGGGAGAAAATGTGGCAGAAGCCATAGAAGACGAAAAACAAATATCTAAACAAGAGATAAATAAAAAAATTTTAGACTTATTAGAAACGGAAAAAAATTTAGACACTTTATGGTCTTATACAGAAGAAAAGGAAGAATCTTTAATCGCAAAACACAAATCCACTCACTATGAATTTACAAAACTAAGAGAGTGTGAAATAATGGAGAATGGATCTTTTATATCCTGTGATAACGAAATAATAATTAAAAGGAAAAATTCATTTAATTCACCATTTGAAGACAATTCATCAGATTATAGACACAAACCTTATGTACAAAATATTGTTAACAAGTTTACCACAGAAGTATTAAATAACAACAACATTTCACAGCCAGTAAAACAGAAATCAAACAGTTCCAAATTTACATATCATCCGAGCAATAATCTTTTTAGTTTCGATTTCCAACCGGAATTAGAAAATCATCCAGGACCAAGTCCCAGTTTAATTTTGCAAGCTTTGACTATGTCCAACGCGAATGATGGTATTAATTTAGAACGGTTAGAAACTATTGGAGATTCTTTTTTAAAATATGCCATAACTACTTATTTGTATTGTACTTATGATAACATACATGAAGGCAAACTGAGTCACTTAAGATCAAAACAGGTATTAAAGGCGAAATATTATCTAGTACTATATCATATATTTTTCTTTTTAGTGAAATGAAATTTCTTTTAGGTGAGCAATTTAAATTTATACAGATTAGGAAGACAGAAAATGTTGGGTGAGAGTATGATAGCAACAAAATTTGAACCACATGACAACTGGTTACCACCGTGTTATTATGTTCCAAAGGAACTTGAACAAGCTCTAATTAAATCTGGCATACCTTCTACCTTATGGAACCAAGCTGACATTCCAACTTTACAAGCTGTCAATCCAAACGAGATAACTCAACTTGTTCGAGAAACAGAACAAAAATTGGGTATCATGAAAGATGAACTTGTTAGGAATGAAGCTATACTTTCAAATAATCTAGATAACTTGCGTTGCTTTATACCTTACAATTTAATTACTCAACATAGCATTCCTGATAAAAGTATCGCAGACTGTGTGGAAGCATTGATTGGAGCCTACTTAATTGCTTGTGGACCTAGAGGAGCATTGCTTTTCATGGCTTGGTTAGGGATTCATGTTTTACCCATGGAAGAAATTTGTATTGTACAAGAAACTGAACCAGAAGAAAGAATTCCTGGTAGTACACCATACGTAAAAGGAACGAACGATAAGGGTGAAGTAACATGGATACAGGTGATTAAAATTTAGCGATCATAAAAAACCTTTAACTAAATTTAATTTTAAATAATAAAGAAAATTATTGTTATAGATTCGTTATGGAAAGTTGGAGGAACCACAAAATCCCCTGCTTCGATACATCCCTAATCCAGAACAAGAATTATTAATGATGCTCGATGGATACGAAGAACTAGAGAAAAGTATAGGATATAAATTTAATGATATTAGTTACCTGTTGCAAGCATTTACTCATGCGTCGTATCAACCCAATAAGTTAACAGACTGTTATCAACGTTTAGAATTTCTTGGAGATGCAGTTTTAGGTAAGTTATTCTATTAAATTCTTTCATTATAGTTTATTTAATTTATTATGTATAATTTTAGATTATTTAATAACAAGGCATTTGTATGAAGATGCTCGACAACATTCTCCAGGAGCTTTAACGGATTTGCGATCAGCTTTAGTTAACAATACTATATTTGCTTCTTTAGCAGTTAGATGTGGATTTCATAAATATTTTCGACATCTTTCTCCGGGTTTAAGCGTTGTAATAAATCGTTTTGTTAGAATTCAAGAAGAAAACGGACATTCCATTAGTGAGGAGGTAAGCAATTTGTTTGAAATAATACATTGGACTTATGTAGGTTAACAAGTCCAAAAGTAATTGGAAACTAGAACATAGTATATGTTCTTTGTTATGGTGCAAACAAGTGATACATTTGTGTGTTTAATTTTATAGTATTATTTAATTGGAGAAGAAAAATGTGAAGAAGCTGAAGACGTGGAAGTACCAAAAGCATTAGGTGATGTTTTTGAATCATTAGCTGGTGCAATTTATTTAGATAGTGGGATGTCTTTAGACGCAGTGTGGAGTGTATATTACGTGATCATGAAAAATGAAATCGGTAATTGCTTCTTTCTTTTATTTGTACATGTATCTTGTAAAAGATAGAATAGTAATATATATACTTAATTATTTCAGAACAATTCAGCACCAATGTTCCTAAATCCCCAATCAGAGAATTACTGGAATTAGAACCTGAAACAGCGAAATTCGGAAAACCAGAAAAATTGGCCGATGGACATAGAGTTAGAGTTACAGTGGATGTTTTTGGCAAAGGGTCCTTCAAAGGGATTGGAAGAAATTACAGGATTGCAAAGTGTACAGCTGCGAAATGTGCTCTAAAGAAATTAAAACAAATGCAAAATTATCCAAGAGACAAAGTATGACAACACACACATTATTAAAATAGAATTAGAATACAATAAACAAAGTACATCTCTTTACTATTATTTAAATTTCGTTTATTTGCGTTTACGAACTTTTAATATTAATAATTTTCATGTTTTTAACTTAATGTAATGTTACCTTAATATAAAAATATGAATCTGTAAAGTTGAGTTAAACAGAATAAGAATTATTACCATAGTTGTTAATAAAATTTCTGAAGTACATATTTCATCAAGCTGTAAATATTTAAAACAATAATAATGATATACTGCACTTAAATTAATTAAAAGACTATTCTAAATATGTAATGTACCATAATGTACATTTGGGTCAACAGCCTTGTTAAGTATAGGGGAACAAGTACCATAGGAACATTCTTAATTCCTAAATTACCAAATCCTTAAATCCTTAAAAGTTTAAAGTTTCAAATTCTCATATTCCAAAATTTTTAAACACGGAGTTTCTCAGCTTCCTCATATGAAGGCGCTATTTTATTCTGAGAGCTACTTTTACTTCTCTGACAAAAGTAAACATATTCTTTGAATATGTTGTATATCGCATTACATCCACAAATCCGTTAGGCTCCGCTGAATCAACAGGGAGAGAAAGAAAAGGTCTCTCCTACCATTTACCCAACTTTCTCATGTTCAGGCCTTGACAGTTCAGCAAAGTCTGACTCCTTCTGTCACGCTCATAAAAAACAAGAATGAATCAGACAAGTAGTGGGAGATTTCTCCTCCGTTCCTCCTTCAATCACGGGAAACCTACAGTGTTCATGTGTGTCGTTTATTATACGTATACATATGCTTTCACACACGAACTTAGAGTGTACATGAGAAATCATACACATCTATACGTGCATTTAAGCTGTAGGGTACGCGCTTAGTGCTACGGCGCATTTGCTAGTAGCAACGGTCTGCGTTTATCGACTAACGCGTGTGTTTTGTGGCTAATGCGATCCACTGACTCTGAATACGAGAATTGACGTGTTTCTTCGTAAACGTTACTATTGTTAAACATGATGGATGTGCAGAGCCAATATAAAGGTCAGGAAAAATCTTTCAATTCCTTCTCATTGACATTTGGATAAGACATGCTCAGACAGAAGACAATTTAACCACCGTGACAAATACCGCGAACAAAACAATTCGTTAAATATGTCTGTAACTGTTCAGTATCTGTCAAAAATTGATCGCATTTAAGTATTTATTACTGTTTGTTACATTTTCAACTGTTCTGACGTTAAAATGTATTGACAGGGACAGAGTCGTTGATGTATAGTTTTGAAGGAACAACAGTTGTAGGTGGAGATGTAAATAAACGCGTGTTAATCGATTTCCCGAGGCTGCTCATTTATCTTCGTTAATGATATCGATTTTATACTTGTCGTAATTACGAGGAATTGCTTCTTATTTTATTGCTCTTATAACAGTGATAAAAAATATGTATTTACATAAAGACATTAACATGACCTATCGCACTATGAAACTACTCCATCCCCCTTTATACGACATGCTCGACGACAAACATCAACAGAGTCGTTAATGTCAAACTACATCACGAATTACGTAGTTAGTAATTTGTTTACTTATTTCATTTTTCATTAATAATTAATGACTAGTCCATTATATTCACGTTATTTTTAGTTAAAAAAGTTCGTCGTAATTTATAAATATGAAAAACATGATATATTTACGGCAAATACTAAATCTAGTTTTTACAATACATACTTTAGATATTATTCTACTTTCTAATTTATCTTCAAGAGTTAGCCGCCTTAATACATACATTCACTTAGTGTTTCACAAATCGAATTTGTTTTTAATTATCCATAATTTAAATTACGTATATTATTACGCTAATACAAATAGAATCAAATATATCAATAGTACCGCTCGAAAATAAACGGGGGCGTAATGGGGTGAATTATACGAGAGCAATGTGTGACCTTAATCAAGTTAAATCATCACGTGCGATTCAATTTTCGAATCAAGTCGCATAATAACTAAGTAGAATATCTTTGTTGCAAGCAATACCTCTTTACTAGAAAAATACCTTTCATCATATATATATTTAAAAATATATGTATGCAAAATCAATTAGTAAGTGTTTATTATTTTGATTTATTTTTTATTCATATAACCAGTAACGTAATTAAATGAAACCTTTAAAGGTCCTAATTCGTCCTTGGTGCTCCTCTGTAATTTGTTTTATAATTTTGCCGAATACTGTACACGATGCCGGCTAAATATCAGGGCATGTTATATTAAATTTGCATTTGAACATTGCACTTTACCTTTAATCTAGTTGGACATTTAAGAAAGTTGCTTATGTATCTACCATTTGGATTACACGTTCTTTCTAACATGATTTACCTAAGCCCGTAACCCGTTTAAAGTGTTTTATGTTTGTACCAAGCACTTGAAACAATAGATTATTTTTATAGCCGCGAAGAATAACAGTGAAACGGTTCCTTCATGCTTACCGCTTCGTTCTTCTTCGCATTTATACTCATGTATTTATTTAGCGTTTGCGGACAAAAACTGGTGTTAATATTTCTAATTTTGTGTGTACAAAAATTTAAAATTGTTTGATATATTTCAAACATTCTACAAGTTAATTTATTTGCGTCAATTGAATAAGATTTTTCCATCGCGTCTCACGTTTACGTAAACGTGTTCAGCTGTTTCTTGGTATCATCTATTTATCTCCAGTTAACCTTGAACTTCAACAGATCGTTCAGCGTATAACGAATGACCATATAACGCGTGGCGATATGACGCGACTTAATGCTAATTTCTTTTATTCATATTTCCTCGTTATTTTTAATTCTCGTTATCATCGATTATAATTAAAAAATTGTTAATAATTACATATAAAAAATTATTTTGCAGTGATTCCTGCAAGAAACGATGGCTGTAAAAATCAAACACCGCCAACCCTGCTTTCAAGTTTAAGAAGCGTCCTTTTCGTAATCGGAACGGTAGTGATTGGATTCGCTGCATTCTGCAACTCGCTAACATGGTAAATTTTAAAGGATAAGGTATACAATCAATTCCTGTACATTCATGTTTTGATCTAACAAAAAAATCCCGTTTTTGAGGAATTTTTTATTTCCCTCTACAATGATTATCATTTCATCATGTTTTCTTTGTTCTTCAGGCATTTGCAGAGATTCTGGGGAGCATCTGGAGATTTCTGGCAAGCACAATGGGACAAAATTTTAGATAAATTAGGAGATGATCCTGTAACCCTTTGGGTTTATGGTACAAAAAAATGAAACTTGAAGAGTTAAGATGTTCATAAACAAATGCTGTTTGAAATACTCTAAGGAAAATTCAAGTTGAACTTAAATGAATTTGAAATTGCCTAGTAGGAAGAGACATAAACAGTATAAAACCTGTTTGAAATAAAAAGTGAATGACAAACAGCATTTATCTTTGAACACTATACATCAATAAATATTGTACAGGGTGTTTGAAAGGAGGGGCCTTAAGACTTTATTAAATAAGTAAAATATATTTAAACAAGCTCCTAGCTTATTAGCAATCTTCACATTTTTGTCTATGAAGTTATCTTTGTTGATACTAATAATACTCAGGTATTATCAGACAATCTTGAACAAATGTACACATAAGAATGTTCTTCTAACAACTCTTCTGTTTACATTCAATATATTGTAAAGTGACACAACACTGAATGCTTTGCACAGTGACTCATTACTTTGTCCACATACTGCCACGAGCACCACATTTTCGTAGGAAAAATGATAATCTAGAGGAAAAACCTTGTTCATTAATTGTTTGGAAAATGTTTACATTCACAAATGTACAAATGTATAATCATGAAACCTTTTATCTAAAGTCTCTGATCTAAAGTCTTGACCCTTTGGTTCTTTATATGCCCTGTATTTCTTGTTAACAATTAATAACTTATATTCATTTTTCGTAGGATCATTGGGACTAACGTTTGTCGTGTACTGGTTATTCGGTGGTATTTATACGATTCTAGACATAACCAATCGACCAGCAGCTTTGAGAAGATACAAAATACAGCCGGGTACGAATGAACCCGTCGACACAAGGGAATTGTGTAAAGTAATCGCTCAAGTACTGTTCAATCAGATCATTGTTGGACTTCCTCTGGCATACGTCAGTTATCACTTTATGGAATGGCGCGGTTATCCCCCTGTACGCGAATTGCCGACCTTCCACTGGGTGCTCGTTGAAATCGCCATTCATATATTGTGCGAGGAAATTGGATTTTATTACTCACACAGGTACATATTTATGTTCTTCAATTCGTTTAAAATAATATGATGAAATTATTAAGATAAATTTACCCCTGTCCCTATCTGGCTATGTCCATGGGCTCAGCTGTAATTATTTTATTAAATGTATAATCACATTACAGATTCCTGCATAACCGCTATTTGTATAAATATATACACAAACAACACCATGAATGGACAGCCCCTATAGCTGTAACGTCGCTGTATTGCCATCCTTTAGAACATATTGGATCAAACCTGTTGCCACCATTTTTGGGAGTATTTATTGTAGGTTCTCATGTGGCTACAGCTTGGCTTTGGTTCTCCCTTGCTATTCTTTCCACGTTAAATGCTCATTCTGGATATCACTTACCATTCTTTCCATCTCCAGAAGCTCATGATTTCCACCATCTAAAGTAAGTAATTGAAGACATTTAATATCACGTGAAAATTAAATTTATGTAACAGATCTAAATTGGATCTTGCAATTTAAAAAATTAAAATTCCATCTAATTTTATTTCTTATATTGTTCCAGATTCAACCAGTGTTACGGTGTTTTAGGAGTGTTAGACCGTATTCACGGAACAGATACACAGTTTCGTAATTCTAGAGCTTATCAGCGACATGTAATAATGCTTAGCTTAGTACCACCAAGAGAAGCTTTTCCGGATCAAGCTAAATATAAATCTAAATAAAAAAGTTTTGTTGAGTGCCATCATTAAATATGAAAGTTCGTTGTGAAACTATATTTAGTATAAAAATGCAAGTATAAGATACTTCAGGGTTTTAAATACTTTCTTCGTTTGTTTTATTTTTCATCGAGAGTGGTTAACACGCCGCTAAAATTTCATCAATGTAACTCAACCGAAGATCGATTTTTCGTATGTCTTTCTATTTTCACGAACAAATTTTTTTCTTTGTATATACGAGAATCGTATATTTTAAAATAATTTCGTACTATGTGTAACCTCCGTTAATATAAATACGATTATGGTGTGGTCGTAATATGATATTATTGTTAAAGACTGTTCGTTTTTTGTACAATATCATACTCAATTTAATGGTATTACAATACTTTTAAGAATCTGTAGACGGAATCCAATGTTCAACTTAAAGAAGGGAACAAACATTACTTTAAATTAATTTATTATATGTTATTAGTTTATTTTATTATTAAATAAAAACTTTTACGTATTTTACCTTTTTTATCTACCAAACTTATATAAATTAATTATATATTTATGGAATGAATTCTAAATGTTCAGATGAAAATTGTAATTCCCATTTGTTGTGAAATATGTCAAAAGGCATTTAAAATTACGCATTTACGTTTGCTTAAAATATGTGGTAATCCCTCTCGTTTTGGGCTCCGTCCATATATTCTTACAGCTTTGATTTTTAATCAAAACTTTCAGATAGACAAACAATCGTTTTAAACGTACAATGATATATTGTATTGCGTTTTCTTTTTTCTTCTGAATCTAAAATTATAATAAGATCCCTGGAATATTATAAAAATTTTACCATAACTTTAAAGGACGAACTTTAGATTATTAGAATATCTTTTTTACGACAAAATATACTGTTGGGAAATCTAGAATTATATCGAGTACTGTTATCAAGTCGAATTACTATTTTTATATTTAGTTCCATAATGAAAGCAATGACTTAATATAAATTTAATCTAAGATGAAATTATGATTATGATATTATAGTAAAAAAAGAAAATAATTATTCTAGATTGTGGTCGATTTTAAAGCTTCAAATTTTCAAAATGAATAAAATCAAAGTGTTTAAATCGATTAATCATATTCTTCTCTAATCAAAACTTATGCACATAATGAAAACACGCAGATCGAATCATGGAATTGACGCTTCATTAGTCTTCTTTATTTGTGTTTGATGTAAAAATATTTTTGTTATTTACACAAATCCATGAGAGAAACTATAACGAGAAGTATTAAAGTAATTAAATGTATAAAGGCAATATAAATCTCAGTATTTGTCAGTTATTATATACAGTGGCTACATTATTCTATAACTATTTGTCAAGATATACTTTGTAATTTATATGCAATTTTAATGTCAATAATTTTATGTACCCACATAAAAAGCTTATTAATAAAATTCACAAAATCAAAATGTCTTACAATTTTTTTTTCTATGATAATAAATAATCTATTACCAACACTAAGTAGAAGATAAAACAGCATTTTTAATTACAAGTGTTTATATTTTATAACAATACAAATTATTTTTTTACATACATATATAAAAATAGTTATTGCTTCATTACATTTTTGATCAAATATAAATTCTACAAATGATAAACCAAAATGGAAATTCATAGAATTCCATTTTAACGAATAACAATCGCAAAAATCTTATCTGATGAAATAATTACATTAACCATCCCTTATATTTAGTTCAGTATAATTATATAAATGAGCAATCGATACCCATTCTTTCTTTATGGCAATCACTATGATTTTGTACAAACTTTCTTCAGTAATAAAAATGAAAATGCAATGCCATTAAATTAATGCAAATAGTTACAAACATCTTATTTCGCAAATCAGATATTTCTTTGGTGGGCTAGATATTATTTTACAATTTATAAATTAACATAAAATGGATTTTCACTAAATTTCAGAAGAAAATTTTAGCGAGAAGGAAATCATATGGAAACGTTATTTCTAATCAAATGTATTTAAAATGAACGTCACTTCTGAGCAGCGTAAAAAATTAATTTTTGTTTAAAAAAAAAAATATTCTGAAATCTTGGCACATTTATTTTTATAGCAAAATCTAACTTTAAATTTAGCTATAACAAATTATTAACAAATTATTTTTGCACAAAACTGTGTCGTTAAAAAGAAGATTTCAAAAATTGTTTTATATTTACATATGTATAATACTGTACATTTTAATAAGTTTACAAAACTTACTCAAATCAAAGCTCATTCTGAAATACCTTATTTATAGAGCTCATAGAGTACTTTAATTACCATAATGTTGTAAGTGAACTCATTATTTCCATATTGTCTTTCCCATATACCTTTTTACTTTCCAAGTTTCAACTTTAACAAATAAATGATAGCTTCTTGCTTACAAATTTCTATAAGTAATAAATCTCATATCACGGCAGTAGCATAGTACAAATATATGTAGAGCAAGTTGCAGTAGAACAAAAGATTTAACCCTTTATGTAAATGCTTTGATATATATTGATCGAAGCTTGATTACTTGTGTACATTTTATACTGAGTATATAAAAGCATTATATTCACAATAAAAGCATTTTTGTGAACCAACTTTATAAACAAGTTTGTAAATATTAATCATTGTACATTCCATCAATAAGAAAATCCATTCTCCGGTAATGTCTTTTGTCCCAACAATCTCTACCTTGTTTATATATCATAAAAATAATAGCACCTAATATTGGCAGAGATATAAGAGTAACAATAACTGGCAAAACATAGTCAATTTTCTTTGACATTCCTAAATGTGCACCTTTTGTATGTGACATAAATGCTCGCTTATCACTGTTAGGTCCTACTACCGTGGCTGTTGGTTTTGGTCGATGTTCTTGAACTGAAGATGCTGTTACAGCAGTGCTTCTTGTTACATTTTCTTGAGATACATTTGCAGAATTTAAGGTACTATTTACAGCAGTAATATTTAATTTCAATTTGTTCGTATTAAGAGCAATATGTTTTTCATCATTGTGAGTAGTATTTACTACTGAAGAAGATTCAGTTAGTTTCATATTACTAGATGTCATCAATTCAGTATGAGTAACATTTTCCTGTTTCGTATTTAACATTTCATTTGCCCCTTTTCTTGACACAATTTTATTAATCTTTCTGTTCCCTGTACTTTGAATATTGTCCTCTTCTTTTAATAAAGTGTCTTGTTTATTCAAATTATCAGAAATATCTGTTAAATGAGAAGAAGCTACATCATCCATAGTAGAAGAAATAGAAATTGGACCACCTTCTCCGGCAACCTGAGGAGTGGCACCATTGTTCTGAAATTATATTTGTACACATTTTAATTTACACTTCTGTAGTTTCTCTATATACATTTATTGTTGAAACAAAGAATTCTCAAATTTAAGAACAAGCGTTTAAAATTCTGTGGAGCCACTAACACATTAAATGTCAAACTGAATAAATATTATTATTACGTACTTTTAATGTTTCAGTGAATCCAACAGATTCGGTTGTGGAATGAACAAATGAGGATAACGTTTGTTGTTCATCCTTTGAAAGTACACTTGAACCAGATGTCAAAGGTGCAGTTCCATCTGTTTTAACCACATCGCTCCTAGACAAGGTTAGAATAGATATGGTCCATACAAACAGAATTAATCCGTGAAAATTCTGCATCACAAGCAAACCCATTATTTTAATAACAAAATCAAATTTCGGTATATTTCTGGTCGCAGATAAATCTGCTTAAAAGTTTTATAAAAATATAAAAAAATTTTTTAAAGTGGCCTCTACCACTATAAAACTGCCTGCTCCATCGCAAATACGCACTAACTGTTGCGTAAATATACAGTGCATGAGATAGTAATGCGATTTTACATTTTCCTATAATTTTCAATTTAATTTAATTTTTTAATAATATTCGTAGATAAATATCACTTCAATTTTATTTTTTCACATTTCTAGTGTATATCCTAAATTCTACATTATCGAATATAATTACTTTATTAATACATGACATAAACTATAAAAATAAAGGAAACAAAAGTGCCGATACAGTGAAAATTCGTTGTGGGTAAATCAGGGATTCTCCGCGTACCCACAATGGGTACAATACCGATTCGTTGCGGATGCAATTTGGGCAAATTGTGGATTTGTTGTAGATCCATCGTGGGATAAAATATGACTTCGACAACATTTATAATATGAATTATTTTATTGATACAAAATGTGAAGAAAACAATCTATTGTTTTAAGAATGTCCCATTCTTTAATTGTATAATGTAATAAGATTTACATCTTTTTTAAATATTGTTAATTTCACTTACCTGCAACTTTTTCAATTTTATTCCTCATAATAAAAATCATTGTATAAATATTATTATATTTAATGTCTATATTTGTTTTAAAATTATGTTTTCCAATTAAACAAATTATGTTTATCTAGTGTAATTCTATTTCAAAATCTCCTAGATTTATCTAAGTTTCCAAATTAAGGGTAAGTAAATACTGATATAATAAAAACAAAGTCCAAGAAAGATTATACATCATGTCTGGGTTTATCTTCAAAATTATTGGAATTTATCTGAAATTCCTGTTTATCATTTGAATCACTCACATTGATAAAAGATATATAACTGATAAATAATTGAAATTGAGATATGTGCTATTTTATACCTCACATTAATCTTACTTAATACTTGATCTAATTACGTTGTTCTTTAAATAATATAACATATAAACAATTTGTTTATCATTATTTTTTTAGCAGTATGCAAGTATTTGAAATTACAGTTTTTTACAGAATTGATAAAGTTTTTTAATGAAAGCTTAATTTATAAAAAAGTTATGAAATATTTGAGACTGCAATATTTATAAAAAACAAAGAATAAAATGAACTTCAATGGTAAAATTCTTGATGCAAACAATCTGTTATAATTTTTGTAATCAAAAGAAACTCAAAAAGCTTTCATTAAAAAAAATATTTTCTTGTAACTCTTTGATAATAAAATTTCCACTCAGAGAGATAATTAGGGAGAATTCCGTTTCCGTGGAAGTGTGACTACTCGAAACTAATGATTTATGTTACATTTTTCAAGAAGCCTTTTTCTTTGCAAGTCATTCCATGCTGATATCTCAACCCCAGACAAAAATGCGATATAACAATCAGTTTATAGCATCAACGACGTGACGGTGTTATATTTCCTCCCACATTGATATGGGTATTTATCGGAACAACTGACGCAAATGAAATTTTACTTTAATTTTCATAGAACAGAACAATCTCTGTTAATACCATTTAGTCAAATTAAAATCTGATCATTTGACAGCTCATTGTTATCAGTTTAGATAAAGGAGATTTAAAACGAATTAAGCATTAAAATTCTTTCAACAGGTATTAACGAATCCACGTGCTAGCTTTCCTCAATTAATCCTAAACGCGTTGTACAATTTTCTTGGATTTTTTAACATAGATATACATCCTATTACGTTGAAATGTAACCTATCAGAATAAATGCATGATTTTGGAAAATGTTTTGGAATCTAGGAAAATGGAGCCTAAACCTGTATACTTATAATTGTTCTATCGGTTTATTTAAATCCAATTACGTTTAGCAAAGGATAACACCACTCTGCGTAGTCGTTCAACGAACAACTCGCTTCCGTCGTACTCGACAATGGCATTCTGCATCTTGTCGTAATTAAAATCGTCAATGTCTTTCGTGCTGAGGGTGAGTAACTTGACCATGAAGCATGCATGGATGAACTCACGCTCCGCGTCATCGTCCATCTTCTTCTTAAATCCCTCTTTCGTGAAGGCGTCCGTGTTGCATCCCATTTTGCTCAACGTGTTCACGAACGTGTCGTAATACAGATCCATCAGATCGTCTATCTGCTCCTCTGTCACTTCCAGGTCCACGCTCGAGTACAAGAAGAATATCAAATCGCGCAGTGGACTGGCGTACATATACATCTGGAAGTCGACGAATTTCACGCTGTCGAGTACACCCTTGTCGTTGCGATGGAACATAACGTTGTTCACCCAGAAGTCGGAGTGGATGATGGTCGTCCACGGTTCTTGGTAAGAGTCTGTCCAGATGTTTTCGGCGGTCACTTCCGACAGGACCTTCAGGCATCTCTCGAAGTACGGACTCATTTCAGGATCGTCTTTGATTTTGGCCAGAATGGGCTTGAAGATGTTTCCACCGACGTCCTCTCCTGGTAAGCATTTAGCGTACATCTTGAACACCTCAAACATACCTGGCTTCTTCTGCTTGGTGGCGGCTCCTAAGGCGTGGAATCTCGCTAGAGCTTTCACTGTCGCTGTCGCGTGCTCCAGATCGTAACCTGTGGAGAAATATTATTATGAAACAAACTTGGTTATACACAGGTAGAATTTTAAGGTAGTATAACATATGATGACTTCTTTTTCTCTGCAAAAACTATTAATTTTTCCAGGATCAATTACTAATTTTACCTTTACTCCTTTCGCCAGTGTAATAACCCTTGATCTTCAAGTTTTCCATCAGAATAACAGCGTCGTCGTCAAAATCGGCGTCCGGTCGCGAGGACAGCCTGGATCCATAGAATTTGGCCACGATATCGAACAATTCGCTCTCCCTGAGTCCACACTCGAGTTCCAGTTTATTATACGACGGTATAATGTTGTCGTACATGAAGATCTCCTTCATGAAGGTACGTGCGCTGTTGAACAGGCGTTTCTGGAACTCCGTAGGTGGGACCATCTTGGCGATCAGATGAAGTTCTTCATTCTTCCCGGTCTTTTTGTTGGTCAGCTCGACCTGGACGCTGAAGATGGAACTCCCATAATTCTCTCCGGGCGGTAGCAACGGCTTGGTGGTGTAATTCTCCACAATTATTTGGTTGTCGAGTTTCTCACGCAAGACGGACTCGACATCGCGGAGTACAACTTCCTTCAGCTCCGTGTCACTGTTACTCATGTTTGCGCGCGAATGAGAGAAATCTGTGTACTTAGCAAAAGTGGGACCGTTTCTCGATGAGCTACGGTCGCGGGATCCTCAAACAATAACTTTATTTCTTGCGAGTAATCATTGGTTTTATAAAAGCTACTCAAATACGGAGATTAATATTCTTATCAATCAATTCTGTCCTCGTATTATGGATTACGTAATGCTGACCAATACACATTACTTTCAGTTTTCTTAAAACACCGATGTATTGTGTCCGCGGTGCCGATGTCCTCATTTATCATCACTGACTACGATGATAGTGATCGTGCTTCGCGGAATGTCTCCCACTTTCGCGCTCTCGTTTAGTACACGAATGCTATCATAGACTCTGAACTTAACAAATTATCTATTTAACTCCACGTGTGTAGATGAGGCTGTTGAGGAGGTGCGACTTTTAGAACGAGATTCATCGCTTTGATGCAAATTACATGTACAAATAGTTCCTCATTGGTTTACATACTTTTTACTGCTGAAAATATTCAGCTAGGTCCATTGATATCTTATTATACAATCTCCTGCAAAATTTGTAAAAAATCGCAAAACATATTTTCTGACTTACTTGATCACATTAATTTTATGTAAAATACATTTTTAAATAGCAAAAATATTTTATGTTCAATCCTGCCTTCTTCATTTATCACGAGCAAATGAGTCATAAACTACCTTCTTCGAATGTGGGTTAAATCCATAAAAGTCTGATGATTTAAAAAGTTGACCTTCTTAATGTTAAGTTCTGTAAGTGATCTGTAATAAACTTTTCAATATCAATACATATCTAGGAAAAATCTTAATTGTGTATACTTCATAGAGTCAAATAAAAATGTAATCCTTATTAGATAAAGTCTGAAGATAAAAAATTCCATTAGAGTAAAGTATAATTATAGGTTTGAAAGAAACTTACGTGATAAAAAGGGTAAGTTTATTCATGAAAAAGTATAGTAATACAAAAATATAATATTTTTGTTTTTTGAAAACAAAAATTATAAGAATATAATAACTTGTATTTTAATAAAACAAATACGTATATGTATTATACACTCATATAGTGTTTATAATAAAAGGTAATTCATTATGTAACATGCACGATATTCGTGTTACCTTCCACAGATCCGTCTTTTTAAATTCTTTTTTTATTAGAGACTTCAAGATTTTCTTAATGTTTAACAGTAATATTAAGTCTATAAATGTTCCATAAATTCTGTAAAAGATAAAACATTATAGACTGTACTGTATTAAAGACCCATACAACTGAGTCACTTTGCGGTCGAAATGGCGATGAAATCATAAACAAATAAGTATTATACATTATAACGACTCTATGATAACCACAAACGTATAAGATAAATGAAAGATATCCGTATTTTTTATAAATGTGAACAAACATTCACGGTGAAACAAAAGTAATAGATACATTCGGTAAATTATGTTTTTACTAATTGTACATATGTAACCATAAAGTATGAATTTCGCACTTCAAATAAAGTACATAATGTTATTCTGCATTTTTGTCTGATCTGTATACATGGAATTATTCTTATTTCTACTTGCATTACCATTTCGACCAAATCTTATAATTCCTCTTATCATATTATCTTTCCTTTTCTTGAACTCATCAAATACTGATAACAAACAAATCTTACAGAATTTTCGTTCGAACAAATACAGCTTTGTAAATATAAAACGTATCCAAAAATTATGTCCATGTAACAATGAAGAAATAAGTACCATTTTAACAGTTTTGTAATGAACAACGAGTAATTGCATCTCCATCTTCTTCGATCAATTTGTGATGTACAGCACTGAGGGCCTGTGTACCATATAAATTCATTGTAATAGAATATTTCAACTAAAATGTATGTATCTTTAAGTCTAAAAATATATACCTTGAAGTACTTCACAGTTTTCACACGTAACTCTAGAGTTGCATCTTCATCACAAATAATTATTGTACGAGGATGTTGTTGAAAGGCTGATACAGTCCACATATGATTAATACCTTCCTCTATTGCTTTGTAAAGAGCAAATGCTTTATGAGATCCTGTAATGAGAATCATTACTTCTTTAGCATCCATCACGGTACCTACACCAACAGTTAGCGCTTGTTTTGGAACTTTAGAAATATCATTTCCAAAGAATCTTGCATTGGCTTGTAAGGTATCTTGTGCCAGTGTTTTTACTCTTGTACGCGATACTAAAGAGGAACCTGGTTCATTAAAAGCTATGTGACCATCTGGACCAATACCTGCAAAAGTAATACTTTATTGTACTAAAATTTCTTGATTATCATAATAGTATTACTTTAGTATTACGTACCACCAATAAACAGTTCAATTCCACCAGCATCTTTGATGCTCTGCTCGAAATCATTGCATTCTTTTACAAGATCTACTGCATTGCCATCAAGAATATGTACATTTTCTGGATTAATATTTATATGCTTAAAAAAGTTGTTATACATATAATAATGGTAAGACTCTGGATGACTTCTAGGTAAATCAACGTATTCGTCCATGTTGAATGTCTTTACATATTCGAAAGAAAGTTTCCCCGCTTTGTGATATTCTATAAGCTTTTTATACATTCCCAAAGGTGTGCCACCTAAAATAATAAATAATTATAAATTATTACAATCATTTTTTTCAAATAATTGTATGTTAAACATTTAAAAAAGCACATACCTGTTGGAAGACCGAGAACAAAATATTTATCCTTACTTGGTTGAAAATCATTAATTCTTTTCATAACATATTTTGCAGACCATTCTGCTACATGATCTACTGTATCACAAATGACTAAACGCATTTTAAATTTATATTATACAAACTCCTTTAATACTGAAAGAAAATGTAAAATTATAAGAAATAATTTAAGAAATATATTACAAATTTTAATAATTTATAAAAATGTAATAAATAATTTTAATAGTACAATTAATGCCTCACTAAATTGTGCAGAAATAATATATACTGTGATTTACCAAGGCCTGATTGAATTTACAATGTATATGTACAGAGATATCTCAGTGTCATAGACTCTTTATCCGAACATAAACAATGAATGATATTCTTGATTTAAACTTTGTACTACATTTAAAATAACTTTGTTCAAATAAATCATGTATAAGTGTTGCTTTCATTCGTTCTTTTGTTTTTAATGCCTTTTATGTTTAACATTTATAAAAAATGGTAAATGATTAAATGTATTATGTTTTTTCATTCGGAATTTATTAAAATACATATTTGTATATGGTATGTATACAACGTGCTTTTATATTAAACTCATGTATGGACTTTTGTGGCTCGTTTAGAGGTCAATAACCAATGGCTGTTCACCTCGGAGGATGCCACTCTTATTTTATTTAACATTTTGACTTATATATTTCAGAAATCTTTCACAAATGTAGAGAGCAGCGATTAGCACTTGTTAAATAGAACATACATAAATGGAACTAACGAATACGAACCTGAAAAAACTAAGAGCAATTTTTACGGTATAATCGGCCAATCACTGTATCAGCTGATATGCGACTAACCTAATCTCGTTCTTTGTTGCAATACTTTGGAAAACAATTAATATTCTACTCAAAGATAAACGATGCTTTAAGAATAGATTATTGAAAACAGCTGATTGATAATTTAGCAATACACAGACCCGATTATCTAAAAAATGTCAATCAAGAATAACAACTTTTTACTTCTATTCAATCATATAAATGTTATCATTACAAATATAATTTAATAAATACGTCAACTTTTGTTTCGATCAATGTTTATCGTTACTATATCACTGGAACAAAAGTCGATATATTTAAAATATATCAATTTTTGTAAATATGAATATGAACACCTGTTCAGGAATGGCACAAGGAGGCGTTATATTATTACAAATTTTGTTTATAAAATTTATAACTGTTTAAAGTTTCAAGAGTTTAGAGTTTGAAGTGTTTTGATCTTGAAGCGAGAAACACTCCAAATATGTGACATTCTTAAGTTTGAAGTACTTTGGATTTCAAGTATATCGAATTTAAAACGTTCCTCGTTCAAAATGTTCTAAATTTGAAACGTTCTAAATTTGAAGTATTTCAAATTTAATATATATTAAATTGTGTGTTGTAGGCATTTTGAACTCAAAGCATTCTTCTGAAAAAAACTAAATTCATTTCTTTTGTTCCGTATGATTTTAGAACTGGCTCTACATCAGTGTTGGGCAGTCGTGAGATTTTATCTCACGCGAGAGCTTTCTGTGCATGCGTCAGCTGACGTCACAGCCTGCTATTAGTGCCGTATCTAGCCGGTACACGCAGTGGTGACTGATTGGGAGCACCTTATTGATCTTACATAATTTTTCAAAAATTCTTATAATTGCACTGTAAACTATGAACGTATAAGTTAGGTTAGATTAGTTATATATATGACTGTATAAAACTATATATATATACAGGGTGTTCGGCTACAGGTGGGAACCCTCTTAAGGGGTGGTAGCAGGGGTCATTCTGAACAACTTTTTCCTTTACCAAAATGCTGGCTAAAGCTTAGTTTTTGAATTGTTAATGAAAAACACTGACCAATCAGAGGGCAAGAATAGCGCGCGCTCGGATGCGAGAGCGACGGGTGCAAGCGTGACGATTGACACAGGTCGTGAACAAACAAATCGCGCGACATCGGTAACGTAGTTACCACCGTCGATAATGCGTCAGCCAGTAAGTAGTTACAAAATTTACTAAGTACACATTTATTAACGGAACTAAGTGTATCAATGAAACGAAAATAAAGATGAATATTCAGACCAATTTTGTCGCGAGATTTGTTTGTTCATGACCAGTGTGAATCGTCACGCTTGCAAGTAGTATAAGCATTCAAGTAGTATAACCGCATGATATGGTCAGACATAAGTAGTATAACCGTATTATATGGTCAGACAATTTAAGTAGTATAACCGTATGATATGGTCAGACCTAAGTAGTATAACCGTATGATATGGTCAGACAATTTAAGTAGTATAACCGTATGATATGGTCAGACCTAAGTAGTATAACTGTATGATATGGTCAGACCTAAGTAGTATAACCCTATGATATGGTCAGACATTTTAAGTAGTATAACCCTATGATATGGTCAGACCTAAGTAGTATAACCCTATGATATGGTCAGACATTTTAAGTAGTATAACCCTATGATATGGTCAGACCTAAGTAGTATAACCCTATGATATGGTCAGACCTAAGTAGTATAACCCTATGATATGGTCAGACGTAAGTAGTATAACCCTATGATATGGTCAGACGGTCTGACCATATCATACGGTTATACTACTTAGGTCTGACCATATCATACGGTTATACTACTTAAATTGTCTGACCATATCATACGGTTATACTACTTAGGTCTGACCATATCATACGGTTATACTACTTAGGTCTGACCATATCATAGGGTTATACTACTTAAAATGTCTGACCATATCATAGGGTTATACTACTTAGGTCTGACCATATCATAGGGTTATACTACTTAAAATGTCTGACCATATCATAGGGTTATACTACTTAGGTCTGACCATATCATACAGTTATACTACTTAGGTCTGACCATATCATACGGTTATACTACTTAAATTGTCTGACCATATCATACGGTTATACTACTTAGGTCTGACCATATCATACGGTTATACTACTTAAATTGTCTGACCATATCATACGGTTATACTACTTAGGTCTGACCATATCATACGGTTATACTACTTAGGTCTGACCATATCATAGGGTTATACTACTTAAAATGTCTGACCATATCATAGGGTTATACTACTTAGGTCTGACCATATCATAGGGTTATACTACTTAAAATGTCTGACCATATCATAGGGTTATACTACTTAGGTCTGACCATATCATACAGTTATACTACTTAGGTCTGACCATATCATACGGTTATACTACTTAAATTGTCTGACCATATCATACGGTTATACTACTTAGGTCTGACCATATCATACGGTTATACTACTTAAATTGTCTGACCATATCATACGGTTATACTACTTAGGTCTGACCATATCATACGGTTATACTACTTAGGTCTGACCATATCATACGGTTATACTACTTAAATTGTCTGACCATATCATACGGTTATACTACTTAGGTCTGACCATATCATACGGTTATACTACTTAGGTCTGACCATATCATACGGTTATACTACTTAAATTGTCTGACCATATCATACGGTTATACTACTTAGGTCTGACCATATCATACGGTTATACTACTTAGGTCTGACCATATCATACGGTTATACTACTTGAATGGTCTGACCATATCATACGGTTATACTACTTAGGTCTGACCATATCATACGGTTATACTACTTGAATGGTCTGACCATATCATACGGTTATACTACTTAAATTGTCTGACCATATCATACGGTTATACTACTTAGGTCTGACCATATCATACGGTTATACTACTTAGGTCTGACCATATCATACGGTTATACTACTTGAATGGTCTGACCATATCATACGGTTATACTACTTGAATGGTCTGACCATATCATACGGTTATCCTACTTGAATGGTCTGACCATATAATACGCTTATCCTACTTGAATGGTCTGACCATATAATATGGTTATACTACTTGAATGGTCTGACCATATAATACGCTTGTACTACTTAGGTCTTACGTGCGAAAATTATAATATCAGAGATACAATAAGGAAGAAATGGATTTTATTTTGTTAACATGCAAAGATGTGATAAAAATCGAGCGGTATCTTTTTCCTTTGCTCTTGCAACAAATATTAATATAATATAATTAATTAATTAATTAATATAATAACAAATATAAATAAAATAATAATCATAAATAAATTAAATTATTAAATTATTTAATAATCATAAATAAATAATATTACTTTTATTATATATAATCTGTTATATTACTTATCCATTTTATTCTCTTGCCTGCAATTTTCTTCAGATTTATTTTTTTCCTCATTAGGGCCTAATGATACCTTATATTTCATCAAACTGTATACGCTACTGAGAACTTCTGCGAATAGCTTACTGCGCATGCGCTGAGACTGCCCACCACTGCTCTACATACATTTTCGTCGGCCCTGCACCTAACCAATAGTTGTCAAGTTCTCCGTAATTTGGCGGGAATATGTGCTTAATATTCCCATTTGTTACAATTAGTGTTTAGTCCTTATATTGTACATAAATTGACTTGTATATTTTCTGAAATCCATAATAAGATGCCCGAAATAACAATTAATAATGTTATTGTCAATTTTCCTTTCAAACCGTATTCTGTACAAGAAGAATATATGACCAAAGTGATAGAATGCCTCCAGAACAATAAAAATGGTGTTTTGGAATCACCAACTGGTACAAATTTTCTGTGTACCTGTTCTACTAATGACCAAATTAACTAATGAAATGTATTTTAGGAACTGGAAAAACTCTCAGTCTTTTATGTTCCTCCTTAAGTTGGTTATTAACAAGAAAAGCTCAAATGCAAGCACAATCGTTGATAGGTGCAATAGATAATCCCACTTTTGGAGGACATTTTTTTAAAAAGTTAAACAATGAACTTAAAGAAGCTACGGGTAGCTCAAAACCCTCTACTGGTTTCAGTTGGGCAGCACCAAAAATTATTTATGCATCTAGAACACATTCCCAACTTTCTCAAGCGATGCAAGAATTGAAAAGAACTTCTTACAAACATGTAAGTGTGGCTGTATTAGGATCTCGAGATCAACTTTGTATTCATCCAGAAGTTTCTAAAGAAACCAATTCTTCCAACAAGATACATATGTGTCATTCTAAAGTAAAATCTAGGACATGTTTTTATTATAATAATGTTGAAACCAGGTAAAATATTCTTATTAAGTTATTTTAACTAACTTAATTAACAGCATTAATAAAAGATAAATCTTTTAGGAAAGAAGATCCTTTTTTTAAACAAGAAGTATTAGATATAGAAGATTTAGTTAAAGCAGGTCAAAAATATAGATGTTGCCCATATTTTTTATCTAGAGAACTTAAACAAACTGCAGATATTACTTTTATGCCTTATAATTATTTATTAGATCCAAAGTCACGAAGATCTCAAGGTATAGATTTACAAAACAGTGTTGTCCTCCTAGATGAGGCACATAACATAGAAAAAATATGTGAGGAAGCGGCATCTTTACAGGTATTAAAATAATGCAATAATGTTTAGCATAAGTTAGTTGTAACTTTATGAGATTCTGAATTATAGATATGCAGTACTGATATTGCAATGTGCATTGAAGAACTATCAGTAGTAATGGAAGATATGGCTAAAGAAATGTCGGAGCAAAACGATTTTTTAACAGAAACAACAAATGTTCAAAAAGATTTTACTGCTGATGACTTATGTATCTTAAAATCTATGTTTTTGGAATTAGAAAAGGCTATTGATGCAATAGAAATCAAGAAACGTGATGAAGGAGATACACATCCCAGTGGATTCATTTTTGAATTATTAGAAAAGGCACAAGTAAATAGTTAATAAATAGTCATAAGTCATTTATTAACGTGAAATACAAAAAATTAATATATTCAACAGTTGACCCATGGTAAAGAGCAACTTGTAATAGACAAATTAGATAAAATTATATTTTACTTATCAACTGCAAGTATATCTCCATTTGCAAGGAAGGGTAATGCTCTCCAAAAATTCAGCGACCTGCTAAGAACCGTGTTTAGCAGTGGCAATAGCGCCCGTTATAAAGAGAAAATTAAACAATGCTATAAAGTATATATTCAGGTAGAAGAACCAAAAAAAGGTAAAAAAGATGTTTGGGAATCGAAAAAAAAGGTCTTGAAGAATGAAGGAAAAATTATTAGCTATTGGTGCTTCAGCCCTGGATATAGGTATTTTTTTATCCTTCAGTTAAATTTACATATTTTCATGTTAATTATAATGATATGATATTTTACAAAGCATGCAACAACTGATGGAGCAAGGTGTGCATTCAATAGTGTTAACAAGTGGAACATTATCTCCCTTACAACCTTTTATATCTGATCTTGGAATACCAATTGAAGTTCAATTAGAAAATCCACATATTGTAAAAGGAGATCAAATATGTGTAGGTGTCCTGAGTCAAGGCCCTGATGGCTATTCATTAAATTCTTCTTTTAATACAAGGTATGGCTAGAAGCATAGGACTATAATGTATATGGGAATCTACAGTCGTGATATTTTATTTTAGGAATGATCCAAAATACATAATGTCTCTTGGTCGAACAATATTTAATTTTAGCTGCCTTATTCCTGAAGGTTTACTAGTTTTTTTCCCTTCGTATCCAGTAATGAAAAAATGTAGAGAGGAATGGCAAAATGTTGGTTTGTGGACTAAAATAGCAGAACGTAAGGTAATTATTATTTATATTTGTTATATAATTATTTATATTATTTATATAAATACAGCAGAACATTCATTTATGCTCATTAGCCAATATATGTAGAACCGCAATATAGAGATGAATTTGCGAGTATTATGAGTGAATATTATGAAAAAATTAATGATCCTTCTCATAAAGGAGCAATTTTTATGGCGGTTTGTAGAGGTAAAGTGAGTGAAGGACTCGATTTTGCTAATGCAAATGGAAGAGCTGTGCTAATAACTGGCCTACCATTCCCGCCTTTAAAAGATCCTAGAGTTATATTGAAACAACAATACTTAGAAGAAATGAAACGTTTGGATAAAGAAGTAATTAAAATTTTAATACATAAGATTTTAGGTATACGTATACAAATGTTTTCATTATGCCTTTTATTCCTTAGACTTTATCTGGACAACAATGGTATCAACTTGAAGCATCACGGGCTGTGAATCAAGCTATTGGTCGCATAATTCGTCATAAAAATGACTATGGAGCTATAATCCTTTGCGATTGTAGGTTTGAGAATCCAAGTTTCAAGAAGCAGTTATCTGCGTGGCTCAGGCCCCACGTTAAAAAGTTTAATAATTTTGGTGTTATTACAAAAGACTTGAGAGACTTTTTTAAATATGCGAACCGTGCCGTAAGATTCATTTTTCACATGAAACAAATAACTGGCTATTCAAATATCAGTGGTATTTATTATAGCTTCTATTTACTGTAAACCTGTTTTTTAGTTCCCGCAATCAAATAGTGGCATGTATTCGGGTGTTTCATTACCTGCAACATCAGCATCGTTTGACACGATTGCGTCTCGAACGTCAAAGAATACTTCCAAAGCAAATGATCACAAAACTCGGGTAGAAGACAATTTTAATATTGATTTATATGTTGATGGAAACGAAACAGATAAAAAGCCTACTGAAGTAAAGAAGAAAAGCTTCTTCGAGATTTTAGCGACCGATTCGAAACCTATGATCAATTTTAGTGATTGTAGATTAAAAGAACAAAATTTTTCTGAATCAGCAAAAAGTATTACTGGATCAGCCCCAAAGAGAAGAAAAATAAAAATATTACCAATGGAATGCAACGAGTATGTATCCGGTCCTTCTACTGCTTCAGATGTAAATGTAACAAATTCCCAACAAAGTACAGAAGCTGACGACAGTGCAGATAAAAAAGCTTTAGGCAAAACATACTTGAAAAAGGTAAAATTTATTATTTTTTAAGCTAAGTGTATGTGGCATAATGGACATTCATTATATTTTTAGGTAAAATGTTCATTATCAGAATCAAATTATAAAATATTTGCAAAAATGATACAAGACTATAACAGCACAAATAATTTTGAAGAATTGTTAAAAGTACTTCAGACTCTGTTTCCACCCAACAAAGGATTACTTCATTTATTTATAGGTATTTTTATTGCTCATTATCAACGGTAACTTTGTGTTATATACTTCAAATGATTTTAAAAATGTGTAATTTTCAGGATTTAAACATTTTCTAAAAAAACAGCATGTTGTTCCATTCGAAAGCCATGTTGCACTTTTTGGAAATACGTAATTGTAACTTTCATCTGAAGAGTGATCAAAAAAAGAATAAAAAAGAATCGATTTTAGTTTTATAAGTAAATGTACTTTGCGTATTTTATATTTTTGTATTAACTAAAAATGTGATAACAAATAATTTAATTTTTCATCCGATGTATTGTAGTTTTGTACTTAATCACTAACTTCTGTTGAAAATGTATTGATACATTCGATCAACCAGACGCAAACGTGTTACAGACGTACGAAGTCTGTATTAAAATTACAATTAGAACTTATACAACGTGGTAAGGAACTAAATTTGTACAACGATATTTTTAATACTTATATAAATACAATAGTGCCGCTTGAGTCGTCCGCAACTCTGAATCTTATTTGACCAAGTTTCAAGAAAAGTAATATAATTCCAGATCATCCTACATATGTACATACTTCTTTACTCTTTGTATACGAGGAATAGTCTTTAAAAGTTTAACAACGGCCAACTTTCAAGGCAGAATCACGGTCAACTTTTGCAGTAGCACTGAATATTGGAATTACATTCTCTTTTTTTTATTTAATGCACATCAAAAACAATTGTACTAACTAAATTAGTACAGTCTTTGAGGAGGTCCCATGGAAGATTTGATGTGAAGGGAACGCACGTTTTGCCAGTGCTTCTTCAACAATGAAACCAAAAAGTTGATTGAAAGATGTACATTTTGAACCAGTTCATCTGGAGTCATTTCCACGTGTCCTACTGCTACAGAGAGACACAGTACCTATGAACATAATTTTTAAATGATATAGCATAATGTAATATTTATAAGAGTTTTGTTAATAATTTATATGTAAAGAGAATTAATCAGTTTTTTAATCATAAATTACTGTACCTTTTTCATTTGGAATTTAATTGTGGCTTTGACCTCGTCAATTTTTCCAACCATCGATTCTTGGTGAGAAAGAAGACCAGGGAATTTACCAGCTTTGTTCAGCCCAGGTCCAACAATACGTGGAATCTGTTTAATTAGAGATTCGCTGGCCAAAAACGCATCATATTTTTTGGCTAAAAATAATGCACTCAATTTAATTTCAGGTTATTAGGCAACCTAAGATTAGAATTAATTTGTAAATATGTCTCAACGCGGATTGCGGAGCGGAGCAACGAATACAACGCTCCTCACCTAGCGAAGAATTTAATTTTCTTCCGTTCGACGACCACTGCTACAAATTATTTATTAACAATGGTGCTTTTTGGAAGATAACAAATATTAAATCCATTTAATAAGTAACACCCACCTAATTTCTTGACAAGCTTCTTATTTTTATTCAATTTTTTTAACGCTTCTGCATCCATGTATGGAATATTATTAGCTTTAGCTTCATCACAATGTTGTTGATCACCCAAAACGCAAACTTGCATTTTTGGTCTTGGAATATTCTTCAACCTTTAACAATTGTGTTAATAATTACTTTTCATTACTATGATATTATACAATTTCATTATTTAACTTAAAATTTTGTTCAAAAATTTAATTCAAAAATTTTTAAATATAATTGAAAACCAATGTTCTCAGTAATGTATATGGTATCCACACGAATTATTTAGATAATACATGCAATATGATAACCATCATTGAACATTGCTTTCCATAAATAATCATCACAGTTAAGTATTAACTTACCAACAGGATCATATATTATGATCCTGCAATAAAAATAACGGTTAAAAACCTCCCCAATTTATTTAAGACCCTGGGTAAAGGTCCGCCAGGTGAAACCCAGCTTCCTGACTTTACCATGAGGCAAGCTTTTCAGATTTCAATTAACAAAAATTTTCTAACTGTTATGAAAAATGAAAAGAATCCTCAATGTCAGGTAGAAACATACTTGACAGTGCCTGAGAAACGTTTGTCCTTTTGTGGATCATAATTCTTCAATCCAATTTGCAGTTCCACAGTTTCTAAAAATTTCCTTTTTTTATCTTGCGAGTGTTGAAGAACAGTGTTCACACATTCGTAAAGAGTATCACGCGATACTTTAGACCTGTTGATCATAAATGTTATAATTAGGAAACATTAATAAAATCTGAAGTAGTTATACATATGGAAATCAGAAGACCATGCATTAAATATCCGATTTCATACAACCATACAGTTTTTTGTAGAATTTAAATGTATTCTAATTGAATGATGCAAGGTTTATAATGATATAAATTGTAATTAGAAACTCAAACCAACACTGATTAAAATATTTCATAGATAAAGTGTGGATAAAGATATAAAGAATTGAACACGATGTCTGAGATTAGTGTTCATTACATAAAATATTTATAATTACGATGAAATAATATACCAAAGCAAATTATTTTACTAATAATGGAAGAATAAAACGATGGATTACTAAGATATTGAAAGATTTAATACTCACGTCATTTTAGGTTTGGATAGAAGACGACCAGCGCACAAAGTGAACTGCTTAACTCGAGATTAAAACCGGAAAAGAACGACCGATGTGTGGTAGCCAGCAACACGAAAGAAGAAGTAGTTTGTATGTACTAGATAGGAAACAGTAGTAAATTTTAAGGTTTTCTTATACAGTTCCCGAGATCGACACAGCTGGCGTGGTGAACATCGATAGTGCAGTTTAAACAAATATTTCGTAATCTCATCTTTTTTGAAATTATTATATTCTAAGTACTGTTATATACGTTTCGATTATTTATCTTTTTATGTAGTTGATGAATTTATTTCATTAATTATTATATAAATAGTTGTAATGGCTACTTTCAGGAGACATTTCTGTAATACTCCTCACTTCATGTCTATATCACAGACCATATACAGGGTGGATAAATATATATGGATGACAAAATCATGGCCCAGGGGAATATCAATGGGAGTACCTAATAATGCAATAAAAAATAGACATTTTCAAGAGGTTGCTTGTCATTCATCCGTATGAAGAAAATTAATGGACAGGTTTACTTTTAATCTTTTTGTTGATGATAAATTTGATTAATTTAATCAAGGAAAAATGTAAACCTAAACAATTTTTTAATAAAACTTTCTCACAAGTGGGAGTACCATTAATACATTTTGAGGTTAATAATGTAAATACAATATTAACCTGTTTTAAAATTATATGTAAATATATTAGTGTACGTATATTTTTTATATTATATAATGAAGAATAATTTGTACACAATGTCAACAATTAACAGTAATATTAATTTATTAATTATTGCTTTTTTTTGTTTCTAAATTAAATTGTTAATAATAATAATGTACTTAAGTTAATATTATTATGTTTTATATCATTGTAGGGTACAAAATGTGTCCAGCACTGTTAGAAAATGAGGAGCGCTGTTTTGGTGGAATGACATTTTTTGCACAAAGTCATCCAGTAGAACTTTGCGGAAGTAATGGTTTACCTCTTACACCAAATTCAATAACTATATATGGAAAATCTCAGTTTCTGAAAACTATTCATCATCCATACTTATCTACTTATCTGGATATAATTAGAAGCAAACATGGTAACTTTTTACATATATAGATATCATATATTTATATAGATAAATATATACATAAATTAATTTACAGAACGGATAGTAGTTGTGACAGAATACAATGGTGATCCACTCAGCAGCAAAGAAAATTTAAATCTTGATGATATTATTAAAATAGCATTTCAATGCTTATTAGGATTGGAACATATGAATGCATTAGGTTTGGTACATAGACACTTAAGTTCTGATAATATACTCATTAACACAAGTGGAAATGTGCAATTGTATAATTTTGGATTATACTATATGACTGATAGTGGGAGAAATGTGTCTTTTCCTATTGGGTAAGTACTGATAAGACTAAAAATATTTAATAATATAAAGCTTATAATTATGATTATTTGCAGATATCCAAAATACACAGCACCTGAAATATTTTTAAGCCCAGGTGTTAGTAGTCCAAAAGTGGATTCTTGGTCTTTAGGAATGATTATAGGAGAATTATTACTAGGAAAATCAATATGGCCAAATGTGAAATTATCTCAGTGTTTACGAAAGGTTCTTAGTTTAATACATTGCGAAACTTCTGTATTTGAACGTATTGCAAGAGAGAATAATTGTTATCACATTTATAAGGTATACTTTTTTTGTTGATATATATTATAGACTTTTATTAATATTTACACTATTAATAGTTTATTATTACATCAGGAATTACCTGATAAAGTAAAAGAGTTTATAGACTCTTGTCTTCAAATTCATCCTTCAAAACGTAAAACCCCTGAGGAATTGTTAAAACTCACAATATTTGAACATTTTTTATCAAAAAATGAAAAAGAAAAAGAAGAAAGTCTTTATAAAAATGTTATAGTTAGAAAAATGGATGAATTATATTACTTATGGCAATTAGCAGGTGGAGATATTACTGCAGAATTAAAAAAGCAAGGTCTTATCAGGTCAACACCACCCATTTTATCTATACCAAAGTAATTTTGACTATTTTACAAATTGATTCTATAACAACAGAGCACCATATATTATTTCGTTTTTAGTTTGGTAATACTTTTAGGTCAAATGTTTGGTCAAAGAGATACAGCAGGCTTACTTGATTTGCGTGTAGTAAAAATTCCTCTTGATACACTACGTCAACGTCTATCTCACATTCCGTATATAGCAAATTATCCATGGTTGACAAATCAGTAGGTATTGAATATTTACATACATGTATATAAAATTAATATAGATATAAAACATTTATTCTTATACTAAATTTTCATCAATTTTTTTGCAGAATGCGTATCCAATTACAGGAAGATCTAATGGATGCTTCTTCACAGTTACCATTGATTATAAGAGAAAGAGACACAGAGTATCAGTTTTATAGGATTGTTCTGTATGATAGATTATTACAGGTATTATATTACTTCTATAAAATTTTATTAACAAATTGTATACAGTGAGATCTCTTTATATAATATTTTTTTACTATTTAGGTTTATCCAATTACTCGGGAAGCTATCATTGAAGAAGCACATAAAGATATACCTCCACCTGTTAGAGGAGCTGTATGGGCAGCATTGCTTGGTATTACTGGTGATATTCAGAAACGTTACGATATGATTGACAAAGAAACTCCTACTCATACAGACAGACAGGTAATTTATTGATAATTTTACTGTGTCATTTATATTCACGTTCTAGTGTATTAATCATTTTTTAGATAGAAGTAGATATACCAAGATGTCATCAATACAGTGAGCTATTATCATCTGGTGCTGGTCATGAAAGGCTTCAAAGATTGCTCAAAGCATGGGTTCGAAATAACCCTCATTATGTTTACTGGCAAGGATTAGATTCGCTAACGGCTCCATTTCTTTATCTCAATTTCAATAACGAAGGTAATACACGTATTGTACACTTCTTATCTTGATTGTTCTAAATTTTGTTAATATTATTCCATTTCAGCTAGAGCATTTGAATGTCTGTCTGCGTTTATACCAAAATATCTTCATAAATTCTTTTTGAAAGATAATTCTGCCATCATACAAGAATATCTAGGAAAATTTTCACAAATAATAGCCTTTCATGATCCTCAATTGGCAAATCATCTTAGATCAATTAACTTTGTACCAGAATTGTTTGCTATACCGTGGTTTTTAACAATGTTTTCACGTAAGTTATTTATTATGGGTATTAATTACCTCGAATATTTTTATTAAACTACACGTTGGCTTTCAGATGTATTTCCACTTCATAAAATATTGCATTTATGGGATAAGCTTTTGCTAGGAGATTCGTCATTTCCACTACTTGTTGGTTTAGCAATATTAAAACAACTACGCGATTCTCTGTTAACTTCTGGTTTCAACGAGTGCATCCTTCTGTTTTCTGATCTTCCTGAAATTGATATAGAATTGTGTGTTAAAGATTCTATGACGATGTATCAAACTACGCCGCCTAGTATCACTTACAGAAAATTTCAGTTCAATCAACCTAAGGTATATAAATAAATTTATACATATTACTGTTATATTTATACATATTACTGTTAATTACTGAATATTATGCTATAGGATGCAAATTGGTCTGAACCAGAACCAGGTACTGAGAAAATGCCCAGAATTAGTGTTGATGATTTTATGAATTTATTAGATAACAACCCTGAGAGATTAATATCTGTAGATATACGTAATAATATACAGTAAGTATTTAATTGTTAAAAAAATAGAAATTAAGTTTAGAAATGTGTAACTGATACACATAAATATAATTTGTCTTTCATAGATTTGAAAGAGGTGCTGTGGTAGGCAGTATTAACATTCCATTTACTAGTGTACAACTATCTCAAACTCATATCGAAACACTTGGACCACATGCGAAGCCGCTCGCTGAAAGTAAAAACAGTATAGTTGTAATTATTGGACCTCATGATCAAAATAATGCGTTGGTAAATATCATGTTATAAAATATATTTTTAATGGGTATTAAAATTAAAATATCTTCTACAGTTTGCAGATTTTCTTGTGAAATGTGGAATAACGGGTGTATGTTCACTACAAGGAGGAATTTATGCCTTACGAAAGAAATTTCCAAATGTTATAGTAGCTGCGCGTTGACAGTAATATATAAATACTCCAAATCTCAATTTTGATGTTTCTAATTATAAATTTTGTAAAAGATTAATGACGCTTTAGTATCTTACGAAATTTTATAACAATGAGACATATAAAAATGTGATTACAAATATGTATAAAACATGTCTCGTATAAGCAAAAATATTAAAAATTTGTTATACATATAAAGCATACATCATATCTTTATATACTTTCGTCAGTAGCCATAGAAACAGAATCAAAACATTACAGTTATAGTCTACAAATTTCATCTACATTTAGCTACATTTAGTTTCTACTTTTAGTTTCAATTTGTATAATTGTGTAAATAAATTTATATTATTTTTTAAGTATGGAAAATAATATTTCTTCAAATCTTCAAAAGTGGATTAAAAAGTGCTTAAGAAAAGAGTTTGAAGCAAAGATACAAAAATCATTAGATGAACATGTGAGCCACACTGAAATCGCTAAAAGAATTATACACTCTAAAGAAATGTCCACTTTGTTGAATTCTATGAAAGCGACAGTTGCTGAGCAATCAGCGTCAAGATCTACATCGACTATAATTTCTGATTCTCGGCCTCAGTCATCATTTTCTTACATTAGTGATCAAACAAGCGAAGATTGGAATTCTCCGTTAAATAACGACGAATATTACAATATTATTATTAACAAAATCAGTCAAGATAAACCTGCACATGTTAGATTATCTGGTTATGAAATTCTTTTAAAAAGCGAATTATCGAATTTGAATAACAATCCAGTATGGGACTCGCTTCGGAAGGCTTTGCTAGATGGTCTCACAGATGAGAGTAGATCTATTTTTGAATCTAGCTTACAAGTACATGCAAATTTGCTAATTTGTTTACAATCACATGATGTATATACAAATATACTGGATGCCTTTAATGCTCAATACCATTCACAGAAGACATTTGAAATATTACCTACTCTAATTGCCGGCGTTAATTTTAAGTTCTTTTTGCATGAAAGAGTATTTCGCATTACACATTTATTAATTCGTTTTAACGAAGAAAAGATAAAAGGCGCAAGACATGCTGATAGAAGTACAGAAGAATTAATAGAACAATTTATAACATTTTTAAGTACACACGAATTTGATAGTTTAATGCAGCCTAAACCATTAAATATATTAAATATAATTTCCATACTGGAGCCATGTGCAGATTGGAGTAAGAAATGGATTGTCAATCTTACTACTAGAAAAATGTTTTTAACAGCATTAGGAAAGTCGCCAAGTTTATTGCAACAAATAATGAATTACACAAAGAAAGGAATGGAAGAGCTTCCTCATTCTGTAACACTTTCCATTTATGATGATCCAATGGAAGTTATCATTAATGGAAATACCATAGAAACAGTAACATATCTTCATTGTTTATGCTTTGTATCACAACTTTGTGCTTATGATGCAGGGCGAAGACTTTTAACAGAAAGTATATCTGAACCTCCTTTCTCAGTTTCTGAGTTTCTAACTGCTTGTTTAAAAGCCTTAAATAAATTAGGTATGGAAACATTAAATGGTGTATATGATGTTTCTTGTTATGCTTTACAAATTATTTTAGATAAACCAACTATTTTATATGATCACGAATTTTATCATATTGCATTATGTCATTTATCTTCTCTATCTGAAAATAATATTAAAATATGGGTACATACACTGAATATTATTTTGCATATGTTGGACACAGCGGATGGTTCTGCATTTCTCATTACAGAATGTAAAGAGCATACAGTAAATTTTGAAAACACCATATCAAAATGTCCAGCCATGTTTATTGTAATGATAGCATCTAACATGTTAAAGCAACCTTTTTCTATAATAAATATCGAATATCTACTGAAACTATTTAAAGTAATGGAAAAGTTATTTGATATATTTGATGTATATGAAATTGTACAACATAAAGTAGAAAACGAATTTTATCCTGCTGTGTCATATTTTTACAATAAGTTGAATAAATCTTATCCTGAGAATGAAAATAAAGTCCAACATATGAACAGGTAATTTTTATTTATAGATTATATACTTATCAACAAAAAGTCAATATTAAAAAATTTTTTCTTTAGTGCAGTTAATGCATTATTGCTTAAAATGGTATATATACCATTTGCATTGAAAGCTCTTGTTCAAGAGTTATCAGTATTCCAAGAATTAATTGAAGGATCTATTGCACCTTTGAGAATGTCATGGACATCAATGGAAGTAGTTAATTTTATATCAACTGCAGCCTTTTTTCAACTGGGATATGATGTAATTGCGAATCTTGCATCTCACGTTTTATCAAACTTGCTTTTAGAAACATGTAAAATATTAGAAATTCCACAATATTTTTATGATCCATGGGATCATGAAAATATTCAAAACTTCCTACATATATTAACATTTTTTTCTCTTAATTTTAAATGTAAGCATAACAATTCCACTATTACTGTAGTTAATTATGCTGTTAACATTTATTAATAATAATTATTTACTTTAAATTTTATTAGGTTATTCTGCATTTATGTCAAATTTAAATGAATCAGATAGTAGTGAAGAACAGAATTACCCACCTAACTTATTTGAACTTTTTAAAAGTTCAATAAACCCCGAATCAAATTATCACTACTTGGGACTTCTGTCATTAAATGCAGTCATTTGGAATTTAAATATTTGTCTGTATTTATTAGAATTACTGAATTTCCAGGTAACACATCATTGCTTCTTAAGAACAAACTGCTACAATTTTCTTTTCTCATCAGTGCCAATGTTTTTTAGAGTATATTATTAGAACTTCAAAATTCAAATACAGAAGCTGGAAATGAAGAACTAAGCCCTGTATGCATTGATGATTATACTATAATGAGAAAAAAAATTATATCCAAAACATATTTTATGATAAGCACAGATGAAGAAGAAGCTTCTGAATCAGAAGTATATGATCTGGCAAAGTCATCTTCTTGGAAATCAAATACAAAAGACACATATTTTTCAGAAACTGAATATGATTCAGAATTGGAATGTTTACTTCAAGAAAATAAACCTGGGCTGTTAGACAGTAACTGGGTTCAACAAATTAGAGATGCATATAAAGCATCATCTGATCCATTAAAGGTTAATATATTTTTCAGTTTTGCTTGATATATACCAGTATTTTTACAAAGTAACTTATTTGTTTAGAGAACAGTACTGATTCAATTAGTAGATCAGATGCAGAAAGCAATTCCCACTGCAGAATGGGATGAACAATTTCAATGGCAAGAAAATATATCATCAAGTACAGATTTCTGGTTTCCAGAAGAAATTCATGGAATTAACTTAGCTTTACAATATGCAGAACAAAGTGAATTGTTAGAAAATACTGTTAAAATGAAAGAAACACTACAAGAATTTATTAATAGTTGTTATGCATTTATAAAATATGAAAGACCAAAACGATTTGATGGATTTGATTGGTTCTTGTCAACGGTATTTATTATTTGTAAAGGAGATATACAGAGGTACATTTTATTTTTGTTATGTGTGAAAATATTATCTTCTAGAACTTTAAGATTTCATGTTTTATCAAACTGGCTCTTATAAGCTTGTTATTCTTTTATACAAAAGAACACCCAGAAAGATTATATTCAGGAATAATGTAAATGTAAATGAAGCAAGAAACTCAGTGTTAAACATTAATTTTTTATTGTTTATATATTACACTTCATACAGATGCCTCAGTTGACCGCGAATACACCCTTCATAAACAATTTAAAATGTTTTATCAAACAACTTTTATAAAAATTTGCAAAAGTATTTTGATAAAAAACAATTCAAATGATATTTTGTCAAAGAAAAAACATGGGATAACTCTAGCTAGTCAAAGTATCATCATTGGCAGGTCTCAGGTTGAAAACTTAGTCATCATTTTTAATGACAATGCGCATAATAAGACAGTTATTTATCATCATTGACCTACTGAAATAAAATGATACTATGAATTTCATAATTACAGGTGCAAAATATTTGTTGCACAATTAATTAAATTCCCAGTAACCGCATTTTTATGGCCAAATTTGGGGAAAGTTTTAGACAAATATATGGAAGAAGAATATGGTACACAATTTACATTTATGCAAGTTTTAGAAAGCATAGTTAGTAATGAATTTCCCCATATCAAATTTGCTCTTAAGGTAAATATACACATTAAGATATTACACTTTTTTCTATATGTAACATTCAATCTACAAAATTATATTTCTATTTAGTAAAAACATATTATGTCTTGCAATGAATTCTACAATAATTTTGTAAATACAGGATACTTGTGGAATGAACTGGTCCTTAATATGTAACTTAATGATATCTCAATGTTTCTGGGGCTTACTTTCTTGGCCTCAAATTATGCATTTTTTCGCTATTTGTATTTTATACTCATCTGACTACATAATATACTATTGTGTGTCACTGTTGTGCCACTGTCAACATATAATAATGGAAGATATAACAAGCGGAAAAATGTGGCCTGAACATATGGTATGTACATAAAAAGTTTAGATTTTAGGAAGTAATAACGATGCTTACATTATTTGCAGGTATTCAATGAATACAAATCTCATGAGTACATTAAATTTATGGACACATTAGATAAAAGATATGGAAATAAAATTTTACCAAAATTTGTTGTTAAAGGATTCAGTTAAACTAAGTTTTCAAAATACGGAGATTTATAAAATATAAATCAAAACAATACCTTCCAATAATTGTTCATAATTAATAAAATTATAAAAGAACGTTAAAGTAAATATTTAAACGCATAAAAATTAACAACTTTATCCAAATATTTGTTATAATATATGGCATTTACATACACATACAGGTTCTATAATGTAACAGAATATATTGCGCAGATATACAATCATAATGATATTGTTGGAAAGAATATTAAACTCTGATTAATTAATTAATAAAACAATTTTTCATTTATTTTATAATAAAATTCACAGTCTGCAATGATCTAACACGTGTGAATATCTGATAGATTCCTTTTGAAAATATTTTGTATCTGGTATGTGCAGTATTTATACAAACGTACCTTTCAAACTTAGTAACAAGATTTTAGATTTTTTTATTGGTAAAATCTTTCAGAATTAGTAGATAAATAATCATATATACACAAATGACGCAATATTGTCATTTCATTTTTGCACTAATGGAATCAGTCATCGTGAATAGTAAATAGTTTGGCTACTTCGTTTAAATCATCATATTTTGTGCCCTTAGCAAGTACCTAAAATAAATATATAAAACATATTACAAAAATATATCTTTAAACATTATATTACATTCGAAATAAATATAGATAATGTAGTTATGTTAATATATTTTATAAGCGCACCTGTCTAGCAATAGACATTCGGTTAAAGATATTCCAAAGAACTATTCCAACCACAATATCATCCCGTAAATAAAAAATAACTCCTTTTCCAAAATCTTCATACTTTTTAGAGGTTTCTTCTGTCGATTTTGAAGCATCAGTACGTATGCATCTATCATCTTCTTTCGAATTTTGCTGATCGGAATTTTCTGTTTGCTTTTCTGTTGTTGAATTTGACTTCTACATTGTACAAATATAAATTACAAAATATATAATGTTGTGTTAAAATATACAATTATAAAATATTTGAAACATTTATTACCTCTTTATCTGAAGACTGCGTTGTTTTACTCGAAGTATCAATGGCTGTTAATGAAGCATCATCAGGTTTTTCTGTTTTTACAAAGACACCTACGGTTGGCAGTGCAGAATCGACAATACCTATTGCCTCAAATCCAACTTCTGGTCCTAAATCGGACCAAAACATCGACTGGTGCAGATATGGTTTTCCTGGTAAAAATACAGGAATAAATTTCATTTAAATCGATTCTTGTAAACTGTACTGTGTAAATGTTTACTTACTTGCACCAGTCATATTTTCTCCTGCTAGCCTTCCTGAAATTACAGCATGGTCATGATGTTCTACTCTTCTTCTACCAAGCCTGATATCATAAAAGCAAGCTGCATCCCCAGCAACCCAAAGGTTGCTTCTTGCTTCTAGTTCTGCATTAACCAGGAAGCCACCTATTTCAGGATCTGTTTCTAAATGCGAAACTTTCGCCAATTCCGTATTTGGTTCAACGCCTACTGCTACTATCACTTCATCAGCTTCAATCTATTCATGCATAAAATAAAAAAATAAATATTTATGGTACAATTTAAACTTTTTCATGAAAATGTTTAAAACAAACACGTACAACATTATCTCCTGTAAGAGTAAGCGACAAACGTCCATTCTTATAATAATAATCCTCGACCTCAGAATCAGGAATACAATTAACGCCCTCTAATTTTGCTTTTTCTGTTGCCCATTCGCTTAAATATTGTGGTAATATTTGATCCATTATAAATTTCTCCTTATATACTTGATGTACTTTTTTGTTTTCAGGTACTAGACAAAAATAAAATTATTTTACTTTCAATGCTAATACTTTGAAAAAGGAATAATAAAAACGTACAATTACGAGCAAGAGAGCAAGCGAGTTCTGTTCCGAGAAATCCTCCGCCAACTATTACTATATTTTTACATTTAGGATTATGCACACTTTCTTCCAAATCAAGAAAATCTTCTTTTGTTCTAAATGTTTTAATTTTATCTTTAACTTCATCTTGAAGTGACTCAAATACTGGAAGATTTTTAGGTGATGCACCTAAAAAAATATGTATTATATATGTATATATGTACATATATGCACAAACAAATCAATTATACTTACCAGTTGCAATAAGACATTTGTCATATTTTATTTCATAACCATCATCTAACGTTACAGTTTTGTTTGGGACATCAATTTTTGTGACTTTCCAACCTGTTGCTACAGTTACACCACCTTTTTCTGACTCAATCAACTTATCAACTTCTGAATAAAATTCGGGTGGCTCATAAAATATACTGTAATGTGAATAAGCATACAATGAAACACTACCAATTAATTATTTAACAAATAAATAAATAATTACCTTCTTTGAGCTCCATTCCATTGCTTAAAAAGTAACTCAGCACTTGTTTTTCTATCTGTATTGTACCATAGTTCCTTGGACAATGGTGGTCTCATATATGGTAAATCTTCTTCTTCTGTTATTATTAAAACCTGTAACAGATGTTAACATGCTGCACTCTTCATAGCTAAATCAATTTATATTACAAGACTATTATAATTTACCTTAGCTCTAGGATCCCTAGATTTAATAGACCTAAATGCAGAAAATGCAGCTGTTCCTCCACCTATTAAAAGGTAAGGTACATCTTTGGGGAATGAACTAGAAGTACGTGGTAATTTAGCCTTATCAGATTTTCTATGTTTTCTCTCCTTTTTACCTAAAATCACTTTTCTAAGTTTCAACGAATTATATGCTTGTAAGCCATAATGTAATTGACTCTTACCTACATCCTTTTCAGAATCTGATTTCTTAGATGTAAACCAATTTGTGGAAGATATCTATAGGATATGTTTTAATAAAGATGTTAAAGAAGTAAAAAGAATTCCATGTTTTGTAATTCATATAAAAAATTGTATTAAATGTCATTTTATATGACCAAAAGATAAACTAAAATGAAACAAAATAAAGTATTACAATATAATGTTTTACTATCATACCGCATATATTGTAACTCCAGCTATAATTAAAGTTGCCAATATCTTCCAATAAGGTGGTGATGGTGGTTTACCATTAGGACTCTGTGAATCTGGTTGACAAACTTCATAGCAAGATGGTGGGCAAGATGCATTAGGATAAGATTCACAAGACGGTAGAGATCTTTTTGGTTTTGAACTAGTTTTGTCAGGTACACATTCTTCTGGTTTTATGGTGGCGCCTGGCGACTTATAAGTTTTCTTGTCATCTGAGTTGCTACTATACCATGAATTATTAACACTAGTAATTCCTAAAATAAATAAAAAGTAATAAATAGAAAGACATGAATTATGTGTAAATAATTCATTATACGCATTTTATTAAAAAATTTTAATATACAGAAACAGTAACCTCAGTCCATTAACATTAAGTGAAAGACATACTAAACATATTTATTAACAAATTGCCTATAATGATCAATATAAATACTTGTAGTGATCAGAACAGAGTTGAGGTTATATCGCGTGGTGTATAATTTCTATAAAGTGCATTACATGTAATGTTAAAAAAATATTGATTAGAAGATAATATCACTTAAACATGTACGTACAATTGAAAAATATGATTGTTAATTATGATCATAAATTAATATTAATATTTGGTCGGAGCAGGAAACAAGTTCGAAAACAGAAGAAACTTCTTTTAAAATTAAATCATTCAATTTTGACGTACAATCAAATTAACACTTACCAATATATTTTAAAGGTCGGCAGAAACGATTAAGATGCGAATGCCTCGTAAGTTTTGGCAATTGTCCGATAACTCTACCACAGCTTAACATTTTTGACCGGCCAATTTTGGCCTTATGCAATATGGAGGTGGCGCGTGCGGCCGGTTTTGTTGTCCACGCGCACTACTGAAAGCCGCTTTACACTTTTCTGGTTACATGTAATTAGCACCGAACACTCCATTACCAACTTTCTTTTATGACAAAATTGACGTATTCACCATTCATTGATTTGGAAACATTTGTACAATAATCTTATGTACAATACTGAAAGTATAAGACAATTTATTAAGACTTGTATACGGTGACTGCGCAATGACAATCGTGCAAGTTCATTCTATTTAGCGGGCTCTGGCCCATGAGATTTATTTGTATACTGATATCGATAGATAAGACAAACGACATCAAGAAGCAATATTGATCACAATCAATTCATAGATGGATGCATAAAAAGAAAATTCAAATAAAAAAAATAGGGATGAACGAGTAGCTCAAGATAACTCGGTATGTCGGGTACCCGAGTATTTAAACAGTGACGAGTTCGGAAAAAATCGGACGCAATCAGGCGCGAGAAATTTGAAAATGTTTGAATTTAGAAATTTGAAAATTTAAGGATTTAGAAGCTTTTTCATTTTCAAATTTTTAGATTTACATATTTTGAAATTATGAAATTCTAATGTTGGAACTGTGATTACATAGTTACAATACATTGTATTTGAAACATAATTATAAAATTGATAACTTTAGGGTCAACATAAACAAACAGTAATAGATTGTAATACATTCAATAAACTACTGATTTCTTTATCTGTAACAAAGAACATTCAATTCAGGTGGGATTATTTATCGGGACGAATAAACCTTCACAAATTCAAGGTGGACCACGATGAGTCACGTTATTTTCCAAACAAGGTTCGCGTTGAAACTTTTTAAGAAATGACGTGTTCTTATTGTTGTAGTATAGCAGAAACTTATTGGATATCCATACAATCGCAAATAATTATACACCCAAATTTACAATTTTATTAAATAAAATCGTTTTTGTTGTTGTTCGCTTTATTCTCAAACAGTTGTTTCACAGAGGACGCTACAGTTTTGAAACTGAATGTGTACCTAACTTTCCTGTTAAACATCAACCTAAAAAGTTGTAAATATACAAATTATAGCTCTTCAAAACAAAATTGATTTTCGAATATGATTTACTTATAAAATTATTTACAAATCTAAAATAAAAAATATGAAGTAAAATATGATGAACTCTGCAACATTTTGATAAAGTATCAAATTAGGTAAGATATCATTTATTATTTACGCATTTTGATTCTTTGGTGAAAGTGTATTTACTACATAATTGCGTTGTAAAATATTAAATCCAAACAAAGTAATTATTCAGCAAAGGAACTAAGTTTGCAGGTTGTACTGCAAGGTCAATTGTGTTTGTAAATATATCAATATGCATATTATTAGATTTGATCAAAATATGAATACATATGATATAAATTTGATACATAAAAATAGTTTAATGTAATTGGTAAATAAAATTGCTATGAGTAAGCTTTATTATATTGCCATGCTATGGATAAACTGAAATTTATTCTAATTATTTAGAATGAAATATTCTTTGAAAGTTTTAATCTAGTATTATAAATGTAAATATGTTAGAATGTTTTTGTTTATGCAATTAAAGATTTTAAATACGTTTAACGAAGAAAGGAAAAAGTGAAGGGAATATGAGATAATATAAATCAAGGTGTTAATTTTATTGAAGATTAATTGAATACGTAACGCTAACCTGTGAGAAAACAAAAAGAGACAAATTATTAGCTGATAATGATTTGTTAGTTCTGGCATTCTTAAATTTTGATTTTGGCAATATGCATTTGTAGAAAGATTCAGAACTGTTGGCACAGAATATTAAATTGAATTCCATAAGTCCATTCATATTTCTGCATAAAAGTAAAATATTGTATTATGCAGTTTGAAAATGTATTTAATTAAAATATGCTACTTGTATTTATTTGTCACCAAAAACTGCAGCAGAATTTGAAAACGAACAACTTTTATATGGATGTTAAGAATTATTGTAATTTAACTATTAATCATTTAATTGAAATGATGTGTAAATATAAGGTACATTATATGAGTAAAAATGTGTTGTTGGTCTGACCAAGCAGGAAGGATCATTCTTATATGTACCTTGTGAATGTTCTTTTTATAGCTAAAGTTTGACCTCTTTTTCTTCAGTGACTATTGCATTCAACTACCAGCTGCTTCTGAGTACAGATCATGCTTCAACAAAATATTTAAATCAAACATTAATCATGCCAGATAGGTATACTTTTTATGTGTTATATTTTAATTTTGATTAAATTAATTAAATTAGCGATCATGTCAATTATTACATTTTATTATTTAACTGTAAACATTGTTTATTTAAAAAGATATCAGCTGATTTGCAGGTAAATGTGAACTAAATATTTTTTTAAAAATAAGAGTAATAATTTATGGGTGTCATTATTTTATTACTATTCCTTAATTTTTAATTTTTCATAAATCCTTTAGAGTTGATTGGTAAATATATGATTAAATGCTATTTTATTAGGAGTAAAATTTGGATTGGTGTTGGAGTAATATGGGGTATTACTCTTGGCTGTTTCTTCATTAGTAGCAAATGTTCAAGATCAATGGCACTATTAAATTTTATTCCGGGTATTTTATTTTGGTCAGTGCCGTGTACCTTTGTATAACGCTATAATTAAATATCTAATATGTGTATTCTTAGTTATATCCGTTCTTTTGTTTTCTTAATCTTAATATATCTATTACAATTTCATATGTGTTAATTATAGCATACAAATAGAATTGTGCAATTTAAATGAGTGAAATTAATATGAGTTAGCTATTAATATTAATTATAACATGTATTTAATAATTAATCTGTGTATTGATTTAATACTTATCTTTAGCATGATTATTTTTATTATTTTAATAATATATACTGTATTACTAAATAATCATTACTCTTCGTTACTATGTTATAATTTTGGCTGTAATTAATTAACAAGATATAATAATGTATTTTATCATATAGGAACCAGAAAATGGAGAATGATGATGACCAAAAATGCAACATTAACAAACCTGGTACATCTGCGCCTGTAGATTATCAATCTAATTCAAATCCTGATACAGAAGAGGAAAATGCAAGAGGGTACGTTATAAATATTTGTATTATTTATTTGCTAACATATTTCAATTTTGTGTTAACATAATTTGTAATTAAATTAATGTTGTGTAGGCAGAAGATTTCAGATTTTATGGTAGGAGGTTTAGTAGGAGCATCCCCGCCAAAATTTGTTACTCTTGAAGAAATTATAAAAGCTGCAAATGGCATGAGAAATATGGCATTAGCACATGAAATTGCGGTGGACAAAAATTTTCAATTACAGAAGCTTGAGCCAGATGATGGTACATTCCACAAAAGAGTAAAAGATATCATGCATAAAGCTTTTTGGAGTTTGTTAGCTGAACAGTTAGCTGAGGATCCTCCAAATTATACACAGGCATTGGTTTTATTAAAAGAAATTAAAGAGGTATTATATGTATATAGAAATAATATATTTACATAAATATATGCATTAATACTTTTACTTCATGCAGACATTAGACGAGTTAGTGTTACCACACCATGCAAAAATTCGAGAAAACTTGAATGAGGTACTTGATATAGATTTAATCAAACAACAAGCAGAAAAGGGTGTTCTAGATTTTCATCATTATGCACAATATGTGATCTCAATAATGAGCAAAGTTTGCGCACCAGTAAGAGATGAAAAGATCAGAGAACTTAGTCAACAGACAGACGTTATTGAAATATTCAAAGGAATAATGGAAGTGCTACAGTTGATGCGCCTTGATTTAGCGAATTTCACTATCACCATGATGAGACCAAACATAGTTGCTTCAAGTATTGAATATGAGAAAGCAAAGTTTGCTGAATTTTTGAAAATTAATACTAATGGTTTGCAATATACTGAAAAATGGTTACTAAGGCATTTTGATCCAACAAAAGTTACAGCCAGTTCATCTGATATTAATGCTGTAAGACAACTTACACATTCTCTTTTAACCGAAGCATATCTTGATCTTCTAGAGTGGGATTTTAATCCGGAGGCAGAAGTATGTTGTCAAGTGTCTGTTTCAACAATACCATTAGGTTTGATAATTGTGTAAATTTTCTTCTTTTTTCAGACACTAATGCTTGATCAGGGTAGATTATTGGAATTACGCGATAAAACCAGCAGATTAAGCATTATGGGATCCGTTATATTACTCGTAAACAATACGGTTGGTCCACCAGTACATGGGGTGTCAAGTTTAAAAAAAGAAATTAAACAACATCTTAATGTACTATTGGACACTGTGCATTCAAATAAGTATGTGCATATCATGTATACATAATAAAATTACAAAGTGAATTTCATATGTATTATTGCTAGGGATTTGGAATCCATAATACCCAATGTTGTATTACAAATTAAAATGGACTTGAATGCGACATTGCAAGAAATTGGTTCTGAACCCTTATCTCCACAGCTAGAAACATTACTGGAAGGACAAATATTAGACCTCATTAAGCCAGACCATAAGATCAGACATCTTATAAGTATGTATTGGATATACATTTATGATATCAGCATCGTTCATTTTATATCGTTTTCCAGGTTTGAGAATTCGACAATTTTTGCAAAAAATAATATCATCTCAATCTGCTGCTCCACAGCACGTACCACCAGGACTTTCATCACTTCAAGAAGAATTAACAGCCATAGCGGCTCAGTTTTTAATACTTATTTCCCATAACAGAAGCGTGTTTGGAGAATATTATCAAGAAATCGTTACCAATACACTTACTAAAAAAGAAATTGAAGACAATAAAGATATAAGCGGAGTTCATGGTATGGAATTATAAAAAAAAGGTTGAACTTTTCAACTAATTATTACAAGAAAAGCATATTACGTGTTCATAAAATAGTACATTAATTAAAACATAAGTGATGTATATACATATATTTTAAAATAACAGTTTTTATTTGATTTCATAAGTTAAATTTTATAACAAAATAGAAAAACGTATAAAAATACATAAACATGAATGTTGCACAGAAAAGGTTCTGATACTGCTATAAGTTACAAATGATGTAATAAAAAAAAAGAAAAACGTATCTTTACAAAACATATGAAATAGTAATTAATTTGTTTTTAATATTATATAAGCATTATTTGATACATAAATTAATTATAATTTAACATTCACTAACTAGTATTACAATTTGCTACGACTTACTTTCTATACTTGGTGCTTTAAGATATTTTTTTTTATAAATACCACGCTAAAATGCAATACTAAAAATTAAGATGTAATATATATTTGTATATAGGTATGGAAATTAAACCAATTTCTACTAAAAGTTATTCTATTTTTGAAATTGTCTAAACTTATTTCTTGATGTTGGATTTTTCCAAGTGTACAAAATATACATCCTTGTACAGTTTTAATAAAATTTATCAATTTCGAGAAGTATAAAATATATGTACAATATTCCATGGTTCTGTTTAAATATATGGAACATGATATAGTGATCACTCGATAAGTAGCCGTCTTTGAGACTCTAACTAAATAACGGCTATTTATCGAACCTTTACTTATGACTACTGTGTTCGTAACATTTTATATATGGTATAAAAGCGAATGTATATGTGTGGGTGCGTGTGTGTCAATTTTCTGTAAATTACGTCTGTGTTTTACTTATATGTATAGCGCTGTATAATCTAATATACATCCAAGATAGTAGTAATTTTCAGTACGAGTAAATTTATAATCAGCGCACAAAATTTTAAACAAAAACGTACAATGAATATCAGAACACTCGAAAGAAGAATGGAAATGTGTAGTACAGTGTTTGGATAACAGAGTAGTGCAGAGTGCTTTCTCAAGAGCTTAAAATGGACTTGAGATTCTTATCAGCGATATCAATGACCAGAGTGGATAAACGAAAAGCTGTCAGTTAGTGATCACAATGATTATCGAAAGAATAACGTATGTACTAGATTTCTAAAATTGTCTCTCATATCTTTACCAGTTCCATTGGCCAACACGTGTGTATAAATTTTTTACCATTTTGTTTTCGTTTTATTAACCATTGTGAGCTCATTTTTGTGCGGATGCATATCGAAGAAGTACAAGAGATCAAGAAAGCAAATCTGTGTATGTGAATTGTTTCTATGGATTTATAATTAATATGGTAACAATATATAAAAAAAATTGTGAAATATTTCTATTATTTTGTAACGTGTATACGAGTCTACAAACATTCTGTTTTGTTTTGGAATTTAATATTATCATGGATCAAAAGAGTTAATATAAAGATTATTAATACAGTTGATCTACGATCGACAATAATAAATTAGTCACAACTGCGTGATTTAATCATCGATCAAATTAATACTGATCTTAATACCGAGAAATGTAGAAAGAAATGGAACTTTTTAATTGTTGACGATTGGCGTAATTTGTTGCAAACAATGCGTATTTTTCTTTTATACACTAATTCTGCAAGTATTTCAAAATCGATAACAATCCCAGTAATGTTATTTAAAATTGTTGCATCAAACAACTTGTTAAATCGTATATAAATTTCAGATATAAAATTGTACTTTGTTTACAGTTCTCCACAAATCATGATTGTAAGGAAACAATTGCAACTACTGATTTATACGTTTCAAATTATCTGTATACTTGGAAACATAAGTTTAATTGATTCAAAAGAAAATGGAACGACAGAAAGTTTATCGTTAAATCGCTTAAAATATTCGACGTCTTCTAAAGTAAACAATACGTATTTGGAAATATCTAGAAATGTTGAGAATTTTTCTGATAAAATATGTGATCAAACCGAGCCCCTGTTGCATGATGGCACTTTCAACATACCACAATACGATTCTAGTACGCTGCACAATAATGAAAATTCGACGGAAAGTTTTGAAACTGAATTACTTCTGTATAATACAACAGGTACTTTTAATTATGTATTTGCAATATCTGAAATTAACTTTTAGAATATGCGTACTCTCCAAACCCTTCAATGTGCTTAAATGTTAATTGAGTTTGTTTTGAATACTTTATTAAAAATACTCTGTAAATAGTAGTACAGTACATTTTATTTCCTCTGTTTATAGATCATAAAAAGGTACAAAATCTGACGGTTGATTATGTGAGCACCGAATGGGTATATCTATCCTGGCAACCTCCCTATGAAAATGCACTGGACGAATCATTCACGTATTTAATTTACGTGTGCTTGAATGAAACATGCGTTAAAGCAAACGCAAGTACTACACAATACAACGCCACTAATCTAGATCCATGTAGTGAATATTTATTTACCGTAATAGTTGTTGATAAACATCCGGAACCGGATGGCGTTAGTGCAATAGCAAAAACGGATTACAACAGTAAAGTTGCATTTATTTTTATCATTAGGATTACTTTAAACTTTATTTAATAATTAAAACTTTTATTACATTGCTATGTTATATATTTTAGTTACAGAAATTGGAGAAATTCAAGATATGGTAGTACATACCACTACTAATACAATTAATTTTAGTTGGAAAGAGCCATCAAAATATCCAACGTGTGTACAGGGTTATATGATTACAAAATGTTCTGATGATATCTGCAATAATATAACAGTTACAAATACCTATTATTTGGCAAAAAATTTGGAACCATGCACAGAGTATTTTTTTATAATTAGAGCTGTTTCATATTTAGTTCAATCTAGTGGCCACAATATTACTTTAAAAACAAATTCACCAAGTATGTTAATAAATGTGTACTAACAGTAATTAGTTTTTGTTCAAAAAATAGTAATGATTATTTTGAATAGAACCCAGTAAACCTCAAGAGCCAACTGTAAAAGTCAGTGCATTTTCTTTAAATATTGTGTGGCAACCACCAAAAGTGGGATCAATGTGTATTACACACTATCGTGTAACTATTACCCCAAAACTAAAAACAGTTATCACACATGGAACAAATGTAACAATAGATGGTTTACATGCATGTACTTCTTATGATGTTTATATTACTGCAGTAGATGAAGACAGTAATGATGGAGATATGCTTTCCATAAATGCAAGTACAGCATCAACAGGTATTTATTACAGTTGCATTTATTATATTGCATACTTCTGTTTGTAATTGAATTTTTTATTCACTAGTATCAAGACCACCAATATTAACAGAATTTTACGTTACAATGAATAGTATAATGCTTTCTTGGAAAATTGAAAAAGGTAACAGTAGCTGCATTTTAAATTCTCTGAAAGCCACATGTAATTATACAGCAAGTACTGGACATGGTTATGATCATGTAAATGGAAACGTTGAAGAACCTATAAATTCTTGTATTCAAGATGAATTTATGCTTATAAATTCAGTGATGAAAGATGTTAGTCCATTTACAACATATATATGTTGGGCATATGTCAATAATGAAGCAGGTGTTAGTGAATTAAGCGAATTAACAAAAATAGAAACAGACGAAGATAGTAAGTACAGATAAATGCATTAAAATTATATATATGTGTGTGACTTACAATCGATTTAATCAGTTAACTAAGACACTGTGAAAAACAGAAAAGTTAATAACGAATTAAAATGTTTGATATTTTAGTACCATCTGCACCTATAATGAATATTAGAAATATAACATATTCACAGTTTACACTTGCATGGGAAGCACCAACGTATCTAGCAGGAAATTTACAAGAATTTGAAATTATAATGAAATGGGAAATACATTTTCCAATACCTGAGTGGTGCCCTCCAAAACCCTCAAACGATACCATATATTTAAACGGATCTACGTTTATTTATGATTATCCTAAAGCGATACCGCACACAAATTATACATTAAAAATTAGAGCAAGAACAAAAGCGGGTTGGGGAAATTATGGTGATGATATAGTATTTCAAACACCAGCTGGAGGTGATTGATTATCAAGTAAAATTATAATTATTAATATTTTAATAATATCAAATTACATTAATTATTTATAATCTCAGTGTCAGGAAAGGTATCTAATTTTTCTTACTTGATTAAAAACAATGAAAACAATACAAATACATTGGATACTTTTTTAAAATGGGGCTTTCCATGTTCTTTGAATGGAATAATGGAATACTTTAATATATTTGTACATGGAACTAGAAAAAATTATACACCACATTCTTTTACGATTAAAAATCCTGTTTCAAATAATGTTAATAAAAATGATATAATTTCAATTAATTTAAATGAATTGAAAGCAGAGTATAATTATACTTTCGAAATATCTGTTAAAGTTAAAGAAGTTCAGAAGCTTGGTGTATCTGCAAAACACAATGTGTTATATCCTGCTGGAAGTATGTACATATTTTAATATATACACATTAATTTTGTTAATAAATGCATCTAGCTGTAATAAATTTAAAATAAAACTTATTTTATTGTATATTTGTCTTGTCTGTATCTCTTTACTAATCTGTAAATTTACCTGTCAGTTACAACTTATTAAATCTTTAAATATTTTAGTTCCACCTCAACCTGATGAGGACTATATAAAATCTATAACTTTAGATCCATCTAAAGCCCAAAGAACTACTACATCAGCTACACTTTTACTTCCCTTATTTCCTGATACAAATGGCGACATCATTTATTATTCTATCATAGTATCGCGAATTGAATATAATACTGCATCCAATACTAGATTTAATTTTACAAATCATACATGGCCAAATATATCATCCTGGGAAGAATCTATGTTACAAGACTTTAGCATACCTTATCAAACTACAAGATTGTGGTGGGATCCCTATCGTAGGTGATACATTTTTATAATAAGTTTATAAATTTATCTATGAGTAAATAGATTATTATGTACTTTTTCTTACAGCTAATCATGTTGCTGATTATGGTGAAGTAAAGGCAGTTAAATATACGGTTGGTGAAGAACTGAATTGTCAAGAATTTTCTTCCAATACAAACAAAAAAGTTTATTGTAATGGACCTCTTAAATCAAATACGTGGTATCATGTTAGAATGAGAGCATTTACTCGTGGTGGATATGCTGATTCTACAACCTTTGTGATAAAAACTAGTTAGTACTTTATATTTTATTCTATTGTTATAATTTAATTAATCTTGTAATAGCTTTTACCTAATTATCTTTTAAAATGTTTTATTTCATGATAGATGCTGATGTAAATATTGGACTTGTTATTGGAGTAATCTTTGGTATTTTATTTTTCGGAATTTTAACAACAATAATGTTATTAGTACGCAAATGTTCACCTCAGGTGTAAGTATAACTTACTTTCTATATAAATTCTTTTACAGAAGATAAAAACTATAAAATTATAATGCTGTTTTATTATTATTTCTTTAGAATAATATGGCGATTTCTACATTCTGATATGTCTGGATCACCAGTTCCTACACCATTTACAAAAAAAAAGTTTATAGTTCACTGTCAACAACTCATTGAAAACCCTGGAAAATTAAGCAATGAATTTCAATTGCTTCAAACTCTGAGTGTTGATTTACAAATGCCAGCTAATACTGCCTGTTTACAAGCTAATAGGAAGAAAAATAGATATTCTGATATCCTTCCATGTAAATGCTTATAATAATGTACAAAGGATATGAAAACATGCTTTTTAAAAATTTTATTAAGCTCGTTTTATATTTTCAGATGACTTTTCCAGAGTAAAATTGGAAATCGTTGATAATGATCCTAATACTGATTATATTAATGCATCCTTTATTAAAGTGAGTAAACAAACAGTAATAATTTTTTTTTCTGAATTTATATTATTATCATGTTTATCATTTTTAGGGATATAGTGGAGAAGATGAATATATAGCCTGTCAAGGTCCAAAAGAGGAAACTACATTTGACTTTTGGAGAATGATAGAACAATATGATGTCAACATAATAGTTATGTTGACTGATTTAATTGAAGATGGCAAAGTAAGAATCTTTTGAACTAATGATTGAAACATTATTATAATTTGATCATAAAACCATTATTTTACAGGAGAAATGTTATCAATATTTTCCAATAATTAAAGAAACTTTTAGGTATGAAAATATGACTATAAGATGTACAAGTGAGCTGGAATATAGGTCTTATACGCAGAGAACATTAGTTCTGCAAAAGGTAAAAACTTCAAGTATGAAACTTCATGTACAATATCATAAAATAAAGTATTATTTCATTATACTTTAAATATATTATAGGAAAATAAAAAGAGAAATATAACGCATTTACATTTTAAAGAATGGCCAGATCATGATATTCCGGAAGGTTTTGATTCAATGATTAATTTTTGTCAAATTGTTCGTCGTTATATACTGGCTAACAAAGGATATCTTGTGGTTCACTGCAGGTAGAGATATACAAAATAGTAACATATGTTTTAAATAGTGACCTATAATAAATTCTATTATTTTATCATTATATTTTCTTTAATGCAGTGCAGGAATTGGCAGAACTGGTACTTTAATTGCATTAGATATACTTTTACAGCATCTTCGAGATAACAGAAAATTGGATGTATTTGGAACAGTGTATAGATTACGGCATCATAGAATAAATATGGTTCAGAAAGAAGTAAGAAAATTCAGTGTTTAGTATGAATATTAACATAAATTATATTTTATTTACAATCTTGCATTAAATTTTCAGAGCCAATATGCATATATATACAACTGTATAAAACAGGTACTAAAAAATCCATACTGTTTAAAAACTTGTAAGTTTCTTGTCCTAGTTATTTGAAAAACTGTTTGAAATATTTTCAGCTGTAAGTACTAAAGTTATAATGTTTTCAGATAAACCACCACCTATGAATCCTTTATATAAAAACAGTTCCAAAAGAAATAAACATGGTACCACATTCAAATATAAATCTAGTCAAGAACTTTGAAATATGTATGTATGAATTTGAATAGCAATTCATACATAATTATAAATATGTAGATAGTACTTGTATATATATATATATATATATATATATATATATATTTATATGTATGATTTCAAATAAATTATATAAATTTACATTATATAATTCTATTTTCAATCACAACATTCTTTTATTTATTAATATAAAGTTAATTATCACATTTTCTCATCAAGTTACAAATACATCAATATAAAATAATTATTTCTCATAAAATTCTATTACTAAAATAAATTAATATCTATATTTTGTAGAATAATCTTTAGGTGAAACAACTAAACCTCTACCTTTTCTGGCACCTCTATAGACTGTTTCGATGATATCAATCATTTCCTGTTTATCTTCCAACGTCCAATTTATTTTGTTATTGTTTCCTGTACCCAAGTCAATCATTATGTGCTTATTTCTGAAGAAGAACATTACTGTGCAAGGATCGTATAACTCGTACCTAGACATATTAAATTTTAACGTATACTCAAATTAATAATCAGTTCCACTTATATGAATTTACGGCTGAGCTTCTATGAGTTAAATTACAGCTCAAACTTACATTTTGTTAAAGTCAGGTACTTGTGTAATATCAACTAAATAAATAACAGCAAAATTTTTCACTTTCTCTGCAATATTGTAAAGAACTTCATCCATTTTCATGCACATTGGATCCCAGTCATGACCAAATCTAATAACCTGAAGAAAGGTGATACATAAATATTTAGAATATTTAGAAAATTCAGAACATGAATGTTTCAAACTTACAACTACTCTGTCTTCTTCTGACAAAATTGCCTGATCCACCTGCCACCCATTGTGAAGATGTGATAGCATATAAGACATTTTTTATGTATTAAACACACGTCAAAAAAGAATTAAACAGTTTTATTTAGTACAACTTATTCTAATTTAACCTTTGATTAAAGAACACTCTTTTAAAAGTGTAGTTTAATCATTGACGCAACAATATATATTTATCACAATTACTTAAATTTATCTGTACAATATTTATTATAAGATTAAATACATATATCACTTATAAATTATAAATTTTCTAATTATTTGAATTCTTTTCGCCGAATAATCAACATCAACACTACTACGCACCTGCACAATATTAGCAGGCTAACCAATATGATTTAGTAACAATTTAAAAGACCCTAGTTTTGATTTGCTCCTGTATATTAATTTTATTTTATTTAAAAATTACCTACTTTTGTATTTTCTACTGGAATGTAATAGATTTTACATTAAAAATTTCATGTTTTTCTTTATAAAAATAGTAAAAATAAACTTTTTTCATATATTACAATTATGTATAACTATTTTAATTTAAGTTCTGTTTTATCAGAATAAACTCAAATTTAAATATTTAAAACAGTATTATATTTTTAACATCTCAAACTATATTGATATGTTAATCATATCTTCATATGAATTCGTTTCTTAGTTCATACATTTCGGGTGGGAAGTGATACAAAAGGAATGTATACGTGTACGTATATATAATGTAAATACATTTTTTATTTACATTGCTGTTCTTTTTTATGAAAATGCAAAATAAGGTAAATTAAAAGTAAGTAATTGTGTATAAAAAATGGAAAATTATGATAGCTGACTGAGAATAGTAACCGTTTTGATACTTTGTATTATAAATTAGCATCTACATAAGTAAAATATGTGCTTAGATTTATAAAGTAACAGTGTTTTATACATTAACAGCAGTATTAAAGGTTTGTATGAAATAAATTTATTTATATGTAATTTAAAACTTTTGGTTTACAAAAATAGTATGATAAATCTATTATAAGCTTACTTATGTATCAAATTTAAGATTTTTATTTTATATTTCTATATTTCTTTCATGACATGTTATTTTCCAGATAAGATGATCCATTAGTATCCATAATTAATAATTTGTATGTAAAAAGGAACTATAGTTATGATTAAACAACAGCAACGTAAGTATAAATTTTATACTTATCATTGAAAATATTCTATTTAATAATTTACTTAATACATTGTTACTTCATTTATTCTTTAGGAAGTGGCCAAACTCTAAAATATATTAGTTTAATTACACTAACAGTACAGAATGCCTTAGTTGGACTTAGTATGCGCTATGCACGTACAAGATCTGGAGATATGTTTCTTTCATCAACTGGTATCTATATTATATTTTTATAAATTGATGTATTTTAATTATTAAATAAGATTTATTTGATTATATATATATATATATATATATTTATTGTTGTTTAATAATAATTATTTTTTTCAGCTGTCGTTATGGCAGAAGTTGTGAAATTTATAACATGTTTAATATTGGTTCTTAGTGAAGAAGGAAGTTTCCCAAAATTTATTGATTCGTTACACTCATCAATTATAAAACAACCTGTTGATACTTTAAAAGTATGTGTGCCATCACTTCTATACACTATACAAAACAACCTTTTGTATGTATCAGCATCTAACTTAGATGCAGCAACTTATCAGGTATAAGTTATATTTTATATATTCCTATTTTTCTTTTTTAGTATCACTGATTATTTTCACGTGTATTATTTTTTAGGTGACATACCAACTTAAAATTTTAACAACAGCCTTTTTTGCTGTAGTAATACTAAAACGGTCACTAAGAAATACTCAATGGGGAGCACTGATATTATTAATAACAGGAGTGGTATTAGTTCAACTAGCACAAAACTCAGAGACTGCTTTACCATCTGGTATAGAACAAAATCATTTGCTTGGATTCTCAGCTGCTTTAAGCGCATGTTTTTTATCAGGATTTGCAGGAATATATTTTGAAAAAATATTGAAAGACTCAAATAAATCTGTATGGATAAGGAATATACAGTTAAGTTTTCTGTCATTACCTTTTGGATTAATGACATGTTTTATAAATGATGGTGGAATGCTAAGAAAACAAGGTTTTTTCTTTGGTTATGATTTATTTGTTTATTATTTGGTCGTACTCCAAGCAGGTGGAGGTCTTATCGTTGCCATGGTAGTTAAATATGCTGATAACATACTTAAAGGTTTTGCAACGTCTTTAGCTATTATAATATCCTGTATAGCATCTATATATCTTTTTGATTTCAAGTTAACTTTACAATTTTCTTTAGGTGCTTTTCTAGTAATATGTTCAATCTTTATGTATGGATATCAACCAAAATCCTCATTTGTAGATACACACTCTCTCACTAATAAGGTTTGATATAAACTAAAAGAAGTTTATCTATGAGATAAACGGGATATTATCGAGGACAGAGAATTTTTTAATACATAATATGCAACAATATAATTTGATTATATTTTTCGTGTATAATAGTTACCACGCGGTTCGTACGGCATATCACTTCCTTTTATTAGTATTTCGTTATATCACCTATACAAAAGTTTGAATATATTTCATAATATTCATAATAGCGTAACACGGCGATAGCTCATGTTTCAAAATCTAATACCATAATCTGTTACCAGATTACTTATTGTTATCATAAATGTATTAATCATACATTTGAGCAAAACATCTATGTAATATGAAAATTAATTGGAAAATATGTAAACATGATCTTACATTAAATTAACAAAGTACATATGTTGATATGTAAAAATATTGTGGACATTGAAGTACAGTTACAGAAAATTATACATAGGTAATTCTCATTAAAGAATAAAATTTTGTTCCAACTCATATATGTACATATATTTTTATACTATCTTTTATTGTGTATATACAATATATTTGAGTCTGTATATATACAAATATATATACATACACATACTTCAAATGTACTTAACTTATAGACAAGATATATTTTTCCATTTATATTGTACTTAATTTTTAATAAATATATTTAACAGTATATACTTGTATATACATGAATTGCATAAGTATTATTTGAAAAATAAACTAATAAGTAAAAAATTAATGCAAAACAATTTTTGTATTTCATAACAGAATTAAATTATAAAGGCAGTTGTAATTTTGATTAACTGCTACTGTGCAACATACAATTCCTCCGGTTAAAGGGAAATATAAAGAGCTTTCTCATAAATTTCCAAACTTAGAATGTTAGAAGTTTTAAATGTTCAAATTCAGAAATTTAGAATTGCAAAAGGCATTTCGTTTTGCAACGATTCTCCTTTCTCTTTAGGAATATTCTATCCATGAGTGGGAGACCATGTATAACTTCCCCTTAACTGAGGGAAGCCAAGGATTCGCGCTATTATTTAATTTGTTGCTAAATTGTTAACATAATCAACTTGAACAAAATTTGTATTGCTGAACAATGAAATGTACAATTAAATAAAAGCATATTAGAGTACAATTAAGGAATGTACAGCAATAAAAGTTTCTGCAAGATAATTTATGTTGAAATAATCTCTATGTTGATAAACGAAACCGAACAGAAGTTATGTAATAATGGCGGAACTGGAGGGAAATGAGACCATAGTTTCATATAAGTTGGTAATCCTGTAAAATATCGTGAGTGCTGATCGTTCCAGCGTAAGAAGCAGGAATTTCGATCTACGGCCGGTATATAAAAGTATCGATTAGAATGAGCGAGCCTCAATCGAAGAAAGTCAAGATGACGAGCTCTTTGGCACAGTTGAAAGAATTAACAACAATTGTCGCCGATACCGGCGACTTTCAAGGTAAGCGTAAATACAAACTTCTTATGAACTTTTGTTGTTCGAGCAGATATGATCAAAGGTGAAGGTGACTGTCAGAAAGCGTGGCCGGAAAGCGCAAATGGCGCACTCTTCGTTTGTTTTTCAAATGCAAAAACCTATTCGACTTATTTAAACAAATTATTTATGGTATAAAATTTGTATGCGACATATGTAGGTACACGCGTGTAAATAGTATAACTTTGAAAGTATTTTCAACAGCGTATATTAAAGTTATAATACCAATGTAGACTATATTACGCGATACTGGAAGGGGAAGTTACAAAATCTTCCGATCTTACGATTGCATTTTTCCCGTTTTTATAACAATTATGTTTTTGTTGATAAGAATTCAATGAGAACAAATGATTATAAATTTATTATTAAATTTATTATTATGATCTATGTTATATTACTATAAATCAATATTTTTTCAAACGTAAATAGTTATTACTATATACATACACTTTCTAAAACTTTATGTAATGAATTTGTTTGACTTTGAATGCAAAGTTCAAAGTAAAAAAATGTGCCGTTTATAAGTTTTACTAATTTATTTTCTTTCAATTTGAAAATATTTAGTAAGAAATATATTTCAAGATACAATTTTTTTTGTATGTTTATGTAATAATCATTTTAATAATTATTATACGCTATTTCATTCCATTAAATGCAAAACTTTTTGCTGTTTATCATGTATCATAATCATAAGCAATGTGATTATCATAACTATCATTGCTTTGACCTATAGGTCTCCCAGATGACCCTTGAAGTATATATATAAATACGTTACAGTAAATGTAATCTATTAATGATAATCCTTAAATGTATTATGTGAAATTATATTATTCATTGCCCAGTAGAATGGAAGTATTGATGAATTAACATTAATCATTATTTAATTATTATTAATTGAATTATTTAATAATTATTAATTTTAATTATTTTCAGCTATGGAACAGTTTAAACCGAAGGATGCAACTACAAATCCTTCTCTGATCCTTGCTGCAGCTAACCAAAAAAAATATGCTCACTTAATAGATAAGGCAGTGCAATATGGAAAGAAGTTTGGATCGTAAGTATATTTTATATTGTATTATTTACATTTGAAGTAGCATTATTTAGTTAATGTTCTTAATGAATTTCTGGTGTTCTAATTTATATAAACTATGTATGTTATAGAAAAAATGTAATATTTTATAATGTAATGTACTTTTAATATAATTAATATTATATATTTGCAAATATTGAATCAATAATATACATTTTAAAATAAAAGTTCACTGATTGAGTAGTATTATAATTGTAAAAAATTATTGTCTTTATTTTAACATATAGATGTAGATGTAGATGTAGATGTTGAAGTTTTAGCACAGTTAAAATTAATTTAAGATATTATAGGCATTATACAGAAAAAATGAATTTTATGAATAAAATATACATATCAAGAAATATCCAGGAATGAAAATAAATCTAAATAAAAATGTAGAAAATTCTGTCAAGATTATATTAAGATTTATAAAAAGAAAAATGAAAAGAGGATAATGAAGCAGAGTATGTAACAGGAAAGATAACTCTGTTCAAAGCGGTAACAGTGGTAATAATGAAATTAATGTAAGAGCATTATTTTAGATAATTTTTTAAATGAAATGAATTAAATTTGTTTCAGTACTCTAGCTGAACAAATTGAGGCAGCTTTAGATATCACGTGTGTCCTCTTTGGTAAAGAAATTCTAAATATCATACCAGGTAGAGTTTCAACAGAAGTAGATGCTAGGTTGTCTTTTAACAAAGAAGCTAGCATTGAAAAAGCAAAACGGTTAATTGCTTTGTATGAAGAACTTGGAGTAAACAAAGATCGTGTGCTCATTAAGCTTGCTTCTACATGGGAAGGAATTCAAGCAGCAAAGTAAGCTACACATTTTAAAAGTAACATAATACCTACAGAAGATATGAATTCTATAAAAATATATTTTGATAGAGAACTGGAGGAAAAATATGGAATTCACTGTAATTTGACATTACTGTTTTCTTTTGCACAAGCAGTTGCATGTGCAGAAGCTGGTGTAACTCTTATATCACCATTTGTTGGCAGAATCTTAGATTGGTAAGATATACATCTTAAACAATATATTTATGAATAAAATATTTATCAGTTACAAATCTTGAACAACATTAATAATGTTAACATGTACTTCTTAGGTACGTGTCAAATACAGATAAAAAGTCTTATGATGCTAAAGAAGACCCAGGTGTTTTGTCTGTAACCAAAATTTATAATTACTATAAAAAGTTTGGATACAAAACTGTTGTTATGGGTGCTTCATTTAGAAACGTTGGTAAGTGTCAAATATTAAAATATTTTAAAAGAAAAATTGCGTAATATTGAAATGTTATCATTTTTATGTTCAGGCGAAATCAAAGAATTGGCTGGTTGTGATTTCTTAACTATTAGTCCCAAATTATTGGAAGAATTGGAAAAGAGTAATGATCCGATTCGCAAGGTACTTACTCCAGAATTAGCAAAAAAAAGTGATCTTCAAAAGATCAGTTTAGATGAAGCTGAATTTAGGTGGCTTTTAAACGAAGATCAAATGGCATCAGATAAGTTAAGCGAAGGTATTCGCAAGTTTGCAGTTGATGTGCGCAAATTGGAAAAATTATTGCAAGATAAATTACAATCTTAAACATAAGGAAGACATTTTTGAATGTATCTATGTAATAAATATCGTATTGTAAACAGTAATATTAAAAATAACTATTTTAAGCAAAATGTTTTGATTATATAATATATTTCACTTTGTATTTGTACAAGGTGTGAACAGTGTACAAATTTGTACAGAAATTGTAACATTTGTTAAATAAAATTGGAATTTTTGAGGGAAGTTATGTTATACAGATATTTCAGTACATTTCTCTCTTGTTATATTGCCTACTTTAGAATGTTTTATATCATAAAAATTAAGGGCATTTTGAAAGCCTCATTTTAACACGTATTTTAAAATTTTAATTTTCGCTGTCTAAAAAGCATAACTAGAGCCATCTAACAGTGAACAGCAGCATCAGGATAATAGAAAATTGCAGATTTTTTTGCAAAATTAGTAGCTTTCAAGTTTTTGCGTGAAGAGCAGAATATTCTACGATATTAACAGGATCGCTATCATAATGCACTCAAAAAATTAAAAACGGAATTGAAATATAATGCATTTTGTGGATTGCAAAATATCGAGCCATCTAGCGGTAAAACGTGGTAGGGATCTGTATCTCGTGGCTACTTTGCTAAAAGAGCCAAATGTGCACTGAGTGTATCAAAACATTTATTTAAAGTATTTTTATATAATAAAGATATATAAATTATAATATAGTTACGTGAATTAGTGTAAAATAACAAAATGCCAAAGAAAAAAACAGGACAAAGAAGAAAAGCTGAAAAACAGAAGTTAAGGCAAAAAGAAATTAGAGCAGCAAAGGATCAAATAAATTTAGCCAAATTTCCTTGCAATGCAGTAATGGCAAGTAGTCATATGTTATTGTATTTGAATAATATTTAATTTATAACCTCTTAATACATTTGCATATTATATTTTGTTTCCCAATTAATGTTTATATTTATTTGCTACAAAGGAATGTGATAAATGTAACAAGAAACAAAAAAGTAGAGCTTTCTGCTACTTTTGTCAAAGTGTACAACGTTTACCTATGTGTGCTCATTGTGGAAAAGTAAAATGTATGTTAAAAACTGGAGATTGTGTGGTTCGTCATCCTGGGGTATTTACTACTGGTTTAGGTATGGTGGTAAGTAAATATGATTTATCTATAATAATATTAAAAACTATTGTAGTATAAAAGTTTAAACTATAAACAGGGAGCTATATGTGATCATTGCGAAGCATGGGTCTGCCATGGAAGACGTTGTCTTACAACTCATGCCTGTATGTGTCCATTAATGGATGCAATTTGTCAGGAATGTGAGAGAGGTGTTTGGGATCATGGTGGTAGGATATTTCGATGTTCATTTTGTGATTGTTTTCTTTGTGAAGATGATCAATTTGAACATCAAGCATCGTGTCAAGTTCTAGAAGCAGAAAGTTTTAAATGTAAGAATGTAGCAATATTTTAATCAGCAATATTTTTATAATTCTTCGTCTATTTGTTATGAATAATTAACATTTTTAGGTCAATCCTGCAATCGTTTAGGACAATATTCTTGTTTAAGATGTAAGACATGTTATTGTGAAGATCATGTTCGAAGAAAAGGATTTAAATATGATAAGAACAAACCCATACCTTGCCCTAAATGTGGCTTTGAAACATCTCAAACGAAAGATCTTAGCATGTCAAGTAATATATTAATTTTTTTAATAAATTACTTATCAATATGCAATTTTTAAGTATTTATATAAGTTTATTTTATTTTTTTGCAGCAAGAAGTCATAAATTTGGAAGACAAAATCAGAGTGGACTATATGAATCTGATGATGAAACTGGATATAGCTGTTATGGTAAAAAAATTATTTTAATAACTATTATTGTAAAACGTATTATGTATATATTGTTTTGCATTTCAGGAAGCCAATCTCAGAACTATGATAATGAAGCTGAGGATGATGAGGAAGACGATTATGACGGTGATGAGGACGATGATGATGACGATGACGAGGAGGAACAAGAAAACGAGTCATTAAGCGAAAACGAAGAGAACGAGAACAATACATCACTTAAATGTAATCATTAATAAAAACAATATACAATTGAATATTAAATTTTCGTTTATATACAATAACCAATATCCTGTTTCAGTTTTTAATAAATTATAATTCTACATGTTTATACCATGTACACATAAAATAAATTATATTTTTATATAGAAGTATATTCATGGTATAACCAAATTAGGAACAGAAAAGAACGATGACCTAACATTCAATCATGACACATGAAAATAATATTACATTTATTATGGATTGACTTTGTGTAGAATAATTAAAAGTTTTATAAAATAACGAATATAAATTTATCACATATATAAATGTATGTTATACACGTAATGAGGTATATTCAGATGGAAATGCAAATGTATGAGAACCAAGAGCATTGACACTTGGTAAAAGTCCTGCATTTGGTATAATATTCCATGATAAAGTTAATGTTACGTTTTTATTTCCTCTAAAAGAATAGATAAAAATTAGTTATATATATTTTTGATAATTGCATTTCTATACTATACTCCATAATTATTTATTCCTAATTACCTTAATCCATTACCATCATCCCAGAAGTAATACTTCGTATTCATATTTTTAAAATCAAGTACAGCATTATCTCCACGAAGTACTATTTTATCCCATAACACTACCTGCAGTAAAGAATAATTTATAGTATAATATTCTGCATCGGAATAACTATTATTAGATACCAACCTGATTGAATTCATTATTTTCTGTCTGATATTCAGCAGTGAGGTATAAAAATAATTGTTTAACATTCCAATTAAATAACTGAGTGAGATGTATATTTATGTAAGGAAAATACACATATCATAGTTTTTATTAGACTATGAATATTGATGCATTATGATGTATCAAAGTCTACAAAGAATATATAAATTCTACAATCTGTACATCATGAATTTCTGTACTACACAGAGTTCAATATATCATAAATACATAAATATCCACAGTTTTGTTATATCATTAAATACACATCACTTGTATTATATTAGTTGAGACGATAAAAAAGGATATCAGTTTGTAAGTCAAATGTTAAATAACCCAAATCATTTTTTTCTCTTGAAGCACTATAATCTGGAACATTTTTGCTGGAAAACAAATGAAATGCTATTAATTATTAAATACGTACAGTATGTCAGTTACAACAACTAGATTACACAAAGTCATATTTTTCATGTATATCATTCTGTACAGATCTTTTTATAACATAAGTAATATTTAAAAAGAGATAGAGTACAAAATTTATTGTTGCAACAAGAAAAAATACAATATAATACGTAAATCAATTATATTCCAGAATCATAAAATAATAAATACATTTGTATGAAAACATGTGATACTAAATGAATAAGTTATACTTACACTACTACTTTGACAGTATTTAATGTTGCATTTGCTCTATAATCAATAAATACGGTAGATAGAAAACAACAAAACGTTAAACACGCCGAAACACTTAATGTATATGCTAAAATAGCATTGCCACGCATGAAAACAGAATGCATTTTTGACGGCGACTGTTAAAGATGGCGATGGTGGTTGAAAAAGGGGCTGATGTGGCGCCTCATTCCTACATACGCTCGTCGCCACTAGACGGCGCATAACATTAAAGCGGCTTTCTCGCTAGTGCTCGATAAGCCTCCAGATACTATAAATTGTTGTTGTTCATGCGTCAAATGTGCAAAATTACTTAGTAGACTTCTTCAGTGGCATTGGAGTGTGGCACACTCTTACTACTACTGACTTTTTATAATAGTGTTCTTTGTATATGATCTGATAATAAAGAGAAGCAGAAAAAAAAGAAGTGGGGTGTCCCCACGAACCGTGGAAAATTAAGATTTTGTTGTGAGGGGTAGAGGAGAAGAAGACCCCCCAATATACTTTTTCTGTCCTTTTCTTTCTCCCCCTCTTGCTACTTTTCCAATTTTCCAGCTATCGCCAAAACGAAATTACATAATTATAAAAATACACGAGTAATTCATCAAAAATTTACTAACCACGGCTACTGAATTTCAAGTATCTTTTCAACGTCACTGATTTCTCACAAACATTGCTGCACTTTTTTAGTATTCAAAAATACCCCGAACATCATATGATATCATTATAAATAAAACAAATTTGACTACAGAAAGTTCATTTCAGTGTTACGTGCGCCACCTACACATAACTGAAGGAAGTAGCAGTACAATGTTTTCTTTTTTATAAAAAAAACTAATGATTTTTCTGTAAAATAAAATCAATTTTAAAAGATGTTTAATTTGTAATAAAATGCCAAATCTGATTATAGTGTTTCTCTTTTTGATGTGTATAATTTTCCAATAAATCACAAAGATATAGACAGGCTCTACACTTGTTCAAAATAAAATCTCTATTTCGATAAGCCATTGGTAACTTTTATGCTTTCCTGTCAAATCCTTGTGTATATGTGTACTGCGTGCTACGTTCATATATATCACTCGAGTACTGGATAAGCTCTTTTGTTTACCAATTACTCGGGCAACCAAGAAAATTATAATGAGTGACGATGATCGAGACATCGACATTGAGAGTGATGTAAGTTCTTAAAAAAGTGTCCTTTCAATGAGTGTTATTAAAGACATCGTTTTTCAGGAAGGCGATGACTCTGACTCCAGGCAAAGGCATTCAAACAATACGCAATATTATTCTCAGGTAAGTTCATTCTTTAGTCTTATTTCCTTTGTTTTGTTTTAAATAATTCATCTATTCTATGCTTATTAATTATCTACCAGTATACCAATCATGTATTCGAAAAATCTGAAGTTTCTATGTTTTTGAGGTTAAACAGACGCTTTCCACTTAATTTAACTAATAGCTAGTAAGAAATAATATTTTATTTCCAAATAATTTATCTTTTAACATTTCAAATAAAATGAAGGTATTTGTAATATAATTATAATGTAAATTTTCACTATTTCTTGTAATATTATAGACTGATACAAGTTTAACAACAGTATGTCAATATTGTTATTTTGTACTGTTTATATGTGTATTCTGTTATTTTCTAAAATTACTCAAATTTACAATTTTAAAAGCAAAAGAAGAACATATGTGACTTTTAGGCAGAAAAACGTGCACATCACAATGCTTTGGAACGCAAACGCAGAGATCATATTAAAGATAGTTTTTCGAGTCTCAGAGATTCCGTTCCTGCATTGCAAGGAGAAAAAGTTGCAAGCAGAGCACAGATACTCAAAAAAGCTGCTGAGTATATACAATTCATGCGACGCAAAAATTCTTCACACCAGCAGGATATTGATGACTTGAAACGGCAAAATAATCTCTTAGAGTCTCAAAGTAATTATTAATTTTATTTGCATTAAATATTTAATCTCAGTTAGCTAAGGCTAAGTAATATTAAGATATTACTTTGAAACAACTTACAGCTTATGTACATTTATTTTCAACTTATTATAGCTAAGCTTTTACACTATTTTAAAATATATTGCTTTCAGTTCGAGCACTTGAGAAAGCAAAGATGACAGGTAACTTTGCAGCTGAGACTTGTGAAGTCACAAAGTCAGAAGGTGTACCAATGTCAGGATACAATGATACAGAATCTGAATCTTCAGACAGTGAAGCAAGCAGGACTGTACGTCAAACAAAAAAACTAAAAGTTGGAGGACTTCATCATTGACCAATACTTTGATTCAGTTTTTGTTTTCATAAAAACTATTCTTTTTTCGTGATCCAACTCTATACAAATATTTATTTAAAACAAAAAAAAAAGGGAGGGGTGACTATTGCTCACTGAAATCTACAAAGCAATTTTTCAGTGAAGTCTTGAATGTCTTAGAGCCAGTGTACAAAAATATACAAAATATAGGTAATATTATTGCTTAATTCAAAGATCTATGGTATAGTACATTGTGAATACTTTGGAATAATATTGTGAAATGTTCTATTTATAAATTTATAGAAAATTTGGGACTATTTTGTTGATTGAATAATGATTCGACGCGAGTTTATATCATATAATAATATTGTCAAATACTTTTACTTATTTTTGGAATGAATTGTACTGGTAGAATAATCGCTTGATTGAGTTAAAGCGGTAAGAAATATTGAGCTATTTTACTAATACAGTTTTAAGTAATGCAATGTAATTTTCTATCAGTTTCAATTTCTGATTTGATTCCATTTTCATATAAGTATTTGTTTTTTTTTTTTTTTTAATTATTTATAGAAATCATTATTTAGTCATTCCATCGACTAAATATGTGCTCAATTGTAATATTTACAATACATTTAAAATTATGTTGTCGTTTAAATAAGAGTTTAATTATATTAATACAAATTTTATTATTAGAAGAGTAATAAAAATTAAAAAATTGAATATAATAATTTTATTGCTTTCTTAACCTTAATATTTTTTTTATAACAATTAGTAAACATTAGTTTACAGTATATTATATAAAATTAAAATTAAATTTAATTGAATAAGGTTATCCATTCAAAAAAGTAATAAAATTTGAATAATTCTAATTTCCTATGGTTCATTAATGAGGACAGTGACATAATAGGATACAGCGATAACAAACTACAAAATCCCTATCCTATATGTCAAACTGCATCAATCAACCAGAATTTAGATGTTATTATATGGATTACAAGTTGCAATTAATTAGTCGGTAATATATTTTTGCAATCAAAAGTATATAATTACACTAAGGTAATAGTTATAAAGTAAATAACATAATAACAAATATTTACTAAGAAAATTATTAAGCAATAAAATATTAAAGTTGAAAAACAGTAAAATGCTTATACATCAGCATTTTATGTTGAATAATAAAAATGTCTGTCCTTTTAAAAGTATATGTAGACAGATACTGCTTAAATAGACTAGTAGAATTATTCGATTCATATACAATTATAGTTTCAAATTTTGTGATAGTTCTATTTATAATTATACAAAATAAATTATAGTATATAAGCACTTTTGGAAGTAATTTCTATATAAATACATGAAAAATCAGATAACCATATGTTTTGTTTAACTTAGATTTATGGTTATGATTACTTTTATGTTTTTAATATAAATTTATACAACTAATTTTGCTGAACAGTTTGTAAATAACACATAAAAGTAGAAAATTTTATTATTTTATATTTTAGAAAGATTTGTCAACTGAATAGTTAAGTATTATTTTTCTTACCATAATAAGAATGTGTAATATATACTTCACATAAAAAATAAAACACTAAAATAATTTACAAAAAAATATGTAACAGTGCTTATATACATGATAATTAGGATTCATACAAGAAATACTTTTGAAATAACACTGTATTATCATATAATGAATAAAATTAATTTATGCGTATAATGTAGTTGTTTACGTTTGCATGCACAAGTATTTTGTTATATGCAAAACAAAAATAATTTTGACAAAACATATTTACCGTATAATATGCACTCAGTGCGAATATTATATAAGTATACCTTTTAAGTCTTATCATCACAAACTTAACAATTTATTTATTCGCCTACTATGTCAAGTTTCTATTTTTTTTTACTATTTATTACGAAAATAAAATAGGAGGGCCATTTCTATGCATACAAAAAATACACGAATATGTCTTTATCCGAAGTTCAAGAAAAATTTACATTTGACATCGATGATTTCATTTACTCGTGGCTGTTGCTCAAGATTTCGCAAAAACGGCAAATTTCAGAGAAATATGTAAATCTTATCCTCTGGTACATTTTTCTACGAATTAGGTTATGGATACCACACTAGAACTTCATACTACTTTTCACCTAATCATTTTAACGTTACATTCTTGCACATATGCACTCGCACTTTAATAAAACAAACAATCTCTAATTCTTTGACAGAAAGTTGCGATTAATTAATGCACAATTTCTCTTATTCATCATGTTACATACATAATGTTTATGGTAATTAATTTGGAAAGTAATAATCGTAATGATTAATAAAGCTATGAATTCCCATTTCGGTAATAAAAGTTTCTATTATTAATATCAATTAAAATATGCATATATTTTTTGTATAAGAATATATATATATATACATATATATATCTTTTTATGTATAAGAATAGTATATATTCAATAATACAAATCAACCATGTAATTATAATTGTTTATCATGTTGGTAATTTTGTATCTACCCAACTTCATTCTATACCCACAAAACCCCATTTTTATTTTAATACATATGTTTTATATAACATTCAATTAATTTAATATATTATTAATTACATACATATTAATTAGAATTGTTTATTCAAGTTATAAAGAGAATCGGTAAACTAGAAAAAACTATACAATCGTGACTAATTACGCATGCGCATTAGTAAAGAATAATGCGTCATAGATACTGTGTAAATTGCAATGTAGTATTACAATATATTATTGTTATATAACACAATATAACTTCACGCAATCTAGCATTAAATTTCTAAATTATACAATTGATATTTTATTTTATAAAAGCAATTTTCGGGAGGATAACTTTCGTGTTTCTCTTTAGAAACGTTTTTAAAACATTGCGCGCAAAGTTCTTTAATGACCGTGTGCGCATGCGTGATCGAACAAAAATGCTAGGGACATTTACATAAACATTTATATAGCGCTCTCTTTCTATTTTTATGTCGTATTCATTTATACGCTAGCATATGGATTACGCACTCTATTCTTATGATTTAAACACAATTATAATGTCAATTATAAATTTTTATTGATATATATCATACTCACATATTTATTTTAAAATATTACGTTGTATAAGCTCACTGTACATGACTAGATGACTATTTAGACAGCTGATAACCTAGAAAAATTTCTAATCACGATAAGTTGTAATCTTATAACTTATAATGTACTCTATTTTCATGGTCATGCACATGGTGGGAAAAAATAAACGAGTAGTGAGAACCACTTGTAATAACGCATTACATTTAAAATAAGACAAATATTGTATTGAATCTGCTGAAGAATATTTATAAAATGAATACAGGTGAAATGATATTTCACCTAACGGGTGGAATATTCTATTATCAACAGTAATTAAAAACCACAAAACTATGTGACCGCTGAGTATATACTTCCGTTGTCAAGATCGTCTGAAGTACGCATGCGCGTTGTCATAGACTACAAAGTGCACGCAATCGAACACAGTTAATATGCGCAGAAATATACGAAAATTCGACGTATAGTTAGATTGTTCTCTCACAGTACATATAAATAAAGAGTGGAAATAAAAAAAACTGTAAATATTGTTTCTTTTAAGGACTGTTTATATGAAGCTTTTAAAGCCCAAGAAAGGATTATTGTGATTATTCATAGTTTTTATGAGAAATAAGTTTTGATATATTTAACGAGTAAATAACCATTTGATAAAGAGAAGTTTATTTTTCTCAGACATTTAGTTTTAATCATTTATAGCTTTGTTTATTTCCAGTCTTGAAACATAAAAGAAAAACTAGTGACATGAAGTTAGCCGCTGAATATCGGTATTCGATTCGAGCGCCGTTTGATCGCGGTAGTGGGGATAGAAGGGAGGTGTGGTAACGGTTAGGAGTGTCATCCAACCACGAGAGGAGCTAGTAGCGTTTGCCTGGCAGTATGAGGCGGCGTGGGGCTAGGGACGATGCATGGGCTGCGACTAGGAGGCACTTGGGAGGTAGGGAGGGCATGCGAGCGGAGCACAGTTCAGTAGTCGCCATTGCAAGTCCCCCGTGCTCTCGTATTCGTGACACTCGGACGCGTGGAGCCGATTTTACGCTAACCTAATCTCCCCGCGAGGGCCCTAAGTGTGCCCCCCCGATGCAGAGATATTGCACCGAGCTCACCGAAAGATTGTTGAAATCTCTTGATAAGGAATACAATGTAAGTAGCGGGATGAATCCGCGATGCGCCGTCCGTCCGTTCACGCAAACGGCTATCGGGCCACTCTCGATCCACCGTGCGCCGTGTGCCTGTACCAGTGGCGTGCGCGAGAGTCACTGAGAGTGTAGTTGTAAGCGACGGCTCCGCGTGTGAGTGAGTTATACGTTTCCTGTGTGTACGTACGTACGTACGATGCAATGCCAGTCAGACGAACTCTTCTCTTTCCACGAGTGTGTGCGACGTCGAAACGTTAAACGCGTTTGTCGACCGTACCCGAAGCATAACCTCAATGTCGCAGCTGAAATGCCCAACGACCGAATACGACTGTTTGAAACACCTTCGTGCTTCTTTTTCTTTTCAGTCTCTTCTCTTTATTTCAGATTTTCGTCACCCCCAAATCATGTACCGTATTGTCCACCTTTTAGTATTAACAGGCGCAGTTCGCAGAAAGCTACGAAGTACCGAAACGTTTTGCAAACATTTTATATCTATGGCCCGATTGCCGTTTTATCATTGAACGTTTCTTACTGTACAGTAATGAAACTACGTTGAACGTGCTATTGCTGATGAATTATTTAAGAAATTCATAGACACGTGTTGATTATCTTGCATGTTGCTGTTGTTCAATAAATCTTGTACTAATTATACTATTATTGACAATTTCTCATTTGCTATTCAAATAGTATGATCTTTATATTGATATTTGATCTTATTGTAACGTTGATATTGCTGTATGAATAAAAAGGAAATCAACAATCTTTTGCTATATTTCTAATGATACAAGCAGTTAAATATGTTGCACTGTAGTGAGCCAGTGATTGATTCTAGAAAAGATTTAGATTGTAGATGTTGGTTTACCAAAGATTCAAAACTTGTATATATTAATAAAGAATTGTATTAAGATATTTAACTATTAAATTTAACCCTTTTTAATAATCTATTTGACTTTATAAAAATAAATTAATTTATTTAGACATTAACTATTTAATTGTATTTTAATCATAGTTATCAAATGATTTTAATGTAACTACAATTATTAAAATGTTACATTGAATCAAATCTTTTTACATAATACTACATATTATGTATAATACTACATAATGGTACTTTAATTTCTTACATACTTGAGTCAAAAGCAAGCATGGCAGAAATTTGTTTTTATTCTCTTATGACAATGTAATGTTGATACACATCCAATATATCAAAGTCTGCAAAGTATAGAGATCCAGAGTACAGATTACATCATTTGTACATATTTTGCATACTTCGATACATCATAAATGTATCAAAATCCATAGTATGTTTGTTATAAACACTGTTAAATATCTTTATGGATTCTTATACAAAAAAATAGATGGCAAATTAGAATATATATATTAGGAAATCAATAAATTAATATGTTTGGTACTGCTATTTAAAGAAAAAGCTCACGCTTCACAACTCAAGTATAAAATTTGTATAATTTTATGTAATGTTACATATGATTTTAAACATATACTATTAAACTATTCAATTCAGTATGACAGACATGTGATGCTAAACTTTAAACAATTCTTATCGTGTCACATATATGTGATGGCTGGTAATATATAGTAAAATATATGGTTTATCAATGCATTGTTGTCACTAAACATAAATTATGCATTATAAAAATGTAAGATAATGTAGTGAAATTTTGACTAGTTGTTTCCATATATATTATTTACTTATTGTATCTAAATCTTGTTAGGTCATCGACATGGGAGCTGTTGTGGATGTCATTACGGCCCTGGAAAAGACGGCGATCACAAAGGAGGTACTTGAGGTAAAAACTTTTCAAATCTTAAATATGATTCTTTTAACAATTCCAAATGTTACATCATCTATATGCAGTACTATATTGTTTAATCACACTGCATTGTCATGTTTAATTCAATTTCTATTATCTAATTATGCAAGTGCTGTTATTTACTTTAGATTACAAGACTTGGAAAATATATTAATGAACTTCGACGAAAAACAAATAATGATGCCTTGGCTAAACGTGCGAAGGATCTGGTACGACGTTGGCGTGATATGGTTTTGCCTTCTGCTCATTCTACTCCACAACCCACACCAGCTGATACAGCACCACCTGCTCTTAATGGAGCAAAACCACATAGTCCTGCATTAAGATGTTTAAAGCCACAAAGTCCAGCATTGAGAGGTTTAGTACCTTCACAAAGTCCACTGTTGAGGGATACCACTCCACTCAGAGTAAGTTATTAAAATTTTAGTTTTATACTTTATACTGAATATATTGTACATCTTTTACTAGTATACTTTTTATTGGAATTTATTGTATCATTTAAATTTTGATAAGATATGACATATTCTTTGACTTTCTTTAAGAATTAACTTCAGTAAATACATCTTATCTATATAGTAGTTAGTTCAGTTAATAAAATATGGTGAAAATTTGATATTGTTACAATTACAGGTGCTTAGCCCAGTTTTGTCTGTGCATAGTGATCATTCACATTCTCCTAATGCATCATCAAACAAGCAGTCAATTACAGTGACCAGCAACCACAGAACAAGTTCTGATGTGCCACCTACGCTTGGTTCTTCGAGCCAACATCATTCGATGGAAGCAGTGCCACGAACTCACAGTTCAAACAAACGTCTTCGAAAAGATGACCTTAAGGACCAACCTAGTTATCAACATCATGGTTCAGACTCAATCACCGAAAGTGAATCCTTGGTTAAAAAGCAACGTCTCAACGGCGAAAATATAAGTGGTAATTTAAATTTGCAAGTGCCTAGCCCCACATTTAAAGAAAGAATCTCTGATCAGTTTACGGAGTCTTCCACCGATCCTGATGATTCAGGACCAAAGAAACGTGGTAGAAAGAAAGGCAGTAAATCTATGAAGAAGCAACCAATTTTAGAAGATCGTGTAAAAGAAAAACTAGCTAGTATCTCAAGGAATCCTAAATTAAAGACGACCCAAGAATTGCTGGCTGATCTACGGGCACGCGGCACCAATTCTAGCGTTAATTCAAGTGCTCTACCTAGTCAAAGTGTAGAATCACCCAGCATGGAAGACATTCTGAGAAGTAACAATGAACAAGTATCAAAGTTCCTTCGTTGTCCTCAGAACAATTTATCTCATAGGAATACAGTTTCTGAAGCCTCACCAGAAAGTCGGTTAAAGCCCACAGAAAACTGTCATGATGTACCATCTAAGTGTGAAGAATCAGGTGTAGTGTACAAAGAAAAATCGGTTACAAATTTTCAAAAAAGCCAACCAGAGCAGTGTAAAGATTTAACGGTCGAAGAAATACTGGCTAAGTTACCACCTATAGATCCAAGTTCGATTGATTGGAGTGAGTGTGAAACGGAAACAACCGAAGATCAAAATAGTACTGAATATCCACCTAGACAAGTTACAGCGGAAGACATAGAAAGGTTACATTCGCAGTGCATAGAAGGACTGAATGGAAACTTCCAACCAAAACTGTCGTCTTTAACTTCTTGTAGCGAGAGACAAGAGGTGAAGGAAGGAGTATCAGAAATCAATGGTGTAAACAATGTGTATAGCCAATCTGGCGAAGAATTTCGAGAATGGCATCAGATGCTAGCAAGGCCCAGTTATGATGGCCAGATCCTCCACATATTGCCTTATGTTATTATTGATTAGTAATTTTATTATCTTATCCTATTATTATTCTCAAACTTGTGAAGATTCCCTACAAATATTAAAGAGATTGATCAATGATCGATCTATTAAACCAATTTCTATCGCAACTTATGATTGCTCTTTATTTCTATGAATGTTCACGTTACTACCACCCTTGTCATCATTAAGATTCCCATTATTATACAAATTGAAACTATGATTTTGAATAAGCAAATCAATCTCTCTATAGAAATAACTGGAATTCATTCTGAATATAATTATCATCGTTGACAACATTGTTTGTTGTCACAGAGATTAAGTAATTGCTTTATCAGTAACGATCGTTTACTATTATGATTATCATCGTTGTAATCATTTATCATCGTCATCACCATCATCGTAATTATTGTTATTGTTGTTATTCTTGCTGCTATTATTATTACTATTATCATTTTCATTATTATTATTATTATTATTAATTATTATTATCATTATTATTCATTGACACCGACAGCATTTCTTACACAGAACTGGAGTATAAAAACATATTTGGAAAAAATCAAAAGACATAATAATGGGCCTCTGAAATATTACGTAGCTCTAATGTTCGTAACAGTGTATCTATATTCGAGTCTTAAATGTATTCTTTTGAATGCTTCTCTTTCGTCGTTTGTATTATATTATGATCACTGCTATTACCATTCTTCATAATATTACCAACATTATTGCTATGCTATAAATATTAGGACAATTAATTCCAGATTTATGAAAGAATGAAAAAATTGGAGCATTATTTAATTATTATGAATGAAAGAACTAAAACTTCAAACTAAAGAATGAAAAATTAGAGAGAATAATTATTATTTGAATCTAGCAACTATTTATATCAGACAATACACTGTAATTCATTCTTTTTTTGTAAATCAAATATAAACGATTTTGTTCTTCTATTAAAAGGAAAAGTAAGGTACACAATTAAAATCAAACAGTATGTTTTGGCCTACACATAGAAGGAAAAATTATTTTGGAAATTATATTCATAACAATATTAAGTATTAAAAGAAATTCATACGTGCAAAAGCAAGGATCATCTCACTTACTGCAAAGTATCATTTGAGTTATTCAAACAAATATTATTTTAAGATATTCTTGAAGGACGATGTTAGAAGAGAAATATAAAGAATAATTATGGCAAAAGGTGTGGTTATGCCATGCCATGGTAATGCTATAATAATTCACATGCTTATCAATATAATATTTTGTTTATGGATTTAAAATATTTATTAAAATGTACAGAAACTGTCATTTGAATATGATGTGAAAAATAATTTTTTGGGCGTGGTAAAAGTAGTCAAACCGAATATAACGGGGCCTTAATTAAAGTTTAAAAGTAAAAAATGATATTTGTCTAATAAGGTATTATGTTGCATATACTTGTAGCGAAGGTAACATGGTTCAAGTATGTTGTAAATTTTTCTATCACAATTTTATTTCATACAGTGTGGATATAGCGCAGGAGAATGAAAGTGAAAATTAAAAAGGAATTTTATTTCAAGAAAATTACAATTATATTGATGGGGAAAATGCGTTACGTGCAATGTCCAGTGTTCCAGTGTGATGTTTCAAATGTCTTAAACATGAATTTTTTTTGTAACAAAAGAGAATAAAATATTTAATTATCTGAAAGTGTAAATATCTGTATCGTTCAAAATCATGAAGCACTGGAACCAAAAATATACTAACATTTTCTGTAATAACCAAATAATATTGTGTTATGTAAAAAAAGAAAGAAAACAAATGTACATATTATGCAACTATACCGTGTATAATGAATGCTTTGTGAAACATTATGAATTAGAAAAGAAAAAACCTCTCAGTTTATATGTGTTCATTTTTTGATAATAACAATTACCTTCAGTTTTGCTTAATCGTTTTCTAACTATCTAAGATTTATACTTGGCTTTCACTAATAAATTGGTGAAGAAGCTAAAAATCATATTCTGAAATAATTTGTCACTTTGAATTGAGCTTGAAAATAATGGTTAAAGATAGTGAGATATTTCCAAAATAATGTATATATGCATTTTTATAGTTTCTCGTGTTTATTGTCCATTTATATTGATTAAAACGCCTTGCTTTACAAATATATAATAAGTATTTTGTTTATACAGATATTTGTATACCTTTGTATTTAAGATTAAAGACACAAGTTAATATAATTGAATATCACAACAGTACACGTAGTTTCAAGATTGTTGAATAATTATTTTGAATAATTTCAAAGCATATAATTTGATTCAAGATTACTTTTAAGTTATCTATATGATAATTTATTTCATTTCTTTCATTGTATTCATTCTTTGATTAATTACCCCAATGTTAAAGGGAATTTCATTAACTTAGCATAATTTTTAGTTGCCAAGAATACAATCTGTGAAAGTATTTTAATTTTCATCAAACTTACTTGGATGAGTTTCAAATAAATCTTCAATTGCATCAAGCTATATGCTTTGCTATCATTATGATTGCAGAGCGTGCGTCGTTTATTATGTAATGCATTGATAGCGATTTAGTTGCAAAGTAACAAGTGAAATATTTTGTTCTAATAATGAAAGAAAACAAAAAGTTCTATATTTCTACACGGATATCCACTTCTTTATATGCAATATTTCGAATTTTCAATTGAATATTAACCACGCGATAAGTATCTTTTTATTTATCGAAAATCGTTACGGACGATCGATTCGCATATTTTATACTAAAAGCGCTTATCTTCGAAATGAAATCCCGTGCCTTTTGTACCTCTGCAATTTTATCACGGCTCGACGATTGTTGAAAAATGGTATATAAAATAATTGACCAAATAAAAATGAAACGAACTCGACGATAGTAAAGCAATATTACTGATAACACGTGATTTAACTATGGAAATATTTAATTTCTATTTAATTACCATCCGTTCGATTTACTGTTAAACCAGAGCCAATACCTACGTATTTAAAGTCCACCAACAAATGCTATTTGAAAGAGTTCAATAATAAACTAAGTTCGAAAACTATCGATATACATCATGATTTATATTCCTATTATTATTTTGTTTCGATTTAATCGTTTGTATAAATCGATATATTTAATGTCACACGATCTTCAACGAACATTATCACCCACTTACATTATATTATAATTTATGTGATATACCTGTTTTCGTATAATATATTTGATTTGAAATTAATTATTGCGATTATATTTTAAATTTATTAACATGTATTTATATTCTTCTTTAAAAAAGTATTCTTTTTAAGAGGGGTAAGTATAACTAAACCGCACAGTTGAATGATTCAAATAACTATCACTTACTATATTTCGATTATTTGAAATTTATACTTACACTATAATTATACTTAATTATATTTATAAATTAGTACATTACTATTATACTGTTACTACAGAATAATTTAGTATATTATTATAAATATTATTAAATAATATAATAGATATAGCATGATATTTGTTAAATACTAGTATACAAATTTAAATGATTTCAAATCGAGATAAATACACTCAAGAGGGCGGTATTTAAGATAGCGACTGCGCAATCAATCGAAATAGCACAATGTTGTACACATGCATATGTATACATGTGTATACGTGTAGTATATACATATATGTATAAGGTGGGGATAGTCTGGTATCTGTCTCACTTCATTCCTTACTCGGTGTTTAGTGAGTTCGCGTTCATAGAAGACTCACGATATGTTTAATCGTTCTTGAGTCGTGAACTGTAGTATTAGTAAGGAAATATGCAGTATTTGGTATATCTCCCCTATTCGTGAAAGAACGCTTAATGCAGTGCCTGCATGTGAATGCGCCTCGATTTTGTATTTTTCCCATATTTCATTGTACAGTTTTCAATATGTGTCAGTGAATTTTTCCAAGTAAATCTATCATCAATCTAATCAATTGTATGAAAAATGTCGAAGCCCGGTGACAAACAAAGCTACGCGCAGACATATAAACTTGTTGTCGTAGGTGGGGGTGGTGTCGGAAAATCTGCGATCACAATACAATTCATTCAAGTAAGTACTTTTTATGGCCAATAGGTGTACCCGACTTGTATGTGGGTGTACATGTACATATACGTATACGTGTGCAGCGTTATGTTGCACGTGTACAAATATATTTATTATATGTATATGTATACATATATTTATTATATGTATATGTATACATATATATATTATATGTATATGATACGCGTGTACACGTATATATATGACATTTATTTGTGCATTTGCTAGATTTGTCAATTAGATTCGTTTGATATCTACGTCATCATCTATCCCTTCAAATAAGGCAATAATGATTTTTCTAGGCGCATCCACAGTACTGAACGAATAATAAAACATACGAATAGAAAACAAATATTGGAGTATTAGATTTCAATTACGACTATTTCTGAAATTACGCTAATCTAAACATTAGAAGAACGCGTTAACATTCTTCTACCGATTATGTTACACAATCAGGGATTGCACTGCTAATATAGTCATATAACTTTGCAATGCTTTGTTTGATGAATTTGCATGTTATCCTGATAATGTATGAAATGAGAGTACTGTGCTCATGTCTTGTATCAATAATGTATAATACATATTTCAATTCTGATGGAAAATAAAAATTTCTTTTTCTTTCTTACAATTTTTTATGTTTAGAAAATATATTAATACACATTAGATTGGAAATAGAACACTTATGCACTATTTTCTTATTGTCTATATTGATTTTCCAGAGCTATTTTGTAACTGATTATGACCCAACCATCGAAGATTCTTATACCAAACAATGCGTTATTGATGATATTCCTGCAAAACTTGACAGTAAGTAAATTATTGGGATCATGATACTGTACAGTGATTATTGTTTGAAATTTGTTTGTATAAGCGTAATAACTGTTATAACTTATATTTTATATTGATTTTCATGCAGTTCCATAATGAACCAAGGGTTTGTTATTGTAAGACTATAATTTCTTAACCAGTATTTAATCAAAGGCTTAAAGTAATGAAGCTCGAAATATTTAAAATAATATATGTTTTTGTAATAGTTGGAATAATTAGACTAATAACATTTTATGATGTTTTAGTATTAGATACTGCAGGTCAAGAAGAGTTTAGTGCAATGCGAGAACAGTACATGAGAAGTGGCGAAGGTTTTCTCCTTGTATTTGCAGTAACGGACCATTCATCTTTCGATGAAATATTGAAATTTCATAGACAAATCCTTAGAGTAAAAGATCGTGATGAATTTCCTATGCTTATGGTTGGGAACAAAGCAGATTTGGACTATCACAGAGTTGTAAGTAAATGTTACTGTTATTATAAATAAGTAGTAAATACTACATTAATTTAAACTGTTTCTTGCAGGTGTCAGTCGAAGAAGCTCAAAATATGGCTCGTCAATTAAAGATACCTTATATAGAGTGCAGTGCAAAATTAAGAATGAATGTAGATCAAGCTTTTCATGAATTAGTAAGAATTGTTAGAAAATTTCAGTTATCTGAAAGACCACCGCTAAAGTTAAATGATAAAAAGAACAAAAAAAAGTGTTGTATGTTGTAATATTCACTGTGTTCTTGATCAGATAAATATTATGAAATGATTAATTTAATATCAAAATTACAAATTTGATAATGGCAATTATGAAAGCACAAACGGTGGTATAATTTTAAGACACCAATGAGTCTTGTCAAATGTATTTAACTGTTCTATGAGGAATACCAAAAAGGCATCTTTTTGGTAACAAAACTTATTTATATAAACAGAATTGCTAGCTCATAATTTTTACCAGCAAAGATAAATTTTATATGTACATGTAATCCTATTCTAACAAACTTTTTAATAACTTGTTCATTTCTTCTCACGAAATGGTATAATATACAGGGTCCCTTGATTATATCCAATCACTATAGTTTTCCATCTTCTATAGCAAAACGATAATAACGTTATATTTGGAAATTGGTAACTTCGAAATTATTTTAATTGCAGGTTGCCACATTATATCATCATTACTACGTACTGAAATGTATTGTATTAGAAATTCTGCTTTACCTGTGGTTTATTTATAACCACTCTTCTGATATTGATTATCGTGTGATATCTTATCAGCTACTTATGTTGCAGGAGATGTTTGGTCTTTTACTTTTATTGTGATCATTTTTTTTTCTCTTCACATTTTTTGCACGTTTAATTGTTTTTATTAAATATTTGATTCAATTAGACAAGCATACATTTTGTCCTTTAGAAACCTTTTGAAAACAAGTATGTAATGCCCTGTATATTATGTACAAGATGTTTAGTCTAACATTCAATTGTATATAACCAGGTAAACAGCTATCTATTTGGAAAATCAATTTTGACCTTTTATAGGAAAATTATTTTAATACAAAATATTTTAGATACAACGTTATACCTCTTTAATCGTTGATTCTGCGTTCTAAGGATAGATATATTTTTTTGTAACATAGTTCTTTTACGAAGTAGCTAATAATAAAATAATTGACTAATCAATTTACATTAATGAAGAAAAGAGTATTGTATGTAAAATATTAAAATAATGTTCTTATTTTCTTATCTCACACATACTAGATCATTTCTAATTTATTATTAAAATTATAATTTAAATAATGGACACACGTCCTCATTTTTATGCCTTTTACATTTATTATATTAAAATGTATAAAATATACGAAAAATAAGTTTTTTTATGTACTAACAATAGCACTAGTGAATAATAAATTAGTACAACTATCAAGTACATAATATAATATCAAAAATGTTAGTATTCTGAATGCTGCACCTAAAAAAAAATATATACAATATACTAAAATCAAATTATAGTGGATAATATAAAATAATAATGAATTATTTTGGATTATTATATAACATTTTGCATAATTTCTAACAAACTATTGACGGTAACTACTGTAACATATAGTTAAAAAATAAATGTTTGCAATATTTAACAAGTTTCAAATGATAAACACATAATTAAAAAAAGATAACATTTCGTAGTATGTAATTAGGTTTCCAACCAGGAAAAAAAAATAGTTTTTGATTTTTAAATGTTTTTGAAGCAAAAAAGAATTTGTACCAACGTCATACACAAAAGTATCAAATTTAAAATATGGTTACCATATTACTGTCTAATCATTAAAAAAGTATTTATTAGTTATGATTTTTATAAAATTGTAAAAAGCAATGGGTTGTTAAGACGTTTTTGTAAATACTTTATATTATTTAAATTTGAATATATTTGTACGAATTTTTCGAGTATGATTTAACACGCGCAATAAAAACTCAACAATGTACTGCAAAATGTATTGAATTACAAAAGGAACCAATATTGTAATAGTATTTATCAAACATATACAATGTAATTACAAAATTCGCAAATTGTGTAACTTAAATATATAACAAATAAAAATACTTGTTTTCATATTCTAGTACAAATATTATGATAATAATATAAATTTCATTTTCTATTATTATAAAACGTATTTTTGCATACTGAATTTATATATTAACTTGTAGAGAGAAATAAAAAAAACTACGTAACAATATTTTTTTATATTAATCTAAATGTATGATGCAAATATATAAAGCATTAATTTATTAACAATATTGTTTTTGTATTTATGAACAATAGACACTTAACAATTTTGGATTACCATTATTTAAATATAGATAAAAATAATTGAAGTATATATTTAGATTTTACAATCATTAATAGTATATAATTATTATTAAAAATATAGACATTGTTTAATAAATTCCTAAGAATTTTTTCCAAATCTTTATACAAAAATACTATTGTTCTAAGTTATAAATCCTTTTATAAAAAACATGAAAAGGGAAGAAAATATCAAACCATGATGTTCATATTTTAAATACCGAAGTATAATGATTTTTTTATTTAATTATGCTGTTAGACCACTTGAGAGGGCTTAATGACGGGTTCAATTATTATTGCAAAATTTAATATTGTTATTCGGTAACAAAATAACGATAGCTTTTGCACAACGGAACATTCACCCTAATTTAGTCGGTAAACAACTGGCACGCAAGGTGGTCAAACGGGATTCCCACCGTGGCTATTCTTAACCAGACCAGGCTAATATTGAATCCGCTCAATTACTTCCAGCTATACTCGCATCGCTAATAAATATAACTGTTATCATCGATTTTTTAATCCTTTTTTTACATCACATTGTACATACGTCCAATGTATCAAATTATTCCAAGACAAAATTTCGAGCGAAAAGTAATTTCACGTTAACGCGTTAATTGTTAAAGTGCAGAGAAAAATATTGAAACAGAAATTTAAAAAAATGAAAATTATTATATTTAATAATACTAAAATTAATTATTGAATTTAATCTCTCCCTTTGTTATTTTACATTGTTAGTACAATATTGACGTAATTCAAAGTTTGCCTTCTTGTCTTTTACTAATTATTCCATTATACAAAATTCAAATTGTCAGTCAACTGTTGACTGTGGGGATATTTAACGTGTTAAACAATTTGGCACACACGAATGTGCGTCTATTTTTATTTTTAACAACAATTAAACGGAAAAATAAAATTGAACGATCATCGCAAATAATCTTGAACGCAATTTCCCGAAAAAAGGAAGTTACATATATTTACATAATAACAAAAAAATGTTATTCCTTTGTGGAACATCATCAGCAGTTTCGCGTCGATGTACTTTTATTTTATTTACTCGCGGGAAAGAGTAGCCGGTCGTGACTTCTCGGTTAAGAAGAAAGACGGTCAGGAAAGAAACAAGACCGCGAGGAAGAAGAATGGCCGGGTTAAAAATAGCGGCGCGCGTTTTCAAATAAAAACTGATAAGCAACCTGCAGGATAATGATTAAGGAGAAGGAAAAGAAGAGAAGTCGGAGAAAAGAAAAAAAGCGAAAGCAACGTGACGAGGCGGCAAAAAGGCAACAAGAAAGAACGTACCTTAATAAAAAGAAGATTCACCGAAACCAAACCACGACTGTTCGGACGGAGAGAAGATTCTCGCCGGTATCATGCCGGACCCGCTGGAATAATATGTAATATTTTATTATTTTATTTAAACGAACAGTGTTTATCTCCATTTTGTTTTGGATAATTTTATCATGTACATGTCGTTACGCATGTAGCTATATGTTTTAGTACACGTACTATACTTGTTGTTTTATATATATCTTCATGTTATATTACCACTTTCAATCGTATAATGTATTAACTTTCCTCGCGTTATATTGCCGTTATGGCGCCGCGCGCTATATTGCCACATGATATATCGCCACACAAGTAAAATTGCAGGTATTCTACTTCTACGAGTTAAATCTGCACGCGTTAAATCTCCTCGCGTTATATTGCCGCGCGATATATTGCCACGCGTTATATCGCCGCGTGATATAATGTTACGCGAGTAAAACTTCACGCATTCTATTTCTACGAGTTAAATCTGGACGCGTTAAATTTCCTCGCGTTATATCGCCGCGTGATATAATGTTACGCGAGTAAAATTCCACGCATTCTATTTTTACGAGTTAAATCTACACGCGTTAAATTTCCTCGCGTTATATTGCCACGTGATATATTGCCACGCGTTATATTGCCGCGCGATATATTGCCACGCGTTATATTACCGCGTTATATATTGCTACGCGAGTAGAGCTCCATTCATTCTATTTTTACAAGTTAAATTTGCACGCGTTAAATTCCCTCGCGTTATACAGCCGCGCATCATATTGCCATAGGATATATCGTCACTCGAGTAGAATTGCACGCATTCTATTTCCATGCGTTATATTTTTACGAGTTAGATCTCTACACGTTATATAGCCTCGCAATATATCGCCGCAAGAGATATTTACGCGTTCTACTTTCATGAGTTAGATCTCCACGCGTTAGATCTCAACGCTTTCTATTTCCACGCGTTAGATCTCTACGCTTTCTATTTCCACGCGATATATCGCTTCACGTTCCATCTCGCATTATATTTCCACGGTTTAAATCTCCATGTGTTGCGTTTTCACGCGATGTATCGATACTCGTTGGATCTCGGCGCGTTATGGCTAGATCTCTGTACGCGTATATCGCAACGATATTGTCATACATTCTACACGTAGTCACGCGTTATATCGCCACGTTATATTGCTCACTCGCCAGGAATAATATATGGTGGTCAAGTTTGGTCGTGTGTTGGTACGAATAAAGGTGAGAACCGGTGGTGTACAGGTTCTGGAAGGAGGAATCTCCCACCCCGTAGCTTTTACCCATGCGTTTCGCATGATTTACCGACCATACAATCAAGTGCATCTAACGCCAAACGATCAAAGTGAACTCGTCTATCTCCGTACCATGTACGGAATCGAAATTTCATCGAAACTCCGAGCGATCTAGAGACCCGGTAAGATGTTGGAAGGAATCAGCTGAAATTTCGCTTGGAACTTGGCGCACGGAGTCAACGTGACGTCGCAGTAGTAAGTAAAATTGTGATGTAATGAAAACACGGTCGACTCCCGTGAAAATCTGTCGAGTATTGGCAAATTTTTCTCACTCGTTTCCGACCGTACAAATAATTCGGCGTGCATAACGATCGCGAGTCACTAAGGTTATTAAATTGTAACCATGCTGCTATCGCGTTCTCTTCGAATCGACGATGTTGGTTCCGTATTTTTCTCGAGAACAAATAAAGCAACGTTTCGTCACCACTTTCCTGTTGCGTTACATAAACGCATCCGCGGTGTACGCGTAGAAACTCGAACAGCGCTAGTTTATCTATCCTGTTTAAACAAATCGTTTGTTTAACATCGATCGTATTCTCGATACAGCGTATCGGAAACACGTCGAGTTTTGCCGATCGTAACTCAACTTGCGGAGGACATGCAACGATCTAGTGGTTCGAACCGTGTTGGCGCGAAGATGCTTCGATTTATGATGCCGTGATATGCTAACCATTTTCGTTTCGTTTAAAGCCGAGGGCAACCTTCGGGTGTCCCTCCGCCTCCAGCTTGAGCTGGACTGAAAGAAAAGGAAGAGGGAAAGGAACGAGTTCTTCGGTGCCTGGTGCACAGTCTAGTTCAAGACTCACGATGATAGTGAACGTCCGATGAAGATTCCTCCGGCCGGCTGCCCTTCTCTGCCTAAAATCAGAAGCTAGTGTCACGGACGAGTGAACTTTTCGCACGGGTTACAGGTCAGTCGACGATCGTTATTCCACCGTCAAAAATTTTACCCGGAATCGATGCTTTCGCGCCAATTCGCTTTCATTTATTCGCGAACGAAAAATTAACAACTTATACTACCGGTAATCGGCACGAGGTGTGTTTTAACACTTCGATGTCAATTTTCGCGACACGCTATTTTCTATTCTACGTTTCATTCTTTACTATTTAATATTGCTTCACTTAAACTGTTGGGTCGATCTCTTTGTGCCGGGCGCGCTCGAGCGCCCGACTTCGCACGCGATATCGCGTGACCGGGTTTTTCTAAGTTACACCCACGCGATATCGCGTGACCGGAGTTTTCTATGTACCATCACGCGATATCGCGTGATCGGATTTTTGTAAGTTGCAAATTTAGACAAATTTTGAAATTTTTTACACGAACGTTAAAATAATAAAAAGATGGTGATTTACAGGTCCGCGCGTGAATGTACCGAGATAAGCTTGTTAGAAACGAGAGAATATTGTAACAATGATCGTTATTTAAATCAGGAGCTATACCGGTATTTGATGTAGATCTCGTTGCGTGCAATTGCGTATGAAACTGATATTGGCTAAGGAGAAGTCAATTAAAAAGAAACGAACGATCCGTGCGGCACGAATGGAATTAGTCACGCTATTAATTGATTCATGCACGTTGATCTTATCGGAAAAAAATTGTTCGGTATAATCGATAATCGATACTTTCAGATATTTTAGATTGTTTTTAAATTAATAGATCGGCATTGTTTGCGCTGGTAATTATGGAAAGTTAAAAAATTATTCTTTGTACACTTTTATAGTTTTAAGAAGTTTCAATCTAAATACTACTGTAAGCATTATTACGTAAAGACGGTATTCATGAAATTACTAGTATAAATTATTATATAGAATTTACTGTTATCTAATGTGAAAAATTTAATTGTAGACTCTGCAAACGAGGTGTATATCGTGGTTAATATTTAAATATTTTACAAAAGATTTTTTGTAAATTTAATATTGATTATAAGGTAAGTTGCCCAATATCTGACACTCCACCAATAACTGACACTTTTAACTTTGTAATTAATTAACAAAGACTCTATAAATAATATCTATTTCTCATTGTGTGTATAATGAAGTGTGTATTATGCAACGCCATCTCTGATTTATGAAAATCGTTATGCGTGAACTTATCCAAATTTTGCAATTATTGTTTACAAGTCGGCACGTAATTTCCATTAGCGGCTCGATTCTTCTATCACTTAAGGTTAGAAACACGTCATGATATTTTGCTTTGTATCTATTTTATTAAATTATTTTGAGAGCAACCTTATGTTTCCCTATCCTAATTAAAGATTATAGTGTTGTTTTTTCTTTGAAGACTTTAAATGAACCGTCTAATTTGATGGATGTCAGGGGTGTCAGTTTTTGGGATACGAACATAAGCCTGTCGACCAATATCTGACATCCGTGTCAGATTGGTTGAAAAGGTCAACCAACAACTTTTGGAGTCAACTTTTGGACTCTGTAGAAATGTTGATGAAAAATTTAAATAGACCTAACAATAATTTTATTAATAATCGGCCTGCAAATAAATGGTATTCTTGTTTTTTTTTTTATAATATTTTTTTTTTTAAATGAAGGTAGCAGAAAAACCGAATAAGAAAAAGAAAACTGCAAAGAAATAGAATAAAATACAAACGACTTATTATAGAAAGTGATACTTCTACATCATCTGAGGAACTTTAAGTTCAAATTTCAATGTATTTTGAATAAATTAACGTTATATTTTGTTATTTTATTGTGGAAATAAATTTTGTTATTTAAATAATTAATTTCTGTTTACATTTATAAAAGTGTCAGCTATTGGAGTATCTGGATGTCAGATATTGGATATACTACATTTCGGCCATGTCAGTTATTGGTGTAATTACCATAACCTTGTTTATTTAATTTTCCTTAACATTAACAAAATTTAAATAGCTTTTGGTTACGTCAATTTAAAGATAAAGGATCAATCAATTTTGATAAAATATTAGCGACTGTTTTTATTGATTTTAAATATTTTTTTATTTAAATTGTTTGAATTCTTTCTCTTAAACTGTCAGCTATTGGGCAACTTACCTTAGTACATTTTTTATTAATTTTGAGTTAGTATATTTTAATCTAAGTATTAAAACAGTTTGTCGTTTTCTTTTTATCAATTTTAATAATTAAAATGTCTCCATTCAGAGCTGTAGAATTTGAAAGAACGTAAAAATTGACGAAAAAGAAATATATAAAATACTTTTAAATGTTGATAAATACGTATAATAATCATGTTTCAATGAACTATTAATTAAAAGTCATGAAAACAGTATAGAATGTATAAAAGAAATAACCATATGCAGAGAATACACATTTTGAATATTTGAAATTTCGCGCCCCGTTAATAGACGAATCTAACTATCTAATATCGATTGGGGTACCGCGAAATTTTGAAAACGAAAAATAGCGTATATAATTTTGTTTTTTAATTTGTTCATAGAAACATCTTATATATCGACGAAATTAGAATATATAATTGATAAAACCGCTAATAAACTCCATATTATAAATTGAAGAAATTAGATACAAAATTGAAAGTAGCGCGAAATTTTGAAAACGAAAAATAGCGTATACGATTTTCTTTCTAATTTGTCCACAAAAACATCTCATAAATCGATGAAATTAGAATATATAATTGACAAAATCGCTAATAAATTCCATATTATTATAAATCGAAGAAATTAAATACAAAATTGAAATTAGCGCGAAATTTTGAAAACGAAAAATAACGTATACGATTTTCTTTCTAATTTGTCTACAAATAAACAGCGATGAAAGTATAATTGATAAAGCAATTGTCAATACTCTTGTCCCACGAGCGCATGACAAGCTTCGTGGAAAAATTATTTTTAGCATAAAATCGTTGAATCCGTTGTTTATAAAAGTAATTTAATCGGTGACTATCTTCGGAATTACTTACGATCCTGCGAAGGTTTTTCAGACGGCAACAAATCATAGTCATTAATGCCGAGTTCCTTGAAAGTTCATGCCATCATGCGTGCATATCAATGCTCGCAAGCATTATTTGAGAGAAAGAGAAAAGATGGTTTATTCGTAAAAGTCTGGAACTTGAAAAATGGTTTATTCATAAACGCAGATCCTTAAAAGAAAATATAAAGAAATTCGTGAGATACTTGAAATTTGATAAGGAGACGTTCCAAGCAAAAATTTCACGTATCTCACGAACTGTTGACTGTTTACATTTTAACACATTCGACATTTTCAAGATGTGTACAGATAACACTCTCCTGCAAGAATGCACTTTCAAGTTTTTCGAATTTGATCATTTCGCGAAGATCCGTCAGTTAAGGTCGTATTTTTTTGTTGCTAAAATGACTGCAGAGAAGACACTATTTATAGATATCCGTATTGAGAAATATCGATACAGGTACACAGTGTAACCTGCAGGACTTGTTTCCTCGCAAAGAGCCATAAGAGGTTGCGGAGATCAGGATATTTAAGAAGTTCTTTACATTCTTAGCTCTGTCTCGGCGGTACTTAAGGTGGGTAATTTAAAAAGCATCGTATCGCTCGAGGCATTGCTGGTCTTTCCTCTAACGTTATTTTTGATCATTATAAAAACGTTTCGCAACCATTCAGAATCGAATTAGCCTTCGATCGAATACTTTTCAACCACAGAATTTACGAGTTCTTTCTTAACGATTTTTGAGTAAAACCGTCGATTCGCAAACATTCGTGACATGCCTATTAGTGGTTCTTTATGCTTGCTCGATTCGTGCGCAATTTTAGCGCGTTCAAGTACGTTTAGCAAAGTGTCAATTGCTTCGTGGTAATTGATGTCTCGTGTTGCCACTGAAAACTGTTCCACAACGTGTGGAAAGGTTGACCGGTTATTTGAACATCGTCGGGAATCTCAAACGTTGTTTGATTTCTTGGTCATCTCGTATTTCAGCTCGGTATCAATTTATTCCTGTACGATCTTGCTCGTCATTCAGGCTTGGAAAAATCGATAGGAAAACCTGCTTAATCGATGGATCATCGTTACATTAACGCTTCAATTTACATTATAATTTTTCCCTGCGAAAATAATTCTAGGAATTCGTTTTTTATGCGTAGCCTTATATGATCTCGTTTTATAATAAACACTGTGCGTGATGGCGCTAATAGCAACAAAAAACTTGAACCAGTATATATTACAGAGGATAATACTGTACTTGATACTAGCATTAATAGTAACGAAAGAATTCGAACAAGTATTATATATATGGTATTACAGAGTCAATACTGTACATGATACTATTAATAACAACAAAATTCAAGTATGCAGCATGTCTCATAATTAATATATGTCCCTGACGTGATTCCGAATAATATTTTCCTTTACAAAAATGCAGTTCAAAGCTTCGTTTTTGAATTATTAAGGAAAAACGCGGACCAATCAGAGCGCGAGGATTGCGCGCGCTCAGCTCGAAACTGTCTCGCGGCTGCGCGCGCATCGCGCTCTGATTGGTCCGCGTTTTTCCTTAATAATTCAAAAACAAAGCTTTGACATATATTAGTTATATATATATATACATATATTAGTTATGAGGCATCCTGCATATGGTATTATAGAGTCAATACTGTGATTCTAGAATTAATAGTAACAAAGTTCGAATAAGTATTCATAGTATTATAAAGTCAATATGTTGCCAGCACGTAGCAGTAAAAAATAATAAATGTAATTGTGAAAACGATGAAGCAGACTCGATTCTTGTACTTGGAGCAAAACATAGTGCAAGGGGCGAGTCGACAAAGGGAAAGGTTTCCATATTCCTGTTTAGCTTCTATGATTTCTTTGGCAGTTGCGTCAGTCGAATTGCTGCAATGTTGAATGAGGAAAGTGCATGAGTATTCTTATGCAAGTTATAATTGGTCAAACTTAATGTACAAATAATGTTACTAATTTACAATTATTTATTATAATTCTGAAATGTAATGTAGAGTGGCGGGGGCTTAAGGGAGGTTCCGCTCTAGCGCGTGCGAAAGTGGGTCATATTTAGGAATGATGAAAAAGCCAGCTACGACACATCTTCCACGTATCTGTTAAATCTCCCGCCTTGAAAAGCTTCGAATTTAAATTCTGAAAATCCTTGAATGTTTAAAACAGAAAATCTTTTACAAGAACTTTGCGTATCGGTTCATAATTATAAAGACACCATAAAACGCTTACGATCGACTAGATCAGCGCAGGAGATCTAGATCAATCATAGAAAATGTAATTAGAAAGGCAACGTTTCAAGGGTCATCGTGAACCTTTGAATTTCCATAGGTGTTTACTCGACCGCTAAACGTGTCACTGTTATTTTCAACAGTGCTTGAATAAATTCGATAGAGTCTCATTACCATCATCCGTGAACGACACCTATAAATCCTTATCGTGTCAGACTCTGTTCGCATTTATTTCCATCCAACAAAGTTCATCTATTTTTATTGGATCGTTCAGCGTTCGTCGCACGTAAACACAGAAATCATTACAACGTTGTTTACTCCTGATTAATCATCGATTGTAAACGGAGCACGTTTACCTTACGGTTTCATTGAACGCGTGTTCTAATGAAAATTGCATTTATTCTGGACAGCTACGTAAGACAGATCTAGCATGCTATATCACGTACAGATCTTTCTAGAGTAACATTAGAAGATCACGAACACTATCACTTTAGCTGTCATTAATTATTCAAGCATCGTGCATCGATTTGCGAAACGATTTATTATGTATTTATTTACCAAATTAAATACTGTGACAATGCTAGCGATATATGGGATCACTGTTACGCACGATGAATATTATAGTCACTGAAGTTACTGTAATGGTAGTTGAAGTTACTGCATATTGGGACTTATTGACATTTAGGGATTTTTGACGTGGTCTACACTGATCTAGAGGTCCCTAAGGATGTTTACATACTGATCTAGATACCCCTAGGGATGTTTACAAAGACTTAGAGACTTCAAGGAAGGTTTACAGTCATCTAGGGATTTATGAGGAAGTCTACAGTGATCTAGGGATCCCTAGAGATGTTTACAGAGATTTAGAGACTTCAAGGAAGGTTTACAGTCATCTTGGGATTTGTGAGGAAGTCTACAGTGATCTAGGGATCCCTAGAGATGTTTACAAAGATTTAGAGACTTCAAGGAAGGTTTACAGTCATCTAGGAATTTGTAGTAAAGTCTGCAGTGATCTAGGGATCCCTAAGAATGGTCACAAAGATTTAGAGACTTCAAGGAAGGTTTACAGTCATCTAGGGATTTGTGGTGAAGTCTACAGTGATTTAAAGAGCCCTAGAGATGTTTACAAAGATAAGATTTCACAAAAGCTTTATAATGATCTATGAATTCAAAGGAAAGACCCTAGTGATCTTTTCAAAACTCTATACTGATTCAGTAACTTTAAATGTAGATCTGCTGATCTAAGAATACATATAAATTAATAAAACAATTAATCAATTTGAAGTTAAACTTGGCCTATCAAGTTTAATTTACCTTACAAAGTTTCAATTTGATTTTGTAGAGACCAGTTTACAAAACAACTTTGAATCGACTGCTTTTGTACAAAAAATGTTTAGAGAAACACCTTTAGTTAGTAAGGCGATTGTATATTTTTAACATAATTATAGTTAATTTTGATAACTTTATCCGAAGTTATGACGACAGTGTACAAAGTGAAAAGCATTTAACATGCACCGCAGTGTAATTTGCATATTTTCAGGCATTTAACTGCCATCGATAAAGATTAAAAAATATGTACGTTGATTAAGGAAAATCGTTTCGAAAATTGCCTCGCGATAAATTACAACAGTCCGATGGCTGATTTAATACTGTTTACATCGATATCGACGGAATTACGACGGATTCCAGCACAGGAAGGTATGGACGAAATCATGAATAATTTGGACCGTTAATCAAAGTCCAATAACAAACGGGATTTTTCATTAGCGAGAATCGATTTAAAACTTGTTTAGTATTTTAGGATAGTCACGTTGACTAACAGTCGTTCGACAACCAGGAAAATTTGTAATAAAGTAATTATTCTCTAGTTTTTATATCATGAATATTTCATACTTCTCACGAGTTTAGTACAGAAAATAACAGCATGTAATTATGCTACATTTTAGCTATAAGCAATTACGTGAATTAAATTCTAATTTTTTTTTTTAAGGAAAGATTCATGATTTTCCTTAGCCACTTTATATGAATAATTCATGTAGGGACAAATGCGTATAAAAACTTGTTATCATGCAAAACAATAAGTGATTACAATGATTGCGTTACATGGAATTCTTTGGGTGATTTATTGAGATATTCCTTCTATGATTTGAAAGATGAATCGAGTTACGTAATCGAAATTGTGCTCAAACGACCAGTTCAAAATACATAAAAATACAGACTAATTTAATAATTATATTCTATAGGAGACTGTGTTATATCAATATACATAATAACAATATTATATGAACATACATGTGTTATATCAGTGTACATAACAATACACTCATAATAATATATATAACAATATATAACAATATGTATATATATTCCCAAGGATATACATTATGTATATTATTATGTATGTTGATATAACACATGTACATTAATATAACACAGTCTCTTGTAGAATATAATTATTTCTTGTACAATATATATATCCCTACATCCCAATTATATCTTTGTGTCCCTACATTCTTATATCTCCTATATCCTAAGTTCTCTCTAAATCTGTATCTACAAATCCTCATATCTCCAATGTCCTTAAAATCTAATATGGCTGAACGACAGTCACCATCTCCAGTGTCCCTGCATTTCTCTAATTCTATTTAAATTTAATCTCATAAGAAGAAATTCTAAATGCAAATCTCGCTATCATATGACTAAAGCAACAAATAATAAAACATGTTTTGTTTTCCTCGAGTGAAACAGCTATACACGTTCACTTTATCCTGTAACCTTGGTCCAAATACCAGAGTGTAGAAATTTTGTTTTTCCGTTGATCCCGAAATTCGTCCGTTCTTCTATTAAATGTCTTGGAAGCAATTAATTCGTTGTCGAAGTTCGTACGAAATGCTTCTCGTTTCGAAGAAAAAACTGATTACTTCAATAATTCACCGCGTCGATCGCTACAGTGATAATGGGCGTATGTAGTCAGACACAGTCGCCGCTACAACCGATGCTCAGACACTTTGTGTTAGAAACATTGATAAAGTGATTATACAATCATCTTCGCGAAGCTTCAAACTTTAAATTGATATGCTATACATATCATTGCGCAATACTTTTATGTCATGTAATTGTGTTGGACTTTTCAGGTTTTGTAATCGTTTGACATGCAACAACGTACATTATTTACTACTGGCGAACTGCCATTTTCTATTAAGAATATTAACGAAACGTTCCATTCGGCATTTTCGAATCACTCAACTTTGTATCGAACGCTACGACGCATTTTCATATCTTCAGATCTTGTTTTGAAATCGTTCATCTAATATGCAATAATGTTGTTGAAATATTTCTACATCGGTCGTTTCGTTAAACTTCAAGCTTATGAATGGCATTTTGCTGTACTCTTCAACATGACCTAAAATTATGTCACATGTATGATAAAAATTTTAAATGAATCGCTAATTATGTTAAAAATTTTAAATGAGTCATTGAATATGTTAAAAATTTTACGTAGTCACTTGCGATAACCTTTCTCCATATGTGCAGAAAATTAAATATAAAAATATCCTTAATCTGGAATTTAAAAATTCTCAAAGTAATTAATCTGTACAGATTATTTTATAAATTAATCTTTTGCAACGTTATCATACCGTTTCTAATTCTAATATGTTTTCAGGATAATTCAGAAGTCGAGTATCGCCTCTCTGCAACAATGACGATGAAAAGCGTGAAAACGAAAATGGTACCGCCGGACGGAGGGTGGGGATGGGTTGTCCTTTCTTCCGCGCTCGTAGTCAATTTCCTTATTCCGGGAACCGTTAAATCATTCGGCGTCCTTTTCGTGGAGTTCCTCCACGTTTTTAAGGCCTCATCCACCGCCGCCTCGTGGATGCCGGCTTTATGTTACTTCTTGTACAACTCGTTAGGTAAATGATTTATTACAACCTGCCCTTTTTTCTTTGTAACTAGCTGCAATATAGCTCGTGAGTTATCGTCGAAAAAGTACGCGATTTGCAATCTGCAAACGAAATGAAAGAAATGCTTATGAATTTAAATAGAATCGCAAATCACGCGGTGAATACATTTTGCATCGTATAACAGGTGTAACTGCGACGTGTTTTAACAAGTGTTTCTAGAAAAAAATAATCATTCCTGTTGTTCACTCGTAATTTTCCTGTTAGTACCTGTTAGATTAGATACGACTACATTCTGAGAACATTAAATGTTGATGACCAATAATTTTTTCTCTAATTTATGCAATACAATAAATATATTATCACATACAATTTCTCACTTGTTTCGCATTAATTTTGTTCAAAAGTATTCTTCTTTCTTTTAGGTCCATTATCGAGTATCTTATCCACCAGGTACTCTTATAAAGTAGTTACCATCATCGGTGGTACATTTGCGGCCTGTGGGATGATGTCGAGTTATTTCGCCAATTCGGTTACATATTTATACGTTAGGTAGGTTATTTATTTTAGAACATGAATATTTTTTTGCTTTAATGTCTGACGTCATATTCCGAGAATGTCTTAGAAACATAATGTAATACAGTGCGCGTCATCTAATTGACCGCCTTAATTAACTCTACTAATTGTAGAGGTATAAGTGTCAATTATCTGCAAAAATTTGAATCTTATATGAACTGTAAGATCGACGGAAACTGTCAAATTCGATTAGTATCTTTTCAATAGCCAATAAAACGGAACAATATTTATGCAAGTTCAGAGTGTTGCCCACTCCCCAGACGGCTTCACCGTATCTTGTTTCATGATCTTAACCAAGTAAACACAACTAGATGTTACCAATGATCATCGGTTTCCGACAAATTGTTGGTCAAGCAGATGATAATTATATATTACATCCTTGAATTCGACTTAAATGCATAACAGAATGCTAATATATATGCTAATAATCATAATAGTACGCTAAATATGCGGTAGTACATAGTTAAGAAATACATACAAGATGCGACCGAATTCGCGGTAAAACCATAACAGTGACCTTTGTTTAAAATTAAACATCCCTCGTACGAGGTATCTTTTCTAGAAAATTAGTTTTGAAGATATGCCAAGCACTTGTTGACTTTACTAACGCTCGCTGAACGACACTTTCACGAACAGAATATTTGTATACAATGCTTATACAACTTTCACAAATGACTAGAATTAAGATAGTTTTAAAGAATTGCAATTCGCTTTTATTAATAACTGAAATTTTTTGTGTTGCTTAATTACATAACACTATGACGGCCCCAAACAAATTACTAAATGAATTATGCCTGAAAATCAATTTTTAAATGAAATTAAATAGGTATCAAATTAAATGTAAAAGTCATGAGTGTACCACAAATTCGGCTGAACTCTGTATAAAACAAAAATCGAATGTTAATTAATAGAAAGTTGAAATTTACTTTATATAGCTACGGCTTAATGGTTGGAATTGGGGCCGGTTTAACATTTCCACCAACAGTGTATATTGTAACTTCATACTTTGAGAAACTCAGAGGCTTCGCTAATGGTCTGTGCATTTCTGGTAGCGCGATTGGAACTATTGTACTACCACCATTCTTACAATATCTCCTCGACTGTTTTGGTTACAGGTAACATATTTACATTAGAAACAAATAATGTTTTCTAACTAACTATAATATGATTTTTTGTATTTTCTCATGATAATACCTTAAATATATAATGAATAACTGTAATTACAATAAAATAAAGCATCTTAGAATCTAAGAAACATATCATTTATATTTTCAGAGGTGCTGTGCTAATCATGGGTGCACTAACATTAAATACATTAGTCTGTGGTTTACTATATCATCCTGTTGAAGAACATATGATTTCTGTACCGATTGAAAAAGGAATTGACAATGAAGCACTAACCATAGATGAACCAGTTCTTGATAAAAAAAAGCAGACAGGTAACATAATGTAACAAGTTAAAAACATAAAAAAGTAATCTAATACTAAAATCTCTAAACCAATTCACAATGTCATTATTCATTACAGAAAATGAAACATTAGACAATGAGACTAAATTGAGTGAAGAACACTGTTGTAAAGATGAAAGGACAATTGACAATTTTAAAGTAGAACACTGTTCTAAGGATAAATATGAAGATACAAGTGAAAATAAAAGAAGTGAGAAGGTGAAAGATATTTTACATGAGAAGGATAAAGACTCTAATGTAGAAGACACTCCAAATGATCAAGATGCCAATGTATTGCACAAAGAAAGCAATACTTCTGAAATCAATGTAACATCGAATAAATTAAAGACTGAAAAATTAGATTTGAATGTCCATTTGCAGAATAAGCACAAAGAGGAAAAAATTTCTGAATGTTCAAAGAAAGATTTAGGAGAATTATCAAGTGCAAAAACGTCATCAACCAAGGTAGAAACAAAAAGTAGACGACATTTTTTCGACTGGAGTGTACTTAAAGATCCAATTTATTTGGTGATTCTCATTTCTAATTCTACTTCAGCTATTAGTAATACCAATTTTATGATCCTGTTACCATCCTATGCTATTTCACAAGGTTTTGATAAAAACTCCTCCGCTTTACTTTTGTCAGTTGTTTCTGCTCTTGATTTAGTTGGAAGGATCAGTGGTGCTTCTCTGTCAGACATTGATTTTGTGCCAAAGTACTATTATTTTGTCGGTGGACTCGGAACTAGTGGAATAGCCCTGGCACTGTTACCAATGGCAACAAGTTACACGATGCTTTCATTTTTCTGTGCACTATTTGGACTATCTTCTGGAATGTATATTGGCATCACAACAGTTATCCTAGCTGATATGCTTGGTACAGAGAAACTTAGTTCATCTTATGGAATATCATTATTTATTAACGGAGTTTTACAGTTGGTTGGTCCACCCATTTGTGGTGTTGTGTTTGAGACTGTAGGATCATACAAACCAATCTTTTTAGCATTTGGCATTATACTTATTTTAGGTACTGCATTGTGGGCAGTAGTGCCTCTTATAAAGAGGAATCATAAAAAAAATTTACAGATTGTATAACAGTTCATAATTGTTAGCCTTTTTATGATAAAATTATTCGAAATTGTAAAGTATTATAGGTTTTTCAACATTCAGCATCGTAACTGCCATTTAAATAATTATATAGAAATTATTTTCTATAGACCATTTCATTTTTGTCACCAAACATTATGAATTAGTCAATTATTCGAAGGTATGTAACAATGTATCATTAGTATTATTACTCTACTGAATATCGATTATCATTACAAACTTATAGCCGATTTAAATATACAATCTGATGTGTGTGCCTTCAACACACTTAGTGCCTCATAGTGTAATTACTCTAATTAATTAATCAGCTCAAAACAATTCTGTTAAAAAAGTAATAGGAATGTATTTAGTATATAAAATAATTGGATTATTATTATATATTCCAATACAGTTGCACAGTAACAATATTGCTTAGTTAGTACATGACATGAAATGTATGTAATAAAATGAAATAACAAAAATCAAAAAATAAGATTAAAAGAATGGAGATAATAGTATTAATAAAATAGTACATAAGTTACAAGATTTTTGAAATCTTAAACATAGAACTAAGTATAATAAACGATATTAATCATAATTAAGGGACATGACAATATGAAGAATGTTGTAACATGTAATCATAATATTGTCAAACCTTTTAAAACGTAAATATGTTTTGATCATATTTATAAATATTTATTTTATAATCAAAGTAGTAGATTAAAAGTTATTTTAAATATCATAATGATTGTTGTTAAACAATTGTTTAATAACAATCATAAACAATAACATTAAATAATTTAGTTGTTGAAAATAATGAAAATATTAATACTACTTTAGGATAAAAAAATAAGCATCAGTTTGCTCTTTACAGAGAGCCATTCAAAAATTTACAATTGTACCAAAGTATTATTTTGTATACTACTATCAATTTTCAATAGTTTCTTGGTGCTTAAACTTGATATATTAATTTTTTTATCATTATTGTACAGTGTATGTATGTGTTATCAAATTTTATATTCATTCCAAGAATGTATTTGTAAACATTCAGAATTTCTATTGTGCAATATTTTTATTGTTATTAAAATTTTTTTAGAGATAACATATACATGAATATGTTTGAATAAACATATATTTTTATACATTTCATTAGCCTTAAATGAACAAACCAGCCACTTTTGATAAATAAAACAATTGCTTTATAGCTTATAGATATGTACAATTTCTTAAAATTTCTCTGTTGAATAATACTAAACAAATTGATATAATCTATAATGTGTTAGTAACTACTGCTGCTTCACATATGAGTTTTGAATCTGTTAATAAATGTAAAATGTAATAATTTCATCATTTTAAAAGATATTGCAAAATTAATTAAACATTTAATAGATAAGCGAAGCAATGCAATGATAATACAAATATTTTCAACGTCTTGTAATACAATAATGCATAGATTACTAATTATTTTGAAAAATTATTATGGAAATGAATTACTATATGTACATGTAAAACCTTAATTACTATACCAAATACTCAATTATTTTTATTTATGTTAGATATAAATTATAGTATGATGTTGTAGGAAAAAATAACAATCCGAATTTTTGTGCACATATTCAATTACAAATTCATTCTTATATTTGTAAGAATGAAATTCTACTGTGTTTGTACGATATAAATTCTTTATACTTAAGATTTATTTATGAACTGACTGACGTACTTGGAGATTATTTTACCTGCTCAATTACAATTAATGTGAATTAAAATTAATGTAATTGTAGTTAAAAAATATTAGTACTATATAGTAATTTTGATCACATATACTTTATTAAAAAACATAATAGAAATGTTTGCACTCAATATTTTTACTTAAAATAACCAGGCAATTCTTATAACTAAATATTAGTAACTGCATTTTGTATTCAAACTGATGAGAATTATATTTTTTTATAATCATTTGGTATGTATACTATATGTAAAAATACTTTTAATAGTTTTATTTAAGAATCTCAAGTTATGCTCCCATTTAGTCCTACATATTCCTTTAAAACAGTATTTAGAATATTCTATAACATAACGCAAATTAGATTAAATGTTGAAACTTTAAATTTCAATTAAGTACTGTAGTTTTACTTTTATTTCTTTCAATTACTTTTAATATTTGAAAACTTAGATTAAATTTATAGTATAACAGTGAAAAATGTTTTTGGTACAAATCTTTTATAGTAAATATATATTTCTGCTACTTTAATTCCAAATGCTATGTATTAAGGAGTGCATAATATGTAAAGAATTTTTTTTGTGGGTGCACGTATTGGAGACCACAAAACTATGGTATTGAATGTTTGGTAAATTGATGAAGTAAAAAGTCAAATTAAATGTATGATCAGTTTTTAGTACATTAAATAAAACATGTACATGATAAATAATACATGTATAATAATATTATAGTTTCTGTAAATACACGCTAATAAATTCTATTATCATTGAATAGAAGTATAGTATTTGTTATTCATGCGACATTCTATTTACACTTTATTATTGTGCTGTATAACTAACTTACAATAGTAAATATTACAAGACTACAAATATTCAGTATTTCCCATATAATACACCTTATCTAACGTCGTATTTTTCTACTCATGAAAAATATAATTGATATGAAAATAGGTGTACAGTATCCTATTGTTTCGTCTTTTTTTATTAAATCTTAAAGAAATGTCGTAGAATTGTAAGCATCTTCTAAGGCATACAAAGTTATATTTTGCTGAGGAAGTAGGAATTATGTTAATGTTTGATTTCAATCAATGCATTGGAGAACATTATTTTAAAGATATGGAAGAATGTAATAGAATATGCTCCTTTAAAATTTGATTTGTTAGTAATCTCTATATATCATTAATTATATATCATGCACCTAAATTTATAACTGTTATAAAGGTAATTGAATATTTCTTTTCTTCCTTTTTCTTTCAAATTAAATTTATATATTATTCAGTGCAATTTGTTGAAATAGATTTTGTAACCTACCTAATAAACATGAATATCAACTTATTGAAATATCATCTGTTTTAAAAATATTAAAAACATTAAAGTTCTTGAGTATTTTTTAAAACTTACATGTAGAATTATTACCCTACAATTGTACTATTTATTTCGGTTAGACTACATTTTGAGAAAATATATTTTAATAATGTAAGCAAAATTAAGCACTATATATAATATTATACCTATATTATTCTAAATATGTATATATATTTAAAATAAAATTTATTTTAACATATAAACTTCTCATAATAATGAAATATATTACGCAATAAATTATTTACAAAACTTATTTCAATTTTTCAAAAATGATCTTAATATACTAAATTTGTATACATAGACAAAAATAAACAATATAGGTACATATATCAAGAAACCTGATTGTGCTAAATAGTATTTCAGTACTTACTTCAATGAAGAATGGATACATCTAACAGTACTTTAATGAATAATGATCCTCTTCAAACTCTTTTGCGAATAAGAACCTAACACGAAGTTTTGAGAAATTTCCACAACCAAGAAAATTTATGGAGCAGCGATTACGATGTAGTCGTCGTGTCCTTGCGTCCGCTGAACGACACAATTGAACGAATACCTTTTACCGACGTCTGAAATAATTGAAGTAAAAAAAAATAAATTAAAAAAACATAAATTGATTAATAAGTACATGTAATTTTCTAGCATCCATAAATGTTATTTCTAAAAATTTGTTAGTATTACATCATATTATAACTTTTGTATTTAAATATAAAGTGATGGCGTTAATGATAATGTTGTTGAAGATGATGAAAATGATTACGGTAATAATTATTGATTGAATCATTAAATAAATATTAAATTATAACATAAAAAATGTATTTGCCAAATATAAATAATCAATCAAACAAGGACAAGAAATAAGAAATTTGTAAATTTGTTAAGATCATATTGAAAAAAAACTAAATGATACATACAATGTTGGAAGTAAGGCTGCAGTTAAAAGTCGAATTAACAAAAGGTTGAAGAATGCCTGAAAGAAAAAAATATATACCAATAAAAAATCTGTTAACAAAATACTAAAAAAATTTTATGAAACAAAATTTGTTGAAAATCAAAGTAGTGAACATAAAAATATATAGCACTAGGATATAATGTGTTGGAATATGGAGCGATGAGATATAAAGCACTGAGATAATAGCATGATAACACCAAGCAAATAACAAGCATAAAGAATAACAAAATCACAGTTATAATAACAATAATATTATACATTATTACGTTAATTAGCATTGTTTTAATATACTAAAATATAAATTCATCAATGACATATTGACCTTTTTCTTCGAGCCATTGAGAAAGTCTTTGTACATTTCCGAACGAAGATACCTGGAGTAACTATCGCTTTTCATCAGATGATAAACGTGTGCCTAAAATTTAATAGTACCACATATTCTCGTTACTTCATTTGTTGAGCAATCTATTGTTTTGTTCATAATAAAATATTTTTTTTAAATCTATACCGCTGCAATGTCAAAACACCATCGATCAGCTTTCTGTAAATTCTTCTTTGTTATTTCATAAGACTGAGAATCGACGTTAATCGGGCAACTAGCATCTGGACCCAAATACTCATTCCAGATTTCGTTTACTTTAGTCTGAACTTCTTTCTGTGGTAAAGCCTTCAATTCCTGAACAGCTTCCCAAAATCTAAGTTAAACAAAGTTTTATATTTTCAATTTGTATTTATACTTATTTCAAAAGATAGAGACTGATAACTCACTTTAAATTTTCACCACTAAATTCTTTATCCAGAAATCGTATAAACTGTTCTCTACCAACAGGATCTTGCAACAGTTCTTGCAAACTAAAAGCCCACCTTTTAACTCTCCTTGTAGATACTTCTTTTCTATTTTACAAAAGTCACATTTTTATTTTTAACTTGTTAAAAACATAAGGGATAATAAAAATAAATATATACATACGCTAATTTCTCTTGTTCCCACATTTCTGAATTATCTGATATCCATGGATTTGTGAGCTCAGGTTGTATGAAAAAGGGATCATACTCTACATACTGCTCAAAATATGCTATTAAACTAAAATAATTAAAATGTATCCTTATATAAACTTAATAGGTTAATAAAGTAAATAGTGTATAATTTAAGTTAATCAAAAATAAGATATATTATTGGTACTGAATAGCTGTTAATATTTACTCACGCCTCAGAAACTTTTGAAACTTTTATGTTTGTTCTATCTAATCTAGACTTCAACATTTCAATTTCTTTATTTAGGACATCTACTGAAGACATTGCATATGATTCTGAATGTGGAGAAATTTGACTACCACTTATACCGAGTTGTAAATGTTTATTTGATCTTGAAATCGGTTTGTATGTGCGGCACGCTTTCTTGATATCTAATTCTGTTGTATTAACGCATCCCGGCTGAAATGAAAAATGATAAATATTATTATATTGCTGTTAAGTACATTAACATTGCATAATTGAAGTTATTACCATTGGTCTGTAAACATCCCAAAAAGCTCTTTCTTGACTATCTAATACCTTTCGCTCTAATTTGTCTCTTTTTTTGTCGACTTTACTTTGTGCTTCTGCTTGCATGAAGATAAATTCCCACTTTCGTGAAAACATCTTTTGCAACTTAGCCAAATTTTCGGCTTCGTAATCAGCTAATTCTAAACGAGTTTTGTTCTGCATTGTACGTTTACATAAATAAACAGCTGTAATATTTTAAACAAATATTTTTATTTGTACAATTATTTGTTAATTTGAGAAAAAAAAGAATAGAACACTTTTCCTACCATAATCAGTATTCTCTGGTTCCCAGCAATTTGATGGCCAAAAATATGGTGTTTGAAACCTGTAGAAAGTATTGTCATTTTTTACGGTAAGGCAGTGGTCATCGATGGGGAAAAAGTATCCATGGGATGCCATAAGATGCGCTACATGAAGTGCTTCTATCAAATTATTAAATACATAGTTTAATATATTTTTCAATACAGTTCTTATTCATGTTTTTAAAATGTCAATTATACCTTGATCATCTATAACCATGGTTTTCATCATCCAAGATATTAAATCTGTACCTAAAATAATAAACAATCAATTACTCTCATTTTTATATAAATAAATGGACATATAAAATAAATGATGAATGTATTACCAGTGAAAACAGAAGGTGTTTTTGTCATAAAATTCTTAACTGTTTTCACCGGGACACCTGAAACTTCATCTGACATTTTTTCTACGATACTTTCCATCTAAAACATACAAATACAAAATACAATACAAAAGAAATTTATTTCCAATATACTAAATCATTAAAATAAACATTTTTAATATATTTACTTTCTGATACACAAGAAAATTTGGTGTATCTTCGACACACGAGGCAGTGATATGATATGTTGGACTACTAGGAGATTTGTCAACTGCTTCATCGTGTTGATTATTATACTGAATTATTTGGGTATCTCTGCTTCTCAGTCGTTCTGTTGTTCCTCCGACATCACTGTTTTCATTCGGTTTTCGGCGACATGCCGATTTTTCAGAATTCATAGTTACCATATCCAAGCTGCATAAATATAGACATTAACTAATCTGTGCATGTAATTTTAAGTTGTTACTACATAATAGTAACAATCATTGATTACCAACATGGTACATATTAACTCGTATCAATCAAATTCTTTTGATAAATTGCTTAAAAGTATGCTTACCTTAAAAAACTTTAGTTCCTCATAATATAAACAAAAATAGAGTACTATATCAACATCATATTTATCAGGATCTAAACCAATATCTAACAGACTCATTGGTCATTTTCTTACAAGACATATAATTACACATTTCAAACAAATTATAAAAAACAAAAAATGATAGAATACACTATATAAAAGAAAATTTAAATAAACATTGCTGTTGTTGGTACTTTAAACATTCAACTAACACTGTATTATATCACAAAATGAAGCTTATGAAACAATTTACCTAACTTAATGAAAAAATAAAATAATTATTACTGATTAAGTGATAAACAAAGTATAATTTTCATTTTCATTTAACAAGTAATTTTCTGTGAAATGTAACAGTCACGTTTTTGATAAACAAGGAAATATTCTTTAATCATATTCCATCTTTCATTTCAAAACTTAATTTTCACAGTTAAATACGTATTTGAAGCACGAATCTTTAAATTTGTTACACGATCAATATTCCAAAATCGCAAGACACGAACACTGTGTTTTTCACAATTTACACTTGAAAGAGCCTATGTTAGATTCTGATGCATTTTTGCAATTATTTAAGAAATAAACATTAAGTGAATTTTACTTATAGACAATCAATTATTTTGCACAACTAAAATAAGATCAGCATCCTTTCCTAAGGAATAATTCCTTCGTGTATTGAAGACGCGACTGCGCGTACGATTTCAGATTTCTATCAACAGTACCGCCATTATCACCGGGCAAACGGGGCACTTGCCCTGGGCCCCGCGGTAAAATTGAAATTATTAGAAATAACATATAATTGTTTTAATACATTCATCTGAATACAAAATTTACATAAAATATTTTTTTTTTATAACAAAAATTACATTGACATTTAAACGTGTATTAATGTTATCGGTAATATATTTAAGTACTTCATATGTATTAATTAAATTATTAAAATACATTTCCATAAATAATTTTCATTTCTTTACTTCTGGATGCAATAAAATCTTTAATAAATTCAATTCCTTCTCAATATACAAGTTATATGCAATCCATTTCAGAATGTATCTACACACATGTAGTTTTATATAAACTTAACGTACACAATATATATATATTTTTTATATAAAAAAAAATATATATATACACAAAACAATTATAGCGTATTTAACATTTTACCATTGTTAAGTTATCAATAATATTCATGTTTATGAATTGTTAAAAAATGTCATAATTCTCAGTAAAGTGTGAATGTGGCTGAATGTAACTGCTTTTAGAAAGTATTGGATTTGATTTACAAATATGTTAAAAAGATTAAATTAACAATTTATATACTATTATTTCCAAATCCAGAAGATTGTTATCAATTACAATATACATTATAGTCTCATAGAAATTTTATCATCCTCTTTTTTTTACACAATAATAGATTTTAGAAGTAAAATTATATACAAAACATAATATGGCATTTGAGTTATTAATCACTGGTGCTAATAAATGTTTAGCATAAGTTGTTAAATTAATAAAATAACATTTATATCACATCAGTTTCATTCTTGTGTCTCTAGCAATGATATTTTCTTTTGTATAACTTTCATACACTAATTTATACAAATAAAATATTAAAGAAAATAACAGCATGATTGTACAATATAACAAGTGTATGTTTTTTTTTTTTACATAGCAAAGATTCAACTGTACATAATGGTTATAGTTAAGTCAAACATTCTTTAATTTGTACTTATATGTAATAAAAATATATTATATCAAGTTTAAAATTGTTTACAATAAATAAAAATCTGTTGTTACAGAATTATAATAATACTTTCCTTCCGTATTTATCAAAGAATTGACTCAAAAATTTTGTTCAAAACCAACATTGTGATGTGTGCCAACATGAGTACAATAATTTGTTTATTTATATCACATTATGCACACATATAGTATCATAATAATGTAATTATATACATCCATTTCTATATTATACACAATTTCGATTGTGTGCAAATTATTTATAAAAATAAATTGTAACAAATAACACGTTTAAATAATTAAAATTCTGAACTACATTTTTTAAATATCAAAATACTCATTGTTAGATTCCTAAAATTGAATTTGACATTTATATTTTTAACTCACACCATAATATATAATAGACAATTGTTTTCTAGACTAGAATCAACCACTTACTAATTTTTTTTAAATTTATATAGAATTGTCTAGATTATTCTATATGACAGATAGACAAGAATTACCTATTTGTCTTCTTTTGTAGAATATACATTTCTTAAAACAATTCCATAGTCAAAATTCTACTGTACATGAATATCACCCACTTTTAATAACTTTTGAATAACATCTTTCAAATCTTCCACTTTGCGTATCGTTGATACTCTGGTTCAAGATCCAACGTTTCAAATTCGTCGATTTCATCAATATTAAAATCATATAAACTGTTATTTTCTTCAATATATTTTCTTCTTTCTAATTCCATATCTTCATTTTCTTCTTCACCTTCTTCTTCTTCTTCATCATCATCATCACTGTCTTTTGTCTTATTTTGTGCTACAAAACCATGTCAGTAATGTTTATTATACAATGTCATATCTTTAATATTTTTATAACGAATGTTTATAATTTATATTGAAACTTATAAATAATATTTTAGTACAGTAAAGTAAAAGTTTTGTTTAATACGAAATACCAAAACGAAATACCAAAATATAGTGAATATAGAATAAATTAATAAGCTGCTCAAAAATATTAATGATAATAATTAATCAAATCAAATCATACTTCAATTAATATGATTATAATATAAGCAATATGAAGTGTAGCAAACATTATAAAAAAGCCAACAAAGATATTGCAATAATACAATTTTATTTAAAATTCATTTATCACATAACAACAAATATAGATATATACATAATAAATAAATATTATGCATTTCTTAATGTAACTTAAATAATTTTAATAATTAACAATATCAAACACAACAATAAAATTATTTCATATTCAAATTTCGAAAACTGAAAAAGTTCAAATGTTTATTTGAAAATAGAAACACTTTCCAAAAAACAATATACTAAATATACAACAGAAGAAAATACATATTAATTTGCTCTGAAAATTTATATCCACTTAACTTCTATAAGAAATATATATTACTTTACTGTATTAATATTTAATAAACATTTGCTATAAATTTTTACAAAATATAAAATTTGTAAAGAGCATTTGATTTTAATATTAATAAAATACTTGTCAGAAATTCTAATTTTTTATTATCTAAAAAATATATTGTTTTTATATGTTAAGTGTTAAATAAATTCAGCATTATATGGACAAAAAGTGTTACATTCTCATATTAGATCAAGGAAATAAACAAAAATGAGATGAATATTTATGGTACTCTTTTGGAGGATAATTAATATGATTTTATTAGTTCAACAGAAGTTATTGTAAGTGCAAGCGAGGCATAAGATAATGTTGAAATCAGCAGACAGAAAAAGCATTGCTTTTCAAATAAAATATAAAATTCAATGTAACATTACTTATACAAATTTTATTGTGATAAATATTTATAAATATTTTTGTTTCTTAATAAATGCCTAATATGTCTTTTTTTATAAAACAATATATTTTATAAATTTACATAAATTTGTATAATAGATTAATTTTATTATTTTATGTACAATTTAAATATTAACAACTCTTAGTTTGCCACATCAAATGTAACAGCAAAAAATGAAGTTGTAAGAAATGGTGTTTAACAATGTTAACCATGGAATTATTGTTTTCATTGTAAGCTGCAAATTAATGCCTTTATTTGCTTAAAACTTTTTCAATTCCATAACATATCCCGATTTATATTTACTTTAACAGGATATTAGCAAATTTACTATAATATTTACAATTGCAGTCTGTAGCCAATTACAATGAACTAAAATTTTGTTTTAACAATAATTGGGACTTTTAGTTTTTTACATTTTCTGTTTAACGTAGAGAATTTCTATTGTAATTATATATGAAGATTTATATTTATAGAATGAAATAAATTCCACCTTCTTTTCATTAAGATAAAATAAATTTTTTTGAATGCAAATGTACATATGTTTCTTTAACATCTTTTACTCACCTTGTTGCATGAATTACTGATGAAGATTCAGCAATTTTAGTACTTTGATCAGAAATAATTTTAATTGTCTTATTGCTTGCTGTGTTCACTGTACTCGTTGAACACATAGTTGTGGCAACTGCACATTTGATTGCATTAAAATATTTATGAGCTGTCTCATTTGTGTCATTTGAATTTGTACATTTTAAATGTTGAGTAGTAGTTGGTTCAAAATTACTGAGCGTATGAATATTTTCTGAGGAATTATTCTCCGTATCATTTGTTTCTAAGCAAGGCACGTCTCTCTTCGAATGGACATTAGAATCTACTTTTATGCATGTAGAAGGACATTCGGAATCAATTTTAAAATTATCACATTCCTGAAATTTTCTCTTGTCAAAATGCATACATTTTTCAACATTATCATTTATAGAAATATCATCTTCAACTTCGATAAGTCGATCATTTTTATGAATATTTTCTGAAGTTCCAGTTATAGCATTCGTAGATGAATAACATATTTGAGCTGGATTATAAAATGAAGTCTTTATTTTAACAGCATTGTCTGGCCAGTTGTTGGAAGGAATATTTTCTTTATCTGACGTCTCACTGATTGAGATATCGTTTATACAATGTATCAGATCTCTAAGAGCAGACCTATTAACGTTTGTTATATAAGAGTACGTTTTTGGTATAGGCATAACAATGTTTGCTTTTCTAACTGTACTAGTACTTTCCATAATAAAATTATTAACATCTGTTTTCTTTGTAATAAATGTTTGTATCATTCTCTGCATTATTGGTGCTCTTATATCTTTATAAAGTATCAAAGTACATAACTGTGTATTACTATCATTCCTAAAGTCAAAATTAGTATCTTTACATGTACAATTTATATTTGATATCTTTGTTTCAGATGTATTATTTACAGTTGCATTTTTCCAATGCGTACTATTATTTACACAAAATACATTTAATTTTTCTACTTCATTGCTTGGCATATTATGATTATCTGTACAAACATTTTTATCCTTATTACTACCAAAACTATGTATTCCAATAACTTCATTATTCAAACAATTATTAGAAGAGTTTGTTTCCACGTTTGTCTTCAACGTGTTATAATACGTATGTTTCCCATCGCATACAAAACATGCCGAATTATCTTCCGTATTATTTACATTAAAAGTAGAATTATTCTCAATATTATCTTTTGCGTCTAAATTTAATATTACTAAACTGCGCATTCTGTCAGATTTATTTACAGTATTTGTATCATTGCTTACTCCATACATTATGCTACAAGATAAGGAATCGCTATCACTAGTAAAATTAATACTGTTTGTTGAAGTTTTATTACTCATTTCTTCTATCAATATGGAATCTACTTTGTCTAATGTTTTCGTTATATTTTCTTTCTTTACATCACTTTTAACTGCTTTTAAAGCAGAATATTCAGGTATACCTATTAATTTAGGTACAGGTACAATCATTTTGTTATCTGAGACATGCTTCGATGACCTACTATTCACAATTTTATAACACGTATCAATTACATTCGAAACAATGCAATTTGCAGTTAATATTACATTTTTATCAGTAATTCCAGCACCATACTTTGATCGTATATTTTCTGGTACTAATTGATCATTCAGATTTGGAACACTAATTTCTTGTTCTTTCGAATGTATATTTAATTCCTCGGTTTTACTATTATCATCATTATTATCATCATTATTATTATCATTATTATCTTCATATTCTTCTTTTGAATCAGTTAAATTATTATCATAATCTTCTTGAAGTAAAAGATCTACATCTTTGGAGTAAGACTCATTACTCTGTCTAGAATCATTTAAATTACCTTCGAATTTAAATGATGGAACCATGTTTGTTAAGGTTTGTAAACTTGGTATTTGAGACAGATTGAAAAATCTTGTCGATTTGTTTTTCAGTGCCAACAAAGACGCTTCTGTTTCACGACTGTAAATTTTATCTTTTTTGTCCTTTATATAATAATGGAATTTGTCTCCCAGCGTCATCATGCTGCTTATACTACCTTGCAACGTGTTTTTAGATTTCATCTGATTAATGGGCGCAGAATCAGAAAAGAAACAACTAGGATGTTGAAATAATGCAAGTAGCTTTCCTAAATTAGAACTACTTTTTTGCATGTAAGGATCGTGTTTTGTTTGTGAATGTAATTGTATACTCTCGTCACAAGAAGTGTTTGTTAATTTTTCTGCCACATTATCTTTATCAATAGTTACCGGCTTATCGTCCGTTACAGTACAGTTAGAATTTTTATCATTTTTATCACTTTTGCTTATATTTACAGATATTGGTGCATTCTTTGTATCTTCATCGTGATAATTTTTTACGTCCTGCATATTTCCTGTTACCATAACATTTCCCAATTGTATTGAAGCAGTATTTTGATTACTCGGTAGATCATTATATTCTTTATCTTCTAAAGTAATAGAGCTTACTTTGCCATCGGGTTCAGTTTGAAAAGCGGCCTTATCAAGACATTGATCTGTATTTAATTTTTCTATATTAGAACATTCAGAAATTAGTGACGTATCTGTTTTCTTAGCTAAATTTGAATCTAAGCAAGATACATTGTTGGAAGTTTTTTCTAAACATTCAGCATTTTGATCATTACTCGTTTTTGATTCAGATATAAATACATTATCAAAGTCATTCGAATCAACTGATTCGTCTGTACTAATTTTGCAATTTAAATCAATAAGATCAGTATCAGTTGTGGTAACAATAGGTTTAGGTAAAGATACATTTGCTGATTCAACAACTGAAACACGAAATCTAGATGGCCCACTTGCAGAAGAAGTAACATAGGTAGGTGATGATCCAAGGGATGAAAGTACAACTGGTGACGAAGATATTGGGGATTCTGTAGAACATGACGCTTCTGGAACTCGAGACACCACAAACCGACTTCGAGAAGGACTTGGTACTGGACTGACTACGGGTGAAGAGGCTGGACTAGGAATTGGGGAACGAAGACGACCTCCATTAATACGTTTTGGTTCGAGCATTGATCGTCCAGATTCGTCTTTTTGTATCGCAATCATGGATGATAAAGAACATGGCAGTGTTTGACAAGTAAGCGAAATTTTACGGGAGATTGTACTACAGAATCTGCTATGAAATGAACTTTGAAAACCTTCGATATTTTCTTCTAAAGTACGACTTTGCGCGTTTTCTGAACAACTGCTTCGAATTTCGGCTAGAAACTGCATATACTGATGCAAGGTCTGGGTTAAAACCTATTGTAAAAAGAAAAAATATGTAGTGTTATTTAATGGACTTAAAAAATATAACGATTTATTTACTTACTATATCCATGTTAGGTTCATCGTCCAAATCTATTTTAGTAATACTTTTATTTTTTTTCATAGCAGAACTGAGAGCTTGCATTCCAGTTAATTGAATATTATTATTTCGTAAATCTATCCTCTAAAAATAATAAAAAAGATACCATATTTAATACAAAATGATTTATTATTTTCACGATAAGTTAATGTCTTCCATATTTACTTGTAAAATTTGATTTATTTCAATAATCTCTGATAATGTAACAATTCCGTCGCATGTAAGATCAGTTGCCTGTATTCCCAATTGTAATAAAACACGGTTCTTTTTCAGTGCATCTTTTATAGCAAATAATAATTCATCAGTCAACATGTTTTTGCCAATATTTAATGTTTCCAATGTTTTAGACAATGCCTATGCAAACAAATAGCATTAATGTAGCATAGTTACAAATAAATATATAAAAAATATTATATATATAATTTATGTATGCATCATTATAACAAAATGTAAAATCACATACTATAATGCGTGCGAAGTAAGGAGATGATTTTTTTGTAAGTTGGTTATTCCATAATACTAATATATTTAAACCTTTACCACTCTTGTCTTCATTTATTTGGTTGATGAGACCCTCTAACATATCGCGTACACCATCATCTTGGATGATGTTGTTACTAAAAGAAAGATATAATAACATGTAATATATAATATAAAACATTACCAGATATTAGCTGAAAACAATAAACACTTTTATTAACTTTTCAGTTTTCTTTTTCAACTTAATTATTACTTTTTGTTAATACATACCTAACATCAAGTAGTTGTATGTGATTATTTAACCTAAGAAGAGAACCAAGCTGTATTGCATCATATAAATTTAAATTATTGTCAGCTAAATAAAGTTCTCTTATTCCAGTGTTCATTTTTAATGCTGCAACTATTAGAAGAAACATACCATTACTTTGTTAAAAACTTTCTTTATTCATTGGGAATGATTACAAGTACGTCGTTTTTTGTACATCAAAATAATATTTACTATTTATAAAATATAATTTAAGGCATAGTAATAGTTTTAATAAAATCTCATATAATTACTAATTATCTATATTTAAGAGTATCATGTAAGAGATATAAATTATTTAAACAATTCACATTTTGATTCCTATTTATATGTGTATACTTTGCATATATGTATAAAAATGTATGTAATGATTTGTCTATAATGAATTGTTCATGAATGTATTCTACAATTATTTCAAAATGAAAAACAAAACTATCAAACTGTATCACATGATAAATACCTAGTGTGATGATACATCTCCCTGAAAGCCCACAATTTTCTAATTTAAGCACATGTAGATGGCAGACTAATGGTAATGCACGACTCAAGATATTCATGTATTGTTCATTAAGTATTATATCCTTAGCTTCAAGATGTTCTAAACATTGGGTCTAGACAAATAATAGTTGCATTAATTACGTACTGAATAATGAATAAATAAACTTTAAATACACATACTAATATCACTTTTACTTTTGATATTTTCTCAGTCATCCTACATACAATAATCAATGAAACAAGTACAATTAGATCATATTTAAAACTGAAAATTATCTCTTTGTTAACAAAACATGTACTACATATACCTTTCTTATCATATTTGCACATGCTTGCCAGCCATGAATCCCAATGTCCTTATTAGATGAAATATTTAAGTGTTTTGCAGATTCATAATACTCTATCATATCAAATAATATCACAGCACTCTATAATAACAAAAAAAATGTATGTTATTAAACAATGTTTAAATAATTTTATCAAAAAATTATAAGTTGAAGAAAATACCTCATCGTTCAAAGATGTAGCTTCTAAATCAACTTTATTAAATTGAACTCTTTTAAAAATTTCTTCCAATGCTTCTGCATGATTAGGATCCAATTTCTGTCCTTTTAGATTTAGTTCTTCATTTCGTGCTTTAGATATATCTAAAGTCTGTGTAATAAAATGAAATAAAAATACTTATGTATCAACAGCAAGAATAACTAAATAACAAATATTTCTAATAAGAAAAATATAATGATTTTGTTAAAATTATTGCATTAAAATTGTTTTGTTTATTTTACATATTATAAGTGTATAGACATTTGTAATTTATGTTTCAAGAAATATTTATTCACAAGTATGATATTATAAATTAATATCATAAAAAAAATATTTTTACCTCCAGTTGATTTATAACAGTTTCCATAGCATCTGCATTATGTCTTATACAGGATTCTTTATATGCCACGATTAAATCTTCAAGGTTCACATTTTCAGCTGTAAACAATTAATCAATATATCGTTAGAATGTAAAACATCTTAAAAATGCTAAGATGTAAATGATTTAGAAAAATGATGCTTTGTGAAAACTGTAAAATATGTATATATTTAATAAAATATAGCTAATGATGTGTATTATAAATTTAATTTTGAACTTCAGTTTATATTTATTTTGATAAATATGGTCTTTTTTAACACGTTCACTGCGGTGTTCATTGGTGACTCACCAAGTTTTTCATTTGTAGCAATGACTTGATCATTAATTATTGTCTATATTTCCATTGAATGTTCACCTCACTATCACAAGAAAGCAAGTTGATAAATTTGACCCTGGAAGCAGAGGATCAAGACGAAATCAACTCTTCATTTTTCTCTTGGAAGTGTAGCCAAATATTTACTTGCACTTTATTATGATATGAATCAAATATATACTTTATTGGAAATATAAAATGTGCATTAAAAAATGAATTTTTCTTTCAGTGCCTAAATTTCTTTTCATTCAAAAGTTAGCTTCCACTTATAATTCCACAGAGAACGTATTAATACAACAATGTACATTACATACTTAAATTTTATTGTTCAAACTTGTTAAAGTATTAAAATACTTCCACATATTATAAATTTGTCATTTAAAAAAATATATTTAATTCTCATTATATAAACATCAAATAGAACTGATAAAATATAAACTGGAGAATATAAGAAAGCGTTTACAATATAAAACATAATTTAAAATATTTTTTTTTTAATAGAGGATTAGAATTAAAAAAATATATTTTAAGAACAACTTACAGGTTAATTATATACAGTACATACTTTAATATTGCATCAAACTTATAATTAGTATATGGTTCGCATTGTGAAATGTTCTGTATTTGGCATGACCTATAAAAAACCTAATAGCTTAGTAATACATTATCCACTATACAAGTAAATAATTATCAAAATTATATAAATAATTGTAATAACTATATTCCAGGTAATAATAACCCGTTTAAAATAAATTTAAAATAGTTATTTTATTAATTCTCATTTAATCTACACAGTAATTATAAAACTAAAACTAAATGTAAAAGTGAACATTAAATGTATTATATAAAAGTAATTAGTTTCATAAAATATAATATGCATTAAGCCTTATGTAAATGTATTTACAATATTATTACATTCTGTATACTAAAAATAGTAGACATTTTTTAATTAAAATAATTATGTAATCTAGATTATTTCTAAAAAATACAAACAAACCAATGTCACATACATAGATTTATTTATATACTAGAAGACTAGATTCTTCTTTCACTTTTTCTCCTTCTTCTTCCAGATACATTTTTTCATGTACAAACTTTTATCAGGAAGATTTGTTTATAACTAACAATTACAAATTTTTATTTTCTATATCTACTATATCCTTATTTTTACTAATACTTTAGAGTACAATCTATAGTACGAACAATGTTTTTACAACACATAATCATTAGATATGGCTGCAAAAACAGAAAATGTTATGGGACAAATAAATAAAACTCCTCCCAAAAGCTTTGATAATTAAGCATAATGTAGGAGATTTATTTTTAAGACTTATTCCATAATTTTTTCTATTTCTACTGTCTTATCCAAGATTATACATATAGCAATATTTCACTGTAAAGAATAAGCATATGCACAATTTTAATTGATAACTTAATATATATCATTACAAGGTATTAAGTAGGTAGAAAATGATTATAATTAACATGAATTTTAAATTTAGTTAATTATTTACCCCATAGTAGATAACAATGTAACTTCAGCACAAATTGTAAGAATTATAGCAAATTTGTATTTCTCACAATAATCTTGAAACTAATGCAAACTTTCTCAAATATACTAAAAGCACAATTTTAACTTTTAAGGGGAATCAACCCTATACACTGAAACTCCACTTATCCACATTTTATTTATCTGAATTATGGTCAAGAGTCAAATTGAATTAGATGCGCTTGAACTACTGTTATACAAACCACCAAACATTAATGGCAAAAGTTACTGAACTTTTATTATCTGAGCATCCAGTAATACAAACTGTATTGTCTCTTGACCAGTTAAGATAAATGGAGTTTTACCATAGTTCAGCTTAGTTGTTATAACTCTCCAGCATACCCTACATCTAACCACATCAGAAGTGGCAATCCCCTTTAAATCATCAACATTCGTTAACTGTTACCTGAAGATAAAATATTAATCCTTAAAAGTTGATGATAAAAATGTTATACTCCATCATTGCTGAGACAGGTAAGTGAATAAACTGTGATTGTAATGAGAAATGAGTGTAAAAAACTTATGCAAGACGAAGGAAATTATTCTCACCAAGTTTCCATGGATTGGCCGGTTCCAAATATCCCGTAACCAAGAGATTGTCATTTGTTGGAAAACTCACACGCCGCGGTAACTTTCTTTTGCTCAATGCCAAAGAACTTCGTAATTTTTTTCCATCAATTAATATATAAGGGGAGAGTGGAACGTTGCCTGTACCGAATCGTGATCTTCTGGTAGTATGTGATATCGTTCTTGGAGGAAGTTTCTCAGGATCGACCTCGTCTTTCAAGGTCGTAAGCGAATTCTCGCAGATCTGGCCTGCCGAATCCGCTTCTCCACTCATATTCAACAAATTTCGAACATATTTTATTAATTGAAATTTACTTCACGTACGCACGCATATGCATGCACACACACACACACAGCACACAATATGTCAACGCGACTGTTCGAACAATCGTTAAACGCGCGTACCGAAGCAAACACGAGTTACTCGTATATTACGTCCGCCATCTTCATTACTGATCAACAAGTCGACAACTGTGGAACACATAATACAACTAGAAAAATTTTCATATACTTTGACATATAATTAATTATTCTATTTTCTCATCAATTTCTTATATTATGTAATATATAAATAACGCAGTTAAAAGTTATTAATTGTAAAATAATTATTAAAAAAAACCAATTAAAACTGTCTACAAACCATGAATGAAAACGCGTCATTCGACGCTACGGTTCTCTCGTGAAATAAAGTACAATTGAAAATTATCGGTTATATAGAAAATATATACAAGAATATACTATTTAAGAAATACATACTATATACTCATAAGTGTATATAACACACTTCTTTCATTTTGACAGACGAAAATTCCTTATACGGTTAAACTGAAAGCGCACCAGTAAAAATAATTTTGTTAAGAGAGAATTAATGATTTAATTGATGTACGTAATAATAACAGTTAATCCAAAATGAGTTTATTTATCTTTTATTGATAATAAAGAATAAAATTATTTATTTAAGATTTGTATGATATAACCTATATATTTATCATAATTGTTATTTTAATAGAAAATGGAGAAAGTTTTGCAACAAACGGTAATAGAAGCAACGCACTGTGTTGAAAAACAATTGGATGCTGAAATAGAAAAATTGGATAATTTAGATATCAGTGATTTCGAAAAATTACGCGAACAACGTCTGAAGAAATTAAAATTACTTCAACAACAGAAACAAAACTGGCTGTCATTGGTAATATTGTTGTCATTATATTGATGATTTAATTATACAAAATCGTCAGTTGTATAATAATATATCGTTTTAGGGTCATGGAGAATATACAGAACTACAGAATGAAAAAGAATTTTTCGAAGTATCGAAAAAGTCTGAAAATATTGTTTGTTTATTCTATAAAGATGATTCACCAAGATGTAAAATAGTAGATCATCATTTTAAAATTCTTGCAAAAAAACATATAGAAGCAAAATTTTGTAAATTGAATGTAATGCAATGTCCATTTTTGACTGGTAAGTCAATGAAGTGCAATTAATGTGACCATTTAAAAGTTTTAAATAGTAATCTAAATTTTGCATTTTCAGAACGTCTAAAGATTAAAATTATTCCTACAATAGCTATTATTGCAAATGGGAAAACTAAAGATTATATTGTGGGATTCACTGATCTAGGAAATTGTGATGATTTTTCAACAGAAACATTGGAATATAGAATTTCACTCGCAGGTGCAATTACATGTGAAGATAATCATCCTTCAGAACATAACAAAAAACAATGGTTATCATATGCTCCAAAATCTAAAACCATTAAAGGACCTGCTTCAAACTCAGATGATTCTGATGATGACTAATGAATCAGAAAAATTCACAGTATTGCTTTCTATACTTGTTAAATTATTCTGTGTTGTTCATAATCTGCATTTCTATTTGTATAAAAATTAAATAATGGAAATTTTGTCATCAAATGAATAATGGTAAAAAAACTTACCAATGATATTGTAAAATTACTGTATTCCACATTTTCTTGTACACTTTTAGTATTTTATAAATTGCTATAAAAACTATTGAAGTATTCTAAATTTCATTATATTCCTTGTAAGTAAAATATAAAAAATTATAAATATTTAATTTCTTCGTAAAAAGTTATAAAGAATTAGATGCTTAATAATGTTTATATACAAATAATTTAGAAGAGAAATGTATTATGATTACCTCCTCCTCTAATTTATTTTGTACTTATTATCAAATGTTATAGTAATGAAAATATTGCTCATAAATTACTTAATTTTCTTAGATTATTGAAAATAAAAAAATTATTTTTATATGGATTATGTACAAATAAAAATATTTCTTATATGTGCTGTAAATAGTCGTATTGAAATTTTATATTTATTCGAATGAAAACATACATAGTATTTTTTTCTGTTTATTTATAGTTTTTTATGTAAACATTGATACAAGCATAGTAATTAATTGTATAAAAATATAGAAAATTCAAGCAAATTAATTTCAAACAGGAACAAATAATATTATGTACTTTAATTAAACAATTTATTGTAATATTTTACTAATGAAACAATATAAGTATATTGTTTTTAAAGTAATTGCTATACATTTACAAAATCCTTGAAAAACATTACAAAACCTATAATTTTCAAAAGTAATAACAGTAAATAAATATGAAAGAATTACAACATAGAATTCATATTTTATTTCAATTTTATACCATAAAAAGTAAAGTATGGACTTCTGGTATCTTTGAAAGTTATTATTTTAAGGTATTTGATTCAAATTCATTTAACTATTTTTTATTCAATTTTAATTTCATTATCTCTACATACATACAACCATTCATGAAAGAATAAATAATTTACCACATTATCTTTAATTTTATGGTAAATTGTAATGTATTTCACATTAACATGAGATTTCAATGGTAAATTGAATTTAAAGCAGACTCTACAACTATGACTATAGTTTAATTACGATTGCTTTAAATGCATTACTTATGTACACTTATAACTTTTTATATTTATATACAAGAAATCCATGTTTTAAACTTCATAATAGATTAAATAGAAGTTGAAGTGAAGAAATATTCTATCTCTTACACCTGTACATTCTTAACAACTAATTTTTAGCATTAAAACTATGCAATATATCACAGAGATAATTTTGCACACCTTGTTAGCTTCTATATATATACATATTAAAATGGAAGTTATATTTATACGATTACTGTGCAATAAGTGTAATATTTCAATATTACTGAAGAAAACGAAGAAAAAAAGATAGAAGAAAATGAATGAAAGTAATACTGTATTCACAAAAACTATAAGAATGATATAAATTACCTTATAATGCCCCTGTTCATGAATTACTTCAAATACTTCACTTTTTAATTATTTTCTTGTGATATCACGTTAACAAATATATTATGTAATATTTAGAAATTCTTTTTACATAAAAATTTAAATGTAAGAAACACATGTGTAATCGTTATTATAAAAAATATAAATATTTACTTATATAAAATATAAAAATATATATTCTAAAACACAAATAACATAGCAATTCGACTTTATTTGAATTACATGTTCAATGTGTGTTTTATTACATATTTGTTATTCTTCAAAGAAATGAAATGCTAAAATATGTAAAAAAATGCAATTACATGGTTTAATATAATTTAATATAAAATAACTCTGTTCGTGTTTTAAATTTTCAATCTCACGATTGCATATTTTTCTTCATAAATATGAACTTATTACACGCAGTATTTAAACATATTTGCGAATTACATTGGCAAATTGAAAGAAAAATAACGTAAAATCGCATTATACAGTGAATATAAAGCAAAATATTTCTTGCCTTTTTTTGTGTGTGTGTATATATATATATATATAAAATTATACTGTATTATTTGATTTATCACTACATTATTAAGTAAATAACGTAATTACATATAAAGATGATTTTTAAATACATGGTACTAAATAGAACATAATTACACTTTGTACACCCGTCTTTTACGGTTTGTTTTTTAGTTAAAATATATGAAGGATAAAGTTTCGCTTCAATATTATTTATCTTGACAACTTACTTTAAATTATAAATTGAAAAATACAGTAGATATATCATTCATTGTACTATAGTATTTTATATCGTTTCTCATATGAATATAGCCCGAAAGCCATGAAATTACTTATGTAATAAAAATTATTTTATTAAGGAAATATGTACGATCACAACAAAATTTAAAAAAGACAAATGTAATATAAAACTATTTTCTTAGCATGGTACTTATTTATATTTTGAATTAACTAGCCTAATTAGGTTGTATATATAAGAAGATACTGTTAATTTTGTCACTATTAAAAAACTGTATATTCACATAATCAATGTAATCTTACATTTTTCAGAGGAAAATAACATTTAAATACTAAAATAAAATTAAACTTTGATTCTTTTTCTTAAGATCTATGTTGATTAGTAAATGAACAGGTTACGAAAGATTATAATCAATATATTCACATAATTTTAACAACTTATATATTATTTTGTTCTCGATAATGAAAACAAATTTGACCAGCCAGTTTAAGTAATGCGTCAATTTAACTCACTGTACATTTTTTGATGTTTGATAAAGTCATAGAAGTATATGCCTTCTGCCTTTAATACGATTTACCAAGTTGCATATTTTAAGCGCTGGCCCAAGTTTCAGTCCCATGTATTTCATCATCATGTCAGAATTCAAAAGTAATAAAGCTTTTCCGTCAATTTCCTGAAAATAATTATTCTTATTATTTGGCATACAAGTATTATCATCTTTCTATAATATATATTAACATACATGTTTTCTAAATAAATCTGCATGTTGTCCCAATGCAGGATCGGTAACACCGATATAATGTATTACATCTTCAATTGTCCATTCTGCTGGTTCTGCAGAAGGTGTACGGTTTGTGGTAGTTTCAGATTGGGTAGTAGATGTTGCTGCTTCAAGTTCTAATTATAATGATAATGATAATACACATTTTCAATAAAAATGTATTGAAAAACAAACACACTTTGTGACTCCTAAATATATTTACCTGGAACGGATTTTCGTGGTTGCTTTGCAGCTGTTGGTGATGATAGTGTAGAATTATCCAACTGCATACTATTTTCTATAGTATCTGATTTGGTATTAGCTGTACTAGTATCGGGTTCTGTGGCTGGTTGCGGTGGAGCACTGGAACCAGCAGGACTCACCAATGCAACGGCGGGTTCTCCATTAGTGCCCGCACCAGATACTGCCATTACTGGTAAGATATTACTAGTTCTTGACTTAAATCTATTAGGCCCAGTTGCTGTAAACATTGAAATATATTATCAATTACTGCATGTACTAATTATGAATAAAATCAATACAAAAAATGTTATACTTACATTTCTGCCTTGGTGGCTGTAATGGATGACCACTTTTAAAGCACCAACCGGCAGGAAAAATATCTCTGGAGTCAAAACGACACCAATAATCAAATGCTCCTCTCCAGCCATCAAATGTAATGTGAATCATATCATCTTTAACAGCACCAACAGTCGCCGTACATATAAGTTGCGGATTCTTTTTATCTATGGCTTCTAATTTATGTCCAACTTCAAACAAGTTAGAACGTGGTGTTTTTGGCTCACGTTTAAACACTTTTGCAGGAGCCATTTCTGCACCATTTAATGTTTTCAAAAGAAACATTGGCCAACTAGAAGCATTCATTCGGAAGCCTAATGGAGGTTGCAACATTCCACCAGATTTTTCACAGTGACCAATTGGGTGAATTTCATTACTGTCAACCAAACGCCAGAAATCATTTTTGTTATCTGAGCCATCCAACCTTAATCTTAGACGAGGACCAAGGACGCCAACTACAGTTGCAATACATGTTGATGTTAAATTACGAGGGTCTAATGCTTCTAACTTCATACCCATTTTAAACTCATTAGTTGGCGGAACTTCATGCTAAAATAAAATTTCTTTTAGTTGAAGCTTAATTTTTGTTATTTACTTAATGTACCTGTTTAAAACATTCAATTGGTGCTGCTTGACTGTTTGTTTCTTTCAAATACAGATCCCAATCAAAAGTTTGGTATGTTTCATATTGAAATGGGCCAGTAGAAGTTGACGGAGGGTGAGATACATTTGTGTGATTTGTACTTGTAAATGATTGAGTTGTAGATGGAATATTATTTCCACTTATTAATCCGGATGGCGTAAGAGATGGCGCGGGTGATGAATGGTCCCTATTGTCTGCAATGAAAGGTCAGTTACTAACAGAACTTTAATATTTAATAATTTTTTGTATTAATGTTTTTACTCATTACTTTGAAGTTTTTATAAGTTACTAACTTTTCTTCATATCCACTTGCCCTTCTCTCTTCTGATGTTTATTCAAACAAAACGAAGAACAAAAGTCTTTTGTGGGTCCATCCTTCTGTTCTAATCTCACTGGTGTGCCTCTGATAACGTTGTCACATTGAACGCAAGCTCCTCGTACGTAAGCCTTGCGAAATTCAGACAAACATGTTTCTGAACAAAATTCCTTTTTTCCATGCTGTGTTGGAAGGACATACTTTAAAGGCTGTTTAGTTTCGCCACACCATGTACAGGAATTTTTTGATTTTGGTGGTCTTCCTGGACCTATATTATAAAATTTGTATATTTTGAACTTAATATACTGTAATAAATATAATAATAAACATTTACTCAAACTATTAGTTTATATCTATTACAAAAATTAACAGAAAAAGGCAAAATTGTCTAAAATACAAGGTTACTTTGAACTATAATAACTGTATACCTCGCATTTTGCTTTGTGTAGACGACATAATTCCTCATAGAAAGACGGTAAGTTGATACTAAAACTTACTGCATAACGTTACTAGTATAATTTAATAATTAAGGACATCTTTGCGTCCATTAATAAAATAAATTTTGGAAGCACGGTCAAGTATTACATTGAAAAAGCTTCACTTGTACCTAACTTGTGAATATTGTCTATCTCATGAGAGAGTAATTTTACTAAATGACGAATTTTCGTTCTTTCTGCGCATGTTAATCAAGTTTTTGATCTATACACTCTATAATCTATGATAATGCACATGCGCTCTTATGGCAATCTTGGCGCCTAAAGTATATATCCGATGGACAGAAAGTTTTACGAATTTTTATTTTTATTAATCACGATATGTTTTAAGCGAAACATTTTTTCTGTATTCATATATTTAAAAAGTATATTTAAAGGATTAAACAGAGTATTACTTTTATCGTGTTTGTTTCTCACATCATCAATTGATTTTATTGTTTATTTATTTTGTTCCACCATGTATAAAACCACGAAGACGAAACCAGATTGTAGAAGGGCTTTATACTCGTGATGAGGAATATTCCTAGGCTGCGCGCTTTTTGGTTTTCTCAAAGAATGAAATATAATTTTAATTTTTTTCACGTTCCGTTTATAAATAGCGTAATATTTAATGCTCATTTAAATATTACGATGATATATATTATAAAATTACTTTTTGAAAATTTTAATAAAAAATGATAAGATTAAGTTCTGTTGGCTTACGCAATCAAACATTTGTAACGTATTTATATAAAAAAAGACGTAAATAACAAATTATACCAATATTTTATATTAATTAATATCACCTTGATATTTCTTCCAATGTAAAATGTTTTTTCGACATCAATTTGCTGTTCATTGTGATGAATAGCTTAAACTTCGCTATCGCTAGAATTTCAGTTCAAGCAAATGGTATCTTACGGATGGAGGTCGTTGCGTCAAATTCCACAAATCATGAATGAATTCTAAGTTCTGTTGTACATTTTCTACAAATTAAGGATATTCTTAACCCTCGTAAGTTTAATATTAATGTCTGAATGATTTTTGCAAATTTACATAATCATGCACGATGAAAAATCAGGAATTTATCAAACGTTTTTGTAGTATGTAAACAAACATTGAGTTACGAAATGTTGTCATATAATTTCTATGTTTTTATATTTACAAGTTCACCGAAGATAAAGAAAGTTATAATTTCTTTTTACTTCAATTAACAATAAAATAATGAAAATTAATTCAATTTCAGAAAGTATAAGACTATTTTGTGTTGAAATAGACTTCTTATTTTAACAAACATAATGTTTCTATTTTTACGTTTATAAATCATTTATAACTTTTATACAAGTAATAATAGCTTTTTTAACAATTTAATGAAATAAATAACTAAACAAGAAGAAGAAACAGGAACTGACACAATGAAATAAAACATAATAAAAATAACATTAAATTTTTATAAATGATACATGCATACATATGTGTGTATATATGGTAATTATATATTTTGAAATGCTCATTAAAAAACATAATTATATTATATGTTAAAGTATTCAATAAAACACATTTAAACAATGAATGAAGTAAGTGGAGGAAAACAAGATATACCTAATACTTCTACTTGGGAGACATTGTCTGGGCAATCAGCATCGTTATCTACTATGCATCATCATCATCAATCGTTACAACAAGATGCAAATACAGCAGTTACACAAGTTATAGTTCCTACTCCTGTAAAACTTCAAGCACCTATGTTAAATTCAACGCAAACCGTTGGCGATCATTGTTCACAACTCGGTCATATGCAACAATCAAATTTGATAACGCAGGTAATCAAATGTTGTAAGAAATTTGTGACTCAAACTAGTTTAATATAATTATAAATTACATCAAATAATTATAAATTACATCTTTGTAAAAAATTTTGCTTTAATAACTGTAGGGTACACCACCGGGAACGTTTCCAGAAACTGAACTTTCACCTGAACTTCAGCAACAAGGATGGAAAAAGTTTTGGAGCAAACGAGAAAATCGCCCATATTTTTGGAATAAATTAACTGGAGAATCTTTATGGGTAATACCGCCTTTAAAACCTCAGGTACTAAGGTATAAAATTTGGTTGTAAACTGATAGAAACACAAACTCATATGTGTCAACTGTGTTTATATTCAAGTTTGACCCAATTACGGATCCACTTGGTATTTGTGCTGTTCCACCTGTTTCTGGCAACGGAGCTATTCCTCCAGGAGGAACACTTAAACGTAGAGCTTCAGAAGATAGTGTTGTCCCAGCAGCGAAGAAATTTGTATTAGCGTATGTTTAAATATTTAAAATTATTACATTAAGGTATTTTTAAATGTTTTAACACATTCCATTCTAATATTAGTGGTCCATGGGACTTGGAAATTCCAACAAATGTCATAATATATGAGAGAGCGCCATCAAATTTACCTCATGTTCACCCTGAAACGGAAGCATTACGATGTGGTTTACTTGCAAAATTGAGGCAATGTTATCAAGAGTTGTGTCATACTCGTGAATCGATAGATGCTCCTAAGGATTCTTTTAACAGATGGCTAATGGAAAGAAAAGTTATAGATTGTGGCTCAGATCCTCTCCTACCAAGTCAGTGTTTTCCTGAAATTTCCATGTCTATGTACCGCGAAATTATGAACGATATCCCTATTAAATTAGTCCGACCAAAATTTACCGGTGATGCGAGGAAACAATTATCACGATATGCAGAAGCTGCGAAGAAAATGATAGAATCAAGAGCAGCTTCGTCAGAGAGTAGAAAAGTTGTAAAATGGAATGCAGAAGATACATTTCAGTGGTTAAGACGAACAGTTGGTGCTACGTTTGATGATTTTCAAGATCGTCTTGCACATTTAAAACGACAGTGTCAACCACACCTTACAGAGACTGTAAAAGCTAGTGTTGAGGGTATCTGCTTAAAAATTTATCACTTATCAACAGAATACGCAAAAAAAGTTAAACATAAAAACAATCAAATTTTAAAAGATAACGGTTTAGGAAATGTTATACCCTTAGGAGGACCAGCCAGTACGCAAAGAAAAGTTTGGTGTTACCCCATACAATTTTCTCTTCCAACTTCCCGGCTTCCGCAAGTGGATTATCTTCCTGAACGTGAACAAACAATGTTACGCTTTCATGGTGATACCGTGTGTATTAATAATATGCATCTTGCAAAATTAGAACACCTATACAGATATAATTGCTTTGATGACAAAAAGTTTGAAATGTTTTTACCTCGCGTTTGGTGTATGTTGAAACGTTATCAGACATATTTTGGAATCAACGAGGGACAAGCAACGCAAATGGCTCTCCCTGTTACAGTCTTTGAATGTCTTCAAAGATCATTTGGTGTGACATTTGAATGTTTTGCGTCTCCGTTAAACTGCTATTTTAGACAATACTGTTCAGCATTCGCTGATACGGATTCTTATTTCGGATCAAGGGGACCTTTCTTGGACTTCAGACCTGTCAGTGGCTCGTTTCAAGCTAATCCACCATATTGTGAAGAACTTATGGAAGCTATGGTTAACCATTTCGAACGTCTTTTAGCAGATTCAGCAGAACCTTTATCTTTTGTGGTATTTTTACCTGAATGGAGAGATCCAGCACCTAATGCTCTCATAAAATTAGAAAGCAGTCATTTTAAAAGAAAACAAGTGGTAGTACCTGCTATGGAACATGAATACAGACATGGATTTCAGCATATACTACCAAAGTATGTTTTAATATTATAATATACATGTTGGAACAACGCAATTATAAATACTTTATTTATTTCAGAGGCGAAGTTAATATTAGAGCAGCACATGGAACATTAGTAGTATGGTTACAAAATACAGCTGGTACTGCTCGTTGGGGACCTACAGAGGAAAGAGTTGAAGCATTATTGGAAGCATGGCGCCCAGGAAGAGAAAGAGAACGAGATAGACAAGAACTTCTATCACCACCAAGGCAAACACATCAACCGATACCTTCCATGCCTATTCCTGTTCTAACAACGCCTACAACTCCAACAGTACCGTTACAAACATTATCCACACATCCTATATAATTATTATTAAACAGTCCTGGAGAAAAATAGCGAAAAGTAAAATAATTCGATACTGTCATTTTAATTTTTCTCTACAATCGGTCTATCATAGAGAACATTCGATATATAATTTATCAATTCATTAAGTGCAGACATGTGGAATACAATGTTTACTAATTAGCAGTTTAATTGTGTATACTTCAGGCATTATTTATATATTCATTCGAATCTTAATTCACTTCATCTAAAGAAGATAAATTGGTATACAAATAAGTATGTATGTATACATATATAAATATTATTTAAATATTATATTTTTATTACGCCGTACAAATTTTATCAAAATTCTGTCTATTAAGAATAGAAAAAAATTATTATTTACTAATTATTAATAACTCTTTTGTGATGTTTATCAGAGAGTGCAATTCAATTCCATTATCTATTTTCACAAAAAAGAAATGTTGAAATATGTAAAATGTGACAATGAAAAATATGTATCTATTATATAGGTATAAAAAACATTATTCGATATTGATATGAAATCACGTTGCGTGGAGTCTAATCTTTGTAATAGTGTTAATTGTTGGTAACTAATAAGAGGACTTTGTAAAACGTGATACCTTAATTGAGGTACTTGCCATGCAAGCAAAAATTGGTACTATTATGAAAAGTTAAGGAAAAAATGCAATAGTTGCGTATGCGTGTCGCATGCCTGTGTGTGTAAATAATGAAGTACATATTATATTTGCTTGTTTTTAAATTAGCGTATTAGTTTGTACGAAAATAATTTAAAGTAATATCTCTTTTTTATACCTTTTATCCATGACAATCTTTTCTTTTAATATGAAGTAACAAAAAACACGCGGAAACACCCTTTTTTCTAAATGTATTATCAGTGCAATATTTTATACAAATCTTTAATAGAACTTATACGAGGAATATGTACAGAAATATATTAACTTCTCTCACTACAAAAATCATTTTTGTTACTTTTTAATTAATTTTTTAGACTTTGAAATGAACGTTTCATAAGTTCATATGTTCACAAAGTACGCTGCAAAAAATAATTTATTGCTCCACTTATGAAATCATTTGCAATAAGTTCAGTAAAATCTCTTTTTAAATCAAGCGTATCTGAACTGAATAGATTTGTTCAATCCGCATACGCATACAGTCATATCCATGTTATTTAATAGTTACAAAGTAAGATTAAGCACAGAATTTTTGTACAAGGAAAAATACTTCTTTTCTTTTAATACTTCTTTGGTTGCTAATGTACAAGTATAATTTATAAAAATTAAGTATAAAACATGTAATATGTTTTTACTATTTTCTTTGAATGTTGAAATTGTTGTTACATTTAAAATTGCAACTCACATCTTGATAATACATAAAAAAATAATTTATTTATAATTTTACATTAATAACATAAAAAGATATTTTGCAGTAAACAAAATACATACGGCATAAGGAAATTATTTATAACTATTTGATAAATACCTTACATATGTTACATTATCATATTATAAATAGTTTTATTATTTTTGTTTATAAATAATACATATATATGTGTATAACATGTACATGTAACATATCTTATACATTTTGTATATTTTTATTAATAATAAATTGTACATAACTGTACATACATCATACATATACATATATAAGGCACTTGTGCATATATAATTTGTAAGATGTAAGACAATATAGAAGAATTTACAAGCACTTATTATTTTAATACTTACAACTCCCACGAAGACGATAAAATAACGTATATATAAATATGCTGTACAATTGTTAGGTACTGTACAAATAAGCAAATAAAATTTTGCATTTTATAAAAGCAATTTGCTATTATTAAAATAGGACAATGTTGCTTTTTTATACATTTGTAAATATTAAAGTATGTTAAAACATGAAGTAAGAAATTTAAACCAGGACCATTTTCACAAGGTGAATGTTTTAAAGAAAATTTGTTTTATATAAAAAAATAAATGATGGTATTTACCATAGTGTTCCAGTCTTAGGCTTAAATAATTTTCAACATTGAAAATCAGAAATATACGCACCATAATTTATATTAATTAATAATTTTTCCTTTATTGTTTGATCACAATTTTTTATGTTATTTTTTCAAATGTATTTAAATTAGATTTAATTCCATATAAATATAATTTTTGTCATAGAAAACTACTTAAATGCATAATAAAAATACAATAAAATTTATTTTTCTTTACAGTACATTATGTATAGTATTTACAATATACAATCTTATAAATGTTAAACATATATACATATAATAATTTATAACTATTATATTAACTTAGATATCACAAAATAGAATTTATTATTCATAATAAGAGAAAATATGTTAATCACTAAAACTATAAGAGAATAAACAATGTTGTATTATATTATATCATTATTAATGTTATATTAATAATGTTATTGTATGAATAAAATAGTATATTATATATTATCTTCTTATAAATTATTTGCAATTTAAATTTAACAACAAAATTTATTCATTCTGTTTTCCTTTCACTCTACACTTGCAGTAAGATAAATATAATCTTTCTTTGAATTATATTACAAAAATTTAATACTCTACATTATTTACATATTATATACTATTTACATAAAAAATAGAAATATTTTTGGTCATTTATTTTAATTTAGCTATAATTTTTCCATCACACTGAAACTTTTTCGACATCATAATGGGATTGTAAAAATAATAAAATTTTGTTTAATAGTTTATGACCTTGATTCTTATCACAAATTAAATGATAAATAGATTTCTCTTCCATATCCCTGATAAAATCTATCAATACTAATTTTATCGAATGGAGATCAAATATGCAATGATTAGATCCAAACTTATATTTGTTAAAGCTTATTACTTCCTCTTTCTGTGAAAACATGTTTAATCGTGTTTTAGCTATAAATGTTAAGAAATCGAAAAATAGAAAATAGTCCATTCCATATGTTGATTTTAATATTAGTTGACATTGTTCTGCCCAATCATTCATATCTTTACAATCATTAACTTCTTTCATTACTGAAGACAATTCTTTTTTCAAACCATGCCACACATTCATAATATTACATCCATTAATCCAGTTATGATTAATAGAAATAGTGTCTTCCTATAAAAAAGAAATATTATAAGGGAAATTATATACAATGTGAATTTCATTTTAAAAACATCTAAGTATACTTACTATGTTCCATACTTGATGATGCCACCCAGATGGTACAAACATAATTTCACCTTCTGTTTGAATCACATCAATATACTTTAATGCCCGTTTATCATAGGCTTTATATTTTGAGTAATCATTAAGCTCTTCAGAAGTTGCATCATATATTAATTCTCCATGAATATCTCTTAGAAAGTCTTCTTGACCTGGAGGAAACAGTAACCAACGTTTCTTTCCAACTATGTTTGCAGACCAACTATAAGATCCAAATACATCTGCATGCAATGGTGTCCTAAAAATTATAAATTTCCTTTTCTTATACAATTTTAAAAGATAACAAATTCAATACCTAAAAACTATACAAATATTCATTTACCATGTCCCTTTTGGTCCCATGTACACAAATCTATAATCATCATTTAATTCAGGATTAGCAATATAATATTCATTCAGCCAATCAGATGCAAAGTATTGAGGGACATTATACATTGGAGCATTAGGGAATAATTTTGGACAATGCCAATCTTTTAAATATAAAAGTGGCATAGAGTCGGAATAATTACTTTTTGCATATTCTATCCAATAATTTAAGTAATCTTTCATTTGCATGTCATCTTTCGATTGAGAATTATAATATTTTTTATTGCAATCTGCGACTGGTACCACGCAATTTCCTGTAAATAAATAATATAAATGAATATAATACAAACTATGTTATAAATACATACAATCAAATATATATACATTTATAATTAATTTACCAAACAATATATCAAGAACATCAAAGTCCGGTGCGTTATCCAAGTTCCATTGTCTTCTACATGACCAATTTTCTGTTATGCTTGATTTAAAGATACATGGTTTATTCGCGATTAAATATTTTGTAAAGAATTCATCGTATGTTACCGTAGAGTCGATGTAATCTACCCAGTCAATTATGGCGGTATTTTTCTCGGTACATAACCTATTATTCTGAATTTCAAGTTCGTGAAACATCGCGCGCTTTCACTTTTTCCACTAAAACATAATAACTGAACTTCATTACATTTTTATACCTACGCAGCTACTCATCGAAACATCGAAATCAATAGTGATGTATAGCTGTTTTTAAAAGCTTGCGACATTTCTTTTAAGTAGATAACAATGCCATAACTAATTTAAAATCACCTTGAAATTTCATTAACTGGTGCGCTTGCGTATCTATTTTGCATAATATATTTCTAATCATATTATCACTTCTTAGGATATACATATTATTTTTATTATGAATCATCCACTGAAAGTTATCATCATTTATCAGTATTTCTTCACTTGCGTGAGATACTTGGCAATAGTATAATCCTTAGTCCCGTTAGTGTTGAGCAAACGGAGCATGTGCCCTGAACTCTATGTTTAGATGCTTTTGAATTTCATAAAAATTAGCTATAATAATCTAAATATCAGAATTTGTATCAATATAGAGCATGAGATCTGATGACGCTGTAATACTAAATCATACAATACATGACCATTTAACGCATTGCGGTGATATAACGCGAGGCAATATAACTCTTGATGATCGCTTGGTCATTTATACTGAACATGACAATAATTTAGTACAATGTTAATACGATATTTTTACATAAAAGTTAAAATTGAGATAATAATTTATAAAATTAATTGCAAAATTGTATGTATCTCATTTTACAAAATAAATTCTTAAAGTCCCTAGCTTTTTACCAATGATACTGAATATGACTATAATGAAAAGTTCCAGTCTTCATAGAGAATACATAAAAAGTTTTTAACAAAACGCCAATGAAATTATGTTTACGCAAAGCTGTTCAAAAACTTGAAGTCAAACATCTTTCATGTATACATGTATGCTGTAGTTCATGCATGAATATGCAATATCAAAACAAGAGTCTGAGGGCGGCGTGCAAGAAAACATCTAAAAAAAATTAAAATAATTACATTAAATGTATAGTAAGGATGAGAATGGCGTACAACAAGGACAAATCGTATTATAGCTCGTGTATACGAGCAGAAATGAAATTTGACTGACCGATGATTTTAACAATAAATCAACCGGCACAAAGCGTGCTTGAAGGCGTTGTCATTGTAATAGACATTTATCGAGTTATTAGTTGCAATAAATTTACAAAGTGGTTTTTGAAATTTTTACATACAATTTTTATGTTGAAATTTATTCATTTTTGTTGATTATACATGGTGCGTTTAAGCATCAATGTAGATGAAAAAGAATGTACATTAACATTGCTGCTAGCTTTATCAGCTGATTGTCACCTAAAAGCAACATGTGAAGTATGTGTTGTGAGGAACTTTAAACTAAATCATCTATACAATCACCGTGATATTAACTATTGTAGTTTGATTTATATTTAATAAACTTTCATTAGAGTAAAAGCAATAGAGACATCAACGAGTCTCTTACAAGAATGGGAAATAAAAGTAGTTGCTGTGTTAATTCCAGTCCACAAGTTGGACGTAAAGAATTTGAAAAAATTACGCGTGGTCTTGAGGAACATCTACCGGAAGGTGGAATTAGCGTTAATAATTTACAACATATTAGTGAACGCGAACCAGAAGACTGGGATTCAGATCCATCATTACACCCTTGTGCTGGTACTATTTTTATGGAACGGTCTAAACAAGCTATCGAAAGTAGGTGTATCTGCTACTAATCAAGTTTTTATTTATGACTTATGTTATACAATATAAGCATCTCATACATTTGAAAATCTGCATGATCAGTTTTATTATCATTATTAACTTGATATATCTTTTAGATGGCATGGTAAGGAAAAAGAGTCAGCACCAAATTGCAGATGTAAGGTCTTTAAAAAAAAGTAGCAGTTGCAGTACTATATATTTAGATGACAGTACTGTTTCACAACCAAATCTCAAAAATACTGTGAAATGTGTTGCCTTAGCTGTTTATTACCATATTAAAAATAGAACCTCACAGAGACAAATTGATATATTCGATGAAAAGCTTCATCCTTTAACGGTGAATTAATTATGAGCATGTTCTTTATAGAGAAAAATAATCAAGCACATATATTCATTTATGGTTTCTTTACTTGTAGAGGGAAGGTGTTACAGAAGATTATGATAAGCAAAATCCAGAACACAAACAAATTTATAAATTTGTAAAGACCTTATTCAATGCTGCTCAACTTACAGCTGAATGTGCCATCATAACGTTAGTTTACTTAGAACGTTTACTTACTTATGCGGAAATAGATATAACACCAGCCAATTGGAAACGAATTGTACTTGGAGCTATTTTATTAGCATCAAAAGTTTGGGATGATCAGGCAGTGTGGAATGTGGATTATTGCCAAATTCTTAAAGATATTACAGTAGAAGATATGTAAGTTTATTTATCTACTTTTTATAAGAGTTAAATATACACAAAAGTACTTTTATTAAATATTTTATATTTAATATTTGATTAGGAATGAATTAGAAAGGCAGTTTTTGGAAATGCTACAATTCAATATAAATGTTCCTTCAAGCGTGTATGCTAAATATTATTTTGATCTCCGCACACTTGCAGAAGCAAATGAATTAACATTCCCTAGTGAACCACTCAGCAAAGAGAAAGCTCAAAAGTTGGAAGCTATGTCCAGAGTTTACGAAGATAAAGTTACTGCAGAAGCTTTACGTACTGGTTTTAAAAAATGGTCAAGTTTAGATAACATATGCATAGGCGGACCTAGACGTAGTATTGCCATTCTATCCTAAATATTGGATATAAGTGGATATATTACTTATGTCCATGCCTTCTTAATCAAGGTACGTGAACAAGACAAGTTTTGTTGTCCTACTCTAGTATCAATGACTTTAAAAATTTCACAAGCATATCATTTTTACCGTTCGGTAATTTTTATGTTCTTTTATTTGAATATTTTAATGCAATACAAGTTTCATAAACATTATTTAACACGTTTCTGAAGTTTTTAATTTTGTTTGATTAACTCTTATGATTCCAGTCTTTTTCTACAATTCTAATAATAAAATATTGTAGCATGTGAATTATTAATATTTTTTTTTAGTAGAAATCAAGAAATCTGTATAAATTAATTTCCATTAAAAAAAAAATTTATCCCAATAGCTTATCAAACTACTTCCTACAATTTCGCGAAAAATTAATTTTTAATCAGGGACCTTTTAATGCATTAACATAAAATATTACATAGGTAAAGTTAATAATAAAACTTTTTACTACTAACAATGTCAGTGCTTCTTTTATTAAATGAAACAAATTGTGATATATATAAGTTATTTTTTATCTAAAATAGTTTACATATTAACTAAATGATTTAATAGATAAGCTTATAGCAAATTTACTAGTAACTATATAGAAAATTATAAAAATATTATGCATTGTAAGATTTAGTTTGAATTTAATCTTATTAAATTCATTTGTGCATAAATTTGATGCATTTTAACAGATTTATTATATATAGTTTAAATAAATATATTTAAAAAATTTATAAAATAAAGTTCATATATTTTATATTTGAATATGGATCTTTTAATTTTGTGTTCATATTTGCTTTAAATTAAACAAAAGTATTCTTATTAAATTATCATAATCACAATATACATCTTTTGAAAGTTTTGACAATGCGAATTATAATTATCATTATTTTTATATTGTACCAATATAAATTTCTTTATCATTTATCCAGTTGTCAATTACATGCGCAGATAAAATAACTTTTTAAACACAACTAATTATTTGTAAGCATAATTCATTATATGCATCCTGTGTGATCAAAATCGTCAATATTTAAAACATTGTGCAAAACTACATAATTCTGATTAATTATTACAAGTAATCATTGTTGATAATTAAACAGAATTATAAGAAGTATATATGGCTATATTGTTTATTACTTTCAACATATAACACATTTGCATTTATTACATATTTGATTAAAGTATTTTTATTTAAATAAACATATTTAGGCGTAAAAATAATCTTGTAATATTCGTAAACTAATACATGCCTTAAAAGGATAGTATAATTCTTCATGAACATGCCAATCCATTTATGTGTTACTATTTTCATACACTTAATTATTAATAGGTAAAGATTTTAAAACCTGTATTTCAACTCGTTCAATTATTTTTATGTATATTGTATTAAAGGAATGTCATTGTAGAATGGCATACAAAGTATTATTTATTGTATGTATAAGTAAAATTTTATCAGTGTTTCACAATTTTTGTTTCTTGATTTACACACATTAATATCAAATCTAACAATGGTGTACATTTCTGTACATACAGGATTTTGATCATTCAGTTACATATATGATTATTAAATATTAATATATGAAGATATTCTTATATTAATTTGTAATTAATAAAAAGGGTCATAATTTGTAACGATTACAATATTTTAATAAAACTATTAGTAAAGCAGCTTGTTTATTGTAAATATAAAATTATATGCTTAAGTACAATTTATTATAGAATATATTATTTGCAATTTCAATAAATTTGAAATACTTCAAGTAATAAAACGTAAATCATTTTTAATTGATTAATAATAAATTTTTCTCTTATAAAGTAATACAATTTGTAATATTAATTTTAAACCATTTAAAATAAAAAAGAAACAAGTTTCTACAAAAATTAATGCATTTTAATATAAGATTTTTAATTTACTGTTTGAAGAATAAATGCTTATATAATTTGTAGAATTTTTATTGCATCATTAGTATTCCTTTATTAACATTGCAATGGAGTTTTACCAAATTGGTTCAGTCGAACAAAAAAAATATTTACTGTATACTGTAAAGAAGTCCAAATTTTTTAAAAGACTATCATGCTTTAAAAGTAACAATTAGATATTGGTATAAAATTTAATAGTGCCAAAATGTAATAGTATATCTATGTAATTTTAAATGGCATTAATAGCATAAGCAGATAATAATATTAATGTATTTACATTTTTTGGCTAGGTGTTTTAGTTTTTATACAGAATGCAGATATATGTATTTTTTATCATAACAAAAAGTCAATTTTATACATTGTTAGAAAATGATGTAACATGACACAGAAATCAGATGAAGAGAAATAAAATGTAAATAAATTGATACATTAATATACTAAAGTTTGTTCATTTTAATACTGATTTCTTAATGAATTAAGATTTATATCATCTTATATAATAGAATTACTACTAGTATAAAATATTTTTAGAGATAAAATTACATTGTAAAGACAATCTTGAAATCTTGTTGCGTCCTACAAAGTATACTATTACTATGCTTGGTCTATGTATTCTTGTAAGTTTATACTTGTTGATGTAATACTGTAATAGTAATTGAAATATTGTTTATTTAATATTTATCATTGAAGTTTATTTTTTCTGACAGCTACATAATGTTATTTTAGATAATTTATGTTTCTTCAAATTGCTATTATTAATGATCATTTTTTGTATAAACAAATGTTAATTTCATAATACAAATTTTTGTATGAAATAAATTTATGTTGTATTACTACTTTTCAACAAGTTCAACATTAGATGTATTTATTATAATAATAATATTTAAAAAAATAATAGTTGCATTTATTAGAAAAGTAATAACAATATTATTGCAGTAGTATAGATTTTTTCCCTTTACACTGCAACATGTAAAATTGGTATTGCGGCATATGGATGAGCTCGAGGCTTGCAAGCTACTGATTGGTATTCGAATATTATTAAAAATATCCATTAGATTTATTGGATATCAGTATTTACTTATTAAACTAAAAATGTCCAAAACTCATTTATTCATCTAGGACGCAAATGGGTCTCTCTTCCCATCCTTCGAAGTCAAACGCACTCGTGCGTCTGTTAAAGCGCCTCTTTCTGGTTGCTACTTATATAGTCACGAGACATCTCGGCAGGAGGGGAGCTGATTTTACCACACTGCGCATATACGTGCAATACCTCGCGACGTAACACTTGTGCATTATAATATTAAGAAGTACATCTAATGTATCATTATCAGTCACTGGAATTATATTTGTATAAATATAATTTTTTTACGATGGCGTAGAAAACTTCAATACTTGTTCCTTTGAATATACAAATAAATTAATAAAATAATACTTTGTAAATACATTGTGAATTATTCAAATTTTTTGGCGGCTGTTAGTACCACCCTAGTGATAATTGAAAAATGTGAGAGGAGAAGGGAGAGCAAGCGTTTTGTCCAAAGCGTGCTAGAAAACTCGTTGCTAAAGCAATCTAGTAGGCTTATGCCTAAGTCACGGGATTAGAATCAACCACTAGCAAGAAAGTTGTGTGCGTGTACGTCATCTAATGGCGACGAACGTAAGAGTGAGGCGCCACATTTTTATTAATAAATATTGTTCATTGTGAGAAATGGATACGTCAAATGAATCAGCTTTGTATAGGTTAGAAGGAACGGACAAAAATCAAACAGGAGGGTTAATTATTCGAAAAAAACCCTCTGATCACACGTTTAAAAAGCCCCAAGTGTCCGTTTTAGGTCTTGATAAACTTGCAAAGCGGAAAAGGCAAGAAAATTCGCAGGAAACTAAATCAAAATCAGAATCAAATTCACCAAAGTCAGAGAGTAGAGAAAGAAAATATCGTTCTTATGCGGAAGAAACTCCAACTCATACTGGTGGAGTAAATTATGAGGCACAGAAAAGATTGGAATCACGATTGAAACATCAGAGATTAAGTGCCCAAGACAAACAACATAGGCACAGTTATAAAGATAGAGACAGAGATAGAAATAGAGAAAGAGATAGAGACAGAGAAAGAAGTAGAAGCAGGGATAGTGTCAGGCAAACACCCTTAAGATTCAAGGATGAACCACAAACTCCATTATTTAAAACAAAAGTAAGTTTGGAGATTTTGTATAAGTAATATATAGTGTTAGTAGATTGTAATAAAAATGTTATTTTATTTAACTTTTAGGATCCAACATCTAAAAGTAATTGGGACGATGATGAAGATGAAGAACCAAGAAAATCAAGTTGGGATCATCCAACACCAAATCTGTATACCAGCAAAGATGGTAGAGACAGCATTAGAAGCGAATTCACACCTTCATATAAATATAATTCTTGGAATAAAGATAGAAAGACTAGTGGTGCTACTCCAATCATAGATGGAGAAGAGAAAGAATTATGGGAAGAAGAGCAACAAAGGTATCTATTATAGTGTAATTTCACTAATTTGGTGGTTATAAAATAGATACTTGTTTTCAGATTGGATAGAGAATGGTATGCCTTGGATGATGGGGAAAATCATGCATTCGCTGATGTATCTGAAGAATACACACGTAAAAAGGAAATGGAACTTGAAGCAAAAAGACAGAAACGTTTATCTGCACAGCAACGACAAATAAATAAGGACAATGAATTATGGGAACGTAATAGAATGTTAACATCTGGCGTTGTAAGTTCTTTAGATCATGATGATGATCCTGATGATGAAGGAGAGACTAGAGTGCATCTTTTGGTTCATAATGTAGTTCCTCCATTTCTGGATGGTAAAATATTTTTTAAATCTATAGTGTGTACTTACAATAATAACCAATTTTATGATATTGTAATATAACAATAATTTAAAATGTTTAGGTCGAATTGTATTCACCAAACAACCAGAACCTGTTGTACCTGTGCGTGATCCTACTTCTGACATGGCTCTTGTAGCAAGAAAAGGATCAGCTTTGGTACGCGCATATCGCGAACAAAAGGAACGAAAAAGAGCACAGAAGAAACATTGGGAATTAGCTGGTACTCATATTGGTAATATTATGGGTGTGCGCGATAGACACAAAGATGATAGAGAAGATCCAGGACAAGAAACTGACTTTAAAGCGGGTCAGAAGTATGCTCGTCACATAAAAGGTGATGAAGTTACTGGAGAAGCTAAATACAGATCAATACAACACCAACGAAGGAGCCTTCCGGTATTTGCCGTACGTCAAGAATTATTAAACGTTATAAGAGAAAATAGCGTTGTAGTTATAGTCGGTGAAACTGGAAGTGGAAAAACTACACAGTTAACACAATATCTCCATGAAGATGGTTATAGTCGTTATGGAATAATCGGCTGTACGCAACCTCGGCGAGTTGCAGCTATGTCTGTAGCTAAACGAGTTTCAGACGAGATGGCTACTACTTTAGGAGACAAAGTAGGATATGCTATACGTTTTGAAGACTGCACTTCAAAAGATGTATGTATTATATTTTTAAACTTAATACACATAATTTTTATGAATTTCAACAACTCACTTTTCTTTTTCTTATAGACTGTTATTAAATATATGACTGATGGTATTTTGCTAAGAGAAAGCTTAAGAGAGGGAGATTTAGATCGGTACAGTGTTATTATTATGGATGAAGCTCATGAAAGATCTTTGTCTACTGATGTTTTATTTGGTTTACTTAGAGAGGTAAAGAATAATTATAATTATTTAGCTTTAATAATAATATACAAAAAAACTAATGCTAATGAACTTTTAAACAATATAGGTTGTGGCACGAAGACATGATTTGAAGTTGATTGTAACATCAGCTACAATGGATTCTAGTAAATTTTCAACATTTTTTGGAAACGCTGCAACCTTCCAGATACCTGGTCGTACTTTTCCAGTTGAAGTGTTACATGCAAAGAATCCAGTAGAAGATTATGTGGACGCTGCAGTGAAGCAAGTTCTACAAATTCATTTGCAACCACGTTCCGGTGATGTGTTAGTTTTCATGCCCGGTCAAGAAGATATTGAAGTCACATGTGAAGCTCTCAAGGAGCGTTTAGCGGAAATTGAATCAGCACCTCCGCTTTCAATTTTACCTATTTACTCGCAGTTGCCTTCAGATTTACAGGCTAAAATTTTTCAACGTTCAGAAGGGGGCTTACGAAAATGTGTAGTAGCAACGAACATAGCTGAAACTTCGTTGACTGTAGATGGTATTGTGTTCGTTGTAGATTCAGGATATTGTAAACTGAAGGTTTATAATCCACGAATTGGTATGGATGCCTTACAAGTGTATCCAGTATCCAGAGCCAACGCTGACCAAAGAGCGGGCAGAGCAGGACGTACCGGTCCTGGCACTTGCTACAGATTATACACACGAAGACAATATCTTGATGAATTACTATTAACTGGTGTTCCAGAAATACAGCGTACCAATTTAGCGAATACTGTATTATTACTAAAATCATTGGGTGTTCAAGATTTGTTAGCCTTCCATTTCATGGATCCTCCACCTCAAGATAATATACTGAATTCTTTATATCAACTATGGATCTTGGGTGCATTAGATCACACAGGACGCTTAACGCCTTTGGGACGTCAAATGGCAGAATTTCCTTTGGATCCACCTCAGTGTCAAATGCTTATAGTTGCTTCTCAACTCGGTTGCACGGCAGACATACTCATCATAGGTATGCTTATGAAATCTAATATTGTTACATTATAATTTCAATTTTTAAAAATTTTATTAAATTAATGTATTATTTCAGTTTCTATGTTATCAGTGCCTTCGATATTTTATCGGCCGAAAGGTCGCGAAGAAGATTCCGATTCGGCAAGAGAGAAATTTCAAGTACCGGAATCTGATCATTTAACATATTTAAATGTATACAGTCAATGGAAAGCGAATGGTTATTCTAGTTCATGGTGCAACGATCACTTCATACATGCAAAGGCTATGCGCAAAGTAAGGGAGGTTCGACAGCAGTTGGAGGAAATTTTAAAACAGCAAAAAATGGAAGTTGTTAGCTGTGGCACGGATTGGGATATTGTACGGAAATGTATTTGTTCCGCATATTTCCATCAGGCAGCTCGTTTAAAAGGAATTGGTGAATATGTGAATTGTCGTACCGGAATGCCGTGTCATCTTCACCCAACTTCTGCCTTGTTTGGTATGGGATTCACACCAGATTACGTAGTGTATCATGAGCTCGTAATGACTGCCAAAGAATATATGCAATGCGTTACTGCCGTTGATGGACACTGGCTGGCCGAATTGGGTCCAATGTTCTTCAGCGTGAAAGAAACGGGAAGAAGTGGACGAGCGAAAAGACGTCAAGCAATGCAACATTTACACGAAATGGAAGGACAAATGAAAGAAGCCGAAGAAGAAATGAAAGCAAGAGCACAAGAACAACTTGAACGGGAACAAGCTTCTATCAGAAAGTAAGTTCATATTAGTGATTTTTTTATCCGATTTATTGATGGCATTTATTTGATTTGCAGACAAGAAATATTGACGCCGGGTATCAGAGAACCAGGAACACCTGCTCCCTATCGTAAAACCCCAGGTAGATTAGGGTTATAATTGTATATAGTTTAAAAGTTTGTAAATAAAATATGAACAGTAGGATTAAGATTTTTAGTACTTTTTGTGCTGTAATTAAGATTAAAAGTAATTCAATTGAAAAACATCATTTGTGCACTAAATATAAGCTTAAAAATTTTTATTATTTTTATTATCTTCTGTGACGCGGCGTTCAAGATATAGAATTTATAACATTGTAATACATGTAAGTGATGTAAAAATGAATAAAAAAATAGAATAATTTTTTGTATCAATATTTTTTATTAGTACAGATATTCTTTGTACCAGTTGTTTATATTATACCAATCTTATTAGCAACATCAAGAGCATCATAATCACGAGTTAATCGCACATATGCCTTCTTTTTACCATCGGGTCCAATTAGAGTGTTAACTTTAGCCACATCAACATCATATAGCTTCTTAATCGAAGACTTAATGTGGTATTTATTAGCACGAGTATGTACAATAAAAACTAATGTGTTGTTGTCCTCAATCTTTTTCATAGCAGCTTCAGTAGTCAATGGAAATTTAATGATGTTAAATGCATCCATACTAAAAAATAAGATAAACAATTTCACTTGATCAGCATATATTAACTTCTAATTAAGTTAAAATATAAACAAAAGCATGAACATTTAAAACCTACCGATTTCTGTTTGGAACACATTTTCGTGGATATTTTGGGTTCCTTGGTGGCCTGAAAGTTTTTGGGCGATAGAAATGGACAGATGTCCTTATTTTCCTTACTCTTGATCCATGGACACCTTTCAATATCTAGACAGAAATTGTAATAATTAATGGTTGTAAGTAATAAAATATATCAAAGAAACATGAAAATCTTCAATGATCTATGAATTTACCTTTTTCTGAGCTTTAAGTGCTTTCTGAAGTGGCGCAGCCGCTTTTCCACCTTTGGGTGTTTTTTTTGCAGGTTGAGTAGGTTTCTTAGGTTTAGTGGCCACTGGTTTTGCTGCAACTTTAGGTGCAGACTTTGCTGCGGGTTTTGCTGCAGGCTTTGTGGCGCTTGCTGATTTAGCAGGCGCTGCTTTCTTTGCGGCACTAGCTGGTTTTGCAGCTGGTTTTGTTACTTTTGACGTCGAAGCAGCTGTTGCTGGTTTCTTCTCCGCCTTCTTCTCTGTCGTCTTCTTTTCAGACGATTTGCTTGCTACAATTATACAAAAAGAAAAACATAAAATTTCGTAACATGACAATTTCAACACTGTACCATTTTAGGTTAGGAAACAACATACAACTCATAAACAAAAATGCTTCTATCAAATAACATCTTTCATGTTTATTGCTGAATTATATGTATTAAATATCTTAAAAATGTAAATTGGTGGCATAACTACGTGAATGTTAATATTTGTTTTAAATATAGATACAACATAAACGACAAACCACATGGTCAACATTTAACACGTGTTTTTTCAAATGAAGCGGTGCATTATTCTTGAATATATTTCTTTCAATAGATTGTGATAGATATAGACATCATTTTTAGATAATTTCAAACAAAAACAGAGTTTCATCAATAATGTGCAAATATACCTGCTTTATCCGTGGGCTTCGGTTTCGGAGCCATTTTGCTAAAAAGAACGAAAACTACAACCGGAACCAACCATGTAAAGATTGAGTCAACTACGTTAATCGTTGATGTATAAATTCAACATTAAAAAATGACAAATTCGAATAACTATTTGTATTTATAATTGACTTATAATTTTGGAATACTTAATTAATTTAATATATCAACTACTCTTAAATGTTGCAATTAATAAATATATTACAATAATATAAACATAAATAATACATTAGAGTATTATATTAATTTTATATGATAAAAATCAGACATTTACATACATTACAATTTATTTTTCGACAATTTGGTATAGAATATAAATAACAGCTACGCGTTATACTTATAAGTCAATGGTTGTACACCTGCCGTAGCAACCAATGTTTTTACTTAGTTTAAAATTGCTTGCTACCAGTGTTAGAGGTAGTAAGTTCTTTCTTAAACTACAAAATATGTATTTAATATCGTACGATTAAATAAAAGTAATGTTAAATATAACTGCACTGTATAAAGTATAAAGTATGTTGGAAACACGCTCGGCTGTTTATAAAATGTTAGAAGTGGCGCGCAAAGAGCGACAGGTATGACATATAAATTAATATGAAATTATTTTACACAGTATAGTTCTACTGTTTGATTACTCTATTGTTGCAAAATATTATACTACTTATTTTTATTAATTTATATTAATTAGATTGATAACTGGCCACCACCATTTTCGTCGGATATTACATTATACAACGAAAGAAATTTCGATACAATTGTTAGACGTTCCTGCATGAGAAAGTGTATAACTTTGAAAATTTCTAAGGCAATAGTAATAGGAGATGTTTCAGTTGGAAAATCATGCTTAATAAATCGGTAATAAAAATAAAATTATAAATAATAGCACAAAATATTGCTTCATATTTTTTTAATTAATGATTTTTATATTGCAGATTTTGTCACAAAGTATTTGATAATAACTATAAAGCAACAATTGGTGTGGATTTTGAGGTAGAAAGGTTTGATATTCTGGGTATACCGTTCCACTTACAAATGTAAGTTAAATTATTTTTTATTACTTAAATTTTTTAAATAAAAATAAAATTGCTTATTTTTTATATAGATGGGACACAGCTGGTCAAGAAAGATTTAAGTCAATAGCTGCAGCTTATTATAGAGGGGCAAATGGTATAACAAATTTTATGTTTATAAGCATAAAATGTAAAAGTGGTTTATAGAAATGATCAATATATATTTTTTAGTGATCATGGTTGTGTTTGATCTGGCCAACTTGCTATCTTTAGGACATTGTCAACAATGGTTCAATGAAGCTGCTCAATGTAACAGGGAACCATATCATGTGTTTTTAATAGGCACCAAACGAGATTTATTGGTAAATTATTTTGTTCACACAATTAGACAATATTGAACAAAAATATAAATTTTCCAGTCGAATCAGGTATACAAAGTAATCGAAAAACGAGCGGCAGAAATAGCGCGAAAAATGAAAGCCGAGTTTTGGGCCGTTTCTGCAAGAACAGGTGACGGGGTTTCAGAATTATTTACAAGAGTTGCAGTACTATCTTTTCACAGTATGGTTCTTCATGAATTGCAAAATATGAAACCAGAATCAATTAGCATTGGCTCAGACCTAATAAGTATGCAATATTATCAAACACTGTTTTATTATTATAAAATGTTTCTATAACATTATTCTAATATTTTTAACAATAATAAATTTATGATCATATTTTACGGTCATGTATACTATGTAATTATTAAATATATTTCTTTTAGAATTAAATTCTCAAAAGGAAAAAGTTCAGAGGAAGAGAAGAAATAAATGCATTAATTGCACGAATATATAAAATAAGATTAATAATTGTACTCAACGATGAAAAACATGAACTTGAATTTTAGTTTCTGCTTCAGTAAGATTTTATTATAGTAGTATAATTTAAATAGACCGCGCACAAAATAATCTTCCGGCTGGGTATTGGTGAGTGGACTCATCCGATGATTCTTCTTCGTTCTTCGCGTTATTCTATCCTTTTTTTGAACTCAGATTAGCTCAGATACTTCACGCAACCGGAAAAGATACGTTCTGCTGACAGTTCGGGAGGTAGTCGGCAACACGATCGGATCGGAAGAAATCATTTCTTGTGTTCGATGTCGACGTGTCTAATACGCATACTCTATTAGGTACGTCGATTTTCACTATAGTGATACCAACGTTTTTTTTTCACGTGAGTTCAACGTACCGAGACAAAAATTGAAATAAGAACTAGTGTTGTCACGTGGTTATTGCTTGCCTTGGATTTTCTTCTAGAAAAAGAACAGATTAATTCGTAATCAAAATTTGATTCATCCGAAGACGATTTCTTAGGTAAGTGTACCAATACATTCCAACAGGTGGTAATAGTATGTATAGTGGTAGTGCTAGGAATACTTTATATACAACAACTAGTGTGTACATAGAAGATTATCGATTAAGATAAATCTGTAATGAAGAAATAATGTATAGTAACAAGAATGACAGTTTTTTAATGCTGTTTCAAATTTATTGAATGTTAAATTAGTGACCACGTGATAATTGTTCTTATACACATTTATACACACTATTTTCATTTAGTTGATATGTTATGTATACATGTATATGTTAGGCATTATTATGTATATAATGCCTAGATTAATCTTATCAATTCCTTCCATGATATATCATAATTATTACATATAGATATATATGAAGGTGTAATATTTTTGATAAGTTTATTTAACTAATTTATTACTGTTCTTGAGTGATTCATACATTTAATTAAATATGTATCTTTTATCATACCCCATTATTTAATGCATTTTATTAAAATTGTTGAAATTTCATGTTAGACAAATACTTTAGAATTTCATTTACCATATTTATAATAATAATAATTTTGCACGTGGTAACTGCATTATAGTAGACAATAATATAAAAATAGTTATCACTATATAAATTTAACAATTTGTTTAAACAAGCATAATTATTTTATATAATTACACTCTTAAATGTATGTTTATATATTAAAAATTTAAATATTTATTTATCACATCGAAGTACATAATTTAATCAATATTATGTAACATTTAAAATTTAGTTTGAGAAGTGATATTTTATTTACGAACTAATTCTCAAAAGGAATAGATAAATATAATCTTATCTTCATGTACATATAAATTATTTAATCATGAATATATGTTACCATCAATGTACTATACATGAGTTTTTAAAGAAAAAGTATTTATTGAAAGGTAATAACCTCGATATTTATGCAAATTTTTATATAAAATAAAAATATAATCGATTGTTTGATCAGAAAGCAATAGGATAGATCTTTATTTCTGTCAAAATTTACAACAATCGTACTACCAATACGCATATGTACTAACGTAATATTGTAAAACCAAATTGAATAATACATACAAGATCAAAGATCACGATTGAAAATCTCAGTTTGGCGTTCGAAACCATTTATTCCCGAAAAAATTATAATACGATGAAAGTATAGAATAATAAATAAAATTTGAATAATTTAGAAGTGCCGTTACAATTGCCGACTAATTACTATCGAATCAAATTAATTAAATACATTTCTATACGAAATCGTTATACAACAAATTGCCATAATTATTTCTAAATTTCAATGGAAGATTTCTGAAAGGTCAAATGGCAATCAATTATTTAAAATGATTGCAAGTGTTTTGCATAGCAATGACGTAAATATGACATAAGCAAAATGTAATAATACGGTTACGGGAGGAATAGTAATTTAGTTTACATAAAGGAAATCTTTTTTGTTTTCATACCCTAATATTCATATTCCGAACATTATTAAATTAATACTGACATTAAAAATTGTTATACTGCAAAAAAGAAATAATTACAAATTTTCACCTGTGGAAATTGCGACGTCAAAATCTGTTTATCACTATCCGTTATGAATCAGTCCTATTATACGTCATATTAAGCATTTATCAATCATTCATGAACGAATATGATAATTAAAATTACCGCTCTGTTTTTAAAAATATTTATACACGGTTTAGAATCTAACTGCAATTGTTGTAACAATCACTAAATATAGAAGTAACGTATTATGCAAAGTAAGGAAAAAACATAATATAGATACAGGAATACTATAGTATAATCAAGGACCAATCGAGGCCCTAATAAAATATAATCAGTTAAAAGTTTAAAGATTTCAATTTGTATATTTAATATAATAAATATCTTGTGCTCATGAAACAACTTTATTTTTAAAAAACGATTTAAGTCGAACGTACTGTGTGTCGTGTATTGCATCATAACTTGTACATTTTCCTTATACATACAAATGTTTGCAATATTTCAAACTGTAATTAGTAACTGTCTTACTTGAAACTTGATAATATACTTATTAACAAATTTGAAAGAACGTACAGATAAGAAAATGTAACTATGAATATTTTTATTTGGAAAACCGCCAAGTTTGAACGTTATTTTCACGATAAGATAGATAATATTGTAATTATTTTCGCGATAAGTACTGCTATTTGTGCTACATTTTAAGTATTCAACTTATTTGCATTAGTATTACCTGGGACGTTTTTACGTCATGAAATTGTATTAGATTTTATATATTTCGAAAGTAATACCATTTGATATATTCTATTGAATCACCATTTGATTTATAATCATATATTTTACATCAGATTGAAGTATAAAAATAAAACTTACAAAAATATTTTCTTACTGTTCTTTCATTGTACAAATGCAGATTGTTCTACCATTATTTAACACATAAATGTAATAACTTCATTGCATATTCAATATGCTATAAAAAATTGTTTGTATGTGCTGTTTCTTGGTAAACGATAACATAACGGTTGCAGAGTTTCCTCATTGTGTATAATTTGTGGTTTCATTGACTCAGAACTACAGTAGACTCTCGTTATATTGCCATAGATATTCGCACGCGCTAGTGGCGCTACCATGAAGCATGTACTCCTTAACTAACTCAATGTACTATCAATTTCAATAATTTTACTATTGTAGTTCCATACATAAACTGCGCAATATGACAGTCTAATACATGCAATTAAAATTAATTTTAGTTACGTTTCTACAAAAGAAGTGTATAATTTTATGTAACTATATAAAGAGTTATTTACATATCAAGTTTTTGCACAAAAATACTTGTTATCTATGTATTCCGTATTTATCTTGAAAAGTGGAATAAACGGATTAATTCATTTGTCTTTGATGCTTGTGTAATCGTGCGAAACAACACGATAAAGTTCAGACGAAATCTCTTGGTGATTCATTTTTTCTTTTTGCCTTTCGCTTTCTCCGTGCAGATAAATTTGTACATGTAATTCCTGTTTGCACCGTTGCATTTTCTCCGCATTGATACTTTCACGGAAGAACGATAATCCAGCTTTCTAGCTTTCCATAATACGCAACGTTGGATTGTTCATTTTCGAACGCCGGTATAGACCTTGTCCTTAATATTACTTTGATTTGAGAAGTAGTTGTATATCTCTCCGTCAAATTAATTTATCGTATCTGGAATAAGATTCCGAAAAAGTGTTTTAAGTCGTTCAGAGATTGAAGTTCAAATTTAATATAAATTTTTTTAGAAATGTTACTTTAAAATTATCTTTTAAGACTATTTGAAAACTGATTCTACAAAAAGTTAGTCTAAAAATAATTTATTCTTTAAATCCAATTAATTTCAATCCAAGTTATTTTAAAGAAATTTCATCCAAATTTAGTTTATATTACAGAAATAATTTTTACTAATATAATCAACTTATAGATCTTCTTAAGTCACGAGCTAAAATCTATTCTGAAAGCTTTAGACTTTATCATGGTTTGTTGTTATCTCGTGTTCAATGATCCAATTACAGCTGAACACGGAAAAAGATTCATTGCCAATTCTTTGTTTTCCTAAATAACTGGAATTGCATTGCCGTGTCACAAAATGTTTTGAAAAAATATATTTTAATCGAAACAAAACTGTCTTTATTATGTAAGTGATTTCAAACGGATTGCGTCAATTTCCGTGTCGGAAAAATTAAACACAATCCTACCGTCATGACGAAAGTAAACGAGCCATCAGCTGAACAGATAAACGAATAAACGTCACTAAGTGACAGCGGTGCTGCTTATGCGTGCGTGTGGGTATTATGTGTATAGTGTATGCTACTACGTGCCATTCGATAATGTCACGTATGCACAGATACACAGGGTCGTTCGGTAATGACTTGCCACTTCTCGGTTCTCCACGTGACGAGGACGTGTAGCGTCGATTCTTCAGCATAACATCGCGAACCTGCCACCAGTGACCATTGTCGTGTGAACGTGTATTTTCCAGAATTCGTAGTGATCTTATCCTGACACAAAGAATAGCACTAGTTCACAAATTTCCTGAAACTAACGATGGAATTACCGGTAAGAAAGAAAATTAGTAAATGTTCTAAAAAAAAGTAAACAGTTTTGTTTTTTTATATCATGTCCACTTGAACTCGTGCACATTATGAACTCATTAAATTCGACGTGATTTGTAGATGAATCATAAACTGGTTTCTGAAGAGGAGAAGAAACTGATTTGTGATTGATCCTTTTGTTAAAAACACGTGGTTCAAATACTGTCAGAATTATTTTCAATGACATAATGAAAACCACTTTCCAAACCAAATAACTATAAGTAATTTTCAATAAACATTTTTAATTGTTACTAGTTTATATAACCAATAATAGTTCTTTGAAATAGAAATAAAACAGAGATAAAATCAATAACTAATTTTAGTTCATACATCATGATTTTAACCTGAAAATATTAAATATTTATTAGGGAAATTTGAAAGTCTACCTAGTTTCCATGACGTCTGAATGTCGATAAACGTTTATGATCAACCCGGTAACCTTCAATGTAATAGAACTTAATACGATTCAAATGATAAAGTGTTCTTGCTGTCTCGAAACGATTATTATCATTCATCTTGTTCCGGTAGGTTTACTTTATGCATATCCTGAAATACATACAATGACGTATAAATCAATTTTGCACAGTTATAAAATATATTTTAAAAATTACCCACAAGCCGTTAAAGTTAATTTAAACTAAAGTATTTCCATGTAGCGTTAGATTATCGAAGCACTGCTACCAACGGTTCATTGCCAAAAATTTGAAAATTAAAAATTTGGACATGGCGATAAAAAATGTAACACATAAAAACGTTTTCAAAATATAATTCAAAAATAATATTATATATATAAAATAATTTTTGTATTATTCATATTTAAGAAGCAGCTGAAAGATATTTAGAAATGTATATTTTTATACTTTGTTTAATGCCAATTATACGATATTTTATAATTATTTTTTGAAGACATTATACAAGTATTGGTGAGAATTTATATGGTTTGTATTATCTGTAAAATTGATAAATAATAAAAGTCAAATATAAATTGGTTAACACTGAAAAATATAAATAAATGATGAAACCATTTGTGATAAAATCGCTGACGGAAATTTTCGCGCGCAATTAAATATTAAGTTTCAACTTATCTGTTCTAATGCAGTTACGTAGACAAAAGCAAATGATGAATTCTATTTCATTACGAGAAACGAATGTCTAATCAGTAGTTAGCAGTTTCTGCCAATACACGATGACTTTCATTGATTGTTCTTATCACGTATCATTTACTGCGTTTTATTGAACGCCAGACGTGTTTCTAAATAATGATTTATAAACGGGTGTCTAATAGATTATGTAGCTTTCCGTTGCATAATAGTTAAGTAATGCTTTAGGTAATAGTTAGGTAATTAGAATATGATACTTCCAAATCATTTAAGAAATTTAGTAGTTTGAAGTTGTGATTAGAATTGCAAAAAGAAAGTTTTATAAAAGAACCGAATCAATTTCCTTATGGAAACAAATTTACAATTTACAAATAGATCGTTTCACTTTCTAATTTACAAAAAATTTCTACCTTTCTCTGCAATATTCTTATTACACTCTTTTCACTATTACTTATATAAATAATATCTATCAAATACGACTTAATTTATTACTAAATAAGACTAATCAGTTTATAATTACTGATAAGAATGGGCTTTGTTTCTTGTAAAAAAAGAAATGACAAATAAGATAATTGTGTCATTCTGAGTGAATTTAACTCATTGACCTTGTAATATATTATCAATTAATCTCGATCGTTTGTTGCGTTTCGATTGTTTTATTAACGCGTACAAAAATCAGCTGATATACGTTTGAAGATTATATACTTATTTTATCACTTATATAAATAAAATCATTGTTTTTATTAATAGAATCTATATATTAATGATGACAGATCGTACAATCTTATCTTTTAATTTTTTGTTCTAAATTAAAATAGATCGTAATAGCGCTGACGGTATTGATATACAATACTATATCAATGCATTATTTCTTGTTTTGTTACAGACTGCAGGAGCTTCACAACCTCAAGCAATAAGAATGGCAGGTTCTCCAGTGCTGGAGAACGAAGATAAGGCTGAAGTTCTTGATGAACCACTCTTTAGTACTTTAGATATTGTTCTCCTTAGTGCCCTTTTACTGGCTGCACTATGGTGGTTAATGCGCAGAAACAAACAAGAAATTTATACGCCAGTTACAAAATCCTACTCCATTCAGTAATTGTCATATTTGAAAAAAAAAATGCCTATTATGATTATAAATGTTTGTATGAAACTATTGGAAAAATATTTGTTAAAGGCCAACAATGTTTCCCACGGTGCAACCATCAGAGAATTCATTCATAAAAAAGCTGAAAACTTCTGGAAGAAGTTTAGTAGTATTCTATGGTAGTCAAACAGGAACTGCTGAAGAATTTGCTGGCAGGCTGGCTAAAGAGGGCATTCGGTACAAAATGAAGGGTATGGTAGCTGACCCTGAAGAATGTGATATGGTATAAATTTATTTTAATAAAAGTTAATTTGTTCACTTTTTTAAATGTAACTATTAGTTTTGTTAAAGCTGCTTCCTCTAAACTGTGAACATTGAAAGATTTTTAAATATTTTGTTTAATTGTTTTCTGCATGATAGTTTAAAATGATTATAATTTATTATAACAGGAGGAATTAATACATCTAAAAACAATTCCAAATAGTTTGGCAGTATTTTGTTTAGCTACATATGGAGAGGGTGACCCTACAGACAATGCTATGGAATTTGTTGATTGGCTGAAAAATGGTGATGCCGACTTGAATGGACTAAATTATGCTGTAAGTATTATGTCTGTCTTATAATTGTACATGTATATGAGTTAAATGAATATAAAATGTATTCCAGAAATTTATAGCTTTGTTTTTCTTAAGATTGTGAGTGAATCACAACATTATGTGATAAAATAAATTAATATTAATTAATGTTATATATACTGGTTTTTACTATATTGATTGCTTTTATCTTAACTTAAAAGTTATGTTGCAACATCCAGTAATGACGTTAAACAACATTATTTTGGGTTTTTAATTTTGCAAGAAATACATAATTTTGATTTAATTGGATATGTTAAAGGTTTCATTCCAGAAACTTTTGTTACAAATGACCTCTGAAAATTGTGTGCCAATTTTTAACTAGCAAATCTAATCTCATATTATCGTCTATTAACATATATTTAACAATAGTTAATATCTTGTAGCCATTTTTTTTACATACCTTAAAAAGAAATATTTCATTAATAGGTCAATCGTAAAATAGTTAATCTTTGTTCATCATAAAGAATTAACGTACATTAACATTTTTAAGCTGATAGTTTTAACCTATTAATGTGCTAATCATTAATAAATAGCGCATAACTGATTTCATTCTTTTGATTCTTTGTACTATGTAGATTTAACCACAATCGCGTAGACGCTGAAGGTTACGTAAGCAATTCATAACAGACACGTGTACAATTCTGCAACGTTGTTATAGTCTATAGTTTGTCGTAATCATGTTATTTTTTAAAAAGCTAAGTTAGTACGATGATTAATTAATTGTATGACAATGTTATGTCTCGTAATTCAGTTTTATATTACTCATTTAAAAGTATAATAAACAATTAACGATAATCATGAAAAATTTCTCAAAATTTCTACGTATAACACTGAAGTGTTATAACTACAAAAGCGCTATCCAGCGGCGTTTTCTAACATTATCTTTACCGCCAACATTCAAGGTACTTGTAACTTTACTAAAGTTGTGTACATAAAATTAATACATATTTTTTTTTCACTTTTTAGGTATTTGGACTTGGAAATAAAACCTATGAACATTATAATGAAGTGGCAATATATGTTGATCACAGACTAGAGCAACTTGGTGCAACACGTGTTTTTGAATTAGGATTGGGGGATGATGATGCTAAGTAAGTTAATTCCTATATATCTAGTTGTTTACAAAATATATCTATAAATAACATGTGTACAAATAAAGTACATATAAAATACTGACATTTATAGCATAGAAGATGATTTTATCACCTGGAAAGATAAATTTTGGCCAACAGTGTGTGAATTCTTTGGAATTGAAGGTGCAGGCGAAGATGTTAGTATTCGGCAATATAAACTTACTGAACATGCTGATTTACCAATTGAACGTATTTATACTGGTGAAATAGCTCGTCTTCATTCCTTCAAAACTCAAAGAGCGTATGTATCGTTTGATATCTTATAAATATACAAACAAGGAGGCAGTAATTTTGAATATATTTGTATAAAATTACATTTTTCTTGCAGGCCATTTGATGCAAAGAATCCTTATTTAGCCCCTGTGAAAGTCAATCGTGAACTCCATGGTCCAACCTCAGAAAGATCATGTATGCATATAGAATTCGATATAGATGGATCAAAAATGCGTTATGAAGCTGGAGATCATTTAGCAGTATATCCAGTGAATAATGCAGAATTAGTAAATAAAATTGGCAATAAATGTGGTGTAGATTTAGACACCGTGTTCACTTTAACAAATACAGATGGTAAATTAAAAATTTGATACGATATTGTCCTTAAGTAATATTAATATTTTGATCACATCATTTCGTGTATTACAGAGGAATCTACCAAAAAGCATCCATTCCCTTGCCCATGTTCTTATAGAACTGCTTTGACACATTATTTAGATATTACTAGCAATCCACGTACTCATGTTCTCAAAGAATTAGCAGAATATTGTAGTGATGCAAAAGATAAAGAAAAATTAAAATTGATGGCATCAACCACTGCTGAAGGCAAAGCTGCATATCAACAATGGGTAGTGCAAGAAAATAGAAACATTGTACACATTCTAGAAGATATTCCTTCGTTAAAACCAGCTTTAGATCATTTGTGTGAGCTTTTACCAAGATTACAGTGTCGTTATTATTCAATTTCGTCTTCACCAAAGGTAAAGTATTAAAATAATACGTTAAGTTATAAGGTTATTTAATTAAGATTGTTCATAATTTGTTCTTTATTAAATATTTTTCATTTAGTTACATCCGACATCGATTCATATTACTGCAGTTGTAGTTGAATATAAAACACCTACGGGTAGAATTAACAGAGGTGTAACGACCAGCTGGTTGAAAGAGAAACATCCATCAGATCCACCGTGTTACGTTCCTATCTTTGTACGAAAATCTCAATTTCGTTTACCAACTCGAACATCAACTCCTATTATTTTAGTTGGACCAGGTACTGGCATAGCACCATTTAGAGCATTCATACAAGAACGAGATCTTGCAAAAAAAGAAGGTATTTATTAAAACTCAAGGAAAGATTATTTTGTATTATGTAGTACGTTATACCTGGTATCACTCTACATTGTACTATTTGTAAGTTCCAAATAATTTTTGTTTGTTTTTAGGAAAAGAAGTAGGAGATACAATTTTATACTTCGGATGTAGGAAGAAGGAAGAAGATTTTCTTTATAGAGAAGAACTTGAAGAATATGTAAAGAATGGTACTTTAATATTACATACTGCATTTAGCAGAGAGCAGTCTCAGAAAGTGTATGTTACACATTTATTAGAAAAAAATAAAGACGAATTATGGAGAGTGATTGGTGAACAAAATGGACATATTTATGTCTGTGGGTTAGTACATAATTATTTTAATGATATTAATTAGTAATTATGAAATCTACAATATACATTTGATTACATTGATTCTTTTTTCCAATAGTGATGCTAAAAATATGGCTCGTGATGTACACAATATTTTACTGAAAGTTGTAATGGAGAAAGGAAATATGAAAGAATTAGATGCTGCAGATTATATCAAGAAAATGGACTCGCAGAAGCGTTATTCGAGTGACGTATGGAGTTGAATGATAATTTTAATTTAATAAATATTTATAAGTTGAATTTCTGTAAAACTTCTTAAAGTATGCCTTTATGAAAAGGTGATTGAGAAGTTTCGTACTATTGTACGATATGCATGTAATCATTTTAAATGTTAATTGATAGATACATATGTTAGAAAAATCATACAGACACTAATTGTATTATATGTAAGTAGTTAACGAATTTGTATAAAAACATATTTTTTCTTCTATTTCAATTGATTTTAATACATCGTGCAATAATGAGTTTAAAGAATAATTTTGTATTTGACAAATCTTTATATAAAACGGCTTAGCCGTTTCCAAAAGGCAATTATGTGAGAAGATGGCAAGGTGCACCCCTACACATATGGTATCAAAATGTTCGTCTATGGCCACAGGAGTGCAACTTTGTGTTATTTTTTTATATTCACTATCACTGATGAACAAGGTGATGTTAAAGATGGCATATTAAAATGGCTACTATGTTAAAAAAGAAACTTAAAATATCTTAGAAATTATTGTTTTTTTTTTTTACCATTATACCCTAATACTTTTTTATTCAGAATATTTCAGAGAATCGATTTATCTAAGAAAAGCTACATAGTTCCATTTAAAAAATTATGGGTCATTTTTGTTCCTCCAAAAATATTGCAAATATAAAAAAATTGCACACACTATTATATCGGCAATGAAGAACAGTAAAACTTTTTCTCTTTCATTTTGTTAAGATACTTATTATTAACAAGAAAAACGTTTAATAGTAATAACGATAACAAAAATAGTTATAACGATAATAACAGTTATAACGACAATAGTAATAGCTGTAGCTGCATCCCCATTACCATTGGATTAATTAAAATTTTTGTCTGGAATGGATCAAGTTCCATAGCTTTACTAACAGTATTAATGATTCACATCAAGTACGACTAAAAAAGTTATAGAAAAAAGTAAACGAACTGTTATACTATAAAGACTGACCATTATCTTTTGTCGTTAAAGTAATATGTATATTGACATCTTTTTAGAAGTAAAATTTTTTTCAATTATTATACTAGATGTGTTGTGCAAATAAAACAATATACATTGCAGGTTACGATAACTTTAAAAATTGTTAATAATATTTAATATTTTATAATATGATAAAATAGAAAAGAAACCAAAGAAGTATGCTTTTACAAAGCATTAGTTAAATAATAACAAATCTTTATTTATTACAAATAATTTATTTTAGTAGAAAAATATACAGTATTTACATTTTTATATGACTTTACAGTAAAATGTGATTGAGAACAATAGCAAAAATAGATAGAAGAATATTTTTATACACATTCTACATGTCAACTTTACTTTCTTAAAAAATAATAGTATTTATCAATTTATTCTTAAAATGTTTTTAAAACGTATATGTGTAGTTGCATATTAAAAATAAAGTATAAGAATATTAACATTGTTTATATTTAGTAAGTATAGAGTATAAATTGTAAGGAACATAGTTATTTAAAACAAGTTTTTCGCTAGTTTATTGCATATAATCTAAAATATTGATAATAAAAATTTTTAAATAGAAATATATTATAGATTTTCTGACGGTTTAATGTTAGATTTGGTTTTAGTAAGAGATATATTAGGAATTGTCAACCCATTATTAGTTTCTTGAAAATTTTCCGATATATTTGTATTACTGGAATTAGTTCCTATACTATTAGAGTTAGAATTTTGCAGTTTTGGTGTAGAAGTTCTGCCTTTTAAAAGAACCGCTTGCTCCGTACTTTTGCTAGCTTCCTTAATAGATATTGAAGATACATCACTAATATCTGGTAAACCATATTTATTATCAAATTGTTTTTTAACCGGTGATATTCTTTTTGCAGTATTTATTGGTGTTACATCAGAATTTGATGACGAGCTTAAAGCACTGGCTTCGCGAGTTTTCTTTAACGTTGTTATTGCCCAACCCAGACCAAGTTTTTTAAGAGCCGTTTCCATTTCTTCTGGGGATGATGCATATTTTAATATAGTAGACGATGGTGTACTTGCTATTTGTGAAATTCCGGATAATTCGGAAAAGCTATTTGAACTAGTAGATGTTATTTTATCTTTGTTCGTATACTGTTTAATTGGTAGATCAGTACCCGTAGATTCTTCCATTTGCAATGATTCTTGATTAGCTATGTTATACTGCAATTTTTTAATGTTTATCTCTTGAATACCATTTTCTATATTTTTGCCTTTATCACTTTGAGACATTTTTATGGAATCAAAAAATATTTCAGATTTTTTTACTTTCTGTGCAGTGATCATTGAGGATTGTGTAGTCGAAGGATTGCACATTTCGTCTAAATGCTGATTACGTAAATTAAGTAAAAGAACATCTTCTGGTGGTTTGATTGCATTATCACATTTAGCTGTTTGTATTTCTGCAATTTTTTTTACCGGTGGTGGACTTCTAATATTATTTTGACTTTTATTTATAGTATCTGGTGTATCAAATTCAATTATTGTTGATAATTCATGACCTGATGATTCAAGTTCAGTTCTGAAAAACAATTTTATTAAAGATAGTATCAGAAATGTAATATACTATAATCAAACAATAAAATATAAATGTTTTGTTTACCTGTATGGACCACTAAGTAAGCTCACCGGTGGTTTGCTTCTACCATTGGTAGAGCTAATAGTATCTATTGTTCTTGTTACTTTTGGGATATCAGTTAGTATTGGAATAAAATCTTTGTTTTTTTTTTGCTAAAAATAGCAACATACAATTAAATGAAGAAATTTATATACTTGCATAATTATTAATATATTAACTATTTAAATTACCTCTTTAGCAGGATATTTTGTTGTGACTGCATCGTTTTTTTTATTCATTCCTCCATCCTTTGCATCGGTAACATCTATTGAAGTTTCAATCGAATGCTTTTCTTTTGGGCTTTCAGCTTCTTTCATTGCTATTACGTTATTATTAAAACTTTTGCTTTGCTCCAAAATTTCTTTCGATAATTTCTCTATCATTTCTTCTTCACTGTACTTTGGAATATGCCGAGCATCGTATTTTGGAGTGGACATCATCAATTTTTGAGGTTCATGTTGAAAATTGAATCTATCAAGTTGTATGTTAACTTTTTCTTCACGAATAATCTTTGGCTTAGCCTTAGACTTCAGTACACCTTTTGTCTCAACAGAGCGAGTCATTTTTTTAGATACATTACCATTGTCCACAGTTACTACCTCCATTTCTTTAGTTTCGTTAATTTCTTTTTCGATAACCGATTTATTTTTAATAATCCTTTGAGATTCTAATAATGTTTTTGCAAGTTGATTATGAATCGCCTCTATGTTTTCCACAAGCTGACGAACACTTTGTAGATCATTAGTTAATAATTTTGGTGAAGGTAACTGCATGAAACTAGTTTCATCTCCTGTCATTATAGAAAATTCCATACCTGTAAAACAAATTGTGCAATTATATTTTATTTGTATTTATATTAAATAAAGTATAGAGTATTTATATTAACCAATAAATCTTATACCTTTTTGCTCATTCCGAACTTTTTCAATTAGATTCGTTAAAGAAATTATTCTTTCGGCACACGTAGTTTGAAGATCTTCATATTTCTGTAATATCTGGGGACAATTTTTCAATGCGTAATTACGAATTTCATCAAACTTGGCATGCATCTGATTACAGTTCGGATTATTGCATAAACAAAATTCCAAAGAAACTGGAAGTTTTGGAATCGCAGTTTTATGATTCAATTGTGGCTGTTCGATTTGCTGATAATCAGACAAATCTGTAGATGTTGAACTATTTCTAATAGATGATAATGAATTACTATCAAGTGTCTGAAGACCCGCAGATTTCAGCAATTTAGTAATTTTATCAGGATGAGGTATGTTTGAAGGTAACCTCATAGTACGCGGTGAAGGAGTTTCTGGCGTTGATACGGGACTGATATCTCTTCTTAAAAGTTTCATGCTCTCATTTACCGAAGAATCTAACATTTCCAGAATAGAAATGTTGTTACTTAAAACTTCAAGTACGTCTCTAGGTTTTATTGGCGGTAGACTAGCAAAAGATGTTGACGTATCTGAGACATCTTTTATTTTAATTCTTGATTTAGATTGAATCCAATGTGGTTTACTTGTAGCCTGTTCTTGAGTTCTTGGTGAATATAACTGGGAGCTGTGTGTACTTACGTCTACAGCTACTTCTTTAACTTTTGTCGGTTGTACTCTTATATTAAATTCAGTATCGTCGTCATACATTTTGATTCTTTTACTAATCATATCTTCTGTGTCCGTCTTTTTTGAACATGACTGTGGTGATTTAGGCAAAGATTTTGAAGATTTCTTTATAGAAGGTTTACTTACTCGCATTGGACTTGATTTCTGATACACTTTTGATGGCGCTCGTTTCAATGTTTTCACAGTGCGTTTCGTCTTTTTATGAATTGTTTTTGAACTTTGTTTATCAATATCATTAACTGCATTTGTAATTGCAGAACTTGAGGAGTCATTATCCGTTTCATGTGTAATAACTGTAATTTTTGGTTCGAGTGGATAGTGTTTGGTAACCGTTTCAGTTTCATCATCACCAGGCTTCAATTTATCTTTTTCTTCCTGAATTAATTCCACTTGTGTACCTTTATCTTCAACTACATTATGTTTATCCCCTGCTGTAGTTTGCACAGCAATTTCTACTTTTTTGACAAGTGTGTCATTCTTTTCTTCTGTTTTACTTTTTTTATCAGTTTGATCATCTGGTACACTTATTACTCTAATTTCCGGTGATAAAGGTCTTAGTATATGTGTATCTTCACTTTCAGTTTGAACTGACTTTTCTTTTTCAAATAAGGGTTTTATAGATGCATTGAAAATATTATTTGGTAAATCTACTCCAAATTCTTGTAATAATAACCGCTTTTGTCTTTCAACCTTTTTCAACATATCTAATATCTGTTCTTCACGCGACTCCTCATCATTTTTACATTTAGTTTGTGAAACTGTTTCAGTATCTTCACGCTTACTGCAACATGGGTCTTCCCAGGAACCATGTACTTCAACACGTTTATCACTTTCTCTTGGTTGAAGAGTAACTTGTGTTTCCATTGGACATGAATGGTCAATGGGTTCTTCATTCAATAAAGTTTTTAATGCATAATTTAATTTCTTTTTATGTTGATCTCTTAGTATTTTTCTACGTTCTGGTGTATATGTACCTTTCTAATTAAAAACAATAAAACAATATAATGACTTAGGAACTTATGTTAGAAATAAAAAAATTAAATCAGCATACATACCGGATAACGCTCTATTTGACATGCTTTTAATTTGCGTTCCTCACTTGCGAGAAAATTCAGATTTTGCATGAGTATTTGATAATCGCGACGAACTTTTTCTCTTAATGCAGCATCTTCACCACGTTTTTGCGCATTATGTTTACGACTTTTTGACAAATGTGTTTCAGCAGTTTCCGCTTGTTCAATTTCTTGAGCTAAATCTATGGCACTTGGCTGAAAGTATAAATATGATATATTATACACTTATATACATATGTTACAATTATAATTATTATAATTATTGTCTATTGGTTGTTACAAACCTCATTCCATGTATGTATTTTTTCAACTACTCCAATTGGTTTATCATATACATTACTTTGACGCTTACTATGATCATATAATTTTACTTTATCAGTTGCTGGGCACTTGACATAATTCGGCGTTTTTAACTTAGCATGTTGTTCATTATTGTCAGAAAAGTATGATGAATCATCACTAAATGAACTAACACTGTCACTATTAGTTGAATTTGAAGTCATTTGTACATAGTCTTCTGGATTATACCTTTAAATATTCAATAAATGTATTAGAAATTATGTTTTATTAAAATAAATATTATATTATATACCTTGTTTTATTATTTTTTATCAGAACATTTGAAACTTTCTCTGTACCATGCTCTGTATTGTTGGTTTCAGACTCAGTTGTACATATAGTTTGTACTACCAATGGTGTTACATCTGAACTAGTTTTAGATTGCTGATCCATATTGCCAGAATCATTTTTTATTTCTGAAACTTTTGTTTTAGATTTTAACTGTGGTGAATGAGTTTTTAAATCACTTCTTATAACCTGTAACAAATATTTCAAAAATGTATAAATCTACAATTATATATCTACTGCTCTAGTTATGTACAAATATTATACTTTTACATAAGATTTTGTAATTTTTCCAGGTGATTTTTTAGAAATAACTTTCTTCTGCTTTTTCTTAGTAGATTTGTGCTCTTTAGTCTCTTGATCACTTTCCTTTTGCACAGGAGTATACACTTTATCAGTTTCAGGTAATGTTTGCTGAAGTTTAGCTATCATTGAAGACCTAAGACTTTCTATGTCTCTAACTTGACGAAGACGTTCTTCATGTTGATGTTGAACAGTTTCCTTCTACACAGATTTTACTTAATCTTTTATAAATTAAATTCTAATGTAACATGTTAATGTTTATAATTTTTACTTGTAACATAATATAATGAGTAACAATTAAGAATCTTACTTGTTGTGCATTTTTAACTTGTTTCATAGCATCTTTTCCTCTCTTTAATGCTGCTAATTTATTCCTTTTATCTTTCTCTTGAATTATTGCATTATAATCAGGCTCTAATGTTGCAGATATATGCGCTTGACCAATATCTGCCATATCCTCTTGATATTTTTGTTGAACTTCCATGATTTTCCCATTGTGTATTTGTTTCAAATTTAATTTATCGTTATTTTCAAATTTTTTTAATTCCTCTTTAGCTATGTGTTTAGCACGTTTCAATAGTTTATCTGATATTTCTTTTGACTGCTGTCGTACCTATAAATATTTGTTAAATTATATTTTCATTAATCATTTACTTCCAATTTTGTCAATAAAGGAGTTATGCTTTTTTCAAATGTATTATATTAGTTTTTACATTTGATCATTATTATCCACTTTCTTTTTTTTCATTTATATCTCGATTTGAAAGTAATTCATATGTCGGATACCTGTTCCAAGCGTAACCTCCGACGTCTGTCACGTTCATTTTTCTTAATTTGATCTAAATCAGACAATACCATTCTTCCTCGACGTATATTCAAATGATTTCCATTGACAGTAACATTAATGGACATATTTTATTTAAACAAGATTATATCCTCTTCAAATTCAAATAAACACAGATCCTTCAACTCAAATTTAAATTAATAGGAACGGCCATTCTTTCGTTGACCAATCAACGAAATATCATATTCAATGATTTTATAACTTACAGCGCTGGTGTAGTTTTCCGATTCAAACATAAAAATCACTATACCCTGTTACACAAGGAATTCCGATTCCTTTGGCTCCAGTTCCACTCTGTAATCTGTGGTATTACACATGCGCTCTTATGATGATCGTAATATTAAAAATATGTACCCAGAGGACAGAAAGTTTCATGATTTCTTGTTTACTAAAGTCAACAATGAGTGTTCCATTGATTAAACAAGAAATATATTTTCTTTCTATGCTCGTAAATTTTGTGAGCGTATACAAAAAATTGAATATTACATATGTACAATATTATTTTATATATTTACTTTACCAGCTTCCATTGGTCATTTATTTTTATCTACTATGTATATGGCCGCGAAGGCAAAAACAGATAGTAAGAAGAGCGTCATTCACATGGTTAGAAATTTCCCTAAGTCATCCAGCAACGCAAACTATTATCTAGGTAGTTATTTTCTCTTGGTAGACAAAATACAGTTTTTCATACAATTTTTACTAATTTTTATTTATTATTGTAGGAACTAAAAAGTTAGATACACTTACTATCTGGAGGTTTCTACTATTATTGCAAATAATAAATTATACATTTGCTTTCACGTCTTTGTTATCATATATATATTTATCTGGGGAATGTTATTTTTTTAGCAAGAAAGTGGCTAGTGAAATTACTAAAGCGTCAGCCTTATATGCTCTGCAGTCGGTATTGTTACAAACAAGTAATATCCAGTGGCAACTACGTATACGTTTGAGATATATACCTTATGAATCGAGTATCACACATCCTTTACAGTTCTTCGTGATGAGTTCATTCAGGTGATTAGTGTTTGTCTAAACAAATCATAAATTGATTTCAGAAGTATTAGCTGCGATAGAGTTTTCGTTACATTTGTATCGGAGGTGATGAATACCAAGTGAAACAATCAAGACAGGGAAAGATAACTATATTGCCTAAAACTTCTGTCAATTTGTAGCTAACGATTGTGTATTATTGAACATCCAAACTTTGTAATAACATTCATATTTGTTAACGATCAATTAACACAATTCACATCGTAATGATTTATACTATGTCGAATGCATTTGTGTTTCCTCAGGAAATCCAATGAATGCGAAAATGTGTTTATTCAAAAATGTATATAAAATATCTTAAATAACGATAATGATGAAATTACGAAACGTAATTTTAGGGGTACATGGTAAGTATTTGTTAGCTTTTCTTTCTTTAAACTTTAATTTACATATGACAGAGTAAAGTATGTACTTTAAGGCAACAATGTTTATCAGTCTGGTATAAGTGATCTATTTTATTAATAATTACAAAGATATAACATTTAATAGATAGTACTGGAAAATTAACGTATATATATGACACAAATCATTGTTTTGGAAGGTATTAAATTAACAGTAATTATAAATAAGAATTTCACAGTTTTCATGAAACCTACAAGTAGTATATTTTAGAACTAGACACAATGGAGGCTATGTTATTTAAGGATGAAATTAAATATCTATATAAAAATGAAAAGTTTTACATTTATCATCATTCTTTGACTTATTTTAAATGAACAAAGATAGCAGTAGATAAAAAATGTGTAAAAAAGAATGTATTATACGTATAAAATAGTAATAATTATTTTATGATTTATAACTTATGATGAAAATGATAGTTGTAATAATAAAATAATAAAATCAATGTTAAAATAGCATTGATATTCACAGAATTATTCATGTCATTGTTATGTAATAAAATAATTTTTTATATAATAAAAGACTGTGGTAAAACAAATGGTGACGTTTCTTGCTACTGATATGTTCACTTTCAATTTTAATGTTTTCTCTTTAATAAAAAAAGTAATAGTGTAACTAAATAATTTTAAGTTTTTGTTGGTAATATAAAACTTAAATGATATTGTTATTATGAGGAAGTATCATTGTTATTTATAGCATAGATTAATATAACATAATTGTGAGCATTTTTATATTTATGCTTCTTTGTTACTTTTAACTTTATTTTTAATAACTCTTTCAGATTAGAGGAATACATGGAATCAAAATGGCACGTAGACGCAAAACTGAAATGAAATCATCCGTGAAATCATCTCTTAAATATGTACCTGTTAGAAAATCTAGTAGACAAATAGCAAAAAAACAATCGGAAGAGAAAAAGGTTAATGGTGATGTTTTGCAAATATCTTACTTAAACAATTCAGAAGATTGTAGAAGTGCTACAGACTACACAAACCAAGTACTGTCAAAAAAGAATCAAAATTCTTCAAGAAAATATAAGCACAAAAATGGTTCTAATAGTAACGTACTTGCAATAAACGAAGAGTACTCATATTCAACAACGTCACAATATAAGAAGGACTCTAGTGAAAGCGATAGTCAAGATGGAGTAGACATAATTGGTCAGCCTGAAGAACTTAGTCCGGAAGATGTTCAACAAGTAGTTGTTGGTAATCCGAGTAAGGAAATTGTAACTGAACCTGAGTCTACTGAAATTGAAATATGGCCCGAAGATGTGATAGAAGAAACAATAATTTGCGAAGAAATGGAAGTTAAAGATGATATTAAAAATAATGATTATAATTCGAAACAAGATGATAACATGATGATAAAAGAGATATTACTAGCAGATACACCTTCATTAGAAAAAAAAAATTTTATCGAATATACTGTGATACAAAATGAGAGTAGAATGGCATCCATGTTAATAGAATGTGATTCAAAAAACACGTCTAGTAATGAATGTTGCTGTGCTGTGCAAAACAGTATATGCCCTTTACATAGAAACAAAACGGACAATTCCATATCAGATGTATGTACAGAAGTGCCAATTGCTTCTATTGATAAAAATAGTGAGTTATTCAGTTTGCAAAAATCATATACTCATAATAATAAAAATATACTTAACAATCAAGAAGAATTACACGTAAATAAAAACACACACATGAAAAAATCACATGAAAATTTATCTAAAGATGATTCATTTTATAAAATAGATAACAAATTAGCAGAGATGCAAATTAATGAATCTTCCAAAGAAATACAAAAATTGGTTAATGATTTATCTAACATAGAAAACATAATGTCTCCACTTCAAATTACAGACAACATAGAAAAAGTAATACCAATGACCATTGATGATGAAAGTAGTTGTTCAATATTAGATAAAATGGAACAGTTACATCAGACAAATAATTCTGCTTCTGTACTTGATAATGTAGATAAAAATACAATAGAATCAAATAAATCTGAATCTTATAATGATAAAGGAGAATGTACAGATCAGAATTTATTAAAATTGAAAGTTTTACAAGATAAAAAGAATGGAAATCAAAGGAAACCTATTAGTTCACAGCAGGTTAGCGAAGAATTATATGGTGATAGTGAAGCAGATAGTAAACTTGATGGAGAAGACACAAAATTATCTAGTAGTAGTGAAAATAGTAATGACACATTGTTATCTATGAATAACTGTAAACTGACAGAACTTGACACAAAATGTAATAATAGTTCGAATGATATTGATAAAAGAACTGAATTTAGAAGCAGAAGTGGTAGTACAGATACAACAGGTTCAGAAAGTGGATCAAATAGTTCTGGTGTAAGAAGAAGTAGTAGAATTAGGTCGATTGGTTTAATGAAACAAAGGTAAATATGTTAAGCAATTAAGTGTATATTTAAAAAATAACCAATGTTTTTCATTCACCACATTTTTTGTTCTTTAATTAATGTATAGGTCTCGTGGACGCGGTTTAGTTACGAAACCCAGTATAGATATTTCAAAATCTAGTGTTCAACAAGATCGGGAAAAAGTAGCTAACAATAATTTTTCAATTACTAGTGAAGTAAAAGTTGATAATACAATTGAACCGCAATCAGATAAAGAAAACAATATTAATAAAACAACAAATACACTTGACTCTCTTGCCTCGTTAGCAACAGCCTGTAGTACTACAGGCTATGATTCAGATTCATCTAAACCTGTTAAAGTAAAATCTCGTTGGCGAAGATCAAGCGAACTTGAAATGGGTGGTTCAACTACAGTAGTTGCATCAGCATTAACAACTGGATCCTTAATGACAACCGCGACTACAAATGTATCTGAAGCAAGCTCATCTTCAACATTTAAATTTACAACTGGAGCTACAACAGATGTTAGTTCTTCAGATACTGGAATAGCTCCTGCGGCAATTATTGCAAACACTCTATCTAAAATAGATACAGAACAAATAAAAGAAATATTACCAGCTAATGCTACTAATATTGTACAAATTCCAAAAACTGTTGGTGCAAAAATTTTGTTACCTATGGTTCCTGAAATAAAAGATAGAGAAATGGAAGAAAGACTGAGTCAATTTGAATATTTGAGTGAAAATTTATATCTCACAGAAAGGTATATAGTTCAAATAAGTTTAATTATAAAAGTATGTTGTGCACAGTAGTAATTTCTTTTAAATAATTCTTTTAGGTATACAAACAAAGAAACAAAACGAATGGTATGTGACTGTTTTTTAACAGAAGAAGAAATTGAAAGAGGAGAATTAGGTTGTGGGGAGGATTGTCTCAATAGATTACTAATGATAGAATGGTATGTATTTTCTATTGTATAAACATACCTCCTTTTATTAACGCGAGGTAGTACAAAAATAATTTGTATAATATATTACATAAATTTTAGTGGTCCTCGGTGTGTAGTAGGTGATCGTTGTACAAATAAAAGATTTCAAAATTGTGAATATGCTAAATGTGAAGTATTTAGAACAGAAAAAAAAGGATTTGGATTACGAGCTATGGCAGATATGTTAGCGTAAGTATTTTTAACTATGCAAAGTTATGTATGATAGTTTATTTGTTAACGAATTTAATCTCTAATTATTAGAGGGGAATTTATAATGGAATATGTAGGTGAAGTAGTAGATCCTAAAGATTTTCGACGTAGGGCAAAGGAATATTCGAAAGATAAAAATAGACATTATTACTTTATGGCATTAAAATCTGATCAAATTATTGATGCTACTATGAAAGGAAATGTTTCTCGGTTTATAAATCACAGTTGTGATCCTAATTCTGAAACACAAAAAGTAAGTACAATTACTATAATACTATCTAACATAAATGAATGATTCTTACGTTTCTAATATTTGTACAGTGGACAGTAAATGGTGAACTGAGAATAGGTTTCTTTAATAAAAAATTCATTGCTGCCGGTGAGGAAATTACATTTGACTATCATTTCCAACGTTATGGGTATGTACAATGATATAATATTAATATACTTCGTGAAAGTGTCACCTATGCTATAAATTTTATTGTAACGTTAGTAAAGAGGCGCAGAAATGTTTCTGTGAAGCTGCTAATTGCCGTGGTTGGATTGGTGAAACACCTGAAGAAGAGAAAGAAAAAATTGAGAAAAAGGAAAAACGCGATAAAGATATGAGAAAGAAGAAGGGTGAAAAGAAACAAGCTGACTATATGGAAGATGAAGATGTAAGTTCTATAAATATTTAATGATTTATAAATATTAAATTTACATCTTAATGTATTTTACTTGGTATTATTTTAGTTGGAAGAAGAAATAGATAAGTTATGTTTAGGAGGCTTGAAGAATAGAGCTCACACATTGACATTAAGTCGTTTGATGGTTCGTAGTAGAGAATTAGAACATAGGACGCGTCTTCTGCGTCTTATACAGAGCGGAGAACAGCCATGTAGACGATTATTTTTGGATTATCACGGTTTACGTTTAATTTGGAGTTATGTTATGGACATTTCTACAAATGATTCCGATGAAGCGCAACAATTTCGACTAGAAGTTTTAAAAACTCTAAATACGCTTCCAATTCCTAATAAAACTATGTTGATGGATAGTAAAATCTATAATGTAGTTGAAAAGTGGTCAAGACGATTATATTTTTCTCCTAGTGGAGATTCTCCAGAGGATGACCAAGAAAAGTCAAAATCAAATAGCGAAGAATTGCAAATTAGTTATGACATCGAAAAAAGAACGTCCTATCAAGTAACTGATGCAGAGAAAAATGAAAATAACTTAGAAAGTAATGAAATAAAATTAGACAACGCAGATCGAAATCTTATTCCTGAATTAGCGACAAGTCTTTTAGCTGAATGGTCGAATTTAAAGGAAGTTTTTCGTATACCAAAAAAAGAAAGGATTGAACAAATGAAGGAACATGAAAGGGAAGCAGGTAATGATATTGAATTATTTACTGATATAAAGTAAAACTATACATAAAGTAATAATTGATGTATATTTTTCATTCAGATCGCGGATACAGAGAAGAACTAGAAAAGGAAGAAAAAAGAGGAACATCATATGACAGGTATGCATTTATAATTGAAGAGTTTACGACGAATAATTAAAAAGTGTTTAATTTAACCAGAATATACCTAACGATCTATTCTTGCATATTTATAACAATATTTCGTATATTTTATACTATTGAATAGACATAGATCTGATAGATATGGAAGAAGTGAAGAAAAACGTGGGGATAGGAGACGAGGACGAGAATCTCCAGAGTCTGATCATATTCGTACAAAAGACAAAAGATTAGAAGAAAGAAGTAGTTTAGTTCCAATTCCGCGAATGACAAAATATGAACGTAGACAATTGTTTGCCATGAAAGTTGCTAAAGAGGAAGAAGAGCGACAACGTCGTCAGCAACAGGAATCGTGGCAAGATCATGAAACTAGATGTCTAGCGTTAAGCATAGATCCTCATACTACTGCTATGGTAGATCCACAAACAGGATACCCCGTTTTTTATAATCCATCGATTGGGCAGTGGCAACAGTATCCTACACAAGGTCTTGATTCGCATATATTTTACTTTAAAAATTATTGTTGTTTTTATTCTAGTTCATATAAAATTTTATCGTAGATAGCGAAATAAGTCAACAATGTACCCCTATATATGTGGGTGCACCGCAAGCGGTAGCTGGTCATTCACAGTCCGGAATAGTATCTCAAAACTCGCATGTATTGCAGCCATCAATTTCTTCTGAGATACCATCTGGCATCCCAAGCAATATACCTTCAGGTGTACCTCCAGTAATATATACGTTAAGCCAAACACCTGTGTTCAATCAAACTACAACAGCTTACTCTTTGATGTCCCACTGTCATCAACAATATCCTGAAGGTCAATTGTCCCTGTCTAATAATTTAGTGCATAGTGGAACACCCGTTACAATTCAAACTCAACCTCTGTATGAACATATTGAAAAGCAAACGGATCAACAATTCCCTGCGATTAGACCACCGCAACCAGAAGTACCTCCCATAGATTTGCCGCCTAAATGGAAAAGCGCAACCGATGCCAGAGGCAGAACATATTACTACCATGTGAAAGAACGAATATCACAGTGGTTACCTCCTCCGCCGGATCATATTGGAGTTCAGCCAGATTCATCGTCAACATCGGAATCTAGCGAAGAATCTAGTTCCTCGAACGAAGAGGACGAAGAGATTGACGAAGATAACAACGAAGATTCGAAAACCGAAGAGTTAACTTTAAATAATACTTTGATAGAAAAATCATTAAATGGTTCTAAACATAATACCTGTAAGAAAAGCGCTGTTCACTTAACTGGAAGTTCTGGATTTTTCCCAGAAGGCAAGAAAAGAAGAGAAGGTTTAGTTCAAGAAAGAATTATTAGTGTACGTAGTATTTTCTTTTTATTATTGCGAATAGTTTGCATAGTAATAATTGGTCATTATTATTATTGTATTTATATTATAGCCACGGCGCGAAGAGGATCGCATGGATCACAAAACGCACAAAGGAATAAAGGAAAAATTACGTCGTCAAAAAGAAAGAGCAAAATTTAAAGAACACGTTGACAAAATGCGAAGACATCGACGTAACAACAAATCTAAATCACATTCGCGTCATAGTTTAAATAAATTACAGTCCCCTTCAACAGATGTATCTACAATGTCAGAGAGAAAGATAAAAGATACCTTTAGAATAAATATGGCAAATGTGATGGTACACTTTTTGAATCCGTATAGAAAAAATGATTGTAAACAGGGTAGAATAACTAATACGGAAGATTTTAAACATCTTGCTAGAAAGGTATGTTTGCTTGGATCGAAACTTGTAATGTTGAGAGTAAATTTAATTCCATGATTATTTTTTGTTTTAGCTTACACATTTTGTACTTGCAAAAGAATTGAAACACTGTAAAAGCGTTGATGAATTGCAGTGTAATGAAAATGTTAAACATAAAGCTAAAGATTTTGTACGTAAGTATATGAGTAAATTCGGTGCAGTTTACCAAAAAGGTACAGACGAAGATTAATTATATAATTTATAACGTCAAAAATTGTTATTTATTATACGAATTCTTTAATTTCAATATTGTAATATACTTATTAGAAATACACCTACAAAACGCCTGTATGTAGATACATTTGTAATTATTATTATTGTAACATAGGTAAATTTGTACATGCTTCATAAACATTCTCGTAATTTAGTTATTAAACAAAAATTAGTAAATTTCTAACTTCATACATTTAATGTGTAAACTTAATATTTAATTTGGTATAAAACAATATGTCTGTTATATCTTTTAAAAATATTGCATTTTATGTCCTACTATAATGTATATCTTACACAGTTATGTATTGACCTATCTTTTATATCGGTTTCAAAAAGGACATTAAAATCTATATTTTGTTGTTAAATATCAATATTAAAATCTTAAATATTGTAAATAATATATATTATAAAAATTTTTAACTATTTCATAAAAGTACATTGCAATTACTATTTCCTTAATACGTGTATAAAGGTAAATGAAACTGAAAATAATAAATTTTGCATTTATAAACTTAACTTTTACAATTCTTAAAATTTATTCTATACGGCCCAGATATTTATTCTGGAACGTACTTCTCAAATAAGAATAAATTATAAAATTTATAACAAAAGGAAATCTATGATTACTCGTTAATTAATTGTGATTTAGTAAATATTTGATAAAAAATATATATACATAATTTTATACTAAAACTTTTGAAAAAATAATGGCGAATGAGAAGTTTTCATTCGTCCTGCGCATGCGAGTATGATTAGTTTAATACATTCTGTATAATCAAAGGTAATGCGCATATAACCCTATGATCTATTGTGTATATTCAGTGGCTTTCTCAACTATAATACTTCTTATGCGGAGCTATTTTTTGATCTACTCTGGATCCTTTTTCTTGTCTTGGATTTTAAATGAATCTAGTCTTCGCTTACATAGAAAATTAAAAGAATGGGTTACATAATCGTGCAAATCACGTATCGCACGCTCTGCCCCAACTACTGAACGATCCAGTGGTGGTTACGGCAGTGGTGGGCAGTCTCAGCGCATGCGCAGTAAGCGATTCGCAGAAGTTCTCAGTAGCGTATACAGTTTGATAAAATATAAGGTATCATTAGGCCGTAATGAGGGCACCTAACCTACCCCGACCTAACATAATCTGACCTAACCTTAGGCCCAGACCTAACCTGAACCGACCCTAACTTAAATGGCCTGACTCTACAAGGCGCTTATACTACTTAGGTCTGACCATATAATACGGTTATACTACTTAGGTCTGACCATATAATACGGTTATACTACTTAGGTCTGACCATATAATACGGTTATACTACTTAGGTCTGACCATATAATACGGTTATACTACTTAGGTCTGACCATATGATACGGTTATACTACTTAGGTCTGACCATATAATACGGTTATACTACTTGAATGGTCTGACCATATAATACGGTTATACTACTTAGGTCTGACCATATAATACGGTTATACTACTTAGGTCTGACCATATAATACGCTTATACTACTTGAATGCTTATACTACTTGCAAGCGTGACGATTGACACTGGTCAGTCAGTTGTATAGTTTTATACAGTCATATATATAACTAATCTAACCCAACTTATACATTCATAGTTTACAGTGCAATTATAAGAATTTTTGAAAAATTATGTAAGATCATTAAGGTGCCCCTTATCAGTCACCACTGCGTGTACCGGCTAGATACGGCACTAATAGCAGGCTGTGACGTCAGCTGACGCATGCGCAGAAAGCTCTTGCGTGAGATAAAATCTCACGACTGCCGACTGCCCAACACTGGAACGATCGGCTTCCACGCCCGCTTTTATAAGCGCAGTGTTGATACTGCTGCGCAAAGAACTTCTGCGCATCGTTTGCACGTTATACTATACTATATTTAATTACATAAAATAATCTTCTGCGCAGTATGTACATTGTGTTCAATGCGCCACGTGGCTTCTTATCGTACATTATAGTAAGATAAGGGAAAAGAACTACTTTTATGTAAGAATTACACAAATTAATAGATCACTGGGTATGCGCTTCACATAACAAATGCTTTATGTGAGCATGCGTATTGCTTTTGGTTATAAAACGTAATGGAACCAATCAAAACCGGTATACAGATTATTTAGCTAAAAAAGGATAGAGATTTCAATTAGTTTATTATCTCTATCTGTAACGTTTTACTTCATTCTGAAATTGACACTTCACACACTTCAGTTAAAGTGAAGATAAATGATAATCACATCTTTGCTGTGTGAGACTGTCTTATTTAAATATATTGTTATTATATATACGCAAGAAATTTTACTAAATTGAACATTCACTGAAAAAAATAGATTACTCTTAATATAATGAATGTTCTAAAACCAGAATTAATTTGGGTAGATGGTAGATGTTACAGGTTATTAGCAAATACAGAGTGGTCAAATGCTCGTAATCTTTCTCCTTACGTTGAAGACAATTGTCAGTTAAATTGCAATGATTACGAAGAAGAACATTATGATTCCGATATAGAAATTGTACCACATGGAGCATCAAAATTTAAACACACATTCTATGTGCCAAAGTAAAAAATATTATTTACTTGGATACAATAACTTAGTGTTATAATAGTATTAATAATCATAATATTTTAGATCATTTTTCCCATTTATTATTGGATCTAAAAATGCAGTTCGCAAAAAATTGGAAACTGAAACAAAGACAACTATACAGATTCCAAAGATGGGTCAAGATGGAGATATTGGTGTATATTTTGTATTGTTCTAAGCAAAATTTGAGTTATTAATTATATTCTTAAATAACAATAATATCTGCATTTACAGTAATAATTGGTTCCGATCGCAAAGGAATAATGACAGCCCGTCATAGAATTAACTTATTAACGGAAGCAACAAGAAAAAGGCTCCAATGTACACATTTTTTATCAGTACCTTTAAACGAGGGTCGCATAATAATGAACTTTAATATGTTCAAAAATGATGTACTTACAAAGTTTGAAAAAACATCCAGAGGCTTGGATAAAATGATATTTCAAACACCAAGCAAGTTGCATCTTACTATAGCAGTACTAACATTACTTGATGAGACAGAAAGAAAGCAAGCTATTGAGGCTTTAAATTATTGTAAAGATTATATTGTGAAGTATGATAATTCTGACAATATTAATATATTTGTTGCCTAGTTAAAGAATTTTATAGGAATATTTTTTATGATAAATTGCAGACCTATAATGGAGAAACATCAACAAATTCATATATGTTTACAAGGAACTGATATTTTAAATGATGATCCTAGTGAAACAAATGTTTTATATGCAAAAATAGTTGATACAGATGAAGCTCTGCAAGAAATTGCAGATAAAATGACAGACCATTATCATAGTATAGGTAAAAAGCTATTTTTTAATAATATAGAGTATACATTAATAATAATTATCCTGCAGGGTTACTTGCAAAAACAAAAAAGAAAGTTAAGTTGCATGTGACTCTTATGAACACAAAATTTATGCTAGATGATGAACAACTAGAAAAGAAACAAAGAACTTTAAATACATTTGATGCAACAGAAATAATGAAAGTAATTATATTTATTAATCATTTAAGTAATATAATAGTATAACAATATCATAAAATAAAAATTTAAAACTTGTAGGCTCATGAAAATACATTCTTTGGAGAAATTACATTAAAAGAGATTCATCTATCGCAACGTCATACGATCAGTAGTAATGGATATTATCAAGCAACTGCAAAAATTAGTTTGGATTAATGTTTGTGGATTACTGAATGATATTATTTTGTACAATACTAAAAGAAAACTAAGTATTTGAACATAAATGATTTGAGGTAAAGAGATAAGTTAGTTCAGAAACCAGTTAATATGTGTTTCATTGAATATTTGAATAATATTATCGAAATTATTAATAATTATTATTAATTTAGTTAAATTATTTATAAGACGAAGTAAAAATATATTCAAGCTAGGTTGTTTTTATATTTATAAATCAGTGGCTGAAGTTTTAGACATTGGAGATGGCATTCATCCATGTTCGAATAAAATATTTTTTTCAATTTCGTAAGCTTTATTATTTAACCTAATGTAGTTTTATATATGTAATAGATGTCTTAATCACACATTTAAATCATATTGTTTTATATATTTTCAAATTTTTATTTTTGTAGGGCCCTTATAAATGTCATGTTTAGATCGAGAACGCATGCGTAATGCGTATTAAACATCTACACGTCAAAATAATAGACGAATCAGAATCATATGATATTTTTTTATCAGTTTGACATGTAGAAACTTAAGTTTACGGTTTTTTCTTATCGTTTCAAAATCTCTAACCTCTATTACGTTATACGTAATTTCTGTAACGTAAAAAGTTCAATACCTAGTATTTAAATAAAATTTACTATTCTTTTAAAGTTGAAAATTGATTGTGTATTTATATATTTATTATCAATATGATGCACACTTCTCAAGTACTCATACAAAACATTATTATTAGTAATAATATGGTTATTATAGTACACAATTTTTAATTATTTTGTTTACATATTTGTAATTTTATATTATACATTATGTTTATATCTAAATTTTTGTAGGAATAATTTAATTATTTAAATAATTACTTCTTGTAATACAACAGACATATAAATTAAAACACAAATAAAAGTGTTTATAAGTATGTAATTTTTTTTAGATTCTTAAAATATGCACGGAATTAAAAGAATAGTAGTTTTCTGTACTTTAACAACAGTTTTACCAATTCTGCTTCTTATCACACCTCTATATTTACGTCATAATTTTTATGCTAATGTAGCATATGCTGTAACAGATTCTGATATCTTAGAAATAACTGATGGAATTTCTACAGTATTTTGTTCTGTAAGAGTACTTTATTCTATAATACATATTATATATATAAGAATTAGCATAATATAGCATAAATTAACATTACTAATAATACTTGTTTGTACAGGGACATGTTCTACAAATGAATAGAACATTTAATGCCTTCCAAATGGCACATAAGCCAGAGCTAACTTCATATAAAAAGCATATACGCCTTAAAAAGAGTATGACTTTACCAGATGATACATTAGAATACTGGGGATTTTATCTCTTAGAAGGATCAACCGTAGCCCTTTCTGTCTGTTCAAGGTAATATTTATACTTTTTTGTATTAATGTGAAAATTCATATTATTCATCACCATTCTTATTACTATTTATTTAGATTTCAAGGTGCATCCATACTGGTGGTTAAAGGGGAACGTAATTTACGAACATGTGGAATGTTAGAACACAAGAATAATGAACAGATTGCAAAAAATATATTCTTGCCAGAAGCAAAGCAGCAAGTTAAAGTAACATTTAAATCAGATACAGTAGAATCTGTTTCTAATAATAATGTTACAGATATTGCTTACAACAATACATTGAATATGACTTCAAAAATGGAAGAAAATAATACAGGTAGAGGTATTTCAAATCATTATCCACACATAAAAAGGAATGTCACATCTCAAGATGATGACGAATTAGAGGAACTACTCTGGAATACAAAAATGTATATACAACAACATATGAAATCCTCAAAAGAACCAATGGTACGTAATACTAGAAAATTAAGACATGCTAAAAAAAGGCAGTATAAAATGCAAATGAAGAAAGAAGGAAAGAATTTATTACATGACAAAAAAAGATCAGGAAGTAATACTGAAAATATATCTAATGTTGAAGAAGACAAACTGTTGAATAAAAGAATTAAAAGGACTCAAGATCTTGTTAAGCCACTTTTACTTGATCAAGGTGTCAAGCATGGTGGAAATGCTGTTAAAAATGTAACAAACGATAATGATGAATCTTCTGTATCTAGTTTTGAAAATGAATTATTTAAATGCTATGGAGGTTCAATATTAATTGCTCAAGAATTTGCACCTTCTGAACAATGTACTAATGTCAGCTATTTACTTAATGGTAAACATATGCAAGCAATCCATAATGTTATAGAAAATGGTTATTATTACTATATCTTCTATAGTGACAATGATATTGTATCAAATGATATATATGCATTGTTTGATATTTATAAACCTGTTTTTCATTATGAAAATGCAACAAAGTCTTGTATAAATCAAACAAAATGTTCCTTTGCAATAAACCTGTTGTCTTCTGATAGAGTGATTGTTGAAATACCAACTAAAGATAACACTGAGTATGAAATAGATGATATTAGTTTACTTTTATCGGTTTGTCATCCTCGTATGGAAGTGTATATAATCTTTCCCATTGCAGTATTATTCTTTATTCTTGCTTGTGCCTTTATGTAATTCATTGTTATGTTATTAGCATAAAGTTCACATTTGTTATGTACATATTGTATATATATTGTTAACTACATATTTAAGAAAAATAATGTATAAATAGTCTTCTTATCACAAATTTTATTCGTTTTAATGTCCTGCCTTAAAATTAAATATATGTATAAAAGTTACTATTAAGCACTTAAGTTTAAATAATATATTAGCATTAATAAATATTAAAATACAAAAATAAATATCAGTCAATTTTTAATGAACTCTATAATATATATTAAATTTACAATTTGGTTTGCATTCTTTGTGTAAAATATGTATAAAATGTATAAATTTACAATGCAGATACTACTACTATACAAATAAAAATTAATATGTGTTTATAAGAAAATTTAAAGTATAAGAGATACGTTATCGATAATACATTTGCATTAGCTTCGCACATCCCACTAACGAGTCACAAAGGACAAAGCTGCGCAAACAATGCGGGACAATCCTAAAATCGTGCAAGACCAGAAAAAACATATATTTATCTGTATTTATAGTATCAAATTTTTACGTATCCGTACAACGGGTGACGATACAGTGCGTGACAATCAGCGCATAGCAATATAACGCGTAATGATTTAAGGCGTGGCGATGTAACATGTTGGTCATACAATACGCGGTCATACAACGCGAGACAATATAATGTGTAGATATATAACATATCACGATTTAACTCTTAGATAGAATAGACATATGATATTATGCATAAAGTCTCTCAAAGTTTAGTATGAACTTTTTACGGATCACAGGACCGGTTTCAGGGAACGCTTTGAACCTGCCTCGCGTCGGCCCTGACAAAGGATTATGGGTAATTGACGTACTTCCCTTATGCGCAATGGACATTTACAAAAGAAATATCGTGAAAAAATAACGAATTATCTGAAAATGGTTATATGCGTAAAGAAGGTTTAATCAGAATGACTTTTAACTGTTTTGAATATATGTAGAAAATTTTAATTCAATCGAAAAAGTTGAGTGAAATTTTGAAGACCGTTCGCAGCGCCATTGTGCGGCATTCATAAGAATATTTCTTGTGACGCAATAGGAACTCGTCCTTTCCGTCGACCTACCGTGAGTGGAACATGTCGCATACGTCTGAGCGAAGGTAAGTTACGTTTTTCGTACGTAATCGGAAAAGATACTTTATTTCTTGCATTTCGGAAATTCTTAGTTCACGTATGCTTCTGTTAACGTTGCGTCACGAAGTCTTGGACGTCGACGGTTAACGGAATATCCTTAAAAAAATAGTACCGCAATCGGGGAATGCGTGAGAACACGAGACTGACAACATGGCGTGCATTCGTTTTTGTCACATTGCTTACAAAATTAATAGTAATCTTTTACCATCATTGTCTCGTGTAACCTTAGTGTTATCGTGATCTAACATTCTTATGATTTTGTGCTTGTATCGAATATCCAGACTCTGTGAATATATTTTTGATTCTAATCGAAAAACCTCCATGCCACTCGGACGTGCAAACACACGTTTTTCATTGTATTTGAAATTACGTAATAAAAAATGAATTTTTCCTCTAATCTGACGAAAATGTAAACCGAATTGTTTAGTAGTAGAGATACTGCTTGAAATTACAAACGTTTATACTCTTTGAAATGATGGTTTGTCTTAGACGTTCTGACATGCTCTCGCGTGAGTCACTGTCAGTGCATCTATCAAGTCATCGATAAATTCATTACCATATATATTTAGTGATCTTTCTTAAGTAATATATTGTTAGTCGTTCATAAAATTAAATATTTTGTAATCAAAACTAGTTACATTAATAAATTATAGTACTTCTGAATTTATTATGAAATACTGTTAAGTGTATTTTCTTCAAGGTCATTAGAATTGGAAATCCATTTTAATTTTATCATCTTACAATAAATAATAATTTATTATATTAAAATACAGATAATAACACAGACAATTTAATATATTTAACAATATCATAATAGTCACAGAAATTATTTTGTAGATTTAGTAATACTTTGGTATTCACTACTATGACAAATATATTATACTGCTTCATTTATATTTTAGAAACGATGATCAATGGGCAGGAGATTCCAAAAATGGTCCTAGTGAAAGTGAACAACAAACGTACAATGGCCCTCCAGGCATGGATCCCGATGGAATCATCGAATCCAACTGGGATGTTGTAAGTTAATTACTTAGAAGTTTATAATTATAAAATACAATTCCAGTTAATTAAAAACTTGTTTCAAATGTTATATCATTATCAATCTTATCATAAACAGGTCGTTGACAACTTTGATGAAATGAACTTAAAGGAAGAGTTACTACGTGGTATTTATGCTTATGGCTTTGAGAAACCATCTGCGATTCAACAACGTGCCATTCTGCCATGTATAAAAGGACACGATGTCATTGCGCAGGCACAATCAGGTAAAAAGAAGGAATTAAATTGTATTATAAGATATAATAAACCTCAGTTATTAATTTATGTTATGTTCAACAGGAACTGGCAAGACTGCTACATTTTCAATTTCTATTCTACAACAAATCGATACTAATCTTAAAGAATGTCAAGCCTTAATCTTAGCCCCAACTCGTGAGCTTGCTCAACAGGTATGTGTCAATATTTTTGAAACTGGTAGTACATACAATTATCAGTAAATAAGTCTTCATTCAAACATTTTTTATTATAGATTCAGAAAGTTGTTATTGCTTTGGGAGATTTTATGCACGCAGAATGCCATGCATGCATTGGAGGTACCAATGTACGTGAAGATATGCGAAAGTTAGATCAAGGTGTCCACATAGTTGTTGGTACACCTGGTAGAGTTTATGATATGATTAGTCGACGGGCATTACGAGCAAATAGCATCAAACTGTTCGTCCTAGACGAAGCTGATGAAATGCTTTCTCGTGGTTTTAAAGAACAGATTCACGATGTATTCAAATTATTACCTCATGAAGTACAGGTATGTGAAAATAATAGCAAAGCTTTTATAATGCTGATTATAAAAATTTTGTTGAATATAGTTGTTCAAAATATATCAATCTTTCAGGTTATATTACTATCCGCTACCATGCCAATAGATGTTTTGGATGTATCTAAATGTTTTATGCGAAATCCAATTCGCATTTTGGTTAAAAGAGAAGAACTCACGTTGGAGGGTATTAAACAGTTCTTTATATACGTGGAACGTGAAGAATGGAAGTTTGAAACCCTTTGTGATTTATACGATACATTGAGTATCACTCAGGCAGTAATCTTCTGCAATACACGACGTAAAGTAGATTGGTTAACGGATAGTATGCGTGGCCGTGACTTCACAGTCTCTGCAATGCATGGAGATATGGAGCAAAAAGAACGAGACCTTATTATGAAACAATTTAGAACTGGATCATCCCGTGTTCTCATAACTACTGACCTTTTAGCCCGTGGTATTGATGTTCAACAGGTTTCGCTTGTCATCAATTATGATTTACCCTCCAATCGTGAAAATTATATCCATAGGTAAGTGGTACATCTATCTCGTTTTAAATGTATGGTAACGATATAAAGCAGTGCTAGGAATTAGTTGCCCTTTTCGGGCCGATTTCGGGCTCGATGCCTACCGTGCCCCCACTACCGCACTCGACTGCCGTGCGCCAGGGACGTCGCATGATAGATTTGTCGGGAAAATTTCTAATCACCGATGGGTCCCGACAAATCTATCGTGCGACGTCCCTGGCGCACGGCAGTCGAGTGCGGTAGTGGGGGCACGGTAGGCATCGAGTCCGAAATCAGCCCGAAAAGGGCAACTAATTCCTAGCACTGATATAAAGAATTGTATGTTCATCTTTTACAGTAATCGTGGAGTAAAATCTTTTGGTTTAGATATTCTTCTAATTCTTGCTAATTACAATTTAAAAAATTACTTGTATAATATTATGTAAGTTCAAATACTTACCGTTAAATTCTATTACAGAATCGGTCGAGGTGGTCGTTTTGGTCGTAAGGGTGTGGCTATTAACTTCGTAACGGAGGAAGACAAACGAACCTTGAAAGATATTGAACAATTCTATAACACTCGTATTGATGAAATGCCAATGAATGTCGCAGATTTAATTTAAATCTGATTATTGGCTACAATTCATTATAATTAAAAAAAAAATAATAAAAGTAAGTGAAATACGGAGCTCTCAGCTGATTTCTCATGGTGTGTGAGTATATGTAGAGTGAGTTGGTGAACTATAATCGCTTATGTAAACGCGATCTACCGAAATATTCCAACGTTCTCATCTCAATTTCATTTTATAATTGTAGATTACAAAAGATAGTTATCCGTTAAACTAGGAAAAGAAAAATTAGCACTACGTACATTATAATTATTACAGTTATCATTACGAATATTACTATACTACTATTCCTACCACTATTGCTCTTATTATCACTATAACTGGTATATACTCTTACACTTTTCTCTTCTCGTTCAATATTTATTACTGTTTCTCCTGCTACTATTCCTGTCGTATAACTACTACTAATATCTCTTGTCACTAAAAATATCAAGTTTAATAGAGTTAATATTGCATCAATAATACGATTATTGTGACTGCTACTGGCATAAAACGATAAAAAAAAAACAATTAAGAAGGGAGAGGCATTCAACCAATTTGGTTCTTTTTTTTTATCTCTTTGTTGTCCTAACTCGGAGAAATACTTTACATTGCCTAAATGCACCCACAGTCTTACCTGAATCGACATTTTATTATGAGCTTCAAACCTTTTATCTTGAATCATCTTATTTCGTCGTCTTTTCTACACGATTTTTCCAACTGGATTCATTCCATGTTCCGCGGCCCCTCTTCGATGCTTCTACCGCCACGATTACAGCGTGTTTGTCTAGGCAGAGGTTTAGTTGGGTATTGGAAGGGATATTTTATTCATAAGCGTTGCCGAAGGAGATTCAGGCTTAGATGATATGAATTTTTGTATGTCCCAAATTCCCAAGTACATACCTTCATTAAGAAATAAAGTGTTTGACCTTTTAATTGTGGTTTTTGTTATTACATTCATTATTATGCTCAATATCAGAAACAATTTTAATTTTATAACGAAAACCTTCAAGGAATCTATAATGCTAAAAAAAGTGTGTAAACCAATTTGGTGGAGTCTCACTATATGACCTTTGGACGCGGGACTGTGAGGGCAGACAAAATTTTAGAGAAGGCTATATAACAAGCAAACTCCTTACATACAACATCTGATTTCCAAAGTTTTGTAAATTCATTACAAAAAAATATTTGTAAATTCGAAATTTAGTGTACATACAAGTTCATATAGGAGAACTCGTTGAAAAGACTATATAAATGAGAGCCATATGGTGAGATTGCCATGAATTATCATCACCAGATTATATCGGGAACAAGTCCTATCAATTCTGTACATTATTAAAAAAGTTCTCACAGTTTTTTATTTGTATTTGCAGGCAATTTTAAGCGGTCCAGAAATGAGGGAGATATTTTTGGAAATAAAGACCAAATTTCGTGATTCAGTATAGAAGTTTTGTAAATCGATTTCCACTCTAATTTCCTGCCCTTCACAGGGCATTAACAATAATATGAATAATCAACTTATTTATACGCTTTCATTATTTATTTTTAATGATTATAGGAGTCAAATTTTTACACGATCATTTTATATCTTGTCAATAAAAAAGAAAACTATGAAAGTACTTTTTCATTGCATTAGCCGTGTATTTATATGCTTTGTTGAGAATCAAATTTTGATGTTTTCCGTATATTGTGAGAACTTTTATACGTTAGTGAAAATGTATTAAAAATAATAACTGATTATTTCAGCTTAGTCGTGTGTCCATTTATAGTAGCGCCAGTAATAGTTTTCGAAAGTTGGAGTAATTTCTTGTTACTTCGAGTCAGTTTATTTCTTTTACCTGAAACATTGTGAAATGATTTAGAAACTTCTCGAATTTCCGAAAACTGTTCCATTATCGAATTCTGTAAATAATGCAAATGATTTTTGAAACAATGAACTATTTTTTGCGAGTTTTATTGTATTTATACGTTATATCAACAATTACGAGTACTCTACAGTCAACGCAATAAATGTGAATGTCGTTTGCATTTAGTCACTGCATCACTAGTTTACTTGTCTATATTTATTTTAAATACTCATTTATTTTACGTTAAGTACTGCGAATTGAATTTGTTGTTAATATTGCGATGGGTTCCTGATGACCACAGTTTTGTATTTTTTGCAAGAAAATTATTTAAGTTGCCTAAGCAATCTAGGCGTCATGGGAACTACATCACTTTTAACATGTTTATTTAAAGAAGAAAAACTAATGAATATATAATGTATATCTAATGTAATAGTAAGTGATATAATTGTGTAATACACTGCCGTAATTAATATTAAAATGATTGAGGATTGATTTCTGTCGAAGCATCAATGAATCAGATACTAAAAATCTAAACTGATAGATGAAATTCCTTCTAAACTTTGGAGTGATCTACGTTGATTGTTGAGGGGTTGCTAATTAAATGCGTACCGATTCAAAGTATTCAGGTCCTTTTTATTTCATTCATTGTCATTACGCTTTTATTTCTGAAAGAAGAGAGGAGGTGTATTTTGATGTTCTCTAGTGGATTTAACTTCGACAATAATGCGAAGTTCCTTCGTTCAACGCATCCGCTTCCAAAATCCATAGAAAACTTTTTTCAAGTTGGGTTTATGCCATATCTGCTTACTATTAAACGTATAAAAAATTTGAGCAATAAAAATAAACAGTTCATGGTCAAGGCATAAACCTCTGTTAGTAAAGAGTGCTTCTTGTTTGTGGCTTCAAAATGTTTACATAGTAAACAAGTATACATGCAGAATGTATATGCTTGAAATGCTAATAAAACTGAAATGATACTTCAAAGCAGCCTAGAAGCATTGGTTAGTATTTCAAATTTGAAGAAATAAATATATTTGAAAAATAAAATAAACTCGCAAAGTGATGTTTCATATAATTTTGAACATTTTTTTTTACAAGGTTCAATATGTTAACTCTTCCATTTTTATTTATACAGTTAAGTTAAAAAATATAGTTAACAATTAGTTAATAATCTAATTTACATAATTAAATAATTTCTCTTCAAGGATCCTAAAATGTTTTTGTTTAATAATTGTGAAATGTCCAAAGGACTTTTTAAAATGGTTGTGCATTTAACAGGAAAACATGTAAATGTTAATGTACATACAAAAGTATTTTATACTCTTTATTAGTAAAGAATGTATATATTACAAATACATATAATATTTAAGATGTACATACATATAAATATTATCTTAATCGCTGAAAAATATTAAATATACATATTCATACCAGTATTGAACAATTATAATTAATTCAAGAAATAGGAAAGTATTAAATTATATTTCAAATCATGCTACACATAAAATATAGGAAATCATATTTGACTACGTTGAGTAAACTCATTACTGTTTGTTTGTATTCGTACGATTTAAATGAACATGCGTGCTATAACATTGAAGTTAGGTTAGGTAATATTTCGTTAAGGTTAGGTTAGGTTGAATTCAATATTATTTACATTAGTATTAAATTAAAATTGGGTTAGATTGCAGTAAAATTACGAAGAAATACATTAGCTTGATGCGAAGTTAATGTGGTTGTAGATTGTGTCACAATTGGGTTATTTTGGTATTAGGTTATGTTAAATTATGTCAAATTGAGGTTGGGTTAAGTCACGGTTATTAGACCATGGTCAAGTTAGTTACCATGTAAATATATTTTATTATATTATTAAAGTACATAGTTGGTTACATATAATTCAAATGTTTGGCAGCTTTTACCTACATATGCATAAATATGCGAATACTACTTCAGAAGTATTTTAATTAGAATTACGTTCAAATTAATAATTAACCCGGTAGTTCGGCGCCAATGACTTGTAACGCTTTGAAAAGCATTTCTGTAGTATTTCAAAAGTGGGGGGGACAACTTGGAACTTATATAAAACAATTACTTATTACACGGTGTGACTTTGTGAATTGCTGTGGTTGGTTGTGGTTTGATTTGTTAGGTTACACGTATGTTATATGTTCTTTACATTTATCATAATTCTATTCGCGAACGTGTATTATTATAATTAAATAAAATTGTGAACATAAAATTTTTACGAAACTCTGCGAAAAACACATTTGCATTTATTTTCTTTTATTGCTTTAACAGATGTACATATTTGTATTTAAATCTGCAAACATTTACCGTACAACATGTTATCTTTTTTTATAAATTACGCAGTAAAGTTTGTTGTCAACGATAACGAACGATCACGTTTAAATCTTATAGTTATCTTTCGTGTAAACTAATTATGTTGAATGGGAATTCTTTTTATTTTCAAAGAAATCAATAGATCAAGCATGTCTTCGTCACCGACAGCAAAACAAGCTACCCAAAGCCAAAATATACCTTCGAAACGGATCGTAATCAATGATTCTAGTCAATTGCCTACTGATTATTCCTCCACTCCTGGTGGGACGCTTTTTTCAACTACACCTGGAGGTCAGTACTTTTCGTTTTTAAAAACTAATTTATTTGAAATATCATTAACGGAAATTTCATATAATACATTGACTATATTATAATATAATATAGATTATTAATAGATTAATTTATTAGTTGAATGATATAAATTTATTGATAACTATAATTGGTGTATATGATTTTAGGTCAATATATGATTAGATAATCTTTGTTTTGCATCTTCTGATATGATAGATATAACATGCTGCCTGTGCATATTATTATATCTTATGCCTAGAGTTAGTAAACATCCTTGATTTCGAAATTATTTATAAAATATTTCAAATTTCAAATATTTTTATATAGAAACATATTTTTTATTATAGAAATATAATTTTTATTTAAACATGTAATAGTAGAATTTGCAATGTAAAGTTGAAGTAATATTTAAATAAATTTTTTTAAAATGTTTTTCTAATTTCATGTATATATAGTTTGTTTTATCTTAAAGTATGCAGTTATAATATCTGAAAATTTGTAATAATTATCAACATAACCTATATAAATGATATAGGTACCCGTATAGTGTATGAACGTGATTTTTTGATGAATCTACGAAATTCACCTATATCACAAACACCACCGAGAAATATGCCATCTATACCAGTGGAATTATTAAGGAATGCTTCACCAAATCTTGTAACATCTGCAAAATCCCCGACTAACAAAGGTGAATATAATATTCTAGTAATTTTACATCTCTTAAACATATGATAACATTTAACATGTTCAGTTTTTATTTATATTTATTTGATTTTATTTTACATATGAACATATTATGGACAAAAAGTAATGTAATATTTTTTATATAATTTTTTTTATTCATGTTACAGATACTCCAATAATCGAGGAATCTGCAGAACAGTTTGAAATGGACATGTAAACAAATTGTGATTATTGTGTTCACGTTGTGCCAGCCTTTATACAGATATTAATAACTGATTTAATTAACAGAAAGTTATCAATAACATGTCTTTTTACATAAACATATGATCAGGGGCCTTGTATAGTAAGTCTTCATACTTCATTCAAAAATGATTGAATGTAATTAGTGTATTCAATTCATTACATTCTTACTTTAATTTTTAATAAAGACGATCAGAAATTTCTGACAATAAATTGAAATCAAAACTGCTTATAACATTATTTTGTATCTTTATACAAATTTATACTACTATCAATAAATAATGTTTTGAGAAATAACTTCTTAATACTTTTACTTAGAAAAAAATTATTTACAAAATAGAATAAACCATATAAAATCTTAACACATAACTTACAAACTCCTATTTGGATTAAGCATATATTCTTGATTTTTGTTTAATCTATCAAGAATAACTTCAGCAACATTAACTTTTCTTCCATTACTATCATAGTCATTGTAATAAATCAGTTCACAAAGATCCATACATTCTGGATCATTACTTATTAACTCATTTAACTTGTTATAAAAATTTCTTATGACATCTCTCCGATATTTGTGATAAGCATTTCTCTCTGGATGAGCATGTTTTTGAACTTCAAAATATGTTAATAGAGGAGTAGCACCTTCTGCTACAACGTATACAGGTGTAGAATTCGATCTATCACCATTTGGATAAATTTTGTATATGTTATTATGATATGACCGTCTTTTAACTCCTGCCCGATCACGTACTTCAGGCTCAAGTTCAATTGCACTTTCAATCCATTGAAATGAAACTTCCTTAAGGTCTGGTGGAATATATGATGATGCAGGAATTAAAATTAACAATTTATGTGTGGCTATATGTATGTTATGATTATCTTCTACATTCTCTAACTTCTCAATTATTCCCTTATTAAGAGAACCTGTAGTAGGAAGTATAATTTTCAAGTATCCATAATAATAACTGTATGCCATAGCAGTTCCATAATCTAAGCCACGCATTGCATCAATGTTAAAGACACTTTCCTTATTTTCATCATTTAAACTGATCATTTGTTCTAATGTCCATGAAATCAACATGCCAATTATACATGTTAGTGTTTCAAATTTTGATATGGTATTATATAGATTTGCATAATTAGCAGCAGTCGATATTATGAAGATTATTAATTCAACCTTAAAAATGAATACTAATACATTGTGTTTAAGATTTGCGTTATAAGTATCTATATGCATGTTCATGCATACACAATATTTTAGTAAAACATTTATAATTATAAGTATTGGATTGAAAAATAATATGATAAAAAATAATTCTTGCATAGAAGTAAGATCATTAGCATTTGTGATTCGCACATACAATGCTGATAAAATACCTATGCAACTGGTAGTTAACAGGAGTAACCTTATTTTGTTAGCCATATAATACATTCTGAACTTAATATTGATAGTTAAATAAATATTTCAAGTATGATGCATATACACAATATATTTCACACACTTACAACATATATTTTAAATGTAAATAAATATCCAATAATGTCCAATTATTCATAGTAGGTGTGTTATGCATATCTGTTGTTCAACAAAAAAATTTATTTCGCGCATCTCAACTTCGCCAAAAAGGTCCTCACCACTCGTGTTTCCCCTACTTTTGATCCATGTTCATATTCTAAGGTTATATACATGGTGGATAAATCGTAGTATTTAATAAGTATATGAATATAACATTTGCTTCTCATTTACGCTTCAACTGGTAAACCCATCTTCTTAAAAATTAGTATAATTTAAATGTCAAACTAAACATAAGTTTCTTTAGCTCTTAGCAAAAATGGAGTGTTTAAACAAATTTTATATCTTATACTTTGGAACTGTATGAAGCTCAAAATATTAAAAAATATAGAAAATAAGTTTCTGTGTTAATAAAATTGTTATACTTACACAGTGTACGATCCGGCAAGGGTTTCGAAAAGTATTTGAAAGTAGAAGTATAATGTTGAATGCAATAAAACTTTTTGATCACTAGATATACACATTAACGCGCTGTGCGACTCTGCAGCGTATGCGCGTTACTCCTGTTTACGAACCAATCACAATCAACGTGCGCAGAACGAACGAAAACACGTATTTTAAAAGTCGTACTCTAAAAAAATATTTATCTGTGCGATATAACTTCAATAACGATTAAAAATTTTAAAAACACATACAACATAACACTGTTTGTCGTAATAGTAAACGTAACTCAACCTTAACTTAACATGACTAATCTAACTTAACCTTAACATGACTAAACCTAACTTAACCTAATAAAAACAGACCTAACTAATTTTAACCTAGCCTGAGTATATATTATATACATACATTAGGCGCTATTGTAACTATTTATCCAACAAAATATTTTACATAATAGAAAAATATAGCGTAGTAAGTTTCTAAATTTAATAATATAGCATAATAAATTAGTACATCTTTTTGAGGAGGAATATTTAGCGTGTAGTATAACTTGAAGAATCTATAGCAACCAAAAATATATGTATACTTGCGAGTATGGGGTATTTTATTCTGAAAAACCCACTCAGGCAGTAGAAAAATGAAATGAAATACCGAATAAGAATCGAAACGAAGAAACAGGAAAGTAAAAGGAACGAAAGAAAAAAATTTACACGCCGCTGGTTCAGAGCGCTGTTAACGTAAACGAACAAGTCGATTGACCTACGGGTACGTATAATGGAAAGCATACACGATCGATAAAGCCTGCATATACGTATCGTAGAAAAATTCACAAACTGTTTGGAATGACGGGTTTACGTTTTGAAAAATACAAATGAACGTGTGTGTTCTATTTCAAGGAGTATCAAGGAATAAAGATTCCAGCAGGTGATTTTTCTTACTGATTACCGCCATGTCCCACAATGGACCAATCAGCTGCTTGGTAAACCGCCGTAAAACCTCGAATCTGTCCACAGACGAATGACAACAAAAGAGACTGATAGAAGTCGCGCGCGAGACAGTGGATTTTTTCACGACTTCACCGAAGAATTGCAGTTTTTTCGGTTCTGTTACTTGCCGCGGATAACGTTTAATTGGTCGTGGTGAAAGTGTCAAGGAATATGAAGAGAAGAAATGTCGAGTGCGGTAAGCTTCGGAGGCCCTTGAAACGCAACAAGCTCACCGAGGGAATCTACGGAAGGTAAATTTTGGCCGCCATATGTCTTCTCATTTCGAATGATTAATTTTAAAAATAACCAAAAATTTCGCGGATCTTCATCTTATACGTTTCTAATTCATCGATCGAATATTCGTATGTTTTCTAATTTGAGGAATGTATAAAGCATTCACGATGCAACGTATCGGTACACGATTGACCGCTTTCCAGAAACTGTATGATATAACTTGACATTTGCCAAAACCTTGACCATGTGTGTCTGTTTTTACAAAAACATTTATGAAATTCACTTTTCACAGATACTTTATAATTTGTAATTATGCCTGTGTATTTGATACACAATGTTATATTTATCAGCTACAACATGTAACCGTTACAAAATATATTCAGTTTTTGAAAATTTACATTTATTTACTATTTTTAGTTGCTACTACTTCACATATCTAATTCGATACGTAACATTAGAAAAATATACAGATTGTAGTGAAGATTTTGATTTTATTTTGAACGCTTTAATTTAAAAACATTTTAGTGCAATTTTTTGATTCAAAATTTTGATTACGATTCAGTAAACATAAGTTATATAATTTCATTATGGCAAAACAATATGAATTAGTGTAATGTGCTGTTCAATTTAAATTTTATGTAAAAGATGCTAGTTTACAAATGTATGCACATTGATATGTAGTGATTGTTAGGGTAAACGATGTATATACTTCAAATATTAGAATAAAATAATGAAGATTAAATGTTTTATTTCAGTACTTTACTTTATCTAAAATTCCTTCTGCTATGGGCCATGGTAATTTTGGCAGACTTCATTTTAGAATTCCGTTTTGAATTTTTGTGGCCATTTTGGCTACTTCTAAGAAGCGTTTACGATTCTTTTAAATATCAAGGCTTGGTAAGTATAGTATGGCAATTTTAAGAAATATTTTCTTGCAAACAAGGTTGCATTTACTTTCAGAATAAAATTAATTATTGTATTTTCAGGCCTTCTCTGTATTTTTTATTTGCATCGCGCTCACATCAGATATGATTTGCTTCTTTTTCATACCAGTACATTGGTTGTTCTTTGCTGCCAGCACTTATGTTTGGGTACAATATGTTTGGCATACAGGTAAGTACAAACCAGTTATTTAAAAATCTCTTTATAAATTACAATTATGAATAATATAATTAATCTAAACTAATATATACATTAACAGATAAAGGTGTATGCCTACCAACTGTGATGCTATGGTTACTATTTCTATATATAGAAGCAGCAGTTCGATTAAGAGATTTACGACATATGCCTTTTCATTTGGATCTCTGTCGGCCATTTGCAGCGCATTGGTATATATCCCTTTTTTTACTTTTGCCTTTATAAAAAATCATAGCAAACTAATAAAGAGTTTGATAATAATAACAGACAAGTAAAAATAGCACTTTTTTTCAGCATTGGCTACCCTGTAGTTACGTTAGGTTTTGGTTTTAAAAGCTACATTGGCTACAGAATGAGACAGGTAAATCTGCAATAAATGTAAAATATATATTTTATAGAGTTGTTAAGAGTTTTTATATATGTAAGATTTTATTTTGCCAGAGAAAACAAAAAGATGTAGCAAAAGAAAACGAATTCTATCTACAATTGTTGCAGCAAGCACTGCCTTTAGAGCAACAAACCTCTACTACGATGCAACCAATTCAGCAAGTTCAATCACAAACACATATTATTACATCGTTAGAACAACATGTTAAAACACAATCTAATAAATTAAATTCACAGTGCAATCCAAGCCCTGAAAAAAGTAGAGGTAGTTTGTACTTATTTTCAACTTTCATTATTATTAATTTATCTATGCACAGTAATACAAGAAAACTATTCTGTTATTTAACATACAAATATATTGTAGGAAACAATAATAATTCTGTGGAGACAGGTGTACAAAATGGTAATATACATATAGGTTCACAAATTACACCACAAAACCAAAATGTTACAACAAAAAATAATCACAGAAAGTCCTTGGATAAAGGTGAAAAGCAAGAGGAACAACATAATAAGCATAATATAACAAATGTATCTCAGTCTGACAAAAATGATAAAAGGTTTATACATACAAATGGAAACACAATTGCTCAGAGTGATATACAATTCATTGAAAGAATTGGGTGAGTAAGACTTACTTACATATATGCATTAAAAATAGGCAAATTTTATTTGAATTAAAAATAAAAAATAATGATCTCAAATAATATTTTAATCTCTCATGTAGATATTATGTACAATGTGAACAAATTCACACTGTGCCATTTACAGCAGAAACATTTTAAATAAAGATATTGTTTGTCTCCTTTTCTTAATTATTTTTAATTGTGTAAATTTTTGTTAGCACCTCTATGTCAATTAAATTGAATTAAATATAATAATTTTAATTACTACAGTGCAAAAATAACCATTTAATTTTTAGAAATATTAACTTCATTGCCTCTTATATTTTTTAATTATTTTAAATGCATAATGGTTATCCTTATAGTTATAATTTTAAAATAAAGTAATGTCATTTGAAATAATATTTTAAATAACATTGTTTCGAAAGTGCCCAGATCTGTGTATGGATATATGCATCTATATGTTGATACATTAAGATATTAACTAATATTCCAACTGTAAAATGCAGATCTGTAAATGATTTTGATGCAAATGAAGTAGAAAAAGACAAATTCATCAAGAGTGGAAGTTGTGGGCATGCTACAATGAAATCGCAAACTAATGGTTCAGTAACAGGAAAGTGGAACAATATAAAGGAAAATCGAGAACCATCGTCAACTGTTAATACACAACGAGAACGTAAAACTCGACAAGTCAAATCTACAGTTGATAACATAACTGAACAACAAAAGCAACAAGATGATTATTGTCAAAGGTACTTAACTTATATTGGTAAAACAAGAAACATTTTACTATTAGTGTTCACGGCGATATTCATTTATATTTTTACTTGCAGTTCAAATGTTTTAAATCTATATGCTATTTAATTTCTTTTCGTAATAACTTTTTAAAAGTTATAGCATTAGTATGATTTCATCGAATTAAAAAATACAGTTATCGTATAATAAAATTTTTCTTTGGTGTAATGTAATATCGTTTAAATAGGTTACTGATGTGTCGCAGGCTCGAGGCTGACATAAAACGTTTAAAGTCGGATCTGCAATCCAGTCGACAATTAGAACAGGAGCTTCGTTCTCAAATAAATACTTTACAAAATGGAGAACGTCAAGCTAAGGGTGATATACAACAGCTTCAACATGATAATGATCAATTACAAAGCAAGTACGTAGACAATGTCATTACGATATAATTGTAAGTACGTGAATATACTTTCTTTATAATTACATAAGTTTCCTTATATTTGTTTAAAACTAGATTACATGGATTGGTAACAGCTCGTCAATTAGATAAGCAAACAATGTCTTCGTTGGAAAAACGAATTGCGGAAGAACGGAAACAACGTACTGCTTGCGAAGCGTCTTTAGTTTCCGAAAGACGAGCGCGGCGAGCAGCGGAAGAGGCACGTTCTGCAATTCCACCTCCTCCCCCGCCCCTAATTAGACAAGAATGTACAGATACGTGTAAAACACGGAGATCACAAATGGAACAAGATCTCAAGAATTTGCGACGAGAGCTTAAAACAAAAGAAGAAAGGTGAGAGATTCATATATTAATATATTTTAAAATATCTGATAGTATGCGGTAATGTGCCATATTTTAAAAACTTTTGATCTATTACCATTGCCCGTTATTTTTTGAAACTAGGTGTATCGCGCTAGAAAAAGATGTAACTCGTTGTAAAGAAAATCATAAAGAATCTGAAATTTTACTTGGTGCACTAAACGTGCTACAAGATAAAACTGCTCATTTAGAAGACAGTTTAAGTGCAGAAACGCGAATAAAACTTGATTTATTTTCTGCACTTGGTGAAGCTAAGCGACAATTAGAAATAAGAGAAAGTAAGTACAGTTGGATTTGTAATATTTTGCTGTCATTAAAATCTTTTAGATTATATTGTATAATTAGATATTACACTAAACACATATTGCTTAACTATTAGTATAGCAAAATATAAAGCATATTATATTTCATATATTTTTTATTAAATTAGGTTTAATTAGATCTCAAGAAAAAGAAATTGAAATGCTAAAAACAAAAATAGCCCAAGATTTAGCTGTGATGCCACAAGATACATTTGGACCTGCGCCAACCTGTGCGACATCTAAGCTTCGGTTAAATAATGAAGTACGAGTTGCAGGTACAAAAATACGTTCAAATGAAAGTCCCTGTCCAGGGTGTACAGTATCGAACTTGGATCCAAATGCGACAGCATATACACCTAAGAATTCCTTAATAGCGTCTACTGAAGCTTGAAAAAACTACAATTTTGGCCACGTTAAGGCTTTACAAAAATTGGATATATATAACATGAACATGTTTCAGTTTGTTTCTCAATGGAAGTGGAAAAACTGGTTTTACTTTTTTACGATAAAAATGTTTGCACTTAAAATGCTTAGAACTTACAAGGTATTTAATACTTAAAGATTCATTTCTAGTATTTATGTATATTGGCTTTTTTAATGTAGCTCATATTATAAGTTTATTAAGTTTAACAACAAAAATCCTTTGTAAGGTCTTCCATGAGAGGCTTCTAGAAACATGTTTTACATTGTATTGTCACGTGAAGTAAAACAACGTTATTAACTACGTATAACCCTGGGACGTGATTAACACTGAGTTTAAGAATATTTCGTAGTTAGTTACGTTCCATTAAACATGCTGTAGGTTGATCTAACAGATATCTTCTTTAACGCGTTGGCATTTTCATTAAAATATTAGGACATTAACAAACTGAAGTAACAGTGACGTACATAATATACTTGTTATAAATAATAAAATTTTAAATTAAATTTAATATTTCTATAGAGATTGTATGTGATAAAATGACATTCGATATCACTACGTGTGATTTATAAAAAAAAAAAGAGAAAGAAGGAAAACTAACTGAAATTATATATTTTACTAATTTTTTATAGTGTTCGATGTACACCAATTTTCACAACACAATCTTTACACATACCAAAAGTGAAATAATGTACATTGGAACAATAAGTGAGTAGCGGCATATCTATTATTAATTAGAAAAATTAAAAATCAAAAATTTTAATCTGTGCTTGATCCTCCTACAGCATACGCCTAAATCTATGACGACTTGCTATGGACAGAAAACCTTACTCAAGTCGTGATCCGAAGCTAGTCCAGCATACAAACTGTATTTAATGTCTTTGGCAAACGAAGCCAATTTAAGTCATGTGATCATCCAAAACCAGCCATTAATATACATTGATAAACCTGCCGTTCATCATTCGAAATGATTGATATGAATGTCAAGACGCCAAATTCATTTTAAATGTTCATCGTTGCATCAATACTCTCGTTTCTATACGTTTTTTATATTTTTAAATGTCTTTAATGGTTTAGTTTAGTAGTACAATTGTGTATTGGCTTTCGAACGGTATAAAATAAATGTTAATATTTCGTACTAGGTTTTGAAACATGTACAGTGTTTAATACGATAGATAGAAAATTGTAGAAATTTTAAGTTAGATGTATTAATTGGTAAAAAGGAAAAGCATATATCTATTTTACACTAAAGATTTCGACTCGTAAAATGAGTGTCAAGGCGCGAAACAATGTAATATTAATTTTATGCACTTATGGAATAGTTCAGTCGAATGAGTTTAAGTATTTAAAACATTTTCCTTTTAAGTTACAAAATTTAAATTTAAGAGTTTGATGAATTGTTGATTGTGTTATTAGTAATCAAATTACGTAATATTTCGTTGAACATGCTAGAGGAAATAGAAATTGTATCTTTCTAAAAATTTACCTATAAACGTCTTCCTTTTACACGTTTAATGAACATCTTGAATTTAATACATGTTCCTTTTAAAATATGATACTTTTCATTGTATCTATCAGTGATGATAATAATTTACTAAAACTATGATCAAAGGTACATAGTATATAGTGCTTGTATGTATTGTTTCTCATATTACTTTGATACTATTTTTTTTTGTATACTATACTATTTTTTAGTTTCTAGCTCTGAATTGATTTTCTTTTTTTATAAATTTTAAGATTAAAGTAAAATTTAAGATGTATTTAATACTGAAATATGTACATATAATAAGGATTAATTTCCAGTTAATGTTTAATTAATTCTTATTTGAGTTTAGTGATGAAGATTTGTTCGAAAAGTGTCGGAATTCATTTTTCTATAAATTTGATGTCAAAAGTTTTGGAAAGTTAATGTTAATTCTGAAGTATATATGACCATGTTGTTTCTTTATAAGAATTCGTAAAATTAATTTTATGCAGAAATAATTAAAAAAAAATTTGAAGAGAAAATGGCATTATGCATAAAAGATCTCGATGACAGATAATTTTTACGTATGCTTTTGATCCGCAAGAAAGCCAGTACCTGCTTGCTTCAATGAACAATTAACGACTGGTTGATATCGTAAGAATCATTCTTCCATGATTGTATATATAAGGCACTGTCATGACAGTTTATTCATAGCATAGTGGATCATGACCAACTAGTCAAATGAATTTCTATAAGCACAAATATTTATTAGATATCTAATATTCATTTGATATTTCTACCATTACATAAAAAAAGCAATAACAACTATTACTTTCGTTCATTTATTGTTTTTCAAAAGTCATTTTGATATTTATTGAAGTGTTAATTTACCAATTAATTTCATGTTTCATGGATGATCCACGTATTAAGTGTAATTGCAAAATATTGATGCACAATAAATATTTTAAGAATATTTTTCAATTTACACGATAATTGTATTTGGAACAATTGTTTTATACAATTACATTAAGGGCTACAAATTGACTGAATTAACATTTGGTTACAAATTTTTTTTCTACTTTAAGTTATTTTTAAATGGATAGGCAAATGATGACTAAAAAATAGTAATTTTGCTTCAAAAGCAAAAGGCATATCGATACAAAACTCGTGTAATTTTGAGAAAATTTCTACTTCGTTTTCTGTTCTATAATATAAACAATACTGATACATTTTTTTTTTAATTTAATAATTCACTGATGTTAGCGATTAAAACTATTGAGGAATAATGTGCTTACGTCGATATGTTATTGTGTTTTTACATCATTTTTAGAAAAGAAACAAGATAGTTTATTTCATTGTATGTACTATTTAGTTCCCTTATTGATTACTGCTTGACTGGTATAAAAATTAGTTTCATTTTTAAAATTATTTTGTTTTAGTTAAGATCAATTAAATTTGTGTCTATATCAACTTGAATCATTATGTGCATAAGCCCTTTTAACATAAGGAAGCAGTGTAAATAACTACTTAAAATAGATCAAATGCAAATAATTATTATTAAAATTGTTTGGGCACTTGCGTAGCATAGTCAAAACATTATACATGTATCATTAAATTAATTTATTTAAGAGCAAATCTTGCTTTTTTAACTCATTTATGATTACACTGTTCTTCATAGTTTTATAAATTTATGTTTATTAAATTTATAAAATGAAAATGATATTGAGGACAAAGAAGAACAAAATAAAAATCACTACTTCTACGTAACAGTGGTATAAAAGCAGTATTATAACAAGAACAAAATACTATATGTAAAACATAAATGAGTTAATTTAACAAGAGACGTACAGAAAGATTATTCAAAATGGAATTGTTTCAAAAAGAATTTGTTTATTTTTTTTTTTTTTAATACATCACATTAAAATATATATACGTTAAGTACCTGATCAGGAAATGCTGTAGTGTTCGCGGCTAATATACTTATTATGGATTTGATTCCGTTATAAGGCTGGTTTCATGAACAAATATACTCTTGCTATTTAATTAATTAATATTGTTTATATTGAGTTAATGTGATATATCATAGGCATACATTACACACACACATTTGCACATTGCGTTATCACACATACATTTATATTCATGTTGTATATGTTCACCTAACTGTCGTAGCATATACACGTACATTTAATTGCTTGTAAGAACAATTAGTCATTTACGTTTCACGATAGAATATAATCTTGATGAAAAGGCGCTTCTTACGCTTAACGTGATTGAGTAACAACTACGTTTTACAATCAGCAAGGAATTATATTTTACAGTGAGCTTGTCATTAACTATTTCAATTATACCAAGAAGCATATTTTAATGACAATAACTATTGCTTTTTGTTGTACAATGTACTTTTGTTAAAGGATTAAATGGATATTACAAGTTTGTTACGAATAGAAACTTCATTTCAAATATAAAATTGAAAATTACTTTATAATATTACATTGTAGTTAACAATGTTATGAAGTGTAATGCTCTTTGATTACATATTGATGCACATAATCATTCTTGTTAATATATTTCTGTACATTCATTGATAATAAAATTCATACAGAACAATGTAACAAGCTGACAATTGAAACAATGAACAAGCGTAACGAAGCAAGATGTTTATTGTATTTTTATAACCATATCCCAGGAATGTATATGTAATACTGTACATACTTTTTTTCACAAAACATCAAGATAGTAAAACAATTAATGAAATGATCTGTCGGTTGTTTACCTTTATTAAGATGAAATATGTTTTATCATAAAGTGGTTTCGAGCAAAAATTATTTGAACAAACGTATGCTTTCATTGAATCATTTTGATACTGGTGAATGCTTGTGTTGTTTATTGCTGCATAACAATTTTGTTTGTATATTGTTATAATGTTCTTTTATTATGTTCCAAAATTTAAACACGTTTAAGAAATTGTTATTATACAATGAAAGAGTATAAAATTCTTACTGAAATAAATGAAAATAGGTGAACAGAAATTTGAATTAAAATATTATTTGTAAACAGTGAAATTGTCTTTAACCAAGGATATTTCTTTTATTCTGTTCTTATACAACATTTGTTCTATAAAATTCTGAATAAGTCTTCGACCAATTATACAAAACTGTATTTGTCATTTCATAATGTACTGACAATGCACGCAAATGCCCTTCTCTGCTTACATATAAGTGCTATTAAAAATCTCATTCTTTTTTCTTTTTTAATGTTACATTATTCATTCATCAACTATTCAATTCCTTTAGTTCGAGTGAAGCTACTCGATATTACCGAAATTCGTCTAGTCCCTGTAAATGTGCATAGCTTATTAAGAACAATCGAACTTTTGCTATTTATTTAAGCAAACTTTTATGAAACTATGAAAGAATAAATTTCATACAGACGATGAACACATTCTTAATACGTGTGCATGTAACAACACACATGAATGTCCATTTTTCCATAATTGTCATAATTGTCATAATCACGACGAATCCCAAAAGTATACGAGACATACTACAAAAGGTACTTCTACGAGTTTTTGTCGACTGCTCAATTAATACAAATTTTCTTTCTGTTTAAGATTAACACTTTAACGATTTGCAAGGATCTATTAAAAAGAAAAGAAAGTATGAAAGTTACATGACATGTTTTCCTAATTAGTTCTTAAATATTAATTAACAATCTAAATGATCATCTGTCGTTAGAGTGTTAAATTTGTATACTCAATCTGAAAGATGTATTGCAGTTGTAACTTAAAGCTTGTTATATCACCACGAATTATATCGCCAAGCGTTGTATTACGATCGTACTATATCCGCCAGATTGAGTATGCTTAATATTTTGAAATGTACTTATACTGTTCGTAACGTTTCTGTAATTACTTAATTGACACTAGGTCCTAAACAAATTAAGTTTTTTATACATCGAGTGAGGTTGAAATCTTTCTGCTTTAAAATACGTATATATACGTCCTAAAAATTATTTGTAAGTATGCGTAACAAAAATTGGTTATCAGTGATAAAGGACGTATATACATGAGTATCAATTAACGTTGTTACCCTTTCATTTTGAAATACGTATATATACATCCTGAAGAGTACTCTCGAATGATATAACAATGGTGAAGGACGTATATATACGGTCAGAATAGAATACAGATTTTATTCTGAGTAACAAAATGCATAACTTTTAACTATCATTTCATGAGAAACATTTGCTACAATGGAAGAATCGTTTTTGTATTGATAGTTCATCTATTCTTCCAATCTGTTTGATTTTGTACGATTCTATTCAGTTTTCCCTTAATTTATCATTATGATACCTCTTCCTGTTTTTATTGCATGAAGCTGGAAGTTTGAACGTAATTTATACCCTTTTAATTGCAGCACAGTGAATTACGATTTTGAATAATCGTGCGTATATAAAAACTTAAATGTTTCATAATATTTTCACACATAATAAAATATGATATTTTAGTATGTATAAAAAAAAAAGCTAATATCCCAATCTTGTTACATTTTTTGTAAATAATTCTATACTTTCCTTTTACGCTGTAAAATTTTAAACGAAAGGAAAGGAACTAGGTACTTCTTCGGTATTAGTACTTAATGACTCTTCATTGTGTACTGTGTACCACCATTTATACGATAGAAATATTTATTAAAATAAATATTGTAAAATGACACGTGTATAATTTGTATATTACAATTAATATAATTAAATTGTCACGTGTACATATAATTGTCATTCGTTCATTCTTCGCTGACTTTTTACCTTACCCATTAATTTATATTATGAAATTAAAACAAAACTTTAATTCTATTTGGCTTGATTAAATATTATGTTGTGAAATGCACATTGTTACTGTTTTCAGTTAAATACCACCAAATGAATTTTTCCTCATTTATTAAATATTTCTATAAATGGAAAAAATACATACTGGTATAAATAATAAATTCAATACCAAAAACAATGGATTGACAACATAAGGAAGTATTTTCTATTTGTACCTCTTTTGTTTAAACAATATTGATACTGTTGTAGTTTAAAAATATATGCACATATATACATGTACATATATTTCCTATTTATTTATATGACGAATAAACATAAATACTTTATGTTATAAGATTTTCTTAGTTCATGGTGATATATTACAAGAAACTATTTACATCCGTCAATGAAAAATTTCTTCAGTTATTTATATTAAAATTATGCTTTATGTATCTGTAATAGTTTACTATCACTGAATTATAATTCCATATAATAATGTTCATTCTCTTCTATTTTTCAATTTGTACATTTTTGTTCCCATATTAAATGCACTATTTTTCAACTTCATTGGTTTTAGATTTCACTTCAGTTAAAACTCCTTCTTCCTTAAATTTAATATACAGAGGATCACCTTCTGCAACTACATATGAAAGTACAGTTTTCTTATAGTAGTCTGATATTAACTCAAGATTACTTATAACCACAGATAAAAGATGTGCCTTTTCTACAAATATTCCTATAAAAGTGAAATATTTAAATATTAGAATGCTTCGAAACAAGTTGCAATATATGTTTCAAAATTTATATGAAAACAAGTCCAAAAATGTTTTGGAAAATAATTATTAGATGTATTAAATTTACCTGGTGCTTCGTACATAAGGTATGCAAAATGAACATGTAAGTAATAATATGATGGTTGATAATGTAAATATATCCTAAGCTGAGAAGCAGATAAATTAAATTTTTTAGCAATTGCTGCTATTCCAGCATCTCTTATATTTTTCAATAGTGGAAGGTGTGATGCATTCAATTCCCTTATAGATTTGATTTTTTGTAATGGGAGTGCTATCAATTTTAATGTGTTTAATTGACCATCCCATTTTAAATCATTCACCAAAACAAATCCAGTTTTTTCATTTCTATCCTCATAAACAATTTTATCTTGTTCTGCTTTGTGTTCCAAAATATTATGTATCCACTAAACATATTAAAATATTGTATAATTTTGTGTGTTATATATCATGTAATTATAAAACTATTTATCATACATACATCTGTAGAAAAGCTGCTTGATTCTATATATGGGACAGTAACTTTTTGATAAAGTTCATATGTTTCATCTACCATATAAAGTTCTTTTTTTGTAAACTTTTCTATATGTTTCTGTGTTGCAGGATGTATGACCATTGCATTTATACCTGTAATAATAAAAATTTTGTTATAAATAAATAAAAAAAAAAATATATAAAAGCAGGTTAAATGCATTGTGACATACCACTATATTTCTTTGCTGGAAAACATTCATAATTTCCGTAAATCGTATTACTATACAATTTTTGGAAAACTGTATCTTTGCCAAAAAATTCTTTCAAAACTTTCTGATCATCTGCAAAATTTTGTTTTTCCAATATCATAACGGCTGTACCGTCATAACCTTCAAAACTACCTTCAAGGCATATTTGTTTTCTCATACAGTTAGTTTGTAATATTTTGTTTAAATTGAAAACAGGTAAAGATACTTCATTTTCATGTATGTTTTTTATTTTTTCAGACGTATCATTATTGTCTATTTTAGCTTTTTTCAATAGGGGACAATCATCCACATTGTTATCAGTAACTATCTCGGCCATTGTTGATGGCGTCCTTTTATAAACAATAATTAGAGCGAAAGTTGCTTGCTAGGAAAGAATATTGTCAAATGTTTACTTATCTTTCCTTTCAGCAAATTACATTACTTTTTATTTACTTTGACACTATTTGCGTCTGACAAGTTGTCGTTAAGACAACCGTTATTTCAGAGGTTATGTAAAAAGAAGACTGAAAATTAAAATTTTGTGTAATATTACTGTTATCATTTTAATGAACACATAATCATTGATATTTGCATATACTTTTAACATGTGAGAATTTCATTTATCAGTAATATATGTATATATGTATACCTGGAACCTACAGGATCCACCGATTGAGTACAACTGTTGCATTATACATACATACAGAATTCAAACACTGTGGCTAGGATCCAAGAAGGTTGTATCATTTGGTAACCTTTGCAACACTACAAAAGGCGTACATTAGAAAGCAATTACTGTGTGGATCAAGAGGTTCATAACAATGCTACAAGTAGATGACAGAAAGGTAAATCCCCCATTAATTTTCTACCCATTCGTAGTCCTTAAAAATAAACAAAAACGTCAAAGGATCTTACTTTTTTATATCGAAATTTTTATCGTAATTCATTTTCAATTTCTGTTTTCTTTGTTTTTTCATTGTGTATTAACTGCTGTCATGTTAGATATAGCAGTTAACGTATTATTTATGATACCGAAAATAATTTTTGGCACGCTTTGAGGTTATGTATTTTTTATAACAAATTAAAAATTTGTTTCTTTGTGCGATATGACTTTTTCATCATTTGTTTACACATATGAAATCTGAACAATGTTATACCTTTTTCTCAAATATATTGTTTATTTATTAATACCTTTTCTAATCTTAAATATTATTTTTTTTTGTATTTGTTTTTTGCAAATATAGTGAAATAGTTATATCACTATTACAGATATCGTTATAACTATTACAAATATGAAAATCGAATTATAGACATTACGTATAAGTGTAGATATACATATTATTCCCAGAATAGAAGGTTATTTGTAACTGTCATGAATATACTTCAACAAATTCTAAATTTGAAATTAAGTTTGAATATGTACCCTTGATATAAATTCGGCAATTAAGATCAAATCTGTCAGTTCTCATCAGATGTGCACGTAATCACTGATATTACGTTCTTTACTAAAATTAAACCAGTAATTAATTGCTGATTTAATGTGACCCACATCATCTTTAAATGCTTCTTACTTCTAATTTTATATTATCAGTTTGTATACGTATTATCAAAGTCGAACGATATACCGAAATATAACTTGTTAACTGTCATGTTTTTAGAACATTCGACTATCGTATTATTTAGCGATACTCTATTCTGTTGCTTAATTTTTCGCAAACGTAAACAAGTTTTTCCTTAGTGCAAATACAGATAATAAATTCAAGTTACAAAGTCAAACTAATCTGAATCTAAAGTTCGAGGCGGTAAACAAAAAAATATTTAAATTTGCTCCAAGGAAAAATCCCATTCGTTCCTAATTATTAATAAATTTTCGACATTTTATGAATGACACGATTTGAAAATACTTCGCGTTTTACAGACTAAATTGCTCAATTACAAACGGTTGATCAAATAATATTTCAATTCCATAACACATTACGCAAGATTATGTGGGTGAGTCTGTGGTTACATTTTATAAGCATACATGTATTTCTGTCCAGAGTCTCATACATTTACTTCGAATATAACGTTTAATTTCTATTCCACATGACATACTAAATTCTGTTAAGTCTTGAAATGATATTGCATTTGTTTCAATTGTCTTGAATGACATTCGTTATTGTTATCAGCACGCAAGTGGAAACGTTTTAATTGTAGACACAATAAACGAAGCTCGATTTAAATATGATTGTCGTGAATAATAATTAATTATTTATCATGTGACACGCCACAATAGAAAAATGTACGTATTTCAAAGATTTTCGTATTATCATTATTTGATATTACGCCGTGGAAATAAGGAGCTAACGAGTTGACCTCTAGATAACCTTATTCGCAAATATATGTTATTAAATTAATTTCGCTATCGATCGCGATAAATAGTGTCTCGTATCGTTTAGTCTTCTCGACGTAATACATCGATTTTATAATTTGTTTAATAGTATTGATCTAAAATATTCTTTTTGGAAAATTTAAGAACATTCTTACCGCTAGGAGATTCACAAGTCAAGATTTATCTAAACAAATGCCCCGAACGATAACCTTAAACGTCTGTGTCCCTTCATTAATTATTTTATCGATAATGCACGTTGCACACGTTTCTTTCCATAGTTATTGTTCACTGATTACAACAAAACTCTAACAAGTGGTTTAAATACATCTTTCTCGAGATACATTTAAACCAATAGACAAAAATGATGGAACGAATCGGTATGCAATTTTATGTTATGATATTCGAATATCATCGTTAATCATACATGTACAAAGAGTTACAAAAGAAAGTATTTAGATTTAATTTCAAAGTTAAGGTATGGTAATAACAGATAATAAAAAGATGGCTATCGTGTAACGTTTCTTACCGATTAAATCCTCGACCGCAAGTATTATTAACAAATCAAGTTTTAAAGTAGTATTCCTTGATTGTATCTGCCTGAGTGATTAACCGTCGATAAAATATTCAATTACAATTACAACTTATTAATAAATGTATCTGCACATGAATTTGAAACGTTCATATTAGTTACGAATCTACTTTAAAATGTTGACATTCAGCCATTATTCTACAATATCACAGTAATCGAAAGGTCTAATCATATCAACAAAAACATTATCTCTAAGAGTGTTGTAATACATCATATGTTTTACATCATGATCTTGAAATGTCATTTTTCACATCAAACTAGAAAGATAAATGGCGTAATCAATTGTCATTCTGTTGATTGACGTTTTGTTTGTTTGACAACCACTTCAACATTTCTCTCGGCCGACTTACCGCGTGCCTTCTGTACACATGTTAAATCTTCTGCTTCTCTAGATCATAATACTTTGATCGTAGATGTCGTACGTTTATAACTTCGATACATGCACTGGCGTAAGAACCGCGTAAATCTTAGTCTTTAGATTTTAGGCCTTTATATCCCTGCAATGAATTATATACTTGAAACACGTAATCAACAACATGAAATGGAAAGTGAAAATCATCCAACTGTAAATGTAGCGTCGTTAAATGATTCTGTAACCACACGGACTATCATTAAGCGATGAAGAAACATTAGAGTTCGATGTGGCGATGTCACGTCGTCCAGGTGCATTGTGATAAACGTTTCATCCGAAGGCCGTGCTGATAATGTGGAAACGTCACTTCTCTCTCTTTCTCTCTTTTCGTTTCCTCCGCTGATCTTCGTAAACGGTTATCTAAGGCGATTCATTCGTTAGAATTGCACCAATGACCAGTGTGCTGCTGAATTGTACCGCTGATTTACATCGCATGTTTCTCAGTGGTAACGCTGACTTACGAGCTCGCGGTCGCGTTTAGTTGGTTCTCGTTCAAGAGTCGAAGACCTCGTCGTCGTTCGTTCGCGTAGTGACAAAGCGTAAACTTTTCGATCTATCGACAGAATTACCTGTTGAATGTAAGTGTTTGTGGAGCAGAAAGATAGCAGCGTAGTGGAGGTCCAATTGGGAGAGGCAGATCGGAATTATTCTGGTTGAATGATTTTCTCTTAATTAAGGCTCGAATTTAACGGAATGTATCGTTCGCTGAACCGTGTGTCGACTTTATGATAACACGTGACTATATTTCGTGTGACCCTTGTCACATGATTCCATTTCGCGCGTCTCGTTAACCCTTTCAGTGCTGAATATTTTTAATAAGTTGATGATTGTGTATCCTATTCTCATTCAGAAGCATTTAAATTTAGATTATCGTGCAAAATATGTAATTAAGTAGTTGTATTAATATACTCACAGTGTTTATGCTCGTTGACGTAATTAAAATTTTGTTCAGGTTCCTCTAGCTCGAAGTTACGCGCATTTATAAATAATTTAATAACCCATTCGGCATGAGACTTGACAAATAGAACGTTAACTTCTTTCGTATCTTCAGGAAATCGTTTATTTGTAATTCAATTATGTACTCATATTATCTGTGTACCTTCGTCATTTCAACGGTAATTTGTCTGTGCCGCTGTCATATTAGAGTTGCTATTATCGATAAATATCGATAGGATCGAATGCTATCGATAATTCGAGACATGGGTAATATTGTTGAGACGAATAATTGACATGACACATAATTTTATCAATTAATTTCATTATTTTTATTTGAAATTAAAATAAATTATTTTTGAAGTTTGAACAAGAATAAATGCCTAAATCATGCAGCTAATCTAACCTGACTGATATAATAAGTATGACAGATGAAAATCAAAGATTCGTATTTGAATGTCAAGTTGAACTTAACCTAATATTGAAATTTGGCGGGTAAATGAGGAATAATAAATAACAATTTTTGTATTGACATTTGTTAACTTCATACTTAACGACATGACGTTTATCCATTAATGAATTATGAAGTATTTACTTAGGTACCATCTTTCATTTAAATACCGTTCTGTCGTTTAAACACCATTGTAAATATGTACTATTTCAGGTACTATTTTATATGTAAACAAAATCTCTTTACTTTATTTAAAACTTGATAAGATAAAAACAGATCAGATATACAAATTTTCAAATAAATCGAAGACGGATTAAGGCGTTCGAATCCAAGAATAGATCCTTCTTTTTAAAACGTGTAATATTTACACGGTTGGATGTGAAATTCTTCAAGAATAGACTTCTTCATCTTGGACATCCTTGAATGTCCCGAACCATGACCAAAACCAATGTTAATGTCATATTGTTTGATCTGATTAGGACAAATAAAATGTCGACAAGAAAATTGAATTGCCGAGTGGTTACGAAGTAAACATCTGTCGTACGCTCGTGTCTTAATTGTTAAGACTGTGTGGAGAATTAAATACACTAGGTTACATCATCGGCGATGATTTATATCGTCTGTTTTGTTGAATTAACGTTATTCAAAAGAAACCGGGAAAAACTTGCGTGTCATAGTCATTATATGGTGCGCTATGTGACGACAGTTTAGTTTCTTTTCTTATGTAATTTTGTTAATGACGAACAAAGTATTTAATTTCAATTTTTTGCAATTCTAATTTTTGACTTTATGCTGTCACTTCTCTGAATAAGCATAGAATTTTAAAGAGCGTCTTTGTTAATTCATATTTCTTATCTATACGTTATACCGTTATAAAGCCGACTTACTATTTCTGTCTATCCATTTGCATACTGCTTTCATTATAACTTACACTTTTAAAAATATCATTTTTTGTCTCTGAACGTTTGTAATTTTTTTTCTTTTCAAATTAATTTGTTATTCACATTGAAATTAATTGAAATGAATCTGCAGGAGATAATGTCTCCATTAATTTTTACAAGAAATAGCAATTAATTTGTTACAATGTAATTTCATTATTATAAAATTAGAAATACTGATTCTATTATTTATGCATCATGTTACAAATGGTAATATGATACATCTTAGTAAACAATTTCTGATCACTTACCAGCTGTGAATAGGAGATTCTTTGCTCATTCATTGTATAATAGTTCAATAATTTTATCAACAATGTTTTTTATAAAAAAAATTAGTAAGGAAAACTGTCCACATTATTAAAAAGCAATTGAATGAACAAAAATGATTTCTTCAGATATTTAATTAACAAAATGTAAAAAGAAGAAAGGCAGGATCAAAACCTACAAGTAAAAGTACTTGACTCATTAATTGTTATATAATGATAAATTATGCAACACTGCACTAAATTTAAATTATCATCAAAGAAGAGAAATAGAATGTCGAGATTTTATAGTGGTCTATATTTTCCATAAGGTCATAGAGAGCAACTGTCCATGATTGGTCCCAGAGAATTTAAATGTACAATTACAGACAACTGTTCTATTTTAAATATATATAGATAAATCCTGCTTTACACATTATCAGCACTGATATTAGCACAGACGATTCGTTTGTTGCGTAACTATTACTAGCATAACTTCCACATAGATATTTCTTAGTAAATTTCCATCTTGCACAGTATTGTCACTTGTACCGTATACTGCAATTCAGGGAATCCGTGATACTTAATCTTGACAATTTCCAAATGCAGAAATTTTCTAATTTACAAACTTACAAATTCAAAAATTTAGGTTTCCAATTTTATTTCAACCCTTCCCCTCTCCCTTTCCTCTTCACAGAATATCGCAACGAGCAAATGAATAAACAAAAAAGAGAAATAACATTTGATTATAAAAAACAATTCCGATCGTTGATAATTTTCAATCAATAACAAATTTTCAAACCGTAGAAACTCGATTGATTCTAACCGATACGCTTCCAATGAGAAGGACATTCCACAAAAATTTATAAAAAAGACTTGTTTTTTCCTCCTTGTTTTTGACCGAACATTTTCCGGTATTGGGTGTGTATTAACGATTAAATAAAATAGAAAGAAATCAGTCATGCACGATCTTACAAAATTGGATGGCAGCGGAAGCGAACTACTTATGAAGGGAAGAGGTATTTATTGTCATGCTTCTTCTATTTTGCTCAATAAATCCGTAGGCACGCGGTCATCAACGCACTCCCTCAGATACACAGGCATTTCGTGAAAGAACCAAGAGGGATGCCCTGATTGAACTTCATCGAGAATTAGACAAGCTCGAGGGAACCGCTACAGGAGAAGTTAAAGAGGAGATCCACCGGCAATTTGAAGGCTTCATCCATCTCTTCAAGCGGTTTCTGCAAGAAGAAGGACCTTCGTTAGAATGGGACCGTATACAAAAGCTCCCCGACGATGCTGTAAGAAGAAGGAATTTGTATCTTATTCCAGAGAAAGTATGAATGAAAAAGAGATAGTTTAAATAAAATTGTTATTTTCAGATAAGAGATTACAACTCTTTGCCACTACCAGAAGGAGAAGAAGTGAAAGCCCTGTTAAATAAATTAATTGTTATCAAATTGAATGGAGGACTTGGAACCAGTATGGGATGCCACGGACCAAAGTCTGTAATAGCAGTACGCAATGGACTTACATTTCTTGATCTTACAGTGCAGCAAATTGAGGTGATTAAGATACTGAAAATAACACAACTTGTAGAAACAAAGAATTAATCATATTTTTATCTATGCATAGTACTTGAACAAAACTTACAATGCAAATGTCCCTCTAATTCTAATGGATTCCTTCAACACTGATGATGACACGCAAAAAATTATCAGGAAATATAAAGGAATAGATGTTGATATCTATACATTTAATCAAAGTTGTTATCCACGTATCAATAGAGATTCATTACTTCCAATTGCAAAACACTGTGATATTGCTGATGATATAGAAGCGTAAGATTATTAATAAATAATTATGCAGATTAATTAAAAGTTGCATGTATAAATATTTATAAATATTATTGATAGATGGTATCCACCTGGCCATGGAGATTTTTATGAAAGTTTCCGAAATTCTGGTTTACTGAAAAAGTTTTTAAAAGAGGTATTGTTAGTTGTATCAATGTATGTTACAAAAAGATGATGTTTTAAATGTTGCTTGTTTATAATATATATTCTGGTTCTACAGGGTCGTGAATACTGTTTTATTTCCAACATTGATAATTTGGGTGCTACTGTAGATTTTAAGATTTTAAAATTACTACTAGATAAAAGTGAAGCAGCACCTCATGAATTCCTTATGGAAGTTACTGACAAAACTCGAGCTGATGTGAAGGTAATAAAACTTTCTTTTGTAAAATAAAATGTTTATAAATGGTCAAAATAAATAGTCTTTTATATCTGTAGGGTGGAACATTAATTAAATATGAAGATAAACTTCGCCTTCTTGAAATTGCACAAGTTCCAAAAGATCATGTAGATGATTTTAAGTCTGTGAAAACATTCAAGTTTTTCAATACCAATAATTTGTGGATAAAACTCAGCGGTATATATTTCTTTTCTTTAATTTAACTATTGATAATTATTATATTTATCATTTGTATTTGTAGCAATTGAAAGAGTACTTGAACATAATTCTCTGAACATGGAGATTATTGTTAATAATAAGACTTTTTCAAATGGTTTGAACATAATTCAACTAGAAACAGCTGTTGGAGCTGCAATGAAATCGTTTGAAGGAAGTATTGGTGAGTAATATACTTCAAATTTTTAATAAATTTTTAGTTTAAATAATTATTTTAATATAATCATTTATGTTTCAGGTATAAATGTACCACGTAGTAGATTTTTACCAGTGAAAAAGACCTCAGACTTGATGCTTGTTATGAGCAATTTATATACTCTCCGTAATGGTTCATTAGTGATGAGTCCACAAAGAATGTTCCCTACAACACCCCTTATAAAATTAGGCGATAATCACTTTTCTAAGGTTATTATTTTAATTGTCATTTATTCAAATACCAACTGCTATTAATTTTAAATTGTTTATGCAGGTTAAAGAATTCCTTACCAGATTTCCAGCTATACCAGACCTCTTGGAGTTAGATCATTTGACAGTATCTGGTGATGTTACTTTTGGGAAAAGTGTAACCCTTAAAGGAACAGTTATCATAATTGCCCATCATGGAGAACGCATTGATCTTCCATCAGGAACAATTTTAGAGAATAAAATTGTTTCTGGTAACCTACGTATTTTAGACCATTGAAATTATATATCACAAAAAGAATTTATTGTTGCGCTTAAAAGAAATAATGCCTATATTGTACATTCGTTTAAAATTAAATATTAAATAAATTTCCAAACAAAGTATGTACAAATTTTGATCTATACATGAAAGTAAATATTCTGATAATAATAATAACAAATTGTATATTTAGATTCTATTCAAACTTATTTTACTAGTCTGGCTACGGTTTAGCATAACCATAACTTAACCTAATTCCCAGTAACCTCATACTGGCCGAACTTAATCCCGCCTAACCTTACCTCAATCTAATCTAATGTCGCATTTCGTTTATTCTCTATATAATAGATACAAGTTTTGTTTTTATATCACTATGTACAAATAAACTATAATGTTAATAAATTTACTAAAATTTTCTCTGTATTGTTAGTTCTTTTCATTTTGTTTACATATAAATTGTGATAAATAAAATCCTGTTACAAAAATTGTATTGGTGTGTTAATTGTCTACCATGTATATAAAGGGATAGTGGACTAACACATTGCGAGAAAAGGATCGTATCTATTTAACGGCGCCACTACGGAGTGTAGTGTTTTTGGCGGGAAAGCAGCGAAAAAGCAGCCGTTACGAAACGAGACACCAGAACAAAACTGATAAGGTTTTAACTCAACCTATACATTTATATTTCACATCTAAAGTATAACAATTTTTTAAAAATTATGTAGAGTGATTAAGATACCCCCTTTACTAAAACTTGTACTTTACTAAGGTTAAAATCGCGGCACATGCGCGAAAAAACAATCAATATCTCGTCAGTGGGTGGGGAATCTTTTGAGCTTATGTTAGTCAAGCTGCGTGAAAGTGATGCGACCCTAAATATGTACGTCATAGCATATGAATTGTTTTCAATTTATTGTATATAAACACATCTATGAGAATAAAAAGGTAAAAAAGAAATTTTTCAGTATACCTGAGTCATGCATTTACAGATATATTTTATAAAGTGCCTTCCCTAGTTTTGTGAAAACGATTTTTTATGAAACCAACCGTGTTATTCGATACTACAGGTCAGAAAAAGTATTTTCCATTGTTCAGCAGAAAGAAGTGTTTTGAAATACAATTGTAATTAATAATTTTTATAAAATAAGAATCAAAGATAAGAAAAGCTTAATCTTTGAACAATTCAAAACTAACTTTAATTTACAAATATCTTCAGGTAACAATAGATACACTATAAAATAATCAGCTTCCCATGTATTGTTATATGCATATTTGAGCGTTAGTTGCTGAGCGTTAGCGAAGACTATAAGATAAAAAATGTAGGGAAATTACCCACGCTAGGGCCAAAACTACTGGACCAATCTCAATCAAATTTTGAACTTAGCATCCTCATGGCATGGGGCATTGCAGATGAAAATTTGGTTGAGATTGGCCCACTTTGACAAAATTAGTTCTTTTTTTGCATAAAAAAAAAAGCTTGAGGCTATGCTATTTATATCTTTTCAAATCATATAATGAACGATTGATTTTTATTGGTGTAGCACAATCAATCTATATACGCACGTTCAGACTTCACTGTTATCAACAGTAGTCTAGTGAATAATAGTTTTAAACAAATAAATATATTGTATGATAAATTGTGCATCCACATTCTTTCATTTGATTTATTACATTTTATATATTTTCATTTTCAAAAATTTTGTTTATTATTGATACCTATATAATTTTTGTACGTGTCATCTGAATTGTATACAATAATATATTTTATGATGAATAATAATTAAATGTGTACAATGAATTTTGTGAAGAATGTTTAACAAATTAAAAGGTAACAGTGAAAATCATTTAAGATATAAAGTTTAAATTTATGTGGCGATACAACAGTGCAAGTTGTTTTTTACATTAGTTAAGTTTATTGAATTTAAAACTTGTTCAGTGTTTCAAATTCAGGTGAACATTTTATTATGACAAAAATTTATTTATATTGTAGATAAAATAATCATACTAAATGGAGAAAGTCAACAAGAGACCAGAATTGCTTCAACCCAGTAAATCAAAGAACATAATTCATAACTTGATGTTCAGAGATTTTGGATTTCATATATCACATAAAACTGGCACACGTGAATTAGAATTAATAGCTGAAAGGCATCTAGTTCTAAAGGATCACAAGGAATTGGTAAATACAAAGTAGTTATAAATCTAAGTAATGTAATCGAATTATTAAATTTATTTTCTTATAGCAATGTGATTTGCCTGGAATCCCTAGATCAACATTTATGATGGCTTTTAGTCCTGATGGGTAAAAATTAAAACAGATATCATGTTGAATATTGCCATTAAAAATTGAATCTGTTAGACATAAAAGATTATAAATTTTAGAACTAAAATGGCATCGACACATGGTAATCATAATGTCTATATTTCTGAAATTGCAACTGGGAAAAATATTGAAATTCTTTCTGGTCATCCACGTACTCCATGGTGCATAGCATTTCATCCCTCTTCTAGTCAAATACTAGCTTCTGGCTGCCTCGGTGGTCAAGTTCGTGTTTGGAATTTAAATGTCAGTATTTACATGAATAACAATTAATTTTTAAATGGTTTTTTTTCAATGTAATTGCAACTTATATCTTCCTTACATAGGGTGGTAGTAAAGTATGGAATTCAAAATACACAAGCTGCATGCCATCTCTTGCCTTTCATCCAACTGCAGAGATACTTGTTATAGCATTATGTAATGAAATACATTTTTGGGATTGGAATCAATCTAAACCATTTGCAGTAGTAACTACCAAAACAGAAAGGGAAAGTGTAAGGTAAATTTTGATAATTTACTTAAAAGCTTTATATATTTTTAACTAACTTGTAATAATATTTTGCAATATGTTTCAGATATGTGGCTTTTGACAGTTTAGGGGAAAAATTAATAACAGCTATTGAAAACATTCAATACCAGGAAAACAGCCAAGAACAAGGCAGCAATGTAGGAAGGTACATATAATAATCATTTAACTCATTACACATTTTCTGCTACATTGTAATATGAATGACAAAATTTTAGATCTGCAAGTGTTTCAAGGTCCCGAATACGACATAGCCTACGTGCATTTAAAAAATCTGACGAAAGTTATCTTCACAATACTGAAATGTCTATTGATCGAAAAAGCGAAAAGAAGAATGTAAGACCACGATTATTACCTCTTCAAAGTTCAGAATCTAAAGAAATTTTAAAAGTTCGTCAGCAATTCGAATTGCTTAGTCATTGCGTTGATATTGCTTGTTGGTAAGTTATTGTTTAGACTATTAAAAATTACGGTTTTCAAGTGATATGTCTTATTTTTATTATTTTAGGATCCGGGATAAAGCAATAGAAGTATATGTTAATGATAGTAATACCTCATTAAAATCTATTTCAAATATTCCTTCAAATTCTGAAAATGAAACAGTTAGAAACTACGAAGCACTTTTAGGAACTTACAAAAAAGAAGACAGTAATATTGATAAAAAAATTGACACTCAATGTCAACCATCTACTTCTAAAGGATTTACAGGTTTTAAAAATAATTGTAATGGAAATTGTACGAAATCAGTCGTTACTAATGGTAGCGCAACCGAAGAAAACGTGAAATGTGTACCTCATTTACAAACAAATGATTCATTACAATCATGTGATAGTTTATGCGACATTTTAGTGAAAAAAGTGCAACGGTCCACTGGAAGCAGGAATGTCCATTCCACATTATCAGTTAATAATAATACTGATACAAACTTAACTTTTTCTGCTAGTACAGTGGGTAGAGTTGAACCATGCTTACCTAATATTTCAAACTTCATCGATAACATATCTGGTAATTCCACACCAAGAACATCTCAAATATTAAGAGTCAAGTCTGGGGACTGAATACTCCAAGTTCTTGTTTGTCTTATGTTGTTTTGGTCAGAAGAGACAAGTACAGTAGATATTTGGTTTCCAAAAATGTGTAAAATGCGATTTCTCATTGCCAGGATCCTGAAGTCAAGAAGTAAAATATTTAGAGGAAATTTTTCACAACCCATTCTTCTAAGATTTCTCTCCCAGACTTGATTCTTATATACAAGTAAAAAATATTATTCAACTCAAGATGAAATAAATAGTAGATCATAATAATGGTCTATTTTCTAATTCAACAAATTCGTCCTGTTCTTGCTTAGATTCCAATTCTGAAACCTCTGAATCAAGGATGGGAATTCTACGCTCTCGTAGGTTTGGATGTAATAATACTTCCAAATTCGGGATTAGAGGTATACATGGAAACAATGATAATACTGAATTAAATATGATACTGAAAAGTATACTACGATAATGAGGGAGTATCACCAGTAAGGTAAAACATTTTATTTTCTAGGAACGATCTCAAATCGTGCGAGTTACCGTGTACAAGCATGGGATTTTTCTACTGGCGAAATGCCTGACATTACAAATTGTAAATACTTTATATTTATTTTCTTCATATAATTATTTTATAACTCGTTAATAAAGTGCTTGTATATTGTAGCCGAAAAAAATATTGTTGTCCCTGAATGTCATATTTTTAACGATGGTAGTATAGACATTTCTTCGGATGGAAAATTATTAGCAGCAAAATTCAATACTATGTTAGGTAAATAATTTAAAAATAATATCTATATAAACATGTCAGTTTACTTTGTTAATTCGTAGATTTCTTAGGGATCTACAGTTTAGAATGGGAAACATTGGGAAAAAGAATGTATTCGACAAAAGGATGCAAGCCTTCACTTTCTGTATCACTTTCACCAACGCAACAACACCTCTTAGTTGGTTTGCCAGGAAGTATTCAGATCTATAGACTTGTAAATGAAGAATTTCAAAATGATTGGAAAACATACAGTATTCTTGGGCATCACAGAGATTTAATTATGACTGATTTACACATTAAACATTTAAGAAAGAACGGTACTATGGTAATTGATAGAGAATTATTACACAATGATCACGAAATGAGAGTTTATAAAGCTATAAATTGCACCAGATGGGCGCCGCAACCTGGACAAGGATTAGTTTATGCCACAACCACTGGACAATTAAATATTCTTTATTAATGTATTTATGATATTATGATACTAAAATAAACATTGACTCCTGTGGATTAGCATAATTGTTTTATTAAATAAAAGTGCGTAAGAAAAAAAGTTTGTTACGTACTATTAATAAAAAGATATAAAAACATTATTGCTTGATATAAATAGTTTTAAATTTTCATAAATTTGTAAAAAAACATACCATATGTGAAATCAATAAATTTATAATACTTCATTATTATGTATAATTTAAACAATTATTACTTGAAAATGATTGCATGTTATTGTTAATGTGTACTTAACATTGTATAAGTTCTATTCTATATCTTTACAAGATTTTATATATTTTAATAAAATATTGAAAAGAGTATATATACATAGTATTTAGTAACTTACCAATATAGAGATCATAGAATTTCATGATTATAAATATGTGGATTATTCGTTTGTAAGTATTAGAGAAAAATAACATTATTAGAAATAAGCAGTTAATAATATTTAATCGGGTTCAGGAAATTATCCATCATCATATAACAAACTATTTAGTAGTTCAGGAGTTTCTGGTTGTTTCAAACAAAGAGATAATTTATCTTGTAAATTTGTAGGATATTTATTTTGTTCTAAATGGCCAAGATCACGATCCAGTATTGTCTCAATTTCTTCATCAATATACAAAGAATTCTCATACATTTTTGTAGCATACGAACTACTTTGTTCTGTAGAATTTATCGTTTCATTTATTGTGTTTTGTAACTCAATTTCTGACATATTTATTGTATGAAAATTATTTAATTCAGTAGGTACATCACAGCCAACAATCTGGTTATCAAACTGGGTCTGTCTTCTTATCTCTGTTAATGAGCTAGATATTTGATGATATTTTACCTGATGTACTTTTAAATTTCCTGTCTGTGAAAATGTTTTTAAACAAAATGTACAATGATAAGGTCTTTCTCCTGTATGACATCGTGAATGCCTCTGTAATTTATATTTTGTCACAAATTGTTTACCACATTCTGAACAAACAAATGAATTGTCTGCTGCTTGTAAATTTTGATTGTTAACAGATTGTTCCATATCCATGTGAAAACTTATCATATGAGATTTTAATGACACTTTATAACGGAATGACTGATGACAATTGGCACATCGAAATTGCTTTTTACCTTCATGTCTCTCTTTATGTTTCATTAATATTTCTTGTTGATTGAATGACATTTTACAGATCTAAAAATGTTATGTATTAAAGTCTATATAGTTTCTTATTGTAATCTAAACTTATAATTATTGTAGAACAGTAGTAATTTTGCTACAAACATTACAAACGAAAGGCCTTTGTCCAGTATGAATACGTTTATGCCTGATTAAATGAGCTTGGCATCTAAAGCTTTTAGCACATATTGGACATATATTTTTTCTTATTCCTTCTTTGCTTAAAGTATTTTTTGGTATTGTATCATTTACTTTCAGCTGACATAACATATCCTAAAAAGTAAATTATTTTGAAATTTACTTAGTCTGCATATGCTCGATATGTCATTCAAAATGAAATAGATGTAAACAGTTGGAAGGTATATCATACTTCTGCAAAATCAATTTCCAAAGATGGAGCAGTCAGCTGTTTTTGCACATTTGCTACCATCAAGTAGAACTCATCGAATATATAAATTTTTTGTTCGCAATCTAAACAAACATATTTAGAAAATGCATCGGAATTAGAAATATTTATTACCTGGAATAAGAGAATATTATAAATATTGTTGGAAAGATATGAATTTTGCAATTCACTAAAATTATACCTCCTTAGAGAAGTACTTATTTATAATTGACATTAATACAGTTCCTTTAACTTTATCAGCAAATAAATCTGTGCCTTGTTGTTTTTCTTTGCCACAAAGGCGACATAATTTCATATTTGTTTTATGCAACATCATTGTCTTATCGCTGTACATATACAACTTCAGTCAATTTTAACAAAATCAATAAAGTTACAATGCAAAGATTTTATGTATTCTTTAGATTTTCAATAACAAGTGTAATAAAACACTTTTATTGTTAGTTTAAAAACTTTACATACATTTTGTATGTAATTGTAGTTAGTATTTCTTTTTCAGACTTATTTATATGTGTCTATTATTAATAAATTCCATTAGTTAATACAGTATGTATAATAACTTGTTTTTGGCTACTTTATGCACATTATATCCTATTTTCTAGTATATATTATTTCAACAGTAATTCTAAACAAAAGAAGTATTGAACATTACAAACTGTACAAACTATATTTTCACAAAAATATTTAGCGTTTGTGAAGCTCAAATGAGCTCTGACAGTTTCCCCACCACCTTGTGCTGCCTCTCCATGATTCGTTGTTATTCTATCAGTCATATTTATGGTGGACAAAAATATATGGATAAATAAAGTGATGATATGGAAAGATATATTAAATAGAAGATCACAGAGCGTAAGCACATTCATATGCATCGTATAATCTTTCTTTTGACAAGTATCATATAGGGGAAGAAATCACCCAACATTTATCTTTGATTTTGAGAAATCAAATAATACATATATTAGTATTATATTTAGACTATTATTTTTTATAATATATAGTAGCGTGTGTACAATCTTTCATTGAACAGTGGTTTCAAGAGTGAATTGAAAGTAATTGAAATTTATCGAGAAAGTGCAGTAACGACATAACAACGATTTATAAAATTCCCTAGAAATTTGGAAACATGTATTTCATTTCATTTCATTCTTTATTTTCTTCCTCGGAAGATGGCGTTTTGGCCACAGTACGGCTCATTCCGCCTCGTTTACAATGTACTTTATTACCAACATGGGCTTACAAAATTACGCGCCAAAACACACCCACACTCATACCACACTCTCCTTCTCTTTACAATGCTCCTTTTCTCTCCCTCTCTCTCTTTTTTTTTTTATTTTTTATATTATTTTATTTTATTTAAACATCATATATATATATATACATAACTACTTCTCTCACTCTCTCTCTTTTCTTTTTTTTTTTTTTTAATAATATATTTACATCTAAATATAAATATCACCTCTCTATTTTTATAACCTTATTCCACATTTCCTCAAAAAGGCACCTATAATCCGTAAAGTCCTCGGTTCTCCAAACTCCTTGCATTCAAAAAACTCACTCCCCTCTCTCACTCCACACTCCCTCATTCTTCGTACAAAATCTACTCTTTCTCTCTCAAACTTCTCGCACTCCCACAAAACGTGTTCAATATCCTCCACTCTATTACATATCTCACAATATGGATCATCTACTATAAATTTTCTAAACAGCGACCATTTTAAATTATAATGATTCGCTCTAATTCTATTTAACAAACACAAAGCCTCCCTCTTCAAATTCCCTATTCCCTTAAACCATGGAAATTCCTTCCCTACATTATTCCATTTAGCTTCAAAATATTTCCTACCTTTAAATTCTCCCTGTCTTAAATGCTTTTCAATCGATCTTCTCCACCCATTATCTCTAATCCATCTTTTACAATCCCTTAAAGTAAACCTCACCCACGGATCAACTTCCCCAAAGGTAGCTTCCTTTGCTACTCTATCTGCTTCCTCATTCCCCTTAATTCCTACATGTGCAGGCACCCAAGCTATGGCAATTTTTCCCATCCCCTCTATATTTCCTTCAAATCTAAAATTTCTTCCCTTAATCCTATTCCTAATCTCATCTACTTCTGTCCCCTCATCCATCCCCCTATTATCATTACTAATTTTCTTTATCGTACTTAAAGAATCTGATAAAATTAGTACATTCTTATCCCTAAATTCCCCCTCCGCTATCTCCACTGCTTTCTTAATAGCCAGCATTTCAATAGTAAACACTGAGCATTGCCTAGGTGTCGTAAAACTATATATACTCCACTCCATCCCTCTTTCCTTATAAACTACTGCGCCTCCACCATTGCCTCTACCCTCTACTCTAGACCCGTCTGTATATATTTCAACTATTTCCCCTATTCCTTTAAAAAATCTTTCCCTAAATTCCCCTAACATTTCTACTTCTCCACATCCACTCACTTCAAACAATCTTCCGATCTCATAATCCACATACTCCTCAATCCTCACACTCCTCCATAATCCCTTGTAATCCATTTCCACTTTTCTACTCATGCTTCCTTTCAGTTCCTCAACTCTTCGCCAAGCATCTATCATTATATCTTTCCCTTCCTCAATCTCTTCAATTCTTCGATTCCTTACACTCTCCTCCAGCGCCCCTATCACCTCCTTGTCTCCCATCCAATACTTTTTAGCTATATACCATTCCGTTAAATTCTCTATTCTCGTAGTCATGTCCATCGTCCCCGCTTCCACTTCCATAACATTAATCGGAGTGGACAACCGGTACCCCATCGCAATCCTCACCCCCGCATTGTGTACCTTCTGAATTTTTTCTCTATTCTTCCTATCATTCAAGTATAAAAAACCTCCATACTCTATTACCGATCTCACCATTGCATAAAACACCTTAATAACCGTTTCCGGCTCAGTTCCTTTTCTCGCCCCACAAATACACTTTAGAATATTTACTCTCTTCCTTACTTTGCTTTGAATAAACTCCGTATGTCTCCTAAAATCCAATTTCTCATCTATCCACATTCCTAAAAACTTTGCAGCCCCTACCATCCTAATTTTTTCCATACCCACCACCAGTTCCTCATTATTCCCTCTCCCTCCCCTCTTGCTACTATTAAAATTCACTACTTGCGTTTTTTCTGCCGCAATCTCCAACCCAATATCACCAAGCCTATCTTTTAACATCCCTAACGCCTCTTCCATCTTCCTCCTTCCCTCCCCTCTCTTATTATACTCTACCCATATCACAATATCATCCGCATACTGCAAAATCCTCGCCCCCATCTCCAAAAGTCCTCTTCCAATTCCATATGTATACAAATTATACAAAATAGGGCTAAGAACCGACCCCTGTGGTAATCCCTTCAGTAAAACCATCTTCTCCACTTTACTTCCTAGGCACCTTATCTCCAGTATTCTATTTTTTAGCCACGCCTCCAAGTACTTCTTTATCCTCCTAGGACACCCCAATTCTTCCACTTCTTGTAAAAGTACATCATGATCAACATTATCATAAGCCGCTTTAACATCCACAAACGCTGCCATCACCTTCTTACCTTTACCCCACTTACCCCTAATCTCATTCACTAAAATACTAATGTTATCCATTGTGGATCTACCTTTTCTAAAACCATTTTGATTATTATCCATCTTCCCTTCCTTTTCCGCCCATAACCTTAACCTTTCATTCACCATCTTTTCTAGCAACTTCCCCACACAATTCATTAAAGAAATTGGCCTAAGAGCTTTTTTCTGCGATTTCGGTATAAATTTCATCACCGCCATTCTCCATCTCCTTGGCATTTTCCCTTCTCTCCATATCTCATTATACAACTTCAAAAAAGCAACTCTCCACCCTTCAGTCCACAATTTCATAAAACCATAACCTATTCCGTCTTCCCCCGGAGCAGATTTCCCCTTCGTAGCCTTTAAAGCATTATTCAACTCCTCCATCTCAAAATCTCTTTCTATCCAAGTATTCCCCTGCGTCCCCTCTTCTACCCTTTCACTATCATCAAAACTTTCCACATTCATCACCCCGTCTTCCTCTACATCTACTTCTTCCCCTTCTTCCCTTTCTTCCGATCTTCTCCTACAATATCCCATCCCCTCTAATTTCCTAATTTCCTCCTCTTCCAATCGTTTCATTTCCGATATCTTCAACAAACTTTGTTCTTCTATACTTATCCCCTTTACCAAATTCCTCACTTTTTTCCACATTTCTCCTATATTACCTTTATAACATATACTCTCCACAAATTCCTCCCAAGCCCCTTTCTTCTTTATCCTCACAATCTCCTTCATTTTTCCTTTTATTTCCTTCAATCTCTCCCAATTCTCCCCCGTCGGATTTCTCCTCATTTGTCTTACCGCTCTTTTCCTATCTTCCTTCACCTCTTCACATTCCCTATCCCACCATGGTTGCCTTTTAATTTTTCTACCACCCCTGTTCTCTCTTCCATGTCCATTTCTATTTCTATACCTATTACTTCTCTCTAACCCCCTACTACTACACCTAATCCCCTCGCTCAACATCTCTATTAACCTAGAACTTTTCTCCTCTATCCCTACATCACCATTAACTACTTGTAAAACCTCCTCCTCCTTTCCTAACATCCATTTCAAAAACTCCGCCTTGTCCAATTTCTCCATCTTAAATCTTCTACCCTCCATTCTACCACTCACCATATCAATATCTCCCAACCAACAGAATTCAATAATTTGATGATCAGACCCCAAAGTTTCACCTGATTCTCTTACCAAAATATCCATAGCCATCAACCCAGGGACCACAATCAAATCTATGTTAGATGAATTCTGCCCCAATCCACCCAATCTCGAAATCGTATCGAAATTAACCACTACCATCCCCTCTTCATCCAAAACCTCTTCCAACACTTCCCCCGCTGCATCTCCACTTTCACAATTCCAAACTCTACTTTTAGCATTAAAATCCCCCATAAATATCCTCCTCATCCCCCCACGTCCTCCCTTAAATAATCTCCTGCAGTCCTCTCTATTCAAATTAACCCCCGGCTTCCTATAAACTAAAACTAACTCCACCAATATTCCCTCCACACTTATCTCTATATACATATTCTCCCATTTTCTATCCTCCTTCAAAAAAACCCCCACTTTATCCACCTTAACATTTTCTTTTACTATAAAACACAAACCCCCTCCCCTATGTTCCCCTTTTCCATCTACTCTAAAAACTTGTACCCCATTAAACCTAAATCCCTCATTCTCCTTCAACCATGTTTCCGTAATAGCCATGATATCAAACCCCTCCATAACCCTCCTAATTTCTTCTCTCTTATTCCTAACACTTCTCGCATTCCACAATCCCACTTTCATAAAATACAGCAAATAATAAAACTCCCCCGTTTCCCTTCTATCCTCCTTTTCCCATCCTTTACCCCCTTTCCCTTCCATCTTATCTTATCTTCTACCTCCTCCCTTCTATTCTTTCTACCTCTTATCACGTTTATCACCTTCCTTCTCCCACCATTTTCCCCGTACCAATACCCTTTAATACTAAGTCTCCCTACAACTAGATCCATATTATGAAATAACTTACAAACCTTTCTTTTTTCAAATATAATATTATAAAAATATTTAACTTTTATTAATCTAATACAGTCTTTAATATTAACAAAAAATTTACTAATACTAAGTTCCATAATATCAAAAATACATTCATCCTTTCTTCGCAAATTTATGTATTCCTCCCTTCTCCTTACTCTCCATTTTTTACATACCATATTTTCACTTTTCCTCCACCACACATACCAACATATTTTCTTAAAACTAAAATCTATCACCCAAGCTTGTCGACTATTTACCCTCACTTCAGTCTTATATTTTGTACTCGCGTTTATTTTACATTGTCTTAAAATAATACTGAAACGAATAAACAAAATAACCTTATTTTTTATCTTTTCTACAACAATTCTTCTAAAACTATCTTTCTCCATTTCCTTTTCCAACTCCTTCTCCCTAATACAATCTCCTATTCTATCCTTATTCCTAACGCAACAACATACACTCACATATATCAGACAAACTACCCACACCTCCACCCAATTACCTCTCGTCTTATAAAGTCTCTTCCAATTTTCCCTTTTTCCCCATCTCGTTGTTGTTTTTGTCGCCATTATCTTCTTTTTCTCCTTCTTTTCCCTTCCCCTTCTTTCTACCCTCTTCCATCCCTTCTATTTTATCCTCTTCTTCTTCCCCTGCAGGTTCTTGTTCCATTGGCGCAGCTTCTCCCCTGATTTGTATCTTATCCCTCTTCCTCTTCTCCTCCTCTTCCCTCTTCCTTTCCTCTTCCCTTTCTTTTCTTGCTTTCTCGAGAAAATAACGTTCTTCTTCCTCCTCTTTCTCTTTTTTTTCTCTCCTCCTCCTAATCTCCTCTCTTTCCCTTTCTGCCCTTCTCTCTAATCTTTCTGACGTTCTCCTATCTACAACCATCTCAAAAGACGGCGCACTAACTGCATTCCAGTCCTCATCCGGGTCTGGCATAACCGTTTTACTCTGTCTATACTTCCTTTTCCTAATAATCTCATGGAATTTCCCCTCTAAATTCTTCTCTTGCAGAAGCCTAATCAGGTCCTCTAACAAATCATCGTCTCTTTTCTTCTCCATTTCTAACAACCACGCCCTATTCATTTCCTTCTCTTTTCTGATCCTTCTCCTTTCTTTCTCTACTTCATTTTTATTTAATGCTGAATACAGCACTTCATATTCACACTCACCTTCTGGTTCTTCTCCAACCATAAGGTGTGGCAATGGTATCCTTCTTAATATTTGTAATTCACCTTCTTCACCCCTTTCTTTCGCCTCTCTCTCCTTCCTCTCCATTTCTTCCACCTTCCTTTTACAATCTTTGCATATAAATTTATCTCCTACCATAAACCCATCCGTTTTTTCATTATAACATGCTGGCTGTCCCTTATCTTCCACCCTTTTCACCTCTTGCCTCTCCTTCCCTTCCTTTCTTCCTCTAATTCCTCTTGCCTCTTCTTCGTTTGCTTGGCCCCAATCCTCCTCTTCCAAATTAGTCCTCTTTTCCGTCCTCCTCTCAACAACCTTGCTAAATAACACATTATTTTCTCTTCCTTCCTTTCTCCTTCCACCTCCCTGCCCCTTACACTCCTCTCTCAACTTCTTAATTAACTCTATTTCTTTATCAAGCGGTACCTCCTTATCATCCCATACTTCTCTCTTCCACATCTGCCTCAAGGCCGGAAACTCCTCACAATTCCCCAAAAACATCTCTTCCCTTCTTTCCAGATCCATCACTTCCACTCCCGCTGACTTAGACACAATGTCCCTGGCCGTCTCGAACTCCACATTCCTGTACGCCATCACCTTCTTAATCGCAGCCTCCCTCTGCCATATCCAGCACTTCCTTGCTAATGCCCCGTGCTCTCCTCCACAGTTTTTACATTTCGCTTTTTTTTCACACAATCCATGCTCCTCCTCCCCACAGTTCATACACGTCTTAAATCTCTCCCTACACTCTGACTGATAGTGCCCAAACCCAAAACATCTGAAGCATTGCTTCACCGCTTCTATATATGGTTCTATTCTAATCCCCACATGTCCCTGACCTATTAATAGACTAGTCGGTAAAACGCATCCCTTAAATGTTATTAGAATAGCCCTCATAGGAACCAATTCAACTTTCCCATCCACAATTTTTCTTTTCTTCATTCTCTCCAACCAGTACACCCCCTGTCCCTCCATCGCCTCGTTCTTAAGGTCTTCCACCGAATCTTCCCACTCATATATCACTCCTCTTCTGAAGCTCATCCTCTTCGGAATATACGCTCCCACCGCTCCTTCCCTTGTACCCAGTTGTCTCAATAGCCTGTTTGCCTCCTCCTTTTCCTTTATCTTCACTTCTGCCCTGTTAAATCCAATCATTTTAAAAGATGTCACCTTCACTCCGCTACCTTGTACTACTCTATATAATTTAATTGAACTGCCTCTTTTAGACAATTTAACCATATTTCTTCTCCTCAATACTACCATAACTACATAATTCCTCCCTTGTAAATCCTCTTCAAATTGCTCTATCTTCCACTCTCTATCAATTGTTTTCTTCGTACTATCCATGCCCTTTCTTACCCTACCTTCCTCCACCACCTGTTTCTCCGAGCACGTGTCCATTTCTGTTCTTTGTGCTACCCCTTTTATATTATCTCTATTCTCCGTAATCATTTTTATCCTTTTATCAACTATATAACTACTATTATTATTATTATTATTATTCTCAATACCTCTTAAATCTTCTGTTTCTGCTACCTGCGACTCTCTAGTACTCTCTTCCAATTCTCTTTCTTCCACCCTACTTTCCACCTGTCTACCTCTCGAATGGCCGATATTACCTTCTTCCTCATGTAATGTCTCATTTCTCCACACACCTTCTTCCGGCGCCACCATCGGCTCCACATCCATCGCTGCCAACCTAAGGTCTCCACTGCTCCCTTCAGTTTCCAAGACTCGTTTCCCATTGGCTGACTTTCTTATAACCTTGTCCTCTACGTCACCTTCCCTTCTTTCTTTCACTCTTTTTTTTCCCAGACATCCAACTATTTCTCCTTCCTCCTCCTCTCCTTGCATTCGTCTAAACCGCTTTTTACTCTCTTCCTTTTCCTTTCTCTTCTGAATTCTCTTCTTTTCTAAACCCTCTCTCACTCTCTCCTTCTCTCTTCTCCCCTCACTAAAAGAGTGCCTTACCACTACATCCCTATCCTCGTTTAAACATTCCAACGACCAATGCTTCGATATAATTTTAAACTCTTCTTCCTCCTGTTCACTCCATAGCCTCTTCCTTACTCCTGTGTTACCTCCTCTTTTCTTTTCCACCTTATCTCTCTCCTCTTCTTTCCCCAATTTCTTTAACTCAACCTCTTCTCTTCCTTTCTCTTTCTCTTCCTTCTGACTCACATTTCCAACGGCCTCTTTTCTTTCAAATTCCCCCCCCTCCCTTTCCCCTCTACCCTCAATTGTTCCCCTGGTCTATGTTCCACCAGGGGAACTACCGTTTTTCTTAAAAATGTACCCTTCCCGATAAATTTCCCCTCCACCCAATACAAAAACCCACACTCCACCTCAAAGTACTATCTTTCAACCAACTCTCACTATACTATTCCACCAATATCCGTTCCAAAAACCATCAAATAGGAGGAAACAAATTCAACACGAACTACTCTCTCGCCGCCATCTTTCCTCCCTCCTGGAAACATGTATTATACTGACAGATTTGTTATGAACTTTATTTATATAAGTATTATTTAAACTTTGGTTAATTTTATATTTTTAGAAAAATTCAAATACATTAAAAAAAGGAGTTAATATATTAATTTTAAAATAAGATTATTTATCAACTATTTATAAATCCAATTTCTAATATTGTGCATTTGTCAATATGCTGGAAGTAGCACAGTAATTTGACTTAAAATATTGCAGATATTACTCATTGAAGGTACTATTAAACAAATATTAAGGAACATGATACAAATTTAGTAATTATATTTTGTATATTATATTTCATTTGCTAATGAAATCAGCATTTTGAGATATAGTCTGATTAATGTTACACAAATAAACGGCCTAACAATGATAGAATCTTCTGCGTGGAACTCAAGAAAGGATGAAACCATATACAAAGCGGCTGGTGCAATACATTTACGAAAATATGGAGAATTTTTTGATAACTTAGCAGAAAAGGCATGGAAAAAGGATTCCACATTGGAATATTTCATGGAAGGTCCTCTTCGACTTATATATAAACCCATTGAAGATATTAGTCTTATGTGTTTAATAGAAATGGAAAATAAATTTCTATCAAAATTACTTGCTGCTGTTGCTGGGACATGCAGAGAAATTAGACTTCTTGAAATAGAAGCCAAAACTTTTTATAAAAAGTTATTTACTCATGGTGAAAGAGACATTGAGGATAATCAGTATAATATTACATCTCTTCTGTCTGATTTACAAGATCTATTTGTCTTTGTAAACAGAATATGGACAGTGGCACGTTTAACTACTGAACAATTATCTAGTCTATCAAGCGATACTAATGATGTTTATTTACCTGTATTAATAGAACATTTCATCAATCTGTTTGTAATTGTTTTAACATTAGATGAAATTGTTGAATCTCAACCATCGTTATTGGAGCAATGGAAGAAGTATAGAATACAAGTGCGTTCTGTTATGCATAATCCATTACAATTTGGCATCAGTGAATCAAAGCTTCATACATTTGATAAGTTGCTAAAAGATTTACAAGAACAATTACTGAAGAAAGTTTTATTTATTAAAACAGTTGAACATTTAATGGATGTAAGCAAAGGACCTGTGATGAGCGAACAAATTACTAGCTATTTGAAAAACTTAATGTCAGATATAGAAAATAAATCTAATGATAACATGGCACTGAACAAAAATTGGATTAGGGTAAACATTGGCATTGTTGTAGTAACAAAATTATTTGGCACGTGTGATAAAAGATTAATTAAACGAGTGCTTGAAAATAATAAAAAGTTTTATGCTGTAACTTTGATTGGAAATGTTATGTGGATTCCAAGCAAATTTTTGAGTGATTTCTTACCAAAGGAAATTGGAAATGTGGTTAGTTCACAAGTGGGTGAAAAGATATTGTCTTTAAGGACACAAAAACTGTCTCAGACTGTGAATAGTTTGATTCATAGAGCAGTAATATGGAGCATTGAAATGCAAAATCTTATTACAAAGACTGTTCCTCAGGTTTCGGATTTATTGATTGGTCAAAAACAGTCCTTACTTTTAGATTTAGTTAGTCTGCTATCTCAAATTAAAGAAATCATATCTTTTATAATGAATATGCATGCAACTCTTATTAAACCTATGAATCGTAATACTGTTCAGTTAATATGTAGATTAATAGAAGTACAAAAATCTTTGCAAACTATATTTTACATGTTGGGACCAGTAATAGTGCAATCACAAAGCCAAGTAGTACAGTATTTGAGTTATTATATTTTAACTATATTAGAAACTGCAAGAAGAAGTTTAACTCAAAAAGATAAAGGCTACAGTAAAGAAAAATTAGATGCATTATCATTGGTAGGTTTAAGTATGAGATTATTAAATGGACCAGCCAGTGCAGATAGAAGATTAATAATCAGATGTGCTCTAGCATGTGCTAGTCAATTAACAGATACTTTTAAAGAAGAAGATATGATTAAATTAAGATTTTTATTAGATAATTATGATACTATCGCCGAATTGCATAATATTATTTCTGAATTCTGTGATTATTCTATATTGATGCATCATCAAAACATAATTCCAGCTTATTTTTCTTCTGTTACAGACAGTAATTTAAGCATAAATCATATTGTTCATTTGTTTAATGCATTTAACAGTACTATCAGTGAACAAGAAGGATTATATTTAAAGAAGAAAAGAATCATACAATTAAAAGAAATGTTAACCAAAAATATATTAGAACCTGTTTGTCATGAAATTGAAACGAATTTAAGACTTCATGTTCATGCGCATTTAAAGTTGGATTCTACTAACCCATTTAATATTGGAGCAAAAGATGGTGGGAGAATAGTACGATCATTACCATTACCTCTGGCTAGCAGTATGATATATGCCAAACGATTTGTTGAACATTATCTTGATGACATGTTTTATAATCTTACAACAGTAGCATTACACGACTGGAAAACATATAGAATGATGCATGCCCTTGCCTATTATAAACTAAATCTTGATACTGTACAAAATCATTTACCTACACAAACTTTGGAACAAGGTTTAGATGCTTTAGAAATTATGAGGAATATTCACGTATTTGTTTCAAAGTACCTATATAATTTAAACACTCAAACTTTCATTGAACATACAAGTAATAATAAACATTTAAATACCATTGGAATTAGGCACATAGCAAATTCTATTAGAACACATGGAACTGGTATTATGAGTACAACAGTTAACTTTGTATATCAATTTCTTCGCATAAAGCTACATACATTTTCACAATTTCTTTTTGATGAACACATTAAATCACGATTAATGAGAGACATTAGATTTATTAAAATTCAGAGAGAAAATGGAGCAACACCTTACACATATGAAAGAGCAGAAAAATTTCAAAAAGGAATCAGAAAATTGGGTATGATGCCTGATGGTTTAAGCTATTTGGATCAGTTTCGACAGTTGGTAACTCAAATTGGAAATGCATTAGGATATGTACGATTAATTAGGTCTGGTGGATTACATGCAAGTTCCAATGCCATTTCATTCTTGCCAGATATTAACTCATCTGTACCATTTGAATTGATGTGTAAAAATTTAAAGTATAGTACAACCACTCAAGCTGCAGCAAAATGTTTAGAAAATGATATTGCAAATTTGGTTCGCAATTTTACTGAGGGTATACAGTATTTCAAACTTCTTGTTGATGTATTTGCTTCTGCTTTTCGGAGTACCGAATCCCACCATCTACAACAATTTTATGCTATTATACCTCCATTAACGTTAAGTTTCGTAGATAACTCAATATCAAATAAAGAAAAAATGTTTAAGAAAAATCAAACAGGTGCAGCTTTTACTGACGATGGTTTTGCAATGGGAATTGCATATATAAATGCCCTTTTAAATCAGTCATCAGAATTGGATAGTCTGCATTGGTTCAAAACAGTTGAACAGCATATAAATGCTGAAAAACAGGCTGCAGAAAATAAAACTGATCACGGAGATGAAAAATTACAACAAACCAGGGCATTAACTTTGAAACGTTTAGCAGAAAGAAGTGCTGAATTTCAATTATTGTATTATAGCTTATCTGGAGCTAGAGTATTCTTTAAACAGTCCGATACGTAACAGTTCGGAATAAAAAATATTGTAATAAAATGCAATGTTAAATTGTTTGTCGATTTTAAGTTTGTTAAGATTGTTAATATTTTTGTTTCATACTTTTAATTACTACTGTATAATGTATGATACTATTGTATGTTTTATAAAAAATAGTTTTGTAATATTTCATATACTATAAATTTTATTTTATTTTCGTAAACCTTTCATAACTTGTATTATATATTACAATAATGAGAAAATAAAAATATACATTAATACGTTGAACAAAGTTTGATTTATCAGACACTAAAAACTATATGGTTTATTTTTACATTAGTATATTTGAGTTTAGTATTTTTTAATTCATTCTCATATTTGTAGGATATATCGTCATATTTAATTATGTTCGTTCACATAACTTCTACGCCAACGTTATAATTGCAACGCTTGATATTTATTATTAAATAAGTCATGGCTAGATAAACAGACTAGAATTCATTACACTTATACCTCTAAATAGGTATTTTTGGGAAATGTATTTATAAATTCGAAAATATTATTATTGCTATAACAATAATGTTAGATTTCCCAATATAAAACAAAGTCTACTTTTATACCAATCAATTCTAAATTATGGAATCAGTTTTAAAGTAAATATATCATAATTTCCCAATGTATTTTTTTGATTTTAATAGTTTCATTGCATCTATCATTGTATAATTAATGCAATACTCGTAAATATTGTTTATTTTATACTTTAACAACATTTACTATGAATTACAAATTCATGTTTTAAATAAAAATAAGTTGTGAAAAGCTTCTGTCAAAAAACTGTTATAAATTTCGTAAAATAATATCAACATTTCGCTATGTATAAATAATATAAATTAACAGTAATATACCATTCATAAAAATTCAAATAAATTGTATATTCTTATGATTAAGAGACAATTTTATCATCAAGATTTCACATATACCAATTTTAACAATATGACAGTAGCAATTATTGTACTGCTGCTTCATAGAATGTGTTCTTATTTATAATATATTATTAAAATACGAAATATTTTATAGTTTTATATTTTTTTCTTTTTTTTTTTAAATAATATCTAGTAGTATTATTCACATATGCTGCTTTTTGATCTTTCTAAGCTTTTGAGTAGAGTTATTTAAACAACCCAGTAAGTACTGATGTATTAATCATTGTTCAGGACATAAACTTTGCTACTTTTAGCTTATTGTTAAACAATCTGTATAGGTAAAACTATTTCCATCTAAATTTTTTTCGTAAATTTCCATTTAGTTATTAATGTGGATATGCTTTTCTTACTTTTGGACGACACATCATTATAAGTATCAATTACTGAAGTTTTTTCTGATAAAATAAAGAAATTGATCAAATGTCTAAGGTTGAGATCTAGATGACTCCTCAGGATCCAATAAATCATCGCAAGAAGCTGTTGGAGGTAATAATTGTCTACCTCCACGTTTTTTACTGCGTGTGAACACTTTAGTAAGTTGTGCGAACTTACGTCGAGACACTAAAACGTAAGGACAGACATAATTATGAATTTTATAATAGAATTATCATAAAATGTTTACATTTATATACCTTTTCCCATATTCTTTAGTCTTTCTTTAAAGAGATCTTCATCGTCATGGCCAACTTGACCACTGCATTTTTCGAGGTTTGTTCCTTGTATTTTTGTGTCTGTAATAATTACAAATTCTTTCAATATACATATTTCTTAAGTGGAATGGATTGTAATAACAAATTACTAACCATTTTCTAAGGTTGACAGAAAATCTTCATTCCAACGTAGTTCAGCCATAAATTCTTCATTCTGAAGAAACATAGCAATTCTTTCATCTTCTAACATAGAATTATCTTGTAAGTATGATGAATCCAAGCTATCTTCTGGAACTTGTTGAGAAAGTCTAAGGAATGTATCTGGTAATGGTCCTAACATAGCAGGTTGCCATTTACGTATACTTTTTATTGATATATTTGAATCTACTGGTGGCAATTTTGAGGTACTCGGTGACTTTTCACTTTGTTCTAATTCACTTCTAATTTTTTCATTTTCATTGTCAGTACTCATAGTTAATAACTGATCAATTGTCGTATCAACAGCTCCTTGATTAGATCTTAATACAGCCTAAAAGAGTTGTTCCAACATCAATATATATTGTATTGAATGATATTATATGTCATACAGAATATATAGTTTATACAAAATGTTTTATATATTTATATTATATAACACAATATTTTCATTCAATAAGTTTACCTCAATCACATCGTCATCCATTTGTGGAAACATGTTTTTAAAATCAGCCATTGCTTGATAAAATTCTAAAGTAGTTTGCTGCTGCTGTTGCTGCTGTTGTTGCTGTTGTTGCTGCTGCTGCTGTTGCTGTTGTTGTTGTTGTTGCTCCATGGCAGAAGCCATTGTGTAACTATTATAGAATTATTAATGTGTCTCAAACACTGAGTGAGCTATAATTATAAAATACTTAAAATGTTATTGCAAAAATTACAGCTTTATGTTATTTAACCTTACCTTATCGAATCAGTAACTTTCAAGTATTTTGAAAACGTGAATAAAACTGTCATCCATGACCAACGATGTCTGTTTTTAATTATTGTATTAATTTCATACTAGTTATTTCATATAAATAAATTACATCTTATATCGTGTTTCTTTTAATTGAAGTATTTATAATACATTCATGCACATTACTAAAATTTCTTATCAAACAATACCAAACCGTTCCCCACAGAGGAAGACTGTTAACTGTCAAATGCTGTCAAACTTTGTTGAGGCTTTTCTCGTTTTCAGAAAACGAACTCATTATATACCTTAGGGTGTGTTTAGAATAAGCGAGCGTACACTTATTCTTCTCCACAGGCGTATCGGCGTATCAATTCAACGCGTTTTAATTCAATGCGATTCAATTTGTCATATTTCAATTTGACCTGATTTAACTTCATGTATTTCAATTTGATGTAAATTAATTCATTGTAATTGAACTCTACATGATTCAATTTAGTGTAATTGAATTGGGCAAATTGCGCGGCACGCACTCTGGCTTTTATCTTACTTGAAATTATTAGAGTTAATGACGATACACTGAATAAAATGTTTTGATAATGAAATTTGGTTATTTAGAATTTGTTTATTTATATAGAATAATTTAGTAAACAATTTATTATGAAGCAGAAGAATTAAATCTATTAAAATAGTTATGAAATAATATTGATTAAATACAAAAATAGGCATAGATGTGGTTGTACATGTTTATAATAGAATAAAATGGATTATTCTTTTAATATCAACTATTTAATGAAATATTTTCTTTGTTGTACACCAATCAATACAATGAATTTGCTTGTATGTAAGTTTTATATCAAATTTTTAAATAATGTAAATAGCTCCATACGATTATATGTTAATTTCAGATTTGTGAACAAAATATTGATTATCTTCTTAATCTTGAAAAACAGCAAGAAATTGTGGAAAATACAGTAAACAGTAATTTAATTAAAAAATATCCTATAAAGCAATCTTATCAAAAAGCATTTTTAAAGTGGCTTATGAATAAGGTATAAAAAATCAATTTGTAAAATTATTCGTGTAATTAGCACTGTTTATTGCATTATTAACAACACTTTGAAATTTAGATTGAAGAAAAAGGTGGTGTTATTCATGACAGCATTTATGTTACATATTGCAATTTGATATCTTCATCGGTTGATGAATCTAGTCACTATCGTCATTTTATAGTAGATGATGAAAAATTAGATAGCATTACTGTATTTGAAAGTACTAATATTATATCAGAAGGGACTACAGGATTATGTAGTTGGCAGGTATATTTGATAGTTATTACATATAATTGTCAATATAAAATGACTTATCATAGTGCTATTACCATTAATTTATAGGGTGCCATTGACTTAGCTAACTGGTGCATTGAAAACAAAAATGAACTTTCTGGAAAAATCATTTTAGAACTTGGTTGTGGAGTTGGATTTACAGGATTATGCACTATTAAAAAATGTTCTCCAAAGCAATATATATTTACAGATTGTCATAAAAAGATTTTTGAAATGCTTTTAGAAAATATTAAGCTTAACTTATTACCTGGTGAAAAAATAATGCAGACAAAACTTCAAAGATTAAAATTGGAAGCAAAATATAATTGTACAAATATTAAAGTAATGGAATTAAAATGGGAAGATATTGATAAATATATTAATGAAGAGTGGGTTATGCCAGATATAATAATGGGAGCTGATATTTTATATGACATAGACTCATTTCATGCATTAGTAGTGGGATTAAAAATGTTTTTATCTCGTAATAATACATATGCTATTATTGCAGCAACAATTCGTAACATGGACACTTTTTCACAATTTCTTCATGAACTAGGTATTTTCTTAAATTTATTAAAAATCATATTTTTTAATTAATATGTGATAACTATTATTTTCTTTTTTTTTATACAGAGTTTCATAAACTTTCTTTTGAAGAATGCAGCATATCAAAGAGAACAGTATACATGCAATTCACAAATTTACCTATTAAGATATTAAAAATTTTTGAAGAAAGATGATAATAATTTTCTATTAATGTAATTGTCATTAGCAAGAATAATCACGTGCAAAAAATGTAAACTGTCTGTTTTTACAAACTCTAAGATAATATATTACATATTTATGCTATTCATAATTTTATTTCAATTTTTATATTTATAAATATAACACTATTGTATATATATTTAACAAATATTTTCTTATAAAAAATTGTATCATATTATTGGTAAGCGTGTTTTGTTATTATTTTTTCTTTGCAAAAGGATGAGCCAGTTAAGAGACAACTTTATTTTATTACATTATATTTATTCTTGAGCGCACGTAGATTTTTATATTCTTTGATTTTGTGTAAGTTATTGTGCTGTATTATAAAACATGTACCCTCTAAAAAAGTCATATCTCTAACAAGTATAATTTTTAGTTACAAAAGCCATTTACAAATGATGCAACATGTAATTGTTAAAAGTATTAACTTATTTGCACCAGAAATGTATATATTCGTTTATTTTGGACAGTCTCTGTATTGTATAGCAATTTTTAATCAAAGCTGGTGACACTAAGAATAATTTTTGTGGTATTAAATTTGTATATACTTGATGGATTTCCTTTAGACTTTTGCGCATGAAATTGTACACATTAATCTAATAATGCAAAGTAGTATTAAAGTGCGCCAAAGAGTTTTTTACGAATCATAAGAAGTAATCATATTTTTAAATTTCTTAATAATGCATGTCTTATTTGCATCAAACATATATGTACAACTTCGACGGCTAGTAAAATGAAAAATAATCCAGTGAAACAATTAATATAAAAGATATACACTGTATTTTCTTATTTTATATTAGTTCATAAATATTCAATTTGAATAAAGATTAGATTTTTTAATTAAACGTCAATTGCTTTGGTCAAGCCTCGATGGTTTCAGTTGTAGCCTCTGAATTATGTATTCTGGCATGCAATATGTTGGATTAATCTTTTTGAGGGGATAGTCAGTATTTAAGAGGGACAGTGCAGTTAAACCAAAGAGAGTGTGAAAAGGATCAGCAACATCTCCTGGACGATCACTAAATCCTCCTGATTCTGTATCCTGACATGCCAGTACAAATTTTACCTGTAAAAAATTTGATCAGATGTTTTGGTTGATGCAAATAAACATTCATTTATATATTAAATATGACTGAAAATTGAATGCATAACAAGATTATACAAATATTATTGTTTAAAAATGCATACCAACTGATCTTTATTAACCCAATGAAGACGTCCAAGAATAGTTAGTGCAGAAAGCACCCACCAAGAATAACATACATCAGGTAATTTTTCTGGTCTGCCATTTAATCCTCCAGATGGAAGCTGTCTTTCACAAAGCCACCAGCTTAATTGATCTGCATCTACTAAATGAAGATTACCTAGAAACATTAATTTAATTTGTAACATTTATAACTGTTTAATAAATAAACTGTGTAATAAATACCCTATGTTGTACAAAATGATAGTTTTATAGAAATTACCAGTTATTGACAGAAGTCCTATAGAACAGTAAATCATACCAGCATGACTTTCAGCCCCAGGTTTCGATCCAAAACCACCATCAAAATTCATACACTTCATTACAAATTCAACTGCTTTATCCACATCTATTGCATCCAATCGATGCTAAAATAGAATCACATTTTATTTTGTTACCTATGTTTGTATTTATGCAATGTTAACTTACTAGAAGAGATAAAGTTGCCACAGCACAAAAAGAAAATCTCATATCAACTTCTCCCCAAATATCGCCAGTGAAACTTCCATCTGATTGTTGTCTTTCTTTTACATATTTTACAACTTTTTCTACATCAATGATATCCAGAGCATCATAGATACAAAGTATTTGTACTGCACTTAAAGTATATAGAATGTGTGGATCATGTTGTAAGCTTGCAGCTATACCTCCACTTTCTGTTTGACACTGAGCTATAAATTCAAGCACCTCATTTCGATTAGTTTGTTCCAACTTTCCCATAAGATCTAATGCTGTTAGACCCCAGTACATGCCGGACATTCTCATATGTTCTGTCATACAATATATCTAAAATTTTTTAATTTTGCCATATTTATCTTTATTTTTCATAATGTTAAAATGTCATGTATTATACTTACATATTCATCCTTATCAGTGCCATAGGAAAGTAGGAAATTTGCATGTTTTTCCAATAGCAAGTCAGGAATTGAAGTTGGAACTTCAATATCATGTTTTGACATTGGCTGATAGGAAGTAAATTTTTAGAGAATAATTATTAACCTCTGCTAAGTTTTTTATATCATACTATTTTTTTTTGCTTACCATGTTATAAAAATGTTTAAGAAACAGTAAAACGGTTACTAAATTTTACTAAAATACATTCATTTAGACAAAATTACAAAACTATTTGCGTGTACTATCCTTTTGATAGAAAATTTACACAGCATACACCCCATCATATGCCTTAACCTCCAAATCGTATCGCACAAAGTTGTCATTTCTTCTCTCAAAGATTAAAAGGCGCGAGTATTTGAAAGGAGAAGAAAGTATAAGAAAACTGTAAGCCAAAAACAATTTTTCGCACAATTAAAACTTAAATGTTTGTTCTATCCTTTCTTTAATATATTTGTTTATTCCCAAATATTTATTACTTAGTTTTGGTATTAAAAGTTTTATATAAATTTGGACCTTTACATAAAATTAAATATTTTTGACAATATAATCAGAAGAGACTTAAATTAAAATTAGAAGTATAAAACTTTCTTTATAGTTACAATAATTGATATACATTTTTAGTAACAATAAAAATAAATTGTTTATGTAGAAAAATGTTATTTATTAACATTTTCGATATTTTTTCTCTTTCCACGATTGTTATATTCAGGAACTCGAACATTTACTGGAACAGAATATAATAACGAATCTAATGCTTTATTAGGATTTGTTATATTTATTTTAAACTATGGATATAAATTTTTTACAGTTAAAAATCCTTAGTTTTTCTCACCTAAATTAATATTTAACTGGACATAGATTTCTCTTCTTCTGTGTCAGAATTCGTGCTTCTGGCATCTTCGTCATTTTGTTCTTCTTGATCATCTTGATTCTCTTGATCTTCTTGATTCGACATTTCTTCCCAATTTTCATCGGATTCGCTTTCTAAATCCTCATCTTCAACTCCATCATCTTCGTCTGATGTATCTATTTATATACGTTCATTTTAGATATCAATTATATGTGGTGCATTAATAACAATTTTTAAGACAAACCTGAATCTTGATAAATTAAACAATTTTCAGTAATATCCTTATCATGTTCCTCCATTGTCTGAGCAATTTGGCCAGTAACAAGAGAAACACGTCCCTTAAGTTTTGAAAGCTCTGTTAAAAGAGCTAACTTGGCATCTATTAAATTTAAAATTGGTCCAAATAATTCCACAAGATCTGCTTGTGACAAAAAATGACTTGCATGTACCATTAGTAATGCCTCTAACCATCGCACTGCAATTTTGCTCCTGTAGTTAAAAAGAAAAGTGCAATAAATAAAGTATCGTTTATATTTTCAAATATTGCATTTTAAACGCTTACAAACTATGATTCTTACGTGTAAGTTTTACCCTGAAGTAAGATAGTCAGTTCTTTAAGTAATGGCCCAATTGCCTGAATTGGTAATTTAGTGATGGTATTCCTAATAATAGACTCATTTTTGGTGAGAAAAATATTGTTTAATATAGTTTTGTCTTTACTATTTAAGCCTTGTAACAGAAGCTGTGCTCGATTGCTACCTGTGGTTGTAATTTTTCCAGTAGGGCTACTCTCAGTGCCTAGGCTCAAATTTTCTAGTCTGTCTTTTAATAGTAATTGTGATCCAGAACCACCCTTAGTCCTTTTTGTTGTGGCTTCAACTACGTGCACCAAAAATAATCAATTGAAAGAAATTAAAATAGCATTGATTAAAAAGAAATATTAAATGATATATACCAGGTGCAAGGTACTCCACATTATCTTCTATTACCGTAGATTTTACTTTTGTAATTTCTTCTTTCCTATCTTTACTTCTTTTACTATCTGAGCGTACTAAACACTGTACTTTATTAGAAAAATCTGGGGTAACCTTTTCAAATATAGGAGTGATATATGTTCCATATGCGAGTAGCAGTTTCTGATCTTCCATCAATTTTGCATCTAAGATGGAAATTTGTTGAATACTGTCTTTTTGACTAATATCAGAAGCAACTGCAATATTTAAACTAGGCTTCAAAGGTTTCGTTCGACCATTTGGCTGGTATTGAAACAAGTGTGCTTGTCCAGACCTAGTTACTACCAACACAATAACTTGTGAATTTTCAGAGATATTTACAGATACACTTATAGCATCATCTTGTAGAGCTAAACTTGCTACAGCAGCATTATCACTTCTTTGCTGGAAATATTTAAATGATTGATGAGTATAATCATTTATTACATTTATCATTACTGTGTCATCATATATTAAATATTGAAATTAAGTAGATATATCTTTTCAAATTTTTTAATTTTTGACACTTAATAAATATTAATAAACACATGTGAAAAATATCTTACTTCATCCAAAGCCCAAACACTAAGACAACCATCACCATAAGCTCCACTAATAACATAATTGTTTCCAAGTGGCATCTTAACAGCACAAAGACACGTAACTGGATTAGCATGTCCTATGAATGTCCTGATCAGCTGTTTAGTATTTAAATCCCACCATTTAACAACTCTCTCCCCTGACAATAAACTTTTTCCATCTTCTGTGACTGTTAATGATGTGGTTTTTCCTTTCCCTGACTTCCATTTACATTTTACCCCATTTTCTTGAAGATTCCAATGAATAATATGATGGTCATCTGCTGCAGTAAATAAACCAACATTCTCAGACCAAGTTACTGCAGTAACTGTACTAGCATGACCATCTAACTGAGATGTAACTGAAGATGTTGTTGTATCATAAAGTGTGACTTTTCCATTTGTTGAACCCATTGCAACAACACTCTTCTGAATGGGTTCTTCTGTAACTGATTTCCTCCTGCGTTTTTTCCATGGTGAAGGCTGAAAAATTATGACAAAAAATTATAACCAATTTTAAAACAAATTATATCATTTCATAATTTAACTTCTTATATACAATTAAAATGGAAGAAATTTACTAATATACAAGAAATATAACCTCAAATAAAATTTGAGTAAATTTGCATACTTTCTAAACAAGTATTATCTTGAAAAATTAAACAGAAGAATATCAAAAATAAATTTTAAAATTTTTATAAATGTTAAAAAATTTTAAAAATAAATGTTAAAATTTTTACAGAATTCAAAATCCCGGGAAATATAACCTTGAAATTTTTATTACAAAAATAATAAAAAAGTACATAATTAAAGACATGAAAATTTTCTTTATATTAAAACTGATGTTCACTTTAATGCAACATATTAAATATATTTATGCTATCATAAAGCGGAAGATTTATTTAAGCATAAAATAAAAGAGCACATGGCTCACCGATGTATTTGTTGACCGGGAATTAACATAAAGCCACGCCAAAACGCAACACGGAGAAGAAAGATGAAAGTTTGAAACATATTCTTGCTTTAAACGACCAGTGCCTGTGTCCCAAACTTTTAATTTTCCATCATTTCCACAATAAGCAAAATATTTTCCATCAGGAGAAAAAGCGTAATTAGCGATAGTCGCCATTTTTTAACTATCGGTACTCCGAAATGAAGTAAGCTACAAAAATCTTTTCGTCTGCCAGCAGGCGACTTCAGTCCATTGACATGTTTTTGAATCTACTAAACAACTTGCTTTTTATAAGTAATGTACTACTTATGTATAATACAATAAAAGCTGTTGGTGATTATGGATGAAAAGATTCCACTGTGCCGAATATCTGCCGAGATCTGTTGAATATCCAGTGTTCTTTAACGAAAGATGCGGCGGTTGTAATTATTAACCTAACTTAACCTAGCCTAATGTAAGTGGATTTTATATAGTCTAATCTGAATCTGACTTAATTATAATAATTATGTATAAACAACTCTGTACTATTATACTGTTTTTGATAGGACAATGGGTTTAAATATTTGAATGCCACAGCTGATGCATTGATATAAATCCAGGAGAGTAGGAAATGAAGAGGATTTGAGAAGATGTATGAGTGAGTAATAATATAAATCATATTGGGAGATAGAGAAAGTAGCATTTATTATAAAATTATGATATTATAGAAATAAATGTGCAAGATATAAATGATAGTTTAAAGTATTTAGAAAGTCATATTCATATCGAATTCGTCCTTGTGATAAATGAGAATGTTTTTGAACATCATATTGGGTGCGTTGTATGTGAAGTCATAAAGAGGCTTGTCTAGAGGGAAACCAAATGGTCTATTGTCAAATTTGTAAGTGCCAAATATTCTGGAGCTATACTGTGTCTCTGAAGACACTGGGCTGACATATAAGAAGAATTGGAATGGCATTCCTTCCTTTTTACCCTTTGGTAATAACAGTCTGTCTGGGAATCCATAGACTCTTTCATTATAACTGAATGATTCACCTCCATCAATAGACTTCAGAAGTTTCTTGTAGAACATTTCACTTGATTCTTGATCAGGCATTAAGAAGAAGCAGTCTTGACTGTTGCGTACAATTTTGTTCAAACCAGCATTCACTGTTGACAATTTATAAAGATTATATTAAATATAACATGAAATATAATTTAATTAAAAATAATATGTTTAAATATGTTAACAAGTAACAGAACAAATACTTACAATCAACAATCCAGTTATCAATTTCATAGAAATATTTGAGACTGTCTGGAACTTCCATTACTTTGTGGTGTGCATCATATTTTGGTCCAAGGAAAAGTCTCAGTGCTGCCTTCATTGGTTTCTCAGAGTTAATTGTAATGTGGAAATTAAATGGTTTGTGATTCAGACGATACTGTCTAATCTTGATTAATAATGATTCAGCTTCTCTTTGATCTTTTACTAATAAACCATTGCTGATAGATGTGTCAAATTGATCAAAGTATGTAATTAACTTGTCAACAGCGAAAGATTCAATTTTCAGTTCTGGGTAAACAATTTCCTCTCTGCTATATGGTTTTTGATGCATCTTGTATCTGTAAGTACATATTAAATAGTATTAAAATGTTGTTCTATACAGAAAGTAAAACTAATATAAAATTAATTACCTGTAGTAGTAACGGTATATTCTCTTGTAAAGTCTGTAGAATGCAGGGTCCCTCATGGAACTGCTGAATGTTTCCAAGGCACTAGGAAGAATTTGATAGGGACTTGCTGGTTCTAAATTATAACCAAGGATCTTCCTGGCCAATACATCAATGCTACCATAGAAGTCACGGTTGTAGGAGTCTGCATTACCCTCGATCAGGTTTCCAAGTATGTTCAAACCATCTTCGTTTTTGTAAATGTCATACCACTTGCTGTCATTACGTAGTATATAACCAGAATCAATTGCTGCAGTTATTCTTGATTCCATATCCATGATATCCTTTTATAAATAAAATTGCATTAGAATCAGCACTAAATGTCAGGTATACTTGTTTTTATTATACACTTACTTGGATATATTTGTATTTATAGCTGGGGAAGTTGTTCCATTCTGGTCTCTGGGGATATGGCAATCCATTGTGGTATGTCATAGTTGGGTAGTAACCAGCAAAGAATGGCTTCTGCCAATCAAAGTCTTCGATCTTAGGCATATCATTGGAAAGTCTTTCAAGATAATATCTGTTCAACAGCTGTTTGTGTCCATAAAGGTATTCTTCTCCTCGATAACGTAAGAAATCAAATTCATCTGACTTCAGCCAGAATGGGCATTCTTGACGGAAGAAGAAGTAGTATGCATTGAGACCAATGTCCTCAGTAAAGTAGTTTAATTTGTTCTCAAAGTTGTATTCACGGTTAAGATACCAGCCAGAATAGTTGGCAGGGATTATGTATGTTTCATATGGCCCACTCTTTTGCGCATCTGAAATCAAATATGATAAATCTTAAAAACGTCGAGCACTCAATATCGTGATCCATTTAGCTAGCAAATTTGAATTTCTAACCCAGTGGTTTACATTGATACAAGAATAATTTCAAATCAAATAATTTTATCTACCCCTTGTTCACTCGTATCTTCGTTTTCTTATGTACACAAATATGTAACCTCGTAATTACTTCGATATTGTGCTTCAATAAAGTCTATTTAAAAGTCTTTCGGTTAAAAATAAACAATCGCTTAAATTCTTGAATGAAAAATAACGAAACGTCGTAAACATTATTTTAAGAAAAGCGATTAATTAAAGAAAGACGTTATCGGTTAAAGCCATTAAGTATAGGAAGTAATAAGTTTACCTAATTTGCCATAAACTTTCGCGTAGTGAGCTTTTTCTAGAGCCTCTGAATTGAAGAACGCATAGGGATAAATCTCGTACGGCGGTGGCAGTTGAATGTACATGGTGTCCGGTCTTCTAAACACCGCGTTGTAAAGGGCGAAGAAGAACTGGCCCTCGTTGACGTAAATCCTTGCCCACAACGCAGTGTTATAGAAAGTGTCAAAATCGTTCGCGTAATAGAAGAGTTTGAACAGCGCGTTCATCTCCTTCAGCATCTTAGGATAGTAAACCGAGAACAGTTCACCTCGTGGAAGCATTCCATTCTTGTACATGTACAGGAACTCTTTCACAGCATCCTAAAAAGTGATCAAGAATATTTTTCGATTAATAAGCTTATCGATTAATATGTTTCGATCGCTGTTAAATTACCGACCACGTTCTTGTACGAATTGATGTTGCTTTCGATGTTCCATGCTTGACCCTCGTTATACAGCTGCACGTTCACCACGTTCGGTTGAGGGATGTGATAAAGCAGATTGTAGATCTTCTTTTGCTTCAGCAGGAAGTCCTTGTCAGCCGTTCTCGAGGTATAATATTCGGCGCTGACCAAACTGCAGGTCAGCAACCCTAGCACCCAGATCCGTGTCAGCATCTTTTCTCAAAGTTCAAAACTCTAGCGTCCCAAAGCGTGGATGCTGAGCTCGCGGCCACTTTTATACCCTGTAATCCCCTCCATTTTATTCAATCTTTCGCTATCAACAAGTATTAGGTATTCGATAATTTGGCGTAAGTCTTTTACCATCATTTTATTTATAGAAATTGCGAATCTTAGGTAGTCTGAATATTTGCAATTTTGATATATCAGATCGGTTTTGATCGAGGCAGTTTTGATTTATTTCTTAATGTGCAATATTTCAGATTCTGCGCTAATAATTTAAATATCGGTATTGAGGCATTTGTGATCTTTTTTGCTTGTGTTTTTGATAAAATGAGACGTACATTTTCAAACTTGGGACCCTGTATCTCTCAATTTTTATATTCCTAGGTTCTTATATTTCTAGATGTCTACAAATCTACATTTTTATAATCCTAGATCCCTGTATATCATTAAGTCTTTATATCCCTAGATACAGCTTTAAATAGTTCTGGATATCCTTAGATATCTTGAGATATGAAGTATTTCCAAATATTTTTAAATACCATTCCGTATATTAAAAAGGTTGGTTTTTAAAAAATATCCAAAGCTATTACAATTGTAAAACTGTAAAAGCTATTACAAGCGTAAATCGGCTAATAATTGCCTCCGTTATCGCGCGTGTAATTAAAGTTCGATCGAAGATATCGGCTTATTGTGTTAAAAAAAATGACTCTGTTTATCGTTACTTTCACTTGTTTAAACGTAGAAAATTAAAAACACGTAAATAAGAGAGATATCAAGCCTGAACTCGTAATCTGTGACATTTTGACATCGAGATGAGCGAATTAAGATTTCCGATTTCGCTAACAACGCAATGCGTGCAATTAAATTGATAATATATAAATCTTTCTCGAAGGAAGCGTTACAAGAATTTTGTGGAAAATGGTGATTTTTGGAATTTAAAATTTTTATTCGAGAGAGTATTTTTATTTTGAAGACTAATACCGAAGACACTGAAAGAGTTTTAACAGAGTTTCGATACAGAAACTCGAATCTTCAAAGGTAGCAGGTTGAAATGCATTTTGTATCACACTTGCTATATCTAGATTAATTGTTTGTATATGTTGTTTAATCACGTTTCATTACGCTTCGAAGACATTTAAACGTATAAAAACACGTTATCAGTGATATTTCGTATCGCACGAAACACTTGCTCTCGAGATCATAGTTTTCTTATCCTTATTAGTTCATATTTTGTCAATAATTCATGAAGATACTATTGTCTGGACAATGATAATCTGTGATTTATGCCGGAAATGAAAGCGCCTTGTCTGAACAGCTGTTGTTTTGCCGGCTAGGAGGTTTACTGATTGTCTCGCATAGACAACCAAATCTTGTTCACTTAACTTTTCTATTGTCATTGACTTAGAATGGAATTAAACATATGCATTAAATTACATATCAAATGAACTTGTTTCATAATTTGTAATTATCAAGTTTTTAAAGTTTAAGTGAATTTTAAGCTTCTCTGTATTTTTAAATCTTTAGCTTTCTTCATGTCGGAGTTTGTAAATTTCTAAAATTTCCAAATTATGTTCTTGAACTTTTAAATGTATACCTTCATGCGTATATGCCTCTTAGTCTGCCTAGCTTTGTTTTCATAAGCACAAGTAAGACTGAAGGTGCTGGGAATAAAATTATATGCAACGTATCTCAAGAAGAACGTCAAGTACTACTGATAAGTTCATAGAATATATTCAAGATTTTAAGTTAGTGTTTTCAAGTTTAAGATTTACAGGCAAAAATTTACAAAAGAGTATATGATGTTCTATTTTATTGTATAAGACGGATCTGATGTATATGATGTTCTATTTTATTGTATAAGACGGATACAGTAATTCATAGAAGATGGTACAATGTTTTTTATGGCTATATGTGTGGCATAATGTGATCATAGAACATGAAGCAACAGGTAGTCTTCTAATGTAGTCATGTACTCCAGCCATACTCAGCATATCTCAGCATACTCCCATATCTCAGCGTCCTCACCATATCTCAGCTTCAACACATGTCTTCAACGTACCCTAACTTTCTTTGTATAAATTTCATAAACTCCAATATTCATAGGATAATCAAATAAAAAAGGTATAACTTTGACAAACTTTATTTCTCTTTCACGTCTTTTTCTACATCAGGAAGCGTTTCCTCAATAATACAAAATATAAAGCTTAAACAACAACGTTCAATTCCTCCATCTCTTTGTGATAAACGACGACGTCCTTGAATTGCATGTTAGGTAGGACGAAGTGGAGAGGATCGACGGGCCTGTCCAACGGGAAGCCCATAGCGCGTTCGTCAGTTATCAATTGACCCCAGATCGGGGACTCGACAGTCATCACTTTCGATTCCTCTACTGGCGAAACAACGACGAACAGCTTGAAGGTCATGCCTCCCTTTTTACCCTTGGGCAGGATGAGTCTGTCGGGGAATCCGAACGGTTGGTTGGAGTATGTGAACGATTCTGGGGTGTCAATGCTGGTTTCCAGTCTCTTGTAGAATACGTCGCTAGGGACTTCGTCGGGTACCACGAAGACGGACTCGTGGCTGCTTCTTTCGATGGTGTTGGTTCCGGCTTTCACTGAAAAGAGGTAACGTTCATTAGATCTCTCTTAAAAGTATGTTACCATTGCTTAATGCTGCATATGCTTTTAGAATGGAATGTGGATCTTAACAAAATGCGGATGGATCTGGATGGATGGATCTGGATGAATGGATCTAGGATGTATCTAGCGGAATTACCTTTCAGTTGTTTACTTAGATACAATTTAAACAAATACTTTCAGTAAATGTTCATAGTCTAGTTAGATAATTATAGTAACTTGGAGTTGCATTAAGCTAAATTTGCAAGGTTTGCTAAATACTTACGATCAACAATCCACTCGTCCAATTGTAAGAAGTTCATGTAGTTGTGTTCGAGATCAACTTCATGTCCATAGACATCGAATTTAGGTCCCAAGAAGACGCGGACCATACCCTTGGTAACCTTGTCGCTGTTGACAGTGATGTGATAAGTGAATGGCTTGTGGTTCAGACGGTATTGACGAGCCTTGATCATGGTGTTCCTAGCTTCTTTGTGGCTGCGGACCGACACTCCGTTGCTCAGCATAGATTCGAAGTAGTCGAAGTAGGTGGTGAGTTTGTCGACGTTTACGGATTCAACTTTGACGCCTGGGAAGGATAATTCTTCTTGTGTGTATCTTGGTACGTTTTGCTTGTATCTGAAAGGTTATTGAAGCAACGTAGGCTCATAATAAAATTCAGTTTATCATAAAACTCATGTTGACGATTTTGAACAAAGTAGAACAAACCTGTGGTAGTAAGACAGAATGTTCTTGTAGACGGCGTAGAAGACAGGGTCCCTCATGCTGGTGCAGAAAATTTCCAGAGCAGATGGCACCACGTGGTATTTCACGTTCGTGTCCAAACCGAATCCGAACACTTTCCTTGCGAGGGCGTCTATGTACCCGTAGAATTGTTTGTTGACGCTGTCCGAGTTACCTTGGACTACGTTACCCAACAAGTTTAAGCCGTTTTGTGTGTAAATGTTAACGTGTTTGCCTGTGGAGTCGAGTAAGAAGCCCAGGTCGATGGCTGTCGAGATTCTGGTGTGGAGGTCCTTTATCCTCTGTGAAGATTGATCGGTTAAATTCTGTTTCGAAAGGATTAAGTTTGAATGTATACCTGGACATGGTGGTGCATGGTGACCGGGATGACGGCACCGTGTTCACGTTGAGGGAATGGAAGTCCGTTGCGGTGACTCATTGTGGGGTAGAATCCGGGGGTTACGGGTCTGTCCACGCTCACTGGAGTAATTTCACCTAGATCGTTGGAAAGTCTCTCAAGGTAGTATCTAGAACAAGTTTTAATTAGCTAGGTCACTTGAGGCTCAAAGTCAGATTTAAGAAGTGGGTCCTTAAAGAGTAGACCCAAGTTTATGAAGTAGTCAATGAACATTTGTGAACTATGAACCGTACCTGTTCAACAGTTGTTTGTGAACGTAGAAGTAGTGTTCACCACGCACTTGCGATTGAATGGTGGACGGTGTGGAGTTCATGAAAGGAGGATCCTGGTGACTGATGAGGAAGTAGAAGTAGTTTAGGCCGACATCTTCGGTGAAGTAAGTCATTTTCTGCTCGGGTGTGTTTTGTCTGGTCATGTACCATCCGGTGTAGTTAGCTGGGACCATGTAGTACTCTCCGCCGGTCACGGATTTCTTGACACCAACTGCTTCATTACATGAACAATTTTTAGCTTAACTTGGCAGACAGGGATTGATGGCTTTATTGTATAGCATTTGCAATAAATTAGGAGTGAGTGAGGTAGCGACTATTTTAGTGCTATTCTATACCTAGGTTCTATGTATAAAATGTGGTGCACTCTTAATGGTCTGATCTCTATGTCTAACAATTAACATCCATAACTCAATCACGATGTACTTTGCATGAACCAATTTCTACAATAAAAATACTGTGTTTCCAGAGTCTGGGACTTTTCCTAATCTTCCAAAAGCTTGACCTAAAATTACTAACCAACGTCACCCATGGCAATGTTGTACGCCTTCTGCATGACATCCTCGTTGAAGAAGAAGTGTGGGAGCACTTCGTACAAGGGCGGTAGCTTGATGTACCTGGTGTCAGGTCGCTGAAGAACAGCCACGCTCAACACGTAAGTGTACATGTATTCGTTCACGTGGAATCTAGCCCACACAGCGGTGTTGTAGAACACATCAAAAGTCTTGGCGCTGTACAGAACGCGGAACAGGACCACGGTCTGATGATATAATTGTGGGTTGTTCAGGGTGAACACATGACCACGTGGGAGCATTCCATGTTTCAGGAGCTCCAGGAACTCGTTCACGGCTTCCTGTAATCAAGTTTAGTTTTAGCAGGGGTATGTTTGTTAAGCTAGGTGATACTTGTCAAATTAGGTAGTCAGTTTAGGTTAGGTCATACTTGTTAAGCTAGATAATCAGTTTAGGTTAGGTCATATTTCTGCTAAGTAGTCAGTTTAGGCTACTTTTAGATTAGGATACGTTAGGTTTCATACAGTTTAGCTAAGGTAGGCAGATTAGGTAGCACAATAGTTTACGTAGATAGTAAAGATAGTTTCCAAGGGTATATATGTATTTTCTAAATGTGCATAGTGGAGTGCCAAGTGAAGCTATTACTCTGCTATGCAACATTATATCCTCATATGTAAACTTGCATGTATAGTATTGTCTAATGGATTTTTGCTGTGAAATAGGTACTACTACATTATGACAAAATGGCAGATGATACAAGGATATAAGGATTTCAAATATGGCTGGAATTGCTATTGAATGTGGCTGTTAGAATGAACTATTTATGAATGTGATTGACAAGTCCACATTTTACAGAGGTAAATTCTAATTAAATGTTAAACTATTAAATTTTGAAAAGTACCTGGTCGCCATAGTTCTCAATGTTCTCAACGATGCTGAAGGTCCTAGCCTTCTGGTAGAGTTCCGGATGGTAAACGGTCGGCTGATCAACATGCCAGAACAATTCGTAGATGTTCTTTTGTTTGGTTAAGAAGGTTTTGTCAGCCGTATGGGTTTGACGTTGCACCGCCTGGGCGAGCAGGCAACAGGCTGCCAAAATGCAGAAAACAGACTTCATAATGCCGGCCATTGAACAGTACAGTCAATTGAAATCAAGCCGGTCCTCGGTTTATATACCAGGTCCAAAAGCTGGACTTCGATAAACACGTTGATATCGGGGTCGATTTAGGGTAAGGTCGCAAGGGTGGTGAAAGTAATCGGCTTATCTGGCGCGTGTCGTAAGTATGCCGATAGTATTCGGTTCGATTGATTTGATCATTAGCTTGCAAGGCAGGATCCAGAATCTTCAGTTTGTGGGGTACAAAAGTCGGTACGTAGGAGATATCATGGATCACGTCGTTGAAAGTTGCTTTGGATTAATTTAAATTCTTGAGATTTAATTGGTGAAGAAATAGGAGTATTGAGATTAACGTGTGACAGGGGTAGCATCTACATACTACATACTTGTAATTTCTAGTTTGAAAATTTGTGTATTTTTGAAATTTGACATTTTTTAATTTTGACGTACAATAAATTCATGAAATTTCAAATTTTAAAATTCACAAAGCCTCAAACTCTAGGGCCCTTCACTTTCTCAAGGCACAAATTCTCAAACCTCAAATGCACAAATCTTCAAATTTCTAAATTTCAAAACTTTCAAATCTTCAAGTCCTCAAATTGTCAGGTTTCCTACTTTCTTATTGTTTAAATCCTCAAATCAACACATACTTAAATCTCAAAAGGTTCAAACCTCAAAGTACATGAATCTCAAAGGGCTTAAATCTCCAAATACTCAAATTCTCAAATTCTCAATTGACTGTATATATATTATAATTCCCAATCTTTGAAATATCATAAAATATCTTCATGTTATTATACACAATTAAATGCCAGCAGAAAATGTTACGTACATACGATTTCATTATCGAAACGTCAGTGTTGATTGACGGAGGCAGTAAATAAAGCTGATTATTGTTTATTTGAAAGTTGTATAGCGCGTTATCAATGAAATGTTTCGATAAATTCTCCCCTGACGAAATATGACAAATCACTATTTACGTATATTATTGACAACGATAAATTGCATATTAATTATTTCACTCTTACATAATTGTATTCGTTAAATTTGCAATATAACAATGCATCGTTAAATCATTTATCAAAACTGACGTTCTATCGCTTTAGCCACTTGTTTGTAAAGTTGATACCATTTTTTTAAATCATTCTCTGGTAACCTTACAACCCTTTTTTAAAGTATTAATTAAAATTGGTAAAAATTAGGTTACTGTAAATAACAATTGTTTTAATTTTTTGACCAGTAAAAAATAACAAAAAGAATAAATTAGTTAGTAAAATTACAACTATAAATAAGTAATAAGCAACAAATAAATAATAACAGAAAATAATGAGTAATAAATAAGTAATAAGTAATACATAAATATTAACAGAAACTAATAAGTAATAAATAAGCAATAAATAATAAATAAATATTAGCTGAAATTTGTTCAAACAAATAATAAATATTTATACAATAAAAAAAATTCACATATGCATGATTTTCTTAAATTTTTTATTACTATGCAATTTCTTAATATTTATAATAAATATAGTTAATAACATTCGACATGAAATCAGTAAGAAGTACGTGCATATTATTGGTCACGCACGAGGTGTACCGATGTTGATAAATTTTCAATTTGCATTAATCAATAACATGGCCCCAACTTGCTCTACCTTTGACCCGCAGATCCGTTGCGTTATCTTCATTTTATGTAAACAAAGTTTTTAACATTCTTAATTAGCGAATTGTTATTAAATCTACGAAATATTCTTATAAATCACTGTTCATTTAAAAAATGATTTTAACTCCGAAATTTTAAATGAATAATTCCGTACAAAATTAAATTATCGATTAATTAATTTAGTATCAAAAAAATAACCTTAAGAAAAAATAAATTTAATGGAATAAAAATGAACTTAATATCAACGTCTTTATTTTGAACTCTCCAGGCACCGATCACGTGTACCAAAAAGAAAATTTTAAAAATAAAAACATTATTATAAAAAATAATATTCACAGTAGTATTCATGACTCTTTATTTCATTTGATGGACATACATAAATTATTAATGAAAAATGTATAACTTTTATTACCTGTGTATTTACAATCTTATCAATATCATATTCTTATCAGTACAAATTTTTTTCCACAATAAAACTCGATTCATTCGAGTTCTGTCACATAGAAGCATATCAATGATTACCATATTGTGTAACAAATGTATACATTCAACTGCATGACCTCATTCTTGTCAGATATAATTGTGAAAGTAGTAAACAGTGTTTTTAATATGTGCAGATCTTGGACATGCAGCGATATTATTTTTTGGGAACGATATTTGCTACAACTGACATCGTGGGACTGTTGGATTATATGAAGAATGATTATATGAAGGTCAAGGATCTCAGACGCATAGAGTTCTTCAGAGGGATCTCTAGTTATTAGTGGAATGTCTTGGGATGACTAGTTATAAATGGGATGTCTAGTCATTAATGGGATGTCTAGGGATGTTTAGTCATTAATGGGATATCTTGGGATGTCTAGGGATGTCTAGTCATTAATTGGATGTCTTGGGATGTCTAGTGTAAGGATTTAAGAATATAGGAATTGCATAAATAGGGATTTAAAAATATAAAAATGTAGGAATACAGGAATTGCATAAAAATGGATTTAGAAATATAAGAATCTGTAAGTATAAGGATCTGTAAATACAAAAATTGTAGTATAGAGAAGTTTCACTAAATAAATACTATCTCCATCAAATATTATCAGAAAGTATTTCAGTCAATTTACAGAATCGTTTTAAACAGAATTTCTATCCGTCAGCCTTTCCTTAGCATATAATAAGTTCATTCACACTCGGCACACAGAAAGTTCATTCACTCGTAGGATTTTTAATTTATCCCTAAAATTACCGGCTATCTGTCTGTAACGTATCATTCACCGGACTTTGAGTATGTTGAGCAAATTTAGTGGAACAAATCAGCGTGTAATAGAATATTGATAGTAGTTATCTCGTACAGTACTCGTTTCTTGATATAATAATTAAAGTCTGCAACATATGTATAGCGTTTGGTCGCGTGTTACGGTTGCAGCTAATAGGAAGTGTAGAATACGTATGAGGTTTGGTTAGGTTCAGATAAGTTGGATTAGATTTTCAAGATTTAGATCTTTTGGTATTTTAAATTTCTTGAAAATCTAGTGCTTAGATTTCTAGATTCTCAAATTCTACATTCTTAAATATTTAAATCCCTAGATACTTATGTTACTAAATTCTCAAATTCCTGAGTGGTCAAGTCCTTAAAGCCTCAAATCTCTAATTTGTCATGTCCCTAAATTCTCAAATCCAAAACTTCTCAAATCCCAAACTCTAAGTTCCCTAATTCTCAACTCTCTAAATCCCTAAATCCCCTAATTTCTAATGAAGTAAACTCCTAAATCTCCAAATCCTCAAATCCCCAAATCTCCAAATCCCCAAATCCCCAAATCTCCAAATCCCCAAACCTCCAAATCCCAACTCCCCAAATCTCCACTTTCCACATGGACAAAAAAGGGTACAAAAAGGTTCACAAACATAAATTTAACTCAGACTTCTTTATTTAAAGAATTTTATCCTGCGGTTAAGTAGTGGTCGACAAACGGTAGTATACATTTTCCCTAACAGGAAAGTCTACTACTCCTCAGTAGTTCATCATGCCTTTCTCGTTCTGACGGTTGTATATGTACACGTCCTTGAAGTACATGTTGGGGATGGTGAAGTTCCAGGCCCACATAGGTCTATCCAGAGGGAATCCTAGGGGTTTGTCTTGGAACATGAATTTACCGAACATCGGGAACTCGTATGTCTTCATGCTACCCTCCTCGAGTGGGCTCAGGAAGAAGAACATCTTGTACATCATACCGGCGCGTTTACCCTTTGGTAAAGTAAGACGTTCGGAGAAGTCGAAGAATTTCTCGGAGTACATGAAGGGTTCTCCGCCGCTGATGGCTCTGTTCAGTTTGTCGTAGAACGAGTCACCTGGCATCATGTCGGAGGTGGTGAACGGAGACTCGGAACTGTGGCGTTCGATGGAGTTGCTGCCAGGGCGCACTGCAAATTTATACAAAGTTGTTTAGGTCTGTGTGAGATTGTTGAGCTTTTCAGTTAGGGTGCAGCTGGAAATGGAGATAGCATTTTTCATATCCCAGGTTCCTATTTTTAATTTACTACTTTCCCAAATTCTCAGATCTCAAAATTTCCACCATCCTATATTCTCGTACATCAAATTCTTATATCCCCAATTTACTACACTCCCAACTTTTCAACTTCTCAAATTTTTACACTTCCAAATTCTCAAATGAGTGCATCATGGGACTTATGTTTCGTTAGTAGCCCTCTGCGCATGCGTAGAGGCTAGCAGCTACTGCGCATGCGTAGACTCTGGCAGCTACCACGCATGCGCATCTGTTACCAGCTAACGCGCATGCGCAAACGCTACCACGCATGCGCACAGGTCCCGCATCACTCCTCAGGCCCAAATTCCCAAACGACCCACCAACAAAAAGAAACCTCCTCCCCCACGAATTAACGTCCTATTAAACAAATCATTTATCAAAAACACTAACGTGTCACGACGAATTTGTCCATCTCCACGAAGCTGTTGTAGAATTGTTGCAGGTAGACCATGTCTTCCTTCACGTCCTTGAAAGCGGGTCCAAGGAAGATGGTGAGGACAGCCTTCATCTCGCGGTCGGAGTTGATGTTGAACTTGTAGGTGAATGGCTGGTAGTTCAGGCAAGGACGACGCGTCTTGATACGCAGGGACATTCCGTTCTTGAAGTTGTCTACAGCTACAGCGTTGTTGATGAGGGTGTCGCAGTTGTCGAAGAAGGTGTACAGTTTGTCCACGTTGACAGACTCGAATTTCACTCCGGGCAGTTGGAGGTCGCTCTGAGAATATTGAGGCAGGTTCTTCTTGTATCTGTGAACAGGAGAATGTATATTCCACATCTCATCTTTCACTGCGGATGTTTTTTAAATTTGAAAAGTACCTGAAGAAGAAGGACATGATTCTTCTGTAGAGCATGTAGAAGGCCGGGTCTCTCATGCTGGTGCAGTCACATTGCAGAGCGCTGGGGATGACCTTGTTCTTGTTGGGTTGCTCGAAGCTGAAGCCGAGAATGTCGCGGGCGAGGGCGTCGTACATTCCGTAGAACCGTCTGTTGCAGGAGTCTACGTTTCCTTCGATCACGTTAGCCAACATGTACAGACCCTGTGGGGTGTAGATGTCTATGTTCTTTCCTTGTTCGTCGATGAGGTAGCCAGAGTCGATGGCGTCCAGTATGCGCATCTCCAACGCGGTGATGTCCTGAAGAGTCAAAAATTATACTATTGATCCAACTTAAAAATCAAAATGTTTAGGAGATCTTTACCTTAAGATACTTGTATTTGTAGTAGGGCACGGAGGAGTATCTGTTTCTCTGAGGCATGGCAATTCCGTTGCGGTACATAAGGGTCGAGTAGTAACCAGGGAAGATGGGTTTGAACCAGTCGAAGTCTTCTACTTTGCCAAGGTCGTTGGACAAGCGTTCGAGGTTGTACCTGGCAAGGAGTTGCTTGTGGATGAAGTAGTAGAGCTCTCCGCGTATTTCCTTGGGGATGTTGTATTTGTTGCTGCTCATCCAGAAGGGGAACATCGAGCGGAAGTAATAGTAGTAGGCGTTCAAGCTGACGTCTTCCATGAAGTAGTCCATTTTGTATTCACGGTCCTCAAACATTGGCAGGTATCTGCTGGAGTAGTTTGCGGCGATCATGTAAGTTTCTATGTTGCCTACATTTGCGGTGCTTGAGGAACCTGAAAAAAATGATTTTGAGTACTTGGACCTTTTGAAAAGATTTGGGTATGGAGACCTGAGTATGGCGATTTGGGTATAAGGATGTTGATACCTAAAGGGATATGCTTGAAGATAACTTGTAATGTTGTTGTTTTAGGTTTTGAGAATTGGAGAATGCGTTGTGAATGTGGACCTGCTTATGAGTATGAGGATTTCAAATGTGGAGACATAGGATAATGACTTAAGAAGGTCTTGGTGACAACTTGGAAATTTGGAGCTGATGTGAAGGCTGCCAATATATTCACTTGGACATATGTGAACTTGAGAATATGTGGATCTGGAAATATGTGGACTTGAGAATATGTGGATCTGGAAATATGTGGACTAGAGAATACCTGGACTTGGAAATATGTGAACTTGAGACTATATGGACTTGGTAACTTGCAAATATAAGATGAAACAAATACGAGCTAATATTACAAAATGAATTAAGGGCCATTTTCTCAAACAAAAAAAAATAATCACCACGAGACATCTTAATGTTCTGAGCCTCTTCAATAACGGTCGAGTCGAAGAAGAGGTTGGGGTAGGTTTCATAGATTGCAGGCAGTCTAATGTATTTGCAGTCGTTTCTGGAGAACACTGCAGCAGTGAAGGCCGTGGTGAACATGCCATCTTGCATATTCAGACGGGCCCAACAAGCAGTCTTATAGAAGGTCTGGAAGTCCTTGGCGTAGTAGAAGAGATCGAACAGCATCCTCATCTCGTAACGTTGCTCCTCGTTGTACGGGGTGAAGATAGCGTTGCGGGCAAGGAACATTCCTTGTTTGTACCACCAGAGGAACTTTTGGACGACATTCTGTAACAAGGATGTTGAATTCTGGTTAAACTGAATGGCGTTGGGATTAGGTTGATTCAGATTTATGTGGTTCGACAAGTTCATATGGCTCAGTTGATATGTTTCATATGATATGTTTATATCCTTAATTCCAAATCATCAAAATGCACCGAACGCAAAGTCTAAAATAGCCCATCAATCACCTTGTCTTTGTACATGTCCATGTTGCTCTCCATGTTGTAGTTCCTGCCGATGTCGTACCATTCTGCATCGATCAGGTCGTTCTGCCTAACGTACAGCAGCAGATCGTAGATCTTCTTCTGCTTATGCAGGAAGTCCATGTCCGCGGTACGGCTTCCGGTGTATTTCGCGCTTTGGGCAACGCATAGCGTGCCGAGCGCCAGCAGGAACGCTAACTTCAACATCTCTCTTTGTGTACAAAAGATTCTAGGAGCAAAATTTCTGGTTACCCTCGACACAATTCAATGGTACCAGGTTCTTGTGCATCCGTGCTTTTATACTTATTCAGAATAGGATAATCACGCTGAACCTCTGACCCATATCGTATTACCAAGATACGGTGTGTCATCAATACGTGTATATTTGTACGTTTGATTATTAATGGTCGGATCTGTCGAAACACGGTTCGATTTGTCGATGAGAAAAGGAAAAAATTGATATCCTTACGTTTCTTCTGCGGTGAGATAACTCGCCTTCTGACTGCGAAAGTTTGAGGCTTTAACAGTTTGTTTACTTGATGACCTTTTTTTAAAGAACTGTTAGTGGAAACTTAGTTATGGATGATTGCTAAATTTAGGAGTTGCTAATAGTCTCACACGAGGTGTAATCAATTTTATCAACCTTCTATTTGAAGCTGCATTTATATTTTTATATAAAATTACAGTTTGCCTTAATTTAAAATAATTCTTCACAATTATATTTTTGCAAAAATATTTTTTACTTAAAACAAAGTAATATCACTTTTAGAGAAGTTGATGAAAATTCTAAATTGCATCAGTACTTTATAGCATCAATACTAATCAGTTTAAAAAATATAAAAATACTGGAATATAAAAAAAATTTCACTACAATTTTTATATTATTAAAAAATATTTTTGCAACATTAAAAAATATTTTTCAGTGGTCCTTGATAAGAATATTCCACGACAAACAATGTCTCCATATTTCAGAATGTCTGATCAATAAATTAATTTCTTCTTTCCAGAGTTTCGCAAGCATCATAGATCTGTTCAAAGAAATGCGAGTTGTTTGCATGGAAAATTCTTGCACGATAGAAAACGATTCCATTATGGCAACGCTAAATATGTTAAACAAATCTCATCTTATTATTCTCGTACACGTGGGTTGGTATATCTCCTCCTTCATATTATAAGTAGAATAACAAACGCTATAGTGTATTAACTTAGTGATGTAGAATGTGAAAGGTCTGCTTGAAATTTGATTTGGACCAATGGTTCATTGTTTGATCATTTTAATGAGTCAAGGTTAGGTTAGTTTAAATTTAGGTTGAGTTCAGTTTAAATTAGGTTGCAGTTAGGTTAGGTTCAGTTTAAACTAGGTTGCAGTTAGGTTAGATTCAAGTTAAATTAGGTTGCAGTTAGGTTAGGTCATATTTAAACTATAATTTTTGTTTGTATCTCTTTATTTAGTATTCATTTCTAATTTGTTATTTTACAATTTAAACAAGTTCATTGATTACATAAAATCATGTATTTTCATTCCATTATATTTGTTCACACATTTTGTGTGAAATTTATAAAATTTAAAATGTAATTTATGAAAGGTAAAACAGCATATAAGCAATTTTGGTAATTACTTTTTTAAGTTTAATATTATTTATGTTTTTTTCAATTTGTAGTTAAAAAAAGATTGTTGTTAAGTTTGACGAAAGTTCTCGATCTCATAGCTATCTTTTACAAATAAATTTTCTTTTGTCATGTTAGAATAACAAATCGTATCAGCTATGGATTTAAATATTTTGTCCCTGCTTTCAGATGTTGAAAACCGAATAAATTACCGATCATGAAGGAGTTAAGTAAACAATACCCGATTAGCAATTCACGAGAGTGAAATGTTACAGGAGACGCGCAATCAGCGAGACATTTAACCCCACGTTGAATCACATCTCCAACGTGAACGGATAAGAAGCTGACAGGGGGCGAATAGCAAAACATATGTCGGATATTTATTAAAATATTAATAAAAAATTTAAGAAATTCATATGTACATGCATTACAGTGTGTTTTAAAAATATAACAACGTTCTGTAAAGTTCTCAACGTTGAAAATCATAGTGTATCGTTTCCTTGGCAACGGAGATCATATTGCGTCGTTTCCTTGGCAACGGAGATCACATTACGCCGTTTCCTTGACAACGGAGATCATATTACGCTGTTTCCTTGACGACGGGTGTCACGTTACGCCGCTTCCTTGACAACGGAGTTGCGTTGCGTCTGACACTTATAAATAACAAATAAATGTAGGTAACAATGAAAAAAAGTTGCTAATGAAAGTGCATTGCACCACCATTTACAAATAACAAGTAAATTTGAGACAAAGCGTTGAAAGAACTTTCAAACCTAAAAAAAGAAAACGTTTTACAAATGTTAAGATAAAAACTTATCTAAATTATTACTCAACTATTCTAACATGTACATCTTTCTCAAAGAAATGAGAAAAATTATAAACGATCAAATAAATTCGTACATAAATTACAATTTTCATTAGCTACTCAATCGATAAGCATTGTACGAAAGGTCAATATCTTGAACTTTTGTTTCAAGGGAAAATTTCGTACTCCTTATCGGTTGCATTGATAAACAATGAAAACATTTCTGAAATGTAATTAAGACAACTTTATATAATCGTGTGTTTGCAATACGCACTTTTATCTCGCTGTCTCTTAAATTTACGGAGTTTTATTAAAACGGGGAGATCTCTTCAACCCCTTTACTCTTTCATCACCTAAATATTTTTAGCTATCGTAATAATGAAAAAATATTTGCAGTTTAATATGTACTTTTTAGGTTCCAGAGAAAATTGTTTACAGCTTAAAAACTGTAGAGTTTTACGGTTGTAAAATTTACAAATGTTTGTTTAAAATTTTGTTACAAAATGATGTAAGAAATTTCGTGAAGAGGAAGAAAATTTCTTAAAAAATTTAATTAAATAAATTTCTATTTTTATAATTTGTTCAGTTAATTTAACAAAATACTAAAATCTGTTGTGAACTTAATTAATTATATTTTTTCAACGTTTGCGCAGGGTGCTGTTAACTCTAGTGACGTCCCTGCGGAGATAACTGGATGCGTGCTTTTTCGTATCGCAACAAAATTTTCCAGCGAAAGTTCACAACTTTTTTGTGTAAAAAATACAAGTAGAAAGCTCTGAAAGTCATGGACGTAGTAACAAAACTAAAACCACGTACTTCTGCGTTATTTTTCAAAAATTTAATGTAATTCTACTTTTATTATTTATTAGAACTCAAATACAATTGCTTTCTATTTCTAGAAAATTTATATTTCTTTATTTTAATATTGCAGGTCTTTTGTAAAATAATTTACAAACTAAAAATGTAAAAAGTTGGTTGCAAAAAGTTCAACCCTGAATGAAGCCTATGATAAAAATTGCTGAAAGTCATTCAAATTAACGACCATATAAGTGTTGGTACTGAAAATCTTACATGGAATCAAGAACGGACGAATCAAGAGAAGCTGTTGCAATGAAAAGTAAGTATTGCAGAAGACTCTTCGCGGGAATGCCGTGGGCAGTTGCTAGAAAAAGCGAACGATCATTCCACGGGAGTGCAGTAGGTTTCTACTAACGAAAAGCGAACAACGTGTACATCATGGGGATATTGTGGGAAATTAGAAGTGAGCTTCGTAATATTGTAACTTGTATTGGAGTGTTAAGTACAGTTCAATGGAACGATATCGGATGAGCAGAGTGTGCATTATCAAAGGGAACAATACACCATAATATCGTGGACAGTTAACTAAAATGGATGTTTAAAACGTGGACAAAAAAATGTGGAGGAATTCAGGAGAAGTGGACAATTGTAGAGTATCGTAGTGCACAGCCCCGGGCCATTGAATTAGGATCACATAATTTCACTTTCATATATGGAAAATTATACTGTATTTCATATATGGAAAATTGGGTCATGAAAAAATAATTCTAAATACGTTGATAACGATATATACATAGCAATTGGTTTGTTAGTATCGGTGATTAAATTGTGTGGGTGATGAGCGATTAAGGAGCAGGCGTTTATAGGATCGTTAGCGCTAGAGGTGACATTTGAATGCCATAAAAAATGTCTGCCTATTCAGAAAGACTAGTTTACTCTCTAACAGTATTTGAGTTGTAAAGAATTACAAATATTTGGGAAAATTAGATATAAAGCATATGTTGAAATACAAGATATTATGTGTTAATAATGTCATGGTAATAGCTAAATTATATCATTACAACTTGATGGTTTTTTAATTTTAAAAATGTAAAAAATGCTAATTTTATGGCCCAGGGACTTATGGTGTCTTCATGCCTGTTCCAATATGGACGCCATGGGTTATGGTGGCTACTTAAATTGATGGGAAATTCGATGAAAATCTCTGAAAAATCTACTGAGACCCTATGCGTACTTCTGAAAAACGAACGGAACTGATAAGACGCCGAAAACTACTTATGGAACACGTTGAAGCACCTAATAAAAGTTTTAAAAAATGTCTAAGAAGAATCCGATAAAAATTCAATGGGAATCCGTGGGAAATGCTATGTGAATCCCTGAAAATCACTTATGGAACTCGTTGAAACCCCCAATAAAAATTTAGAAGGACATCTAAGAAGAATTCCATAAAAATTTGATGAGGACCCCTGCTATGCAACAGAATGGTTTGTCCACTGAATAGCAACAGAATTTTGTATCTGAAAAAATTTTGAGAAAGTTAGGTAATACATGTGAATTTCTTTAGCTTGTTTTATATGAAGCAATGATTTGATTACAATTTTTTTTTTACCAACAAATATAACGTGATTCGAACATACGATGCACCAATATCTTTCTTATGTTTTTACATTAATAAATATTTATTTCGGAGATTAATTTATCTGTACGCCAACGTAATAATAAACATGTCGTTTCGTAACGATTGTCGAAAAATATTTTCGACACATAAGGACCTCGGTAAAGTTAATCTCTGTAAAGCTTTTATTTCACATTTTGTTTGATAGAAGTGTATTACACATTATGTAGAAAAACAAATGATACAGAGAATAATAACCTTTGCAAAATTATGATTTATAATTTAGTGTCGGAATGTAAATGGATGATTTAGGAAAAAATTTGTATGCAAGCATGATTATTTAGATATTATAAAATATATATTGTCTTTTGTATCTGAAAAGTGAAGGATTAGAAATTGAGGAGAATGAATTTCCCAATCTCACAATCGGATTTTCGTGTAGCCATGTCAGATTTTTCTGAATTGCTTGCAATAATTAAGGACAATATGACAAATTTAGAGAATGGTATGCAATTTCATATAGATAATTATTTGAAGAAAATGCTCGACATTGATAATTCGAAAGAAAATATATATATAAGAGAAACTGAGAAACAGGTAGAAGCATGGATGTACGACTTGAAAAATCAGTTAATACATTTAGAGTACTGTGGCAGAGTAAGTTGCAAGCTTTTACAATTTTGCTGAACCTAGTCAAAGTTACTTTGCATTAATATTTACTATATGTTAGGCTGCAGCACTCAAGACATTTCTCTATCTTAATAATTATTTACATATTCTACGAATGCCGGTTAAAAAGAGCTACGATCATACATACAAACTACCAGTGTATACCATTCGATTTCCAGAAAATGAAAAAAATGAGTATAGAATAGTACTTAAGAAGTTGCCTACGCCAAAAAGGAAGAAATTAACTAAAATCAGAAGTACATGCGGCGAAAATAATAATTAAATAATTAACTAATAAATTTTGTTTGATTTATTATGCAAAAATGAAATTACAAAAGTATTAATTAAATTATAAGAACGCTTAAAACTATTATATTTGAAATTTTCTTATAACAAAAGTTTCCTTCTCTTATAACAAAATGATTGCACCAGGATTTATTAAAAATACTTTGTACCAACAAATAAAAAAAAATATACATTTGATACGCTACATATAAATACATATATTATATACATTGATTTCTACCTGTTCAAAAATGTAACAAAACGCTTTATACACTGATAGGCACAAAAATCTAATATAATAGCTACTTGTACAACCAATATGTTCATTGTAAACCCTGTAGACAGCACCAAATAAACGTGTTAGTTTAACCCAGAAATTATAGTTTACTGTGATTCAGACTATTATGTTTTGTACCATTTATTCGTTTCAGTAATGATATAGTAACAAAATAGAAATTCTTTGCAAAAAGTTGGGAGTAGTTTAAAGTATTACCAATATTCGAATACTGAAGCAATAAATTATCTATATACTATATTTATATATTATTATACAGTTAATATTAATTTATTTTTGACGTTTGAACAGCAATCTTTACAATAGAGGTATACCTGTTGTAAAAACTCCCAGTAATCATTAAATATTTATTATCACAGTTTCTGTACAGCAAGATTTTTATACAGGCCTTGTTTAAGAATAAATTTATAAAACTGCATCATTTTGTTTTCAAGAATTTTCTAATACAAGGTTATCAGATTTTTATATAGTGTATGTTGTATCTAGCTTTTAGTAAAAAAGATATATTTTATTCTATAACTTCTTTACTAATCTTTTCATTGTCTAATTCCTCTTTTAAGATAGCTTCATTTAAACAAACATTATTTAAACTAATTGCACTATTGGAAAACATTGCTGTAGCTAAATTTGGATTTTTTATGTCCGCACCGGTTGCCGAGTGTTTTATGGACACTGTTGCACCCTCTGATTCTTTTGAGTGGGACGCGATCAAATCACATGCTTTACCAAGAATCACCAAGCTGATAAGAATTCTTAATGCTATTAGAATTAGGTATGCTAGGAGCAGAAGAATTATGTTGGCTGGTTTGGCAGCTGGTGTGATAGTTGTGCACAATACTCTTCCTATTGCAACCCCAAGAGGAAGAGGAATGAAACCCATCCTACGAGCTACCAGATCCGAAGGATCAGAAAAAGCAGTTTCTTGACGCGTTTGAGCCATGTCATAAGCTAAACTTATAGTGTAACCCCTATACACTGTGGAACGAAGTTCGTTGAAGCGAGTTATAAAGGCGTGTTTTACCTGAAACAAGTGAATTGATAGTACACAAGCAGAGTCTTTTGTTGCAGATCAACTGTTGACAAGTTGTCCATATGCAAAAACTAATGTTTGGTTATGTACCCAATCTACAAGGACCTCTGCTAACAACAACATTATGCAATCTGGTAAAAGCACCGTAAGACGTTCTGCTTTCCACGCATATTCCTTCATTGTTTGTAGATTTACAGCAAGAAGCAGCATCATTAAATGAAAACGCTCCCTTACGTCTGCGCAAGATAGTTGAAAGAGGTTATTCTTGTCAAATTTCTTAAAAACAGAACCTTTCAATTCTACAAACTGAAACAGAAGTTCATATCATCACTGTTATCTGTAAGTTGCAAGAAGCTTCATGAAACTTAGGCTTCCCTCAGTTAAAGGGAAGAAAGTTAAACTCCCTGGTTCCTCCCAACACCACAATTGTCTTTAAAATAGTTTTCCTGCTCTTATATTTTTTAACTAAGGAAAGCCTACATTATACTGAAGTGTACATAGATACATATACATAGTGTGTCTATGGGAGTCAATAGTACTATAATATAATGAATAATAAATAAACTTACATTATTAGACATCATTATAGTTAGCAAGGCTTTGTTACTGCTGTTTATTGCTACATTTAGCGTGGTTGCTTGGAATAGTACCAATATACTGTGCAATACTTTAAAGATAAATTTTGCATAGGAAAATATATTTGGTGTTAAAAGTTTAAAACTATGCACAAGAATTCTCATGAGATTAATCTACAATAATAGTGCCAGATTAGCTCAAACATTATGTGAAGGATACAAACATAAGTAACAGCAAACAGCAGATGTGGTAGTGTGCCTAAATGCTGAGATCCTGTTTGTGTCTTTGACCTAGGCTCTGTAGCAGTCCATAGCAAGGCATCAATTGTATCTTGACCAAAAGCACTGAATAATCTATCTCCAACCTCCAGCATATTATAAAATATGTACAATTTTATTACAGACTGACTTTTCACCAAATGGTACATCATAGATGTATCAACTTTCCAAGTAGCTGCCCAACAACTGATCACTACGATTCCCTTTAAGAGGTCGCAGATCTCTGCTGGTCTTAAATGTCTTTCACCAACTTTCAAATTATTTTTTTCTTTTCTAAATTGAAAAATTGCAAAACTTATATACACAAGGCTTCACAATGTGCAATTATAATAGACTTACCCAAAACAATACCAAAGGGGTCTAGTAATTACTGTCCATAATGCCATCATGAATCTTAAAGGTAAAAATGTGTATACAAACAGAAATGAGTCTGCACACTGAAAACAGAATAGTTCTTTTACATTTTGCTTAAAATACATATAAATTTGATCTTATTTCAATGGAATAACACATTAGAACAATTAGTTGCACCTGCAAGAAACCATAAGCCATGAACTTTTCAACTTCCCTTGGAATTTTCATGAAAGAATAAATTTTCTCCCTTCTTGCAGAAAATCTTTCTTCATCATTTTCCAATTGGTAGCCTCTCGTTAATTCCGTTCGTAAAAACTGTGTAAGAGACATGCCTGTAATTGTAAATAAACAGTAAATATTATCAATGCATCTAAGTGCATTATATGTACAAAACTTAGTAAAATTGTAAAATATATTTAAATAATTTAATAATAATAAAAACTAGTTTTATTATTAGAATTCATTGTGTATATAAAATTTTTAAGCATCAATACATTTAAATATGTCAGTAATCAATAATTTTATGTACAATAAATTAATTAATCGAATAAACAATTAAAAATCAATTACCTTGTCCTTTTTGCCGACGTTTCCCAAAATTGAACTGATTTTTCACATCTTGAATTTTATTACTTTGGTTATCAGACTGTTTGGCAGACTTGAACCTGATACATTTTTTTTCACTAAAATTTTGCCAATTTTCATCGATATTCATTGTTTCTTTTCATTCCTTTTCACGTTAATACATAACCTCAAATCGTTCGTTCTACTGATGTCAGTTTTAATTTACTTTTATTCGATTAAATATCTTTGTTTACTGAAAGCGTTTTCCTCCGTCGATACTTAAATCATTCTAATTTTTAAAAAATGTAATTTATCATGTTGCTTGTAAACTGTTATATAAATTAAAAGCTTATAAAAAAGAGTAGATACATAAACTGACATTCAGCTGTGAAAGGCATCAAAGTGCATATGGTAGGTATATAAATAATTTTTTCCACTAGGTGTCCGTAAAAATTTTACATCATAAATATTTTTAGCTGTAACTCTAAAATTTGTTTATTTCAGGAGTTAATCTTTGAAACATATGTTATCTGTTCAGAATTATTTTGGGAGTAAAGGATATTAACAAATGGTGTTAGGGCTACTTATAAGGCTTCTTAATAAACTAATTTTTCGCTATAATATGTGTTATAATTACTGAATTTGAGTTATTATGCTATTTGAAAGTAGTGAATTTAATAATCTGAAAATATTGTGCAGGACTTAATTTTTTACATGAATTTTTTAATTTCATATTACGCGCATTTTTAAGATGGTATCAGTAGTGCCATTTAACAGCGCACGATAGAATCACTGAAATAAAAAATTTCGATCGATAAAGCAGTTTGCGACACTAAAATGATAAATAGTTTATTTTAACCTAACCTAGTAGAAGTATTATGTTTTAAAAAAAAACAATATAATGCGATAATGTAATAAGAAGAAAAGAATGCTGAAACTATGGCACTTTCATCAAAGGATAAAGTACAAGATTTTTATTTATGTAATGTCATAATTCCACTGATTGTATTTATGTTAGTTTTATTTACTTTACTCGTATTTGATAGGTAAGTTTTTTGACGTTTGTCATAATCTCAGTTCAATTACTTGATTTATCTTTTATTGTAATGTTTCAGTATTGTTTGGGCACTTATTATATGTTGCCTCTACGTAACGAATGTCTTTTATGGACTGGTTATATTGCAGTATATTAACTTAGCACTAGTTAATTTAAATGCCATAAGCGATACATTTAATCCAACATTTGAAGTTAAAGATCCATGTAGTGTTTGTAGTAATAACAGTTGTAAAAGACATAAACAGTTACCACATTCAGCTAAAGTAAAGATACCAAAGGATTGTGATCATGCTTTGGAACAGGTAATGCATTTATTTTTTTCCTGTTATAAATTTTAATAACTTTTGCTTATTCTAAAGTTAATAAAGAGGAAATAACTATGAATATAATACCCATTTGCAATTTCTCTTTTACAGCTTCTCGAGGATTTACTTCAGAAATATGTTTGTGCATGGTATTCAGACTTTTCTGCAGATGAAGCATTCATACAACAGCTTCGTTTGGCTACAGCTACAGCAACCAAAAACATAGCAGTTCGATTACTTCGCACAGATATAGTTAATGTTATTCTGTGTCGATTGGTACCATTGATTTTGCAACATGCCCAAGACTGGAAGAATTTGAAAGCCAAAATGGAAGATACTTCTGACACATCTAATTTTGGAGATTCCCTGATTAATTATTTTGGTCGTGAAATACATCCAGCTAGTTATACACGTAAAGCTGAATTAAATTATCTTAGAGGAATAGTTACTGCAATTATACCACATTTACTACCTGCTATACATGTGTCTACTAACAACAAGGTAATGTTTATTCGACCTATTTAGTTTTTATTGTGCTGTAATAAAATCTTTTACTTATAGGTCATACTCCGTGAAATCTTAGCAAATTGGATCCTTCTACCAGCAGTAGATGCAATTGCTGATCCAGAGAATATAAATGCATTAGTAATGTTGTCAACTCATCGAGATGGTACAGTTACTAATAATGTAGATGCAGTTAGTGTACCAATGTTACAATATTGGGTGACTGTTCCACCAATGCCAAAACTTACACAAAATCATTTAAAACCTTCATTGGATGAAGTTTTGAACAATCCACAATTGTTGTACATGTTCATGCAACATATCAAAGAAACTGGCCCTATGAATCTATTTCAATTTTGCTTAGATATTGGTAAGAATTTATGTAAATACATGTCATGATTTCTTTTCCTCTATTGTTATCATTGCTATAGTTCATTTATAGATGATCTCAGCAAGCGTATGTTAAATCCGGAGATGAGTCTCAATGCCGAAAATAATTTATATACTGATATTCAAAATATGTATTTAATGTACCTAGACCCAGATGGTCCAGAGTACTTACATTTACCTGAAGATATATCTATGGGTATACGACGTAGTAAGTTCTCTTATTCTTCTTTAAAGTACTGGAAATACTGGAGTTGTTCACATAACTCATCACGTTAATCATGTTTCTAGTTCTTGAAAGAAGCTCAAAGAGAATTCAAGAATTAAGAACGTCACGACCATTCTACCAAGCACATCAAGAAGCTCATGCACTATTGGAATCCACTTGTCTGCCATCTTTTCATCACAGTTATCAGGTAAGTAAGTTTAAATGTTCTTTATCCTGTGTTTTATATTTGTTTTCTATCTTACAGCTTTATGATTTGTTATGTGGACAACCGGCTCCTAATCGTGTTAAACAATCTCGAGTGAGGTAAGCCAACTTATTAACATATTGCTAAATCAATCAAACATTTTACGCCATAAAATACATCATTTCAGTGTTTCTGTTCGTAGCGTTAGTAGTGGATCTCATAGTAGCTCCTCAAAACTTGGGAATCATTTTCCTAAGATGGATGGAGTTTTACGCACGTCGGCAGTAGACGGAATGACATTCCAAGATATTTATCAAGGCGAAGAAATCGATTATTCCTCTCGTTCGTATAATGAAATTAAAGGGGCCGATGATACTCAGCACAGAGATCTGACAACATGGCGAGTGAGTATTCCTCACATTGAAACCGGAGATAATCAAGCTTTATACGTGATCACCGTACACAACGTAGCCGAAGGAAAATCGTGGACAGTCTTGCGTCGAGACCAAGACTTCTACATTTTAAGAACCCGATTAGCGGAGTTCCATGGCGATAAAGAATTAAGCGACTCGCCATTGCCTTCACGGAAAAACCCCCTTTCCTCTTACACCGTGAACAGACAAAGATACGAAGACTTCCTGGAGAAGTTACTTTCAAAACCAGTATTGAGAAGCAGTGAACTTCTGTATAACTTTTTGACAGTGCCAAATTTGAAGCCTTACTTCACAAACTATAGCACACCAGATATTGGAATATTATATCACAGTATGGCGAACAAATTGAGGAAAGAAAAAGGTCAAAATCTGGACAAATTTATGACAGTCTTCTTGGCATCCACTAATAGTAAAAATGAGTATATGGATATCGGGGTTGAACCTTTGGGTGAAGGTGGTATAAACGAAAACAGAAAGATAAAGGGACGTGATCTTCTGTTAGGAGTGTTTGGAGACAATCTTAATTTGTATTTGAATGATCGAAATCTCCCTTCTCCATCCTTGGAACGTTCTCATGTTAAGGGTGCATCATTTTGTACCGCAGATGCAGGTGGGTATATTACTTTTGATTACCTTGTTTCATGTATGACAATTAGGGGACTCGATACTATCAATTATTATTTCAGTTGATCGGTTATTGAATGTACCACCAATTATTTCACGAACCTTCTGGATGTTCGCCTCATCATCACGTGCGAAGATGGATCCATACATTAACGTTTTACTATATAATACTTTGGCAAAACTCCTAAGTGGAGGACGTGCAGCCACCGTTGTAAAGCTTCTACATGCAAAAGTGATGGAAGATAAAGATAGCACAAAAGACACAAGTTCTCGAGCAAATCGTCGAAATTACTACGAAAGTGCAAAGAAGGGTTTATACGGTTTGTTACCCTGTTGGTTGATTGGGTTTTATAAACCTTGGACTGAGTTAATGGATTCTATTTTAGATTCGTTACAAAATGCAGCTCTCAATAAGCATCTTGCGTATGTACTTCTAGATCACATTTTGATAAATCTATTTCCGGAACTTACGGTTTAATTTGTATATAGATATTATTTATGTTTGTACAGTCGAAAATGTGATATAAGTATAAAAGTTAAAGCTATTATTATCTTCATCAATTCTTAGAACTAACCTCACCATTAACAAAACAATGTTGTAGTTGTTGCATTTACTATGGTTTTTATAAACATGCATTGACAACATATTTTTATTCGCACACGTTTATTTCTTTTTTCGATTACATAGTATCCATATAATTTCAATGAGATAAATTGTTAGATAATTTCATTTCGAAATTCGTTCTTATTGTAAAGAAAAAAATTAAGCTATAATTGCGATTTTATTTTAATTCTCAAAATGCATGCTGTAGGTAATTTTTAAGCACTTTGCTATTGATTCAATCAATTTTACAAATCCAGTATCTTTTGGTTTTTCCAATCCTCTTAATACTCTATTTTTCATGACAGCAACAAATTCTTTGTTGCTCAATTGACCATCCACTAAAAAGTTGCAAGAAAAAATTATAGTATAGTTATCCAGACAGAAAAATGTTTTTAATTGTATTTTTATTTATCACGGACTTACTGTTCTCATCAAAGATTGTGTAAACCACTTGTATAACATGATCACTCAAATCAACATGTGCCACTGTTTTTGCCACATGTTTTAAGGTAGCTATAAATTGTAAATAATAATTTTAACATGAGTTTATAAAAATGATATGTTCAGAATTGAGTTCTTAATAAATAAAATCATTTTTTAAGAACCTTGATCTATAGATGCTCCTGCAATATGATAAAATGTCAGTGCTGTGTCCACGTCATTAATATTATTTAAGAAGTGAAAGAATTTCAGGTACTCGTCTTTATCGATTCCTTTTGATTCTTCTTTGAAGCTGCAATGTTTAAAATTTATATTTTATAC